>CM053614.1:30814836-30853744 GCA_028646535.1 Procyon lotor
GTTCTTTACTATAAGTCCAGTTTCTTTAATAAGTATAGTGTTGTTTAAGCTGTCCCTCTTTTCTTGAATGACTCAAATTGAATTATCATTTATGCAACTATTTATAAGGGTTTTAATAAATCAAGAATAGTCCCTCTAAATTGTGGCACCATTGACATCGTTTTAAAAACCAAGCAGATCAGAGAAAGGGGCAGGGCATTTGCCAGTGGGGACATCCACAAATAATATGACCCTTATGGGCACACAATAGACAATAATTTTGTGTTTATGACATCCTGTTGAAAAGAAAACACTCAGGACAATAAGCATCATTACTTATAACTTTGCCAAAAGGTTGAAATAAATACTGCATGAGTCAGTTATCTTTCCATTTCAAATACCTATTTCATGACAAAGTAGGGAAAAATATAAGACTTCCAGTAATAGAGGAATGATACTTGTACAGTCAGAATTCACTGTTGATGGATTCAGTGACTAAAATGTATTTGTAACCTCAAAAATCATACTGTGACACTCTCACGTTCGTTTGTGACCATGCACAGAGCAGTGAAAACTTAAAGTAGCAGAATGCACGCATTCCTGGGTGAGATGGAACAAGGCAGTGCTCTACCTTTCTTTCCACTCTCATACAGGGATAACTGGAGGATGGAGCAGTAGGGGGCAGTGCTGCCCAGTGTGAGAAGTCCCAGCTCTGGGGCCTTTGGATAGTTTGAATGCCATCTGTGGCCCCTCCTACTGGGCTGGCCTCAGGCAAGTCACTTAAGGCTTCTGAACCTCTTTTTCTCTTTTGTAATATAAAGAAAATAGAATCTGACTGGATGAGTAGTTTTTAAGATTTAATATTTTTATCTATGTGGGCAATGTACTGTATCTGTGGTACATTATTTGCTATTTCGTTGTTCCCAGTGACTTGTTAGAACTTACCTAGCATGAATAGCAAGAATCGACTGTATTTATCTTTCTTCCCTGATGAGAATATGCAAGTATGATTTTCAGATGTTTAACAAACCTTGCTTTTAAGATAAGCCTGTCTGGTTGTGAAGTACTATGTATTTTACATGTTGCTAGAATTGATTGGCTAAAGTTGTAAAAAGCATATTTATATCTGTGGTTGGTAAAGGAATTTTTTTTAAAAGATGTCATCTTAGGGGCGCCTGGGTGGCTCCGTGGGTTAAATCCTCTGCCTTTGGCTCAGGCCATGATCTCAGGGCCCTGGGATCGAGCCTCGAGCCTCGCATCAGGCTCTCTGCTCGGCAGGGAGCCTGCTTCCCCCTCTCTCTCTGCCTGCCTCCCTGCCTACTTGTGATCTCTCTCTCTGTCAAATAAATAAATAAAATCTTTAAAAAAAAAGAAAAAGATGTAATCTCACAAGTTTAGGAGCGTCGGAGAGGAGATAACATACATATCAACAGTTTTTTACCAAGTTGAGTGGCAGCTGACAGCAGACAAGAGAAGGCTGACCCACACAAGTGTGTGGAGTTGGAGTAGAGTCAAGGGACAAACTAGTTTACTCCACCGAACTGCAGACGGCTCAGGGCGGTTTCAGAGGTGATTAGGAATGAAAGATACCAGTTCTCCAGGGGCATCTGGTTGCCTCAGTTGGAAGAGCATGTGGCTCTTGATCTTAGGGTGGTGAGTTCAAGCCCCACTTTGGATGTAGAAATTACTAAAAAAGATAAATAAGCTTTTAAAAAATTATGAAAAATAAACAGAAAATACTAGGTATCTGAAGATTAAGGGTGCTAGAAATACGAAAATTGGATAAGAAAAATCCATAGAAGAGTTAGCACCCTGCCCCTGTCCCCTTCTCTAATTCAGCCAAAAATCGTTAAGTTCACTCTCTGAAGAAAGCGAATGAGGTATGTGTAGATTCAGGAGATCAGACACTGCTAAATTTGAGAATGAGTTGCCACACCATAAATGGGGCCTCATTATTAAACAGAGAGATTCCTACCTGCCCCTGCCTTTTTTGATTTCCAGTGACTAAAGATGTTGGTTTCATGCTCTGCCGCAGAGGAAATTATAAGATTCTTCGTAGGGAAACTAACCAGCCCAAGAAAAGACATCTCAAATTCTGAAATTTGGTGGTCCCCAAACGAAACATCTGGATGCCTTCCCTCTGCTGTGAAGCTTCCCCAATTCACAAGCTTGCCAACAGGCACACGGTTGTGGGTTTTTCCCCCCAGTTATGATTTTAGTGCCTTGCTTATAAAGACAGACAGCCAACAATCACCAGATACTTGTAGAAATACCTTTAATGTGAAAGCAGAGGCCAAAATGAAGAAACAGAAAAAAAGAATTTGCAAGAAAAAGATCATTCAAGGAGAAAAAAAATAAATAACAGAATTGTCTCTGACTAACCCAAAGAGAGAAAAATCCATGAAACATGCTATGAAAGGATATCATTCAGAGAAATAAACAGGAGTGGCTACATAATGAAAATACAACACCTCTTCTTTGAAAATTATTAGAAATGTCATGCTGGGAGCACAGAGCATGAAACCAGGTGAGGGGCCCTTCTGGCACACACCTGTGACCCTAACCTTGGAAATAAGAAAGAATTCTTGGAGGGGCGCCTGGGTAGCTCAATGGGTTGGGCCTCTGCCTTCCGCTCAGGTCATGATCTCAGGGTCCTGGGATCGAGCCCTGCATCGGGCTTTCTGCTCAGCAGAGACCTGCTTCCCTCTCTCTCTGCCTGCCTCTCTGCCTGCTTGTGATCCATCTATCTCTGTCAAGTAAATAAATAAAATCTTTTTAAAAAAAAAAAAGAATTCTCAGAGATTAAATATACGATAGCAAGAATAAGAATATGGAAGAGTTAGAAGATAAGGAAGTTGGATGAAAGGATGAAAAAATACTCAAGAAGATAGTTTAAGACATTGATGATGTAAATGTAGTCAGAATTCCCGACAGAGGACAGAAAAACTAGAGAGAAGGAAATAATTCGACAAGTATCTCAAGCCAAGTTCCCAGAGCTGAAGGACATGAGTTTATAGATTTCAAAGGCCAAGGCAAGACACACAATTAGGAAATTTTGAATTACCAGGAATAATTTCCTGAAAGCTTTCAAAGACAGATAAACCAAAGTGAAAGAAAAATGGGGTCATGTGCAAAGCATCAGAAATCATAATGGTAGCAAACACAAAATGTTGATTTAGCCAGACATTGTACTAGGATTTTTTTTTTCTTTCCAAGACTAGGGAAAAGAAAAGAGGGTAAATCTATAATAAAAAGTCAATAGATGGTTGATTTCAATGAAAAATCAGCAAACACCCAGATAAGCATGCCATGTAGATATTTGGAGGTAAAACAAATAATTGAAAACGATAACCTATTTCAGCATAAGAATCAAAGGCCTCTTGAGTGCAGGAATCATGGACTGGGGAAAAGGAACCACTGTTTTTCAAAATCCGTCTCGTAAAGTTTAACTGTCTGTGTTAACCCTTTAGCAATTAGAGTTAGATTAAAGAGTACGTAAGAATGTGAGCGAGGTCATTGTGGGACTACACAGATGTGACGCTGACGTTTCTTCTCTCTCCAGATTCCAGGTACATTCTCTTGCCTGTCGTGTTACATCACCTCCACATGCACCTGCAAGAGCAGAAGGACCTGATCATGTGCGCACGTATCCTTAGCAACGTATTTTGTCTCATCAAGAAAAATAGCTCAGTAAGTAAATACAGGTCATAGCATGTAGTTCCCATCAAATGGCTCCTGGAAATAAAAATGCTTGTCTTCAGAGAAACCACACTGAAGAGTGACCCTCTGAGATGCTCACTTTTATTTCCAGCTGGGTTGGACGTTTTGCTTTTCCTCTGAAATATTTTTTTTCCTCTTGTAAATTGCTATAACCCCAAATAACCTAGGTTTCCTAAACTTGCATTTCGAGAAAGAACTGAATACCCAGTGAGAAAAATTAGAAATCTCAAAGCCTCCCACATGTGTCTTTTAATCTTGATATGATGAATACTCTGTGGCAAGAATAAATTACTGCCTGCAAAGTGAAGTCTTTTTGGACCCAGTCTGTGGAAGGCTGCACGGTGGTGCTCCGAGCTTGGCCATGGCCCATGGGCCCCACCCTGCAGAAACCGTGGAAGCAAAGGAAAGCCCCAGGAGACCGAGCATGTCTTGTACTATAGTCATTACTCAGCCCCAACAGTAATCACTAAATTGTTGTGGATTTGGGAACTCCTGAGCATGTACCTGACTCTTGCTGCAGTGCTGTGATGTTAGAGAATACAGGGCAAATAGAGAAAAATCATAGGCTTCCTTAAAAATGGGGACAACTCTGTGAGTATTCATGTCCACGGCTCACAGGGCCGATGTGAAATTCACATGTAAGGGATAACCTGTTCTAGTTCTATCAGTTTGCAGCTGTGAATTGGCATGTCCTCGTCTCTGGACAGCTTGTCCAGAGCAGTGCTGGGAGTCCCGTGTCTCTGCCTCCCTGCTCCTAGCAGGCTACCGTTTCCCCGTGTTGGTTCCTCTTACTTATGACCTCATTCTGAAGGGCTCACATGGGTTGGCATGGAACCCCAGTGGAAGGAACAGAGAGAGGGCCCCAGCCCTGTGGGAACAGAGTTGGTACTTGAGAGGAAAAGAGCAGAAGCTCTGTGTATAAAAATGGAGTAAGAGAGACCTGCCTAGGGAGGGATGACTGATTTTTTGCGGGGAGGATGACTGGTTTTTACCCATCCCAGGATCCCAGGCCCCAAAGCTGGACGGGGACTGGGGAGAAGAGTGATGACAGGAGGAAAATGTTAGTTTTGCTTTGAAACTTTCCTGTGTAATTGTGTTCTGTTGAGTGAGATGGTCCACTGCAGAAGACCGAAAACAACTATGAACAGTAGCGGAAAAGACTTTTAAAAAATTTCTCCTGTCTCTTTCAGTTTGGGAGTGGCAGTCAGCTTTTAGACTTTCCTGATAAGGAATTCAGGACAGAAACTGCTCTGTGGGAGAAACCTTGGTAGTTTTCTTGCAAGTGTAAGAAAGTTTGTCATGAAACCCTGGCCAAAAAGCTGTTTCAGACTCCACTTTGTAGAAGTTTATGTTTGTTTGGCTGGTTCTTTTTTGGAAAGGCAGTCCCTTGGTGGGGAGCCTTTGAACACAGTTTTGTCTTGTGCAGGTATAGTAAGAATCCAACTGTACTACATACGGTCCATGCAGAGTCATTTGGGTTTCTCTCTCAAGTCCTGGGGGCTTGGATACAGGTATTAATTTTGCTTTAGGGAAGCATTGTCCACCACGGCCACTGACCTTAGATCCAGTCTGGAGCTAATGGTGTTCATCTACACTGAATGCTGTTTGCTCATCTTACATGGAAAATTTCTTAAAAATCATTTTTATGGGAATAGTCATTTGCACTTAAAAAGAGTTTTGGAAAATGACCTCTGCAACTCAAGTGATGAGAAGAGGATATGTAAGCATGATCTGAAATGAAGACAGTGAAGGACTGTGGGAACCAGGAGGGGCTTTCAGTCAGCGATCCACCTCAGAGAGGCGAACTGCCTGGGACCCATAACATGATGTGTCCCTGTGTAGCTGGTGCTCTCAGTTCACCTGGTTGGCTTTCCAGGACGTCCCCCCACCTTTTCATTGGTATGTCCAGTAGCCACTGTACGGCCTACTCTTGGGTAAGCTGTGAACTTCTCTGGGCCTTGGTTTCTGTAAAAGAAGGTCCTTTACTTAGGTGACGTAGATGAGGTCCAGTTCTGTCAAGTTCTCCAGTCCTCTCACTTTTTGACTCTCTATTTGGAAAGGTGGGGTTTTTTTCCCTTCTTTTTCATTGGAGAGATTAATACATATATGAAGCCACTCCTGAACTTCTTATTTTTTGCTCTTAAGGAGAAATCTGTGTTGGAAGAAATAGATGTGATAGTGGCCAGCCTGCTGGACATCCTGCTGAGAACCATCCTAGAGATCACCAGTCGACCTCAGCCATCCGGCCCTGCCATGAGGCTCCAGTTCCAGGATGTCACTGTAAGATCATAAAGCAAATGGCACATGGAACAGAGCATAGTTGTGCTTGCAAAAGCTTCGGTCACTTTGAGGGTGGGTTGCTGTAGGAATCTGGGAAATCTGACCTTGGGAGAGTGACCCTTGTGTATTTCAAAAACACTCAGTTAACTTGGATTTTACCAGGGAATGAAGATCAGAAACACTGTTCAAACATCTTGGATTAAGATATGTTTAATTTCTGGAAGCCAAATTTGTTATTGGCTCTCACTTTGCTCTATTTTTTTATTTTAAAAATTTTATTTATTTATTTGAGAGATCACAAATAGGCAGAGAGGCAGGCAGAGAGAGGTGAGGAAGCACGCTCCCTGCTAAGCAGAGAGCCCGATGCGGGGCTCAATCCCAGGACCCTGAGATCCTGAGCCAAAGGCAGGGGCTTTAACCCACTGAGCCACCCAGGCGCCCTCACTTTGCTCTATTTAAATTAGCCTGTGATTCTGTGTCCCCCCTTCCTCTTGGTACTTTTCATTCTCTTTTTATCCATCAAATTGCTCGAGGAGGTAAGAATAATGAAATAGAGAAACAGGAGTCAGGTGTCAAAGTTCTAATGCTTTATTTCTCACTGTGAATAGTAAGGATCTTAATTTGGGGAGGCCTCGGTTTCCGTAGGTATGAAATGAGAAAGTTCAACAGGGTAATTTCTAAGTAACATTCAAGCTTCACTATTTTATGAATATAATATAACATGATTTATAAAAATTTAAGAAATAATGTATCTGATAGTTGATGTATGTGTGTGTATTTTTATGTGTGTATGTTTATAGAGGGCGATGGATTGATGATCGGATGGATGGATGGATGGATGGATGGATGGATGGATGGATGGATTCTATTTAAAACTCAAATTCTGTTCACCAAGAATGTTTGTTTTTTAGATCTGATTAAGAATATTCTTCCAAATATCAGAAATGGCAGTAGATGCTATAGTTTTCATATATTTACAAAAATGTTGGCTTTTGCCACTCTTACTATAAACCATCCACAATATAACCTTTGTCTTAAGAATGTTTGCTGGGGCGCCTGGGTGGCTCAGTTGTTAAGCGTCTGCCTTCGGCTCAGGTCATGATCCCAGGGTCCTGGGATCGAGCCCCACCTCGGGCTCCCTGCTCGGCAGGAAGCCTGCTTCTCCCGCTAACATTCCCTCTGCTTGTGTTCCCTCTCTCAAAAGAGAGGTGTTTCTCTCTGTCAAAAAAAAAAATCTTAAAAAAAAAAAAGAATGTTTGCTTAGCCTCTGATCAAAATAATTTTTATTTTCACTTAAAAAAATACAAAGTCTGCCCTGACTCTCCTACCAAGTTCTCCTGACTGTTTCAGGATGGCCACATTGTGTTGAATTTTATTTTCTCTGCTTTCAGAGCTGAGATTCACCTGAGGAAACCAAGCTCTGAGTTCAGGAAATAAAGTTAAATTCTTTCTTTCAACAAACTAAGTTAAAGATAGTATGAAAAACTTCCAAATATATGTAATAGCTAGTTTAAAGAAAAGAGAAGCCAAGCAATTGACTTCTCAATTTCTTTTTTTTTTTTTAAAGATTTTATTTATTTATTTGACAGAGAGAGAGAGAGAGAGAGAGAGAGAGAGAGAGAGAGAGAGATCACAAGCAGGCAGAGAGAGAGGGGGAAGCAGGCTCCCGGCTGAGCAGAGAGCCCGATGTGGGGCTCGATCCCAGGACCCTGAGATCATGACCTGAGCTGAAGGCAGAGGCTTTAACCCACTGAGCCACCCAGGCGCCCCTGACTTCTCAATTTCATGTGGAAAGTGGGACCTACATCACAGGGTCAGCTTCGTGTATTTCGTGCACTACTTGGTCCAAAGTAAATGCTCAAAACATATCTGTGCTGCTTAACACTACCAGGGTTCATTATGGACTTGAAGGTTTGGGTTTTTTTATGTTTATTTTTTTATTTTGTTTTTTCATTTTTTTTTAATTAAACTTTTTATTTTGTGATAATTATAGAGTCATATGCACTTGTAAGAATTATTAGAGTTGTAAGAAATATTACACAGCTTTTATCCAGTTTCCACAATGGTAAAATCTTACAAAATTGTCGGACAATATCACAGCTGGGGTACTGACATTAATACAGTACAGACCCGGAGTATTTCCATGGCCCCAAGGATTCCCCATGTTCTGCTTGTAGTCAAACACACTTCCTTCCCATCTCCACCTCCTCCTTAACCCTAACAATCACAAATCTCTTCTCCGTTTTTATGATTTTGTCATTTCAAACATGATACAGAAATGAAATCATACAGTAGATAACCTTTTGTAGTAAGCTTTTTTTCTTTAACTCAGAATAATTCTCGGGAGATTCATCCAAGTTAGTTTATATATTTATATATTTACGCATCTTATTCTTTTTATTGCTCAGCAGTTTCCATGTTGTGGATGTACCACCGTATGTTTAACCTTCACCCATTGAAGGCCACCTGGGTTGTTTCCAGATATTGGCTATTATGAACATAGCTGCATAATGTTTCTGTGCTAGTTTTTATGTAAGCATAAGTCTTTCTCTAGGATAAATTCTTAGGAGTGTGGTTGTTGGATTGTATGGTAATTGCATGTTTAGTTTAGGGTTTTTTTTTTAAGATTTTATTTACTTACCCTAAAGATACAAATGTAGTGATCTGAACGGGCACCTGCACCCAAATGTTTATAGCAGCCATGTCCACAATAGCCAAACTATGGAAAGAACCTAGATGCCCATCAACAGATGAATGGATAAAGAAGATGTGGTGTATATATACAATGGAATACTATGCATCCATCAAAAAAAACCTCCGAAATCCTGCCATTTGCAATGATGTGGATGGTACTAGAGGGTATTATGCTAAGCGAAATAAGTCAATCAGAGAAAGACAGTTATATGATCTCTCGATATAAGGAATTTGAGAGGTAGGGCTTGGGGTCGTGGGGGCTAAAAATGGAAAAAATGAAAGAAGATGGGACTGGGGAGAGAGACAAACCATGAGAGACTCTTAATCTCATGAAACAAACTGAGGATTGCTGAGGGGTGGGGAGGAGAGATAGAGTGGCTGGGTTATGGACACTGGGGAGAGTATGTGCTATGGTGAGTGCTCTGAACTGTGTAAGACTGATGATTCACAGACCTGTACCCCTGAAGCAAATAGTACATTATATGTTAATTTAAAAAAAAAAGATTTTATTTATTTGAGAGAGAGAGTGTAGCACACAGGAGTGGGGAGAGGGTCAGAGGGAGAAGCAGACGCCCTCCTGAGCAGGAAGCCCCACTTGATCTCCATCCCAGGACCCTGAGATCATGACCAGAGCCAAAGGCAGACACTTAGCTGACTGAACCACCCAGGAGTCCCTGCATGTTTAGTTTTTAAAGAAACTGCCAAACTATTATTTTCCATAGGGGCTGTATAACTATATTCTCATGTACACAGTGTATGAGTGATCCAATTTCTCACTGCCCTGTTCAGCATTCGGTGTTGCTGAGCTTTTTTGGTTGGGAGGTGCGTTTTGTTACACAGGTAGTAATGTCTTATTGTGATTTTAGTTGGCATTTTCCTAATGAATAATGATGTTGAACATATACTTTCATATACTTGTTTGTCACCAATATATCCTCTTTGGTAGAATGTCTCTTCATGTCTTTTTCCCATTTTCTACCTGAATTGCTTTTTACTGTGGAATTTTCATGGTTCTTTGTATATTCTAGATACTAGTCCTTTATTGAGTGCGTGGTTTATAAATATTTTCTCCCTCTCTATAGCTTATTTCCCCATCCTCTTAACAAGGTCTTTTGCAAAAGTTTTTATTATTGATGAAGTCTGCTTTATCAGTTTTTCCTTTTATAGATCACGCTTCTGACGTCGAGTCTAAGAATTCTTTGGTCTAGCCCTATATCCTAAAGTTTATCTCCTAAGTTTTTTTCCTAAAAGTTTTACAGTTTTATATTTTACATTTAAGTCTACAAACCATTTTGAATTAATTTTTGCATCAGCTGTGCCAGATAATCTAACATTCTATTATCTCAGTGTTGACATTATATTGTCTTTTTTCATTCATTTTAAGCTCTTTCTGGTTCTTGGTATGATCGGTGATTTTTAATTGAAGTCTGGACATTTTTATATTATAAGACTCTGAATCTTAAGCCGTCTGTTTTAGCTGGCTTTATATGATACCACTTGGCAGGAGAAGGGGGAGGGTGCTGACTCATAATGGCCAGAGGTGGAGGTTCGTGTTCCCCATATCATCTTCACTAACACTGACCATTGGGCATGAAAGCACGGGCTCCTGATTTAGCTTTCTCTAGGGAAGATATTAGGGCACCCCTGCACAGCTTCGTGAGCATGGAAGTCTAAGCCCCCCACTTCGTGTGGGTGAGGCCAAAGTTTTTTGTGGTCTTCACTTGAAGTAGAGCAGTTATTACTAAAAGTTTTGTCTTGCTGAACTGTCTTTTACCGATCCTTTGGCCAGCTCCTTCAGCCCTGGCCGGGTGTGAGATACCCAAAGCAGAAAGAAAATCCAGAGAATGCAGTACCAGGTCCTCAGGTCCCAAGGTCCCTGGCCAGACTGATCTCTCTCCACGTTCAGACTCTTCTGTTTGTTCTCTGGGTAATAGGTTTGTAAAGTGGTACTTAGCAGGAGGAATAGGTAAAAGTGTATCTACTCCGTCTTCTCCAAAGCGGAAGAACGTTCTCCTTCATTATGGTTTTGATGGTGACATTTTAACAGCTTCCTGGCAATAGAGCTCTAACGTAGTTTTAAAATTGTAATAGCCCAGCAAACCTCAGAGCAAATGCTGGCTGTGGATAAAGACTGCCTGAGGTCGGAAGCTAAAACACATTTTCAGACTGCTTTGTATCCAGAGGCAGAGTTGTCAATTGCAAATCTCTCTGGGGTTTGCCTGGCCTTTCGCCCTTCCCAGTATAGTAATCAATGCAAATTAAGAGACTTGAAGGCAGTGAAATCAGGTTTGCAGATGAAATTGGGGGTAGGGCAAGCAGGATGTTCATCTATTGTTCTAAATTTTAGGAAAATCACATAAAGGAAAACTTTCCCCTGCATAGCCTTGTTGTACCTCCCCTGTTTTGCAAAAAACAAAGCTCTCTCAAGGTATGTGGTTTGAAATTTGCTGGGAAACATGTACTTGAATTATTTGGCTCCTTTGGTTTTATGTTGTAAGACATTTTCTTCAGGGAACTCAAGCGATGTGCTTTGATTCCTCTTTTGCCGCTTCATTACCTGCACGCTCTTAGGCAATTTACAAATACCTCTAAGCTTCTCTTCCTTTGTCTTTAAAACAGAAAATGGGGGCACTGGGTGGCTTAATCGGTTGAGCATCTGCCTTCAGCTCAAGTTGTGATCCCAGGGTTCTGGGATCCAGCCCCACATTGGGCTCTCTGTTCAGCGGGGAGCCTGCCTCTCCTTCTCACTCTCCCTCTGTGCGCATGCTTTCGTGCGCTCTCTCTCTCTCTCTCAAGTAAATAAATGAAATCTTTAAAATAAATAAAATTAAATAAAACAAAATAATTGGACCTCTCTCAAACCCTTACATGTGTAAGGGTTTAAACAATATCAGTTTACTTTAGTCATTGTTGTAGTAGCAACAATAGTCACAGTAGTGTTACTGTGATGGCTGAATAATTATATTGTTATAACTAATTCTGTGGCGAGGAACATGCGCTGGTCATTCACAGAGTCAGTCCTCTGTGGGCACTGAAGACTTAATTTCTTTACCATTCTCTCGTGGAGAACAGGCTCTCTAAATAATAGTTCTTTACATGGTAGTCCTACGTTGAACACTTTTCAGTCTTTGCAGAAAAAGTGCCCACAGTAAGTGGTCGACCCATGGGTGAAAGCAGTTCCCACAGCGTGTCATGGCGGAGCGTTCCAGTTCTCTTGCAAGTCCCATGGCTGTCACCCTGCCTCCCCATTATGCTAACAAGAGGACTGGCTTCTGCTGCATCATAATTCCAGATAACAGTAGCCTTATTTTTACTATTTAAAGAGATTGTACTTTTTGTTCCTTTACCAACTGTTCTTTAAACTTTAAAATGCTCTCTCCTGCTAGAAAGGAAAAAAAAAAACACCATTGTAATCTGTTCCTTTCGAAAATCTAATTCTATGTGGAAGCAGATTTAATACAGCAGTGTGTATGGCCATTTGCTCACACCCTCAAATAATTGGACTCCAGAGTTCCTTACAGTTTATAAATGCTTCTTTCTTTGCCCATAATTTGGTTTGGCACCATTTATGGTGTAGGTGACTCAACTCGACATTGGCCATGTCTAAGAAAGATACTCTGATCTAAACTTTTCATGCACTGTGGGCTTCTGGTCAGGGGAGAGAAGGGTATGCAGAATTTTGTAAGAAATTTCTGGAAAAAATAGTGCATGTATATAACAGAATACTCTTTCCCCAGCATAGTGTAATCTAAGCCATCTAATACTCCTGTTATTCACAGTTATTGATTGAAATGCCCACTGTACTCAGTGTATACATAAAATGGATGCAAGCCACTGAGACACATAATATTTTAAAGGAGATGTATATGTAAATAACTCCCACACTGAAACAAAGCTAATCTTGGCCAACAAAGGTTTTCATTTATTCTTTTTAACAAATTGTTGAGTCTTGGTTTTTCTTAAATTTTTTTTTAAGATGGTATTTATTTATAAGAGAGAAAGCACAAACCGGGGGATGGGCAGAGGGAGATGAAGAAGCAGAATCCACCCTGAGCAGAGAACTAGATGTGGGGCTTGATCCCAGGACCCTGAGGTCATGATCTAAGCTGAAAGATAGACTCCCAACCACCTGATCCACCCAGGCACCCCGGACACTTAAAATATTTTTAAAACAAAAATTACATTATCGACGAAAAATATTTTAGTAAAATATTGGTCTTCTAAGCCTCTTTTTTTGGAATATTGTTGACACACAATGTTATTGAGGTGTACAACTTAGTGATTGGACAAGTTTATACCTTATGCCTTATGTATACCCCAAGTATACCTACCATCTGTACTCTTGGATTGCTATTAAAGTATCACTGACTGTATTCCTTATGCTCTACTTTTATTCCTGTGATTTACTCGTACCGTAACTAGAAGCCTGTATCTCTCTCTCCTTCACCCATTTGCCCAGCTTTTCACTCTCCTCCACTCCCCTCTGGCAACTATCAGTTCTCTGTATTTATAGGTCTGATTCTGCTTTTTGTGTATTTGTTCATTTTTTTAAGATTCTTTTTGTGAGTGGAATCATATGGTATTTCTCTTTCTCAGTCTAACTTTTTTCACTTGGCATAATACCCTCTAGGTCCATCCAAGTTGTCTCAAATGGTGCAATCCCATCCTTTCTTATGGCTGCATAATATTCCGTTGTGTATATATACCACATTTTCCTTATCTATTTGTCGATCGGTAGACATGCAGGATGCTTCATGTCTTGACTGTTGTAAATAATGCTTCAATAAACACAGGAGTATATATATCTTTTCAAGTTAGTGTTTTTGTTTTCTTTGGGTAAATACCCAACAGTGGAATTATTGGATCATATGGTATTTCTATTTTTAATTTTTTGAGGAACTCCATATAATTGGCTGTACCAACTTACATTCCCACCAACAGTGCATGAGGATTCCTTTTTTCCCCCACATTCACTCCAACACTTGTTTCTTGTCTTTTTAATTTTAGCCATTCAAAGAAGTATGATGCGATTCCTCATTGTGGTTTTGATTTGCATTTTACTAAGGATGAGTGATGTTGAGCATCTTTTTGTGTGCCTTTTGGCCATCTCTATGTCTTTGGAAAAATGTTTATTCAGATTCTCTGCCTATTTTTAAGTCATATTTTGTGTGTGTGTGTGTGTGTGTGTTATTTACGTATTTTGGATATTAATGCCATATCAGATATGTCATTTACAAATATTTTCTTCCATTTGTTTTGTTTTCCATTTTCTTCCATTTTCTTCCATTTCTTCCATTTTCTTCTTTCCATTTTCTTCTGTTTCTTCCATTTCTTCTTTTGTTTTGTCGGTTTCCTTTGCTGTGCAAATGCTTTTTATTTTATTGCCTTAGGAGATACACCTAGAAAAATGTTACTATGGCTGGTGGACATCTAGACTTGTTTACAGGTTAAATATTCTTTGAATTCCTAAATAGATTAAGTGAATACATAAAATGACATTGCAGAGTAGATGTTCAGATTAACAACACATCATAAATATGCCAAAGATTAGATACCAGGATAAGTTGTTTGCAGTCTGCACCAGATGTGACAAATATAGATAGTAACTTGGATTCAAGGAAATGTTCCTATGTACAGTGACTGTAAACACATAAGGAAAGTCTATTTTTTGAATAATCGTTCTTATTAATAAAATTATTGGAATAATACATAATTCTTCTAACTTCGAGGTATGTCACTATTCATAGGATGGTATATTTTAGGAATAAACATTTTAGGAATATTAATCTAGTTGCTATATTAGAGATAGTGTAGCTAGGATGTAGAAAAACTAAGAAATGAGAAATTCAATGGATTTCTACAAAGTGGATTTGCATTTTTAAATTGAGACTTAATAGAGAGGTTAAAAAGTCAGACATTAGTTATCAACTGTTAGGTTTTTATATGCCTATTTATATTTGAAATATAACCTCAAACTCAGACATATTTCCTCTATAAAATCAAATCAGTCTGAGTAGTAGGTAGAAGAACCAGAGATACCTGTATTCATATCCTAGCTTCACCATTTTCTAACTGTGGAATCTAGGATAAATAAATTAACCTTAATAGCTCTTACTGTAAGATGAAGTTAATAGTATCCACCCAACAAGGCTCTAGTAAGGAATGAATTTGATAATACAATCAAAATACAATAGCTTACACATAGTGCCATTCCATAAATGATAATGTTGTCATGATTTCTAAGCTTTAATAAGATGTGATTGACATTAAAAAAAATTGCATATATTTAAAAGTATACAACTGGTAAGTTTGGACATATATATATATACCTGTGAACCATCTAAACAATCAAGATAAATAACATGTCCATCACTCTGAAAAACTTCCTTGTGCCTCCCTCTCTTTTTTTCCTCTTGCTTTCTGTTACTACAGATAAGTTTGCATTTCTAGAATTTTATATGAATGGAATCGTATGGTACATAGTTACTGTTAGTTTTTTTTGGCAGGGGGTGGTGACATTTTTACTTCTTCCCCTCAGTATAATTATTTAAGTTTCTTCATTGTTGTGTATAGCAGTAGTTCATTCTTTTTTGATGCTAAATAGTGTTACATTATATGGATATACAACAATTTATTCAATCACCCTTTGATGGACATTTGGGTTCTTTTTGATTTGGGCTATTCTATTCTATTTATTTTTTCTGTTTTGACACTAATAACACAATATCCTGACTACCAGAACTTTATAATGTCTTGAAGTCACATAGTGTAAGTCCTTCAACTTCATTCCTTTTGAACAGTGTTTTGGCTCTTTCCAGTCCTTAACATTTCCATATGAATTTTAAAATCAGCTTGTCACTTTGTATACCACAAAAGGCCTGATGTGATATTGATTGGGATTACCCTGAATCTGTATTATCAGTAGAGAAGAATTGCTGTCTTAACAGTATTAAATCTCCCAATTTATGAACATAGTATTCTGTTTATTTAGGTCTTCTTTAATTGTTCTCATCAGTGTTTTATGATTTTCAGTGTGTGGATCTTTTGTCCTATATATCACTAAGTACTTACATGTTTCAGCGGTATGATAAATTATGTTATTTTGAATTTCAGCTTCCAGTGACTCATTTCTCATATGTAGAAGTAAAATTGATTTTGGTACATTGATCATATATTCTGAAACATTGATTAATTCACTTAAGTAGTTATAGTAGCTCATTATAGATTTGATAGCGTTTTCTTTTTTTTTTCCTTTTTTTTAAAGATTTAATTTATTTATTTGGCAGAGAGAGAGAGAGGGAGGGAGAGAGATCACAAGTAGGCAGATAGGCAAAGAGAGAGGAGGAAGCAGGCTCCATGCTGAGCAGAAAGCCCCATGCGGGGCTCGATCCCAGGACCCCGAGATCATGACCGGAAGGTAGAGGCTTAAGCCACTGAGCCACTCAGGCACCCCTTGATAGCATTTTTCATGTACACAGATATATTATCTGTGGATAGAGAGATTTTTTTATTGATTCCCAGTATATATTCCTTTATTATTTTTTCTTGTTTTATTGCACCGGGTAGAAACTTCAATATAATGTTGAATAGAAGTGGTGTACTGTTTAAACTTTGGAATGTCTGAAAAATCTTTATTTTGTCTTTCTTTTTGGGGACTTTTTGCTGGGTGACACTGTCTTGATTGATAGTTGTTTTGTTCTTTCAGTACTCTAAAGGTGTTGCTCCATGGTCTTCTAGCTTGTATTATTTGTAATATGAAATATCTCATCCTTACCTTTGTTCCTCTGTATGTAATGTGTCTTTTTTTCACTGACCGTTGTTAATATTTTCTCTTTATCTCTGGCTATTTTTTTATAATGTACTTTAGTGTATTTTTTTCATGTTTCTTGTGCTTAGGAATTGCTGAAATTTTTTAATACATAAGTTTATAGTTTTCAGAAAATCTGAAATTTTTCCCCTTATTTTTTCAGTTACTTTTTCTATGCCCTCCTTCTCTTTGAAGTCTCCAATTACATATATATTCTGCTAGTTGAAGTTGTTCTTTAGTTCACTGATGCTTTTTCTTTTATTTACCCTTTTTTTTTTTTTAATTTTGGAGAATTTCTACTGTCTTCAAGTTCAGTAATCTTTTCTTCTGCAGATGTCTAATCTGCCATTAGTATTATTAAGTAAATTTTCATCTCACACACTATAGTCTTCATCTCAATTTGGGTCTTTTTCTTTCTTTCGTGTCTGAAATTAACATGTTCAAACTTTCCTATAGCTTCCTGAGTATATGGATTATGGTAATAATAGCTATTTTAATGTCTTTTACTGCTAATTATATTATTTATGTCATTTCTAGGTCCGTTTTTATTGATTTTCCCCCTCATTTGCATCATGATTTTTTCCTGCTTCTTTGTATGCCTGATAATTTTTCATTGAATGCCAGACTTTGTGAATTTTATGCTGTTGAAAATGGATTTTTTAAATTCCTAGAAATATCTTTGAACTTTGCTCCGGAATGAGGCTAAATTTCTTAGGAACTATTTAATTGTTTCATATCTTGCTTATGAACTTTCTTAGGTAGGGTCACAGCAACATTTATTCCAGGTGTAATTTTTCCCTGCTGCTGAGAAAAGGTCTTTTTTAGTAATTTGATGCCCTCATATGGCAAGGTTTTTCCAGTCTTGCTGATGAAACAAGGATAGTATTCCCAGTCTTGTGTGAGTACCAGGTGGTATTCTCTCATTCCTTTTGGCTTGTTATTTTCCTAGCCTTGGATTGTTTCCTCACATACATGCACTAAAATATGGATCATTGTGCCCTTAAATTTTCCATGTTTTGTGTTAAGTACCAAGAGTTTCTTTGTTCATTAACAAAGTATTATGTTGAACTTAGAAAGTGGATTTCTGCTAGCTCTTACTTGTTAATTCTTAAATACTTGCCCCACTGACTGTACAGGAATAATTATTTGTCATACTTGTGTGTTACAAATGTTTATTCTCCTGTAAGAAGTCAGTCTGCATCTTTGGTTACCCTGACCTGGTGATTAAGTAGCATCTCCAGGCCTCCGTTGGCAACTGGAAGGGGTACCTTTGACTTTCCTGACTTAGCTACCTCTGTTGGAAAAATCCCAATTATGAAAGTTTTCATTCCCTGATTTTTACATGAGTCTATAACCACTTTCCACATAAATGCAAAAAAACAGAAAACAAAAAAACGAAACCCACCAATTCCCAATGATTGCTTCTTCTGTTGTGTTCATATTGTTTAAAATGTTATTGTTCTCATTAAAAGTAGATATTTTTTTTTTTTTGCTGAGCAAAAAAGTTTGCATTAGAGCACAAATATTTTAAATTAGATGCAAGTGATAGCAGTTTTATAAAGGCCTTTAAATCTATGGATGCTATTTTTTCCATTATTAATTTTTAAGAATGGACTTTCTAGGAGTCAGTCACATTGCACCCAAGCAGAAAGGGATGACAGTTAAGCTATTTTTAAAAGGAGTTTGAAACCAACATTGTAATGTATGGCTTTCTCTGTGCCCTGCCAGTCATCAGACCAGCACTCAGATGAGTTGGAGGAGTTATATGAATTCAGAAATGGAACATGAGGTACAGGAAGTCAGAAAGACATATCAATAACTTCAGCTCTACTTAATGGTGTGACTTTGAGCAAATCTTTTATCTCACTGAACATACAATTTATCTTTATCTTTAAATAAATATTATACCCCTTACCTCATAGCAGTGAAAATGAGGCTAAATGACATAATGAATGAAGGTATGGTAAATGCTCAGTAAATGGATTTACCTCCTTTATGTGTGTGAAGTTAGTTTTCTAGTGAGAAGCTTCCACCCAAGTTAAAGAAAACAACAAAAAACCGACCTCCTAATTTGACAATATATACCAAGTAAATGGCATTCATCGCAGGAAGAAATTTTGACTATAATATTATGGTTACTTTAGTTTTAAAAGACTTCATAGAGTGACTTTAGATCCTAGTGGGTTTTTTTCAGTGTTCTATTTGAGGGCAATTCAAAGTAAGTGATGTTCATTTTTACCCTTAATAAAAAATATGCTTTTTTTTTTTTAAATTAGGGGGAGTTTGTTGCTTGTCTCCTGTCCTTATTACGACAAATGACAGATAGACATTATCAACAACTTCTTGATAGTTTCAATACAAAGGAAGAATTAAGGGTAAGTGACTTTTTTTTTTTTAATTTCCTATGTCTTTCTAGCTTTCTTTGTTCTCATTCTTCCTTGTTAAGATAGTTCCTTGACAGTTATTTTACCTGTTTGTGTTAAATTCTAAGCTGTTTTTTTCTCCCCTTCATCCACATGTCTGACTATCTATCTTGGCTCATTAAGATTTGAACTACTCAAGCAAAGCAATTAACTTTTATTTTGAACAAAGACATAGGATTTGAAATACCTGTCAGCAAAATCCAATAAACTAAAACAGAATCACAGACCTACTGAAACAAAAGCAAATAGACTAACACTATTTAGGTGGACTTAGAAATATTGCCTTTAATGAAGATAAGGGCGAATATATAAATATATTAGCTGATTTCATCCCTCTAAAACCACAATGAGGACTTCTGGCTACAACGTTCTGACCGGAGAAGCAGGGTTGTATTTGATATTCTCTATCAGCAACAGTCTAATCAATATGCTGTGCTAGTGTGACAGGCTGACATTAAATAGAAGATATTGATGCCAGGTTTATAAAAATGCAATCTTTGCTGAGATTTAGGGAGCAACAGTGCTTCCTTCATGGTGTTCACTAAAACCGTAGAAGTTGATTATCCTCAGTTAGAAGAATGACCTGTCATCTGTTCTTATTTACTTTTATTTCTCTTCCATCTCTTGAGTTTTCCAAGCACATTCATTGGTAAACCATCGTAATGGAAGGGGTACTTACATGCCAGTGGTGGAGAATTATAGGACAGGAGGAACAGTCATGCTGCAACATTCTCGTAACCGGAAGCCTTCATAGCACCTCAGGGGAAGACTTGTGGATGTTTTTTAATACATATCATGCACAGGGATCACTTATCTTTGATCTGGAAGATGTTGCATGACCTCAGAAGCATCTTTCGGTTATGTTGGAGCAGTTGGCAAGCTGAATCATGAAACAAAGAATAGGTCTGGGCAGATGTACTCTATCAGGCAGAAAGTCAGTTGGCATAAACCCATGCCTAAAAAGATGTTTTTCGTGTGTACTTTCAATCTCGAGTTTAGAATTAAAAACAGATAAAAGGCCTTAGAAAACGCCCACTCTACACACAGAAATTCATCTGATTAAAAAGGAAGATATAGTATAGTCATTAACTTTCTTCAAAGTTGAATATGTAAAACACGTAAGGAACTATTAGGTTTTACGTAATAAGTCTTTGACTTCATGTTTCAAAATTTCCCATAGGAAAGGCTGCTTATTTTTACAGAGCCTGAAGATAAAAAAATAGCAGAGGAGCATACATTGAAAATCATAATTGATCTAGGTACTGAGTTTTATGCCTTACTATTCACGTTAATAATAATAAAGCAAATGGAAGTCATGCATAAAGTGTTTTATGTGGCTTTTCCTCATTTCAGTCAGCCACACACCTTTTCACCATTTTCCCACTTCAAAATGAACTGGCTTTTTGGGCCAGGAAAATTATCGAATGCTGTTAATTACTTTATCTATCCTTTAAGCAACATCGATTGAGAAATTTAGGCAACTGCTGGTTTTGTTATATAACCAGGTACAAATTGTCCAATCCCAGTAGGGGGAGAAATCAGACAGGTAATAGGCATTGACCCCCCCTGGTGACGAACTCCCAGGGTAAAGCACATGGTGCTTTGGAGCATCTGGGAATTGCTGCCAACCCAAACTCCTGACATGAGGAAAAGTCCCCAAGGGAGGTCTCAGCTGAGCACTAAGAGATGAGTAGCAGTGTGCTGGACTTACCTTTATCTAGGACATTCAGATCTCTCAGCTCAAATGATACCAGGATATGCTAACCGACAAAGCACTCTCTATGCCACTTTATAAGTTATTCAAACCTGGAATGTTTACTTTTATTTGTTTGTATGAATCCCCAGTCCCTAACTACTAGATTATAGGCTCCTTGGTGTGTGAAGCTTTGGCTGGTTCGCTGCTGTATCCTCAGATCCCAGAACATGCTCACCACCACTCAAGAAACATTTGTTGAATGTTTGATAGAATATAAGGTATGAGGTAGAGAGTTGTAAGACACAAGGCTGTCTGTGGGCTTTATTTTAAGGACATTTGGAAGTTGTAGAGGCTTTTAAGAAAGAAGGGAGAGCCATGATCCCATTTGAATTAAGAGAAACTTGTCTGTTGCACTATTGAAAATGAATTAGCCAAGCTCAGATAGGAGGCAGAACCCTATAAAGGATGTGATGCAGTCTCTGGTAGAGATTGGTAGACTGTGGCCTGAAAGTGAGATGATCATGATGGTAGTAGATTCTAGGGTCATTTAGGAAGTTGAATTGGCAGGTGCTGGTGACTCAATTTGTAAAAGAAGTGAAGGAGAGAGAAGAGTTGAAGATGACTCCCAGGTTCTTTGACAACTGGGCATTGTTGGTGCCATTCACTGCAAGGGGAACCCAGGAGATGTGGGGGTACAGGTTAGGGAGCAAACATAAATCCGGTTTCAGCTAGAGTTTGGTCAGCCGAGGGACATCAAAATGGACATGTCTCATAGACAGTGTCTGAAGTTCAGGACGAAGGCTGGACAGCAGATATAGATTTGGAAGTTGTCATAGGCATCCTTGGGAGTAAATGTGACCATGCAGGGAGTGTGTAGAGTATGTAATTGAAGGGATCTGAACAGAATCCAAGCATTAAGAAGAAGGAGCGTTGAACACTGTTTGCGACTGCAAGGAGGTGAGGGAAGAGCCTAAACGGGTCCTATCATATTATTGATGAACTCGATGAACAATTCAGTACATTGGTGAGGGTGGAAGTCAAGCTGTCATGGATTGAGGAATGAAAAAGAGAAAAAGATACAGTAGACCTAATACCATGTTCCAAGAAAAGGAGGATAAGGTGTCTACTAAAGGAGAACTTTGGATATCCTAGGAATGTTTATAATGGAAGAGACTTAAGCGTGTGTAAATAGTAACAGCGCTGGTAGAGAAGCTGAAGGTGCAAGGAAGAAGTGCACAAAGTAGCGAGGTTCCTCGAGAAGGCGGCAGGAGGGGACAGAAGGAACCTTGACAAGGAAGATAGCTTTCCCAGTGTAAGAACGGAAGGGGAGTAACTGGGGTCAAGGCAAGCTAAAGGTCACTGATTTTATTAAAGGCTAATTAGTCATCTGGTTTTAATCCATATTTTAAAAGTTCAGAGGTCACCTTTTAACAGACCCATTTTTCTTAGTCTCCTTTTTCTTCAAAAGCCAAACACCCCTGTTTATGCTACTGAAACCTACATTACAGGGTCTTTCAAAGAGAATAACACTGGTCCACTTATGCAAAGTCCTTAATAACACGTGTATTTTAGAAATGAGAAGCTTTTGACACTTTAGGAAGATAATGTGTACATATTGTATATGATACAGGACCTACAGTAAGATTGGGGATAGCCCCCATGGTTAAACATCTTAATATTTCTGCAGTTAAAAAATATTCACTCCTAGTGGGATTAAATGAAAACTAAATAGTTCAGGTCAGATTTTGCTGCCAAATGGATTATAAAACCAGAATTTTTAGAATATTCTGAGATTTTACTCTTGTAAAGAAACTGAGGACTTCTAACAGCACACACTTATATAAAACTTCATAATGCAAGGTACCATTCTAAAAGACTGATTCATATTAACTCATTTAATCTTCAACGACCTGAGGTAGGCACTATTATGATTTCATTACAAATGTCAGTTATTTGATTCAATACACATCTATGGAGCACCTTGGCTAGACAGTAGGGATATCAAGACTAATAAAACAATCTCCCTTAATGCTTTGATGTTATTAAGAGCATCTAGATCATATAAATGAGCGTGCTGTATATGGGCAGCAGTGATGGTGGCTGGCAGTTTTAGGATACCTCCTGACCCCCACCCCATGGGCCATGCAGTGCTAAATGCTTTTCCTGCCGTGCCTCATTTTACTCCCTGCTAACCTGCCCCAAACTCCTTCCACCCCTGCAAAGAAGTAATTGAGAGGGTCTGGAATTCTATTAACATCGGAGCTTTTTGCTCAGGCAGCTAAACTCAGCTTTTTCTTAAACTTTAATGAAGTTTGTTCAACCAAAATCTGTGCCATCAAATTGCATAAAATTTGATTTGTCAACTCCTTACAAAGTATAAGGCAGTTCCAGTCATGAAGTGGGGATAAAAGGCCACATTAATGGAAGCAGAGTTATTTGGAGGTTTTGTATCTACCTTTAGGTTGGAAATGAAATATATATAAGGGAGCTACATCTAAGGAAAGGTACGGCTTAGTAAAGTGGTATTTGATGGAAAATTATAACTGATCCTGGGATTAGACACCAAACTCCCATTTTAGCTACTGGTTAAAAGGATAAAGTGTGTCCCCCTCCCCTCCAAACAAATGTATCCTCATCCCCAGATGTAGCTACTATTGACACATAAGGTTGTATCCTCACAGTCTGTTTTTTCTGATATATACATTCACACATATTTTTAATGGAATCCTGCTGTTCATATTAATTGCACTTTTTCACACAATAATATGTCATGAATATTGTAGAGCTCAGTGTATCATTTATTCCTCTGAGTCACACTACACGGATGCTCATAATTTAATCATTCTCCTTTTGCTGGGCATTCAGGATGTTTCTGATATTTGCCAAGTGGAAGGATACTGCAGGGAACATCGTGACACACGTCTCCGTGGACTTATGCCCTCACTGCTGTAGAATGAATTCCTGGAAGTCGAACTGTTGGATCAGGGGATATATTCATTTTAAATCTTACTTGGTACTGACAAATTATATGTTGAGATATTCCAATTAATATTTTTGTTGTTCTTTATCCCTAGCATCACTGCTTTTTTTCTTTCTTATCAATTCAAAGAAAGATTTGGCCTAGCATTTCACAGTGGTTCTCTAAATGAAAACAAATTTTAAAAGTAGATACGGAGTTCCCGTATCTACAAGATTATTGGTGTTTTGCCTCCGTTCTTGCTTGTAGAATCAGGACGTCTCCAGAGTTACTGTTGGAGAGGCTTCTGGCATCTTGAGCAGTATGCTTCTCCTGGGTCCTCAGGTGCTCTGTGTGAGTGGTTTGAGTCACAGTGTCAATGGAACTATGTAGGAGCAAGGACCCTCTGCGTCATGCAGTCCTTTCTTTCTGTGGTGCCTGGCATATTTTAGAAATGAACAAAAGCAAAGACTAGGAAGTGATTAGAGTTGTTGTTGTTTTTCTCCTTCTGTAGTCAGTAATGTTTCTTTATACACCCACCTTCTGCCGAGGGCTAAAGTTTTGTTCATATCCGTGGTATTTCTTGTACATGGGGAGCAGTGAGTCTCTGTTCTTTGTTGACTATGACTTTTCACCTAGAACTGGGGGGATCCTGCTTTAAGCATGAGGTTATACCTGTTCGGAAAGTTAAGTGCGGCATTATTATAGCCTTTCATTGTCTCCCACATACTGGCCCCCTGGCTTTGAAAAATCATATCTGATTAAGTCACAATCCAACTTTAAAACCCTGAGGACTTCACGTTACTTGTGGGACAACATCCCACAAGTCTCGGCCAAGTCCCCCTGTCCTCAGTCTACCTTCCATCCTCATTATCCACCCTCTTCCAAGCCCCTTTCCTGACAGCCACTTAAAATTATTTGCGTATTCCTAACCAGCTATACAAACAGTTTTTTATTCCTCTGAATCATTTTTTTGTGTCTCCTTGAAATGCCTATTCTACCATTACTCACTCACTTGAATTGCTTAATCTTACCCCCTATTAATCCCTCCCTGATTTCAGCTCGTGCTATAAAATCCAGCTCAGGAATCACTTTCTTACAAAGTATTCACAGAAAACGGTGACCACCCCCACCAGGGTGACTCTTCCCCACCCTCCGTGAAAGCACCCAAAAGTGCTTTCTAAACATTGTTTCCAGGGCGCCTGGGTGGCTCAGTCGTTAAGCGTCTGCCTTCGGCTCAAGTCATGATCCCAGGGTCCTGGGATCGAGCCCCGCATCGGGCTCCCTGCTCTGCGGGAAGCCTGCTTCTCCCGCTACCATTCCCTCTGCTTGTGTTCCCTCTCTCGCTGTGTTTCTCTCTGTCAAATAAATAAAATCTTTTAAAAAAAATAAATAAACATTGTTTCCTTGGATCCTTGATGACTGTGCTCTATGAGAGTAGGGACCATGTCTTTGTGTCCTAAGCACAGAGCCTAGAACAATTTATCTCTGTTGAACGAAACAATCCTCTTAATAATGTCTGCATACTTCGCAAATCATCTTTTTCTGTACATTTATTCCAATTTATAGCCTTTATTTTATTATAAAAAATAGTTTTCTAGCTCTTGAAGACCAAAGACTACTTGGGGGTTAGTTTTGCATACTGTGCTTGCATACTCACCTTTAAGGTTATGAATTTCAATGTGATAATAATTATTAACACCCTTTAATTGAATTCAAACCCCATGCCAAGGCTGTTACACATTTGAAATTTGTGGTAAATTTTTAAAATAATATTTGACTGTACTTTAAATCATAAGTGAAGGTAATGTGTTCCTGAAAGGCTCAGTTCCCACCCCTTGCTTTTGACATAAGATAACCCCGACGTGGGGTCTTCTTATCTGCTTACATCGTGATGCTTTCCTTTCTTGAGTTCTTAACTCGGGTTTTATGATCTCAGAATTCCTCCGCCTGTGTCTCACTAATCCTGTTGTGTAAATTTCATTTCTGTCTTGTGCTACACTGATACCGCAGTATCCTGTGTAAACACCGAGCGATTTTTTTGTACAGTATAGTCAGGAAATGAGTGTAAAACAGATTTAATCCTCTCACCCATCTGCCTAAAGACCCCTCACTGCCTTACATTGCCCTCAGGATAAATTTCCACATCCCTTACCATGGAGCAGGAATGAGATCTATTTACCTTTTTTGGATCTTCCGTCCCCATTTCTTGCCACTCCCCGTTGCAGTCCAGGCAACCCTGAATCATCCCTTGCCTTTAAGGCCTGCTGGTAGTCTTCGCCCTGCATGGAATACCTGGTCCTCAGACTTAGCCTCATTTGCATTGCATGCCTAGATCTGTGTGGTTTTCAGATTAACATTCATCTTTCCCACCAAACGTGAATGCTCCCTGAAGACAAGCATCCCATTCAGATTACTGTGGTATGACATGTCCCAGATACTCCATAAATACTCTTGCATAAATAAATAAAAGAATGTATCTTACCCCACTAGGTGTCCCCAGCGTCTAACACAGTGCCTGCTGCGTAATAGAACACTCAGTATTTATGAATGAATAAATGTTAGTGATGATTTCTAAAATCATAAAAAATTGCTCTTGTTTTCTTTTCTATTTGAGTATGGGCATCTTTATCATTTTGGTTTTCACATGATCTTCCTTACTTGAACCTCTTGCACTGCAGGAAAAAAGTGCTTCTACAAAGTACCACCTCATTGTTCCTTTTTCTATTTTGAACCTTGATCTGAATAAAACCAGTAATGCAGTTAAGTTACTATGTTGTGCTATTTGAAGTAAACAAACAAAAAAGAAACTGCTCCCAGGCTACCAATTTTAAAATAGTGGCATATGAAACACTTCCTTCTTGCTATCCAAACAAGAATATTATTTTAGCAATGTTCTTTTTTTAAATTATAGGAAAGATCTGTTAGTTATTGTTATGTGGGCAAAATAATTTCATGTAGATATGGAAAAAGCACACATTCATTGAAATGATCCGAGCTGAAAAGTACTTAGGGCAGACAGGGAAACCACAGTGGATTAGGGGAGGACAGGCAGGGGGATGTTGAAGAATCCAGCATTCGGGTATTAGTGTTTTAGAATACTGGAACTGAGTTTGAATGAAACCTGTTGCATGGAAGCTGAGGGTAAATCCTTGCTGAGCTCTATCACATGGGAGGGTCACAGTAGAAGGTATTTATGTTACCCTCTGATGAAACATTAGCCTACAGCTAAAAAATAAGAATAAATGTTTGTCTAGTATATAAACAGGTAAGTGATCATTTTGACTTTTCAAAATCACCTCTAACTGCAAGGAACTTTGAAACCTCCACATTTTCCAAGAATGAGAGCTCAGTTCCAGAGAGGTTAAATAGACTGCCAAGGTCGTTGAGCTACTTCATTGCCGAGCCAGGTTTAAAATCTAGATTTTTCTGATTTTCACTGTACTGCTTTTTCATTTTCACTGTAAGATTACCACAATGTGTTGGGTTCTCTAAAGGTAGATGAAGCTTGCATGGATACCATAGAAAGCTATTTGAAACACTAAAAAATTTTCTTAAGGGAAGCAAAGATTTATATCACTACTCAGGTGTTGGCCCAGTGTCGCACACTGGCACACCTTTTATTTTGTGAGATTAGTGGGAATAAGAAGACAAGATGGCACAGAAACAGGTGGTCTGTCCCCAGCTCCTCCACCTGCAATAACTTTCCCTTTGATCCCAGCTCTACAAAAGAAGAGCAACCAAAATTGTCAGCCTAGAAGGTAGACGTCCTGCCTGCTCTAGCCAATTTTTCAGACAATTCTTTCCCTGTGCAGTTCCTGTCACTCTCTCCTACCTATCCCCATACACACACCCCATTGCTAAAGGTGCTACCTCCAATTTCCAATTCTGTAAAAGTTTTGAGAGGAAAAGATGAAATTTCAGTATTTTAGAAATTAAACTATTGCTAAGTCATTGTAGACCATGGGAAGTGACTCCCCACCCTCATGATTTTTTTTTTTTTAAACATTTATCTAAGCAAGTGCAACCAGATAGGAAGCTGAAGTTGGATGTAATTCTTTGAAAGGTACATTCAAACATCCATTTTTGCAGGGATCATATATATTCATGTCTGGGAAACCCAAAAGAATGAACTGAAAAACTTTCTGGAATAAGTTTTAGAATGCATTAAGAAGGGTTTCTCACCATTTTTAGTATGTTAATGACCTACTTTTCCCAAGAAAGGGCTAGAATGTGAGGTGTTTCCCCCAAACTGTCTGACCCGATGTAGAATTCATTTGGGAAATTCTGTGTCTGGTGATTCTGCCTACATGAGAAGGATCTGTCTGGCCATTTGGAAGCAAATGACCTAGAAGGCATATTTCCACATGGCACATAGTACATATCGACGTATGTGTGTTGATGCCCAAGAAGCTAAAATAAATTCGTGTCAAAATATTTATGGGCTTGATCAAAGCTGTTAGAGTATGTTAAAAAAAAAAAAAAACCACACTCACACACACACATACATACACACACAGCTACCACATGTTTCTTTTATTTTCAGATTCTATCTTTTGATAATATGAATGACAACCATAATCTTCTATTCAAGCAGCTTACATTTTAACATAATGTGTTGTTGAGTTTCATAAATAAAACTCTGACGTGTTGTTGTTTTTTAAATTAAGCAACACCATACCATTGCCTTCTATCAGATTGGTAAGAGAGAGATATTTTCCTAGCACTGCTTAAGGTTATCAGCAAATCTTTAAGTTTTCTAAAAAGTTAATAAATCGAAATAAAAGCTAGACTGAGCCAATCTCTTTCTAACTGGGCGTGCTTTATGTCGTTCAGCACACGTAGTATGGGGTTTCCTTGAGTCCCCTTTAAGTGTCGTATGCTACAGCATTTGGGGCGCTGTCACTTGAAATGTATTAAGAGGCATTTCTGTGTCTGGCAGTAGCTTCTTGTCAAGAGTGTTTCTAGGTGATCAGTTTAAAGATAACATCTCAGTAAATCCCACTGCCCTCTGGCATGACAGCTCTCTGAAGAATTCCTGACACCGTCATGGCTACTAAGCACTCGGCACTGGGCTCAGCTCAGCACACATCCTTGTGAGTGTCTCCTCCATAGCACACTCAGATGCTGTAAGCCTGCATGTCTACCATTCATGCTGTATGCTCAGAATGCCCTCGAAGAAACATGGGTGGTCACTTAAAATGCTTTCTAATGAACAGAACTTCATAATTTTGACACCTACCTAAAAGGAAGGACTGTTGATCGTTCTCTCGATATGAAAAGTTCGGATGTTGAGGACACTATATAGAAGAAGGAATATATCTACCTGCTAATCTTCAGCTATCAGTCTTCTCCTTTATTTGTAAGATCTAAATGTTTAGAGCTTGTGAAGAGGAATGAAAGGTCATCTCCACCGTGTATGAGAAAGAAAAGGAAAAGAGAACATTTGGGAAGGGCAGCAAGCTAGATGGGTGTTGAGAAGGGGAAGGGTGATGATGCCCTTGGTGAATTATGGAAGCATGGCTTCCTTCTCTGTAGTTGCCTTGGAAATGGCAACAATGGTGCTATGTGTGAGTGTGTGTGTGTGTGTGTGTGTGTGTGTGTGTGTGTGTTGACAGTTACAATAACTCAATAAAATGGTCTGTTTCCTCCCTATCCAAGGATTTCCTGCTACAGATATTTACCGTATTCCGAATATTGATACGCCCAGAGATGTTTCCAAAGGACTGGACTGTTATGCGCTTGGTGGCTAACAAGTAAGACATTTAAGTTAATGATAATTGCAGCTCATTATGTGGAGGAGAGGAGGTACAAATGATTTTTCTAGTTTGATCTCAAGTTGGAAAGCTTCAAATCCTGGGATTCTTTTTCTTTGTCTCTGAATTAACTTCTCTCATTTAAAAAATATATGTATTACTGGTTGTTTTAAACAGGTGACGCATTAACATAGTCCAAAGATCAAACAATGTAAGAAGAGTGTACATTGAAAAATCTACCTCCCACGTACCATATTTATCCCTTACCCCAGCCTGTGGTTACCACTTTTATTAGCTGTTTGCATGACCTTCCATTGCTCTTATACAGAGCCTGGCAGGTGGCTAAATATATATACTATTTTGCACATTGCTCTTTCGCTTAAAAATCCCGGCAGTCTTTCCACATTGATACGTAGAAAGCCCCTCATTCATTTATGTTTCTTTTTTTCTTTTATAGGCATATAATATTCTGTTGAATTGATGTACCATCATTTATTTAACCAGCCCTGTTGCTGGACACTTGAGTCATTTCCAATCTTTGTTAATTCATTTTAGCTCGGCAGGATACATTAAGCATCTACCATGTGCTCAGCACTGGGAATAAGATACGACCCCTGAGTTGGACACATGAAGATTGAAGTTCCTTTTATACAGCCAAGAGATATGGCCAATAGAGAGCTGAAAATAATGCTGTCAGCAAAATTTGGAGCTAGAGAAGACATTTGGGGAGATATTGACATAAAGTTGAATCGCTGGAGGTTGACAAAATTAGCTTCTATTAGGCATATCCAGGAGGAAAAAAAAAAAAGATCAGAGTCAGTACTTGAAGGAGTAGGAGCCAGGAAAGGAGATTAGACAGCAGCCAGAATGTCAGGAACCTTCCCAGAGAGTAAGTGTCACAGCGGTATCTGCTCTCACCCTTCCTGTGTCTGTCATCTCAGCATACAGAATGAAGGTGAAGTTCTTTAGGAAACTGGCCGATGTGTACTTCCATACTCATACTTCACCCTGTTTCATAAGCATTCTTTCCTTCAAGTCTACATTTGCCTGCTTCTCCTTCCTCCTCTTGTCCAGACCGAACATCCTCCTATTCAGGATAAAGGTTGAATTCTCCAGGTATCTATCCGTAGACCAAAAATACCATATGTCCTCCCCAGATGCCAGGTATGATGGTGGGAAGAGCCCTAGGAATGTAGGGTTGGATTTTGATAAGATATGCCTAATACGGCTTCTGCTGCGGTATACATTTATAGATGTGGAGGTGTTAAAACGATGTGTTAAAAACTTGCGAAGTAACAAATAGTATAATATAGCATATTATATTTTACATAAGTACAGAAGCAGCTTTTCCATGTTCAAGACTAATTGAAACTCTTGAAATAGCTCTCTTTAGAATTTAGCATATTTAGTTGGATATCTGTGAGTAGAATCAAATATCTTTTCATTGGATACCCGGCTGCCATAGATTTAAAGGGAGTTATTGGTCATGAATCTGGCCTTATTACCAAAGATCTAACCCTCTGGGTACCTGCAGAGGGCTATGAGATGGTCCAGGGAGCCAGCTGGGCAGAGGTCCAGGCTGCTGACATCACCAGCACACATCATCACCATGTGGTCATTATGCCTGCCCTGTGTGCAGAGGGATGTTTTGACTTGAATTAGAATATTCAATGGCAACAATTCAAACCAAAAATAAATTCGACATTTTGTTCCTTATGCACACAGGCTCTGCTTGAGCTCCCTGAAAGCCGTGACCACAGTGTGCCTTTTTTAAATTAAACACCATCTCTCTCTCTCTACCTAAAAATCTCTACTCCATTTATGAAGATTCATGGTCACACAAATGGGTAACAGACTTAGAAGTATAGATGCTGCTTTTGAGTAGACACATGATGTTCAAGATTTCTGTCTACAGTGTTAACCAAACAGGAGCTTGGGTTAGTTTAAGATGAGCTCTGTGTAATACATTTAAACAGAAGATGCTCCCAAAGCAAATCCAAGAAAAAGGCCATCAGCCTTTGCTAAATGCAGTCACATCATGCTCTTGCCACTCAAGTTAGTGTTGGTAAGAAATGGGCACTGTTGGGGCACCTGGGTGGCTCAGTCGTTAAGCGTCTGCCTTCGGCTCAGGTCATGATCCCAGGGTCCTGGGATCGAGCCCTGCATTGGGCTCTCTGCTCAGTGGGGAGCCTGCTTCTCCCACTACCATTCCCTCTGCTTGTGTTCCCTCTCTCGCTGTGTTTCTCTCTGTCAAATAAATAAAATCTTTAAAAAAAGAAAGAAAGAAAAAAAAAGAAATGGGCACTGTTTTTTTCCACTGGTGATGGCAAGTCCAACCCAGTTTGGAGAGAGGACCCCAGGGTCCAGTAGAGAACACCTGCCAAGTTGGAACAGACATCGTTCTCTGCTGCTCTGCCTCCCGCCCCTCTCCCCATGCAAACACCCTAGCCATTTCCCATCCAAATTATGAAACCATATGAGATTTTTCTTGCCTGAAGAATGCAGTATATTCCAGAAATCCATAAAAAATATTAGCCACTACTATACTGGTAAAAAAGTAAACTTGTCTCAAAGAAAGAGACTTTGAAAGATATTAAAGATATTTGAAGTATGTTAAAGAGCAGGGGCGCCTAGGTAGTTCAGTCAGTTGAACGTCGAACCCGTGACTTTGTCTCAGGCTGTGGTCTTGGGGTCGTGGGATCAAGCCCTGCTTTGGCTTTGTGCTCAGCAGGGAGTCTGCTTCTCTCTCTCCCTCCCCCTCTGCTCCTGCCCTCCACCCCTGCCCACACTGTGTGCGCTCTCGATCACTCTCTCTCTCAAATAAATAAATAAAATCTTTTTTAAAAATGTTAGCATACATTGGAAAGAAAACTTTACTGTTTGCTAAACTCTGTAGAAGAAAATTGCAGGAGCTAGATCCACATCTCTGAAGTTAACCATCTTTCTTCCATGGTGCTTTCTTAGACAAACATTTGATCAGGGCCCCTCAAAGAGGCATTTTTACCCAAACTTCCACTTTTACTACCCACTATGTGCTTAATATATGTCAAACTGATAGTAACTAGCTGAGAAGTCACCACTGCCCTACCCTTGAATGCAGCTGAATAGCTCATCCCTTATAATATGTATTCTTTGATGTGTTGGTCCTTTTTTCCTGTTTTGAAGTAGGTTAAATGCCTTTAACTTTCGTCTGTAAACTATGTTGTCCCAAATCCTTGTAGCTTGCCTGCTTTATGTGAAGTCCTACTAAAAGCTGTGACCAGACACTTGGTGATTAGTATGGTCTTGTGTTTATTTCCACCTGAATGTCCAATATCATGTGACACGGTAAGTCTGTCCAGCCTCACTTGCTCAAGGATGAGACATGTATCTCTCTTGCTTATGTGCAAAGCTATATTGTACCCATGGTTAAGTTCTTGGTAGATGTTTCTGATGAGAACAACTGCTCAATTTGAGAAAGAAAGAACATAAGGGAGATGAAAATTAAGTACCAAAAATACAGGACACTTTGAGACAAGCTTCTCTCCACCCCCTTCCCATACACATTGCAAAATATAGTACAAAAATAAAGTCACAGCTTTATACATTTTCAAAGAGATAAATCTTATAACAGACTTGCTTACTGAGGAAGGTAAAATCTTCTGGCCTTCAGTTGAAAGTTCAGGCCCTTATTTTGTTTATCTTGTGTGCATGTTGGCTTCAAACATAGCATACATTTTCTTTTGTGCTTTCTCACCAAATGCTGAATTATGTAGTTAACTCTTATCTTCAACTAATTTAGCTTTCAAATGAGATCAGTGTAGCAAATAGGTAATTTATGGATTCAGAGATTTTTAGGGAAGGTCATTCATTTACTTACTGACCCATCCATTCAGCAAATCTTTTTTCAGTGCCTAAAATATAAAATAAAATATGAAATAAACGCCATAAAGATAAAGCATAGTTCTTTGAAGATGTTTATGAAAGGAACTTTGTTCTGAACTGGGATTGGAAGTCTCTTTCATTAGGAAGTAAAACTTGAGCTGAAAGCCAAAGGAGGAGTTAACAGGCAGACAGCAAAGGAAGAATGTTCTTATCAGCAGGAATAGCTTATACAAAAGGCCCTGTGGTCAGAGTAAATATGGCACATTCAAGGAACTGAAAGACTGTTCCTTGAACAGTTAGTGTTCAGCAGTTAGTGTTCAACTGTTAGTGTGGCTGGAACATGAGACAAGAAGGAACTAGTAACGATGAGGTTAGAAGGAGGAAGATGGGACCCAAATATTAGGGAGTAGAGAAACGGTAAGAGAAACCAAGAAGGCGGCACTTGGGTGGCTCATTTGGTTAACCATCTGCCTTAGGCTCAGGTCATAATCTTAGGGTCCTAGGATTGAGCATCACATGGGGCTCCCTGCTCAGTGGGGAGTCTGCTTCTCCTTCCCCTGCTCCCCGCCCCCACTTGTGTGCGTGCTCTTTCTCTCTCCTTGAAATAAATTTTTTTTTTAGAAAAGAGGGGGAAAAACTAAGAAGGACCAGTTAGCTTAATACAGCAATCCAGCTAAGACATTGATGGCTTGAACAGGTAGATTGTAGTAAAGGTAGTAAGATCACTTTTGAAGATCAAGATAATATAACTTGCAGATGACTGGATGTGAGTGGCAGAGAAAAAATGGAAGATTTGCCTTTAGAATTTTGGCCTGAACAGAAGGAGGAATGGTGGTGCCACTCACTTTGGTGTGGAAATACTAAGAGGAGAAGCTTTGGGGATGGGGTAAATAAGATAAAACTTCTGTTTTATCTTCTATAAATAGAAGTTTGAAATGCTCTTAGATCTTCTAGTGGAAACATAGAAGAGGAAGCTAAACCTGCTTATATGCCTCTGAGGGAAGAGGTTAGGGCTGTAGATGTGCTTTCGAGGGTCACCCGCATATGGATGATATTTGAAGCCATGCAACTGAATGAGAGCACCTGGAAGAGAGTAAATTAAAAAGAAAAAAGTACTTAGGACTGGACTGTAGAGCATGCTGCCGTTTTAACAGTCAGGACATGGAGAGGCATCTAGCCAAAGAGACGGAAAAGGAGCAGCCCGTGATTTAAGATGAGAGCCAACAGAGTATAATGTCCTGTGAAGAAGGTATTTCATGAAGGAAGGAGTATAAAGAGCTGCTGGAGGTTGGAGCTGATGAAGACTGACAGTTACCCCCGGACCTGGCATCGTAGTGTAAATATGGACGACAATGACATGTGCTCTTCCAGCGCACTGATGGAGGAGGAAGCCTTTTTAGAGTGAATTCAAGCACAGCTCGGAACTAAGAAGATGAAAACAGCTCTCTAGAAGTTTTGCTGTGAAAAGGAGTAGAGAAATGGGGCTACATCTGGAAGGAGTCAAGGGACAAGGACTCCTTGTAAAATATGGAATAATATAGTATTTTGGCTTACAAGTAGGAATGACTAGGCAAAGATGGAAATACTGATGCTATTGAAGAAAACAGGAATAAGTGAAGGAACAAGTTGGAGGGGGGAGTGGGGTTGGGACAAGTGCAAAATTGCAGTGTGCCCGTTGAGAACTATTACCTGTGCACAATCAGCTTGCACTGCAAATTCAACCAACCATGTCGGCATGCAGTTTAGTTTAGCTAGCATTGCTTTTAGGGGTAAGATTTCTCAATGAAAGAAGCTTGCCACACTTAGAGTTGCTCTGATCTTGTGCACACAAAGAAAGCTTGACCTTAGCTAGGAGCGCTGACACAGTGACCGGAGGGAAGACAGAATACATGATGAAAAGTTGGGTGGTCGAGCAGCTCATTGCTTGAGTACCCACTAACACCATGACCGCCTTTTTTCTTATTGTTGGTGGTGTTTTTCTGTTAGGGTAATAATCCTTGAACAATTTTACTGTCCAGGGGAGAAATAAGACACTGATTTTTACCAAAACATCTATTACTCAGATGAATGTGCCGAACTTAAGTAGCGACAGCAAATATTTACAGGAACCTCCTGCATACTCCACGTCCTGGTGAGTTGTGAGGAGCTGGTAGGAAGAATGAATCCATAAACGAAAAGCTTCCTTAGGATCTGAGTCTGATGACAGCTGAGTGACTTTTTGCCGATACCACTCAGTGGACAAGGTCAAGGGAGTTTTTCAAATCCCTGAATCCCTCCATTTCAATCTTTTTTTGTTTTTCCTCACCCCTGCGGCATGCTTTACTGAAACCACAATCACCCCATTTCCTGCTTCCATTTTGGCTTACGCCATGCCCTCCACTTGGAGTGCCTTCAGTCCGTTCTTCAAAATAGCTTTTAAAAAAAGCATAAAATGTTTCACAAGCTTCTCATTTTAGAATTACCTAGTACAGTAAATAAGTACAACAAAGCTTAGGTTGACATAATTGCCATTCAGTAAAACTTACTGTGGGCTAGGCCCTTGGTGAAACAGGGGTTAACAAGGCCAGTTCGTCCGATGTCGCTGCTCTCCAAGTTCCAACCCTTGGCTATCTTCTCCTCCATCTGTAACGCAGTCCCCAAAACAAGACAGGATGATCACATGTATTAGAATCGTCCGGTTGGGGCGCCTGGGTGGCTCAGTGGGTTAAAGCCTCTGCCTTCGGCTCAGGTCACGATCTCAGGGTCCTGAGATCGAGCCCCACATCAGGCTCTCTCCTCAGCGGGGAGCCTGCTTCGTTCTCTCTCTGTCTGCCTCTCTGCCTACTTGTGATCTCTCTCTCTCTCTATGTCAAATAAATAAATAAAATCTTTAAAAAAAAAAAAAAAGAAGAAGAAGAATCGTCCGGTTGGTCCCCCTCTGGAACTCACCAGGCCATCGGTGGTGGTAAGGTCCCAAAGTCTTATGAATCCACTAGGTGATTTTGTCATGCACTCTAAAATTTGAGGACCACTAGCTTAGATCAGTTCCCTTAATGGCCTTCAAGGACTTGCATCTGCCCCAAGTGTCTTTGTGTCGATTTCTTCTGCCCTATTAGCCCACCAGGCTTAGGGAAGTGGTTGTCCTCCATGATTAGAATTCCATAGGTTTTCAATGGGTAAACGTTAGTCTTGTTGATACCCAGTTTATCCACAAAGCTGCTTGTCCCAGTCCAGGTATAATTTGTGGAGGTGGCCTTTGCTTAAGCATGTTATCAGGTCAGAGTAGTTTACAACAGACAAATCAGAATAGATGAGATTTCCATAGCGGAGAGATAGCCTTGCTTCAAAAATACTTTTAAATGCCAGAATGAAGGACACCTGGGTGGCTCAGTTGGTTGAGCCACTGCCTTCGGCTCAGGTCATGATCCCAGGATGCTGGGATCGAGTCCCGCATCGGGCTCCTTGCTCAGCGGGGAGCCTGCTTCTCTCTCTACCTCTGCCTCTCTGCCTGCTTGTGCTCTCTCTCTGACATAAAAATAAAAAAATTTTTAAAATAAATAAATACATACATACATACATGCATGCATGCCAGAATGAGGTGGCCACTGAAAATCTTGAAGCAATAACTTTGATTTCCTGTGCACCAGTTCCTCTTTTTTGTGTAAATTTTATCATGCTGTGCCCATAGATGAAGGTTGTCGGAAGGCATCCTTGTGCCTGCCCTTCTGTGACAGTGATCGGTCATTTGACCATTTGTAGTAACAGATTCCAAAGCTTGGCTATTGAAGTGGAGTGCCGAGATTGGAAATGTCCTTATATTTAGAAACTGAGTCATGAGTAAAGGAATAAAACCAAAGGAGCCACATGGTTTTGGAAAATTGGAACAAGTAAGACTACTAACAAGAAAGACCCTAAACACCACAGGTATGGACGACAATGCAGGAGCAATAATGTATAAATGCCTTCAGCTGGCTTGGAGACCAGTGTGGCTGGATCCTGACTCAGTGCTGAGTTACTGTACAAAAGTCTGGGAGCTGCCTCTGTGATTTGGCCTGAATGTTATAAGCGTAAATGCAAAGCATTTGAAGTAGACTCACTTAGGTCCTTCTAGTTCCGAGAAGTCTTATTTTTGAAGGTCTTACCTCTCAGCATATCAAACATAATAAACAGACGCACACGCCACACTTTACAGAAGAGAAAAAGTAAAAAGCAATTTTTACATTTTGTTTTTTAAATTATTGGCCTATGAGTGAGTCATTTCACTCCACTTGCTTGTGATTTCTCAGCATTTCTGTATGTTTAGGCATTCTTGTGAAGCTGTAAAAGGTAACCTATACTTTTTAAAAATATAATAGAAGTTGCCTAAATATGAAATGAGACAATAAATGAAATAAGTCATACTGCATTCTGTGGACATGTAATTAACCTATTTTTAGTTTTTATTTTGCAGTTTTAATTTTTGATCCCATAACATTTTTTCAAGTCTTTGTATTTTCCAAAGCTCATCCAAAGATCTTAGGTCCTATGCCCTGTACTTCTTATACCTAAGGATAACACCGCCTTGGTGAGAGGCCGAGGTGTTCAATCTAAAACAAGGACTGCGTGCCCCATTAAAGAACTACCAAGGAGAATGTGAAGCAGAGTTTGTTGGAATGTTTTTCTGACTTAGACCTCTGGAGAGCCTTGGTCTTCAAAGGGTGGACCAAGGATGAAAGCAAGAGCATCCCTTGGAGCTTATTAAAAATGGCAGGATCTCAAGCCCTACCTCAGCCCTACTGACTCATAATCTGCATTTTAACTAGATCACCGGGTACCCCATAAAGTTTGAGAAGCACTGCTTTGTCTAGAGCAGTGGTTCTTAGTTCTGGGTGCACTGGAGAATCACCTGGGAGTCCTGACACTCCTGATGTGCAGGTTGCACCCCAGTCCATTCATTAGCATCTCTGGGGGGTATCTGTCTGTATTTTGAAGGCTCCTGGATGAGTCCAGGGAGGCACCAGGTTAAGACTCACTGGTTGACGACAAGGCCACGAAGGCTCCACGTTGTTCACCAGCAAGGAAGCTGTGGATGTTGTTTGTGTGCTTGGGACCCAACATATAAATAACAAATGGGTCATCTTTGCTGTGGAATAACCTCCTTACTTGGAAGGTTGAATGTGTTGGCTTCTTTCCAGGACATTAGGCCCAATAGTTAATCCCAGATAGGTCATGTTTTGCTAGCACTAGACACTCATGTTTCTGAACAATAGTCCCTGCTACGGTTATGGGCCAGAAGGTGGTTTTTTAATGTGACACTCAGGTGTAGTGGGACAGTGTGTATTTCTCCACTGAATACCAAAGGAGAATGTTTGTGCTTAGAACCCTGTGTTAAGGATGAACTGCTTCCTCCTTGATAACATTCCATTATCTGATAATTAAGCTTTAGTTTCATAATGTAAGTTTTAAAGAAACTACTTTGGGAATTTTAATGATTTCTTCAGTTATCATTGATTTTGCTAGTGGCTATGAAAAATTGCTACTTTATACTGTTATTTGCAGGGGATTTATCTGTTTAATAGGATATTCACTGATCATATCTCCTGTTTGGGGTGGGGGCTGGAGATACCACAGGACTTTTCGTTTTTATGGGCTTTGCTTGTACTTAACTTTCCCAGTAAGATTCGTTGAAAGAAATATGTAATTGACATATATAAAATGTACATGCTCACTCACAGTAGAGCAGGTGCCTGAGGAATGGTGGTTTTTCTTCTCTTT
>CM053614.1:30853844-30863953 GCA_028646535.1 Procyon lotor
ATATATATATATATATATATATACCATATATATATATATATATATATATATATACCATACCATAATGGTATATATATATATACCATTAGTATATTGTATTTTGGAGAATAACTTGTGTTGTTTCAGTGTAATGCTGTATGTAGTATTAAATGAACCAGTTGGATATGCATTCAGTTTTGAATGTCAATTCATCTTTGCTTAATTTCTCCAGCCTTGAGAGCCACATTCTCTAAATGGCCTTAACACTCACTGGCAGTTTCACATAGCTTAGTACTGGGTTAGAGACAGTTTCACAGTCTGTAATGGTTTCTTTCGTGGCGTTCTGTCACCAGGAGAGAGGGAGTCTCCCTTCCATAGCTCTTGCGTGCCCCCTAATACCTTAAACGGGGGAGAACAGAGAGAAGACCTCCAATAAATGCTCCATATATTCTATCATTTTATCCATTTCATCTTTGGGTTCCATTTCTTGTTCTGTATTTTTTAAGTGTGGCTTTCTTCCATGTTAATCAAATGTGGAATATTAGATTTGGATTAATCATTTTGCTTTGTTGAGAAATTAATAAAAGCATTATAAAACATCAGGAGATTGATATGTTTCTGCCTGAGTCATATGAACTCATAGATCAGGGTATCATTTTACAAAGAACTCAACTTCAGTGATTGTTTTCTCCTTTTTTTTTTTTTTTCCTCTTTTTTTGCCTGGTGTCCCTTTTTTCTGTTGAAAATACAAATTATCTAACATTGTTTCACGTTAAGGGCACCTGGCTGGCTGAGTCGGTAGAGCATGTGACTCATGATCAGGAGGTAATGAGTTCAAGACCCATGTTGGATGTAGAGATTACTTTAAAGAAAATTTTAAAGTTAGCACATGGTATTCAAGTAGTATTGTTTCACATGCTTCCTGAAGGTTTTCTTTTCTAAGTATCTATCTACCTATCTATCTGTCTGTCTGTCTGTCTATCTATCTATCTATCTATCTATTTGGGGGCAGGGTGGAGAGGGGCAGAAGTGGAGGGAGAAGCAGAGGGAAAGAATGCCAAGCTGACTTCACAGTGAGCACGGAGCCTAACATGGGGCTTGATCTCAGGACCCTGAGATCATGACCTGAGCTGAAACTAAGAGTTGGATGCTTAACCAACTGAGCCATGTAGGTGCCCCTGAAGGTTTTCTTCTGCCTTAATTGTTTTTTATTCTTACCTAATAAATGATTTTCACTAAAGTAAAGTTTCCAACTTAAAATGTTCTCTCTCTCTTTTTTTTTTTATCACTAGTGTTATTATTACAACAGTTCTGTACCTGTCTGATGCACTTCGTAAGAACTTCTTAAATGAAAACTTTGATTATAAGGTAACTATTCATTTGGATGATTCTCCTGCCTGAGCTGAAATCTTTTACCTTGTACTTGAGGAAATCACCTAAGATATTTTCTTTCTCTTAATAATAGGAAAACACATTTATTCTACCTACCCTAAATTAATCTTGGGCTATATTAGCTTTCGTGATGAATATTAGAAGTTTTCATTATATTTGTGAACAAGGTAGGGCTATAATCATGCTTACCAACCTAGTAGAAATCCTAGTGCTTCAGGGGACATAGTTCCTCGTTGGTACTATAATTTTTCATTCTTCTTTCTTTTATGGTCCTCATGTGTGACAAAAGGAACTTGAATATGTTTTTAAGACATTTTTTAAAGTAGGGTTTATATGAAGAAAATGTTTACAAAGTAAATGCTTGTTTGTTCTCCATCATCACATTTTTTTAGAATGAATTAATGAAAAGAAACAAAAATGAAAGATTGGTAAAATTCTTTAAGGCAGAACTTTTGGTACATCCGTAATATAATTTAATATGCCTAAGAACTCTTGATATACTGTTTTTTAAATGGAAGATGATAAATGGTGAACACAGATAGGCAGTACCTATTTGGCTTCCCCTCTTGATGTTTATGGGTTTTGGCATCTGTATTTCCTATTCTTTTTAAATAACATTTTTCATATTCAACATTGAATAAATTGTCCCAATTGGATAACTAGAAAATACAAAAAAAGCATAAATCAGTAAAAAACCAATGGAATTTAAAGGTTGCATACTATGTTTTTATATCATACCATATAATAATAAATATATGAAAATTTCATGATTATAGCTCTACTTTTTAATATTCAGTTGTTTCTGCTATTTTATTCTTACAAATTACTCTTTCTATGTGCCTTCTACAAAGTAAAACTTGGCATATGTCCTTAATTATTTTTGGATAAATATTTATAAGTGGAATTATGAGGTAAGGGTTATGCCAATTATATTTGATTTCCTATATGTACACCAACCTGAAGTTATTGACTAAAATTCATATTTTGTGAAGTATCTGTTCTTGACTTTTGTTCATTATTTTGCTTGGTCGTATATTTTTTGTTTGTAAGAGCTCTTTATATATAAAAGATATTAATTCTTTGTAATGTTTCTCCTTTTTATTTCCAGCTTTACTTGGTGTCCGTGAAGAAGTAGTTTCCTTCCATTATTTCATATGTTTTTGGTTAAGTTTATTTCTGGGAATTTTATTCTGATCTCTTTCTGGTGCTGTTCTTGGTATAAGAAACCTTAAAGTCAAAAGATTTGTCTGGGCAAGGAATTTTAGAATACCGTCTGAATTTAAAGCATTTAGCATATCCAGAGAAGTGTATGCCTTTTTTTTTTTATTTCTCCATTAAAAGGAGTTCCAAAAATGAATTTCTCACAGGAATAAAATAACCCAACTTATACCTCAGCTTGCATGCAGATTCTCAGACACAAGAGAAACAAAAGATTTAATGTATACCAGGGAGCTTAAGAAACCTGGGGTATGGCCCTGAAACAGTGTAGAAATAGATAGTTTTTACTTGCTTTTCTTCTTTGTTACAGCAAATTTCAGACATATGTAAAAGCAGAGAGAATGGTGTGATGAACCTCCATGTTGCCCATATGCAGATTTGACTATTTTATCCACACAGGGCCAATCGTGTTTCAACTCTATCCCCATCCACTTACCACTTTTGAAGCAAATCCAAGATACCATGTCACTTAATCTGTAAATATTTTTGTAACGCTACAGTATTTAAATGTTTTGTTCTTGTTTTAGATTTGGGATTCGTACTTTTACCTTGCGGTCATTTTTATAAACCAGTTGTGTCTGCAGTTAGAGATGTTCACACCTTCCAAAAAGAAAAAGGTGTTAGAAAAGTAAGTACCAGTGTATAATTGGGTGGGAATATGAGGCAAATTGAATGTTGTGCCTTCAAGAGGGCTTTTAGTTTAAATGATTCATAAATCAGATATCCATAACTGGAAATGACAGTGGAGAGGCGATGAGCAAGAGGACAAGAAGGAATCTTTTCTGGAAATTTTGAACTTATACTTTTTTGTGGGGGGGGTAGCTCCAACTTTCAGGAATCAATATATTATAGAAGCAAATTAATTAGACGACAAATCTGTTTCATTAAAGGATTTCTATAAGGATTTGCATTAGAAGCGTCAAGACATCAACATTAAACATCTTTAATTAGAGGGGCGCCTGGGTGGCTCAGTCGTTAAGCGTCTGCCTTTGGCTCAGGTCATGATCCCAGCGTCCTGGGATCCAGCCCCACATCGGGCTCCCTGCTCAGCGGGAAGCCTGCTTCTCCCGCTACCATTCCCTCTGCTTGTTTTCCCTCTCTCGCTGTGTTTCTCTCTGTCAAATAAATAAAATCTTTAAAAAAAAAAAATCTTTAATTACAAACATAGTGTTGTTTAATTCAGAAGAGACAAAAATACTTCTCTGTCCCAAAGAGACACAAATACTTCTTTGTTTTCAAGGCTTTGTATCAGGTTTGCTTTTTGTTTTATTTCAGATATGGTGACATGCGCGTCACAATGGGTTGTGAAATTTTCAGCATGTGGCAAAACCTAGGTAAGTAATGGAAAGAGAAGCCACCTCCATTGTGCAGTTTATCATTATACTTTTAAGTGTATAAATGAAGAAGGGCACCTTACCAGTGACAGTGTTTGAAACCAAATGTTTAGATCAGTGAAGTCATCCATAGAAAGTAATTGATATTTTGGCACTGAATATCATTATACCTAATTTTTAAAATTCATATCTATCTGAAAAATCATCTTACCTTTGTATGTTTCATTATTAATGAATGATAAATTTTATAATCTAGCATTGCTCCAGTAATACACCATTTTTAGCAATGTGCTGACTTTTCAGAATTTGGGATTGTAACAACTCAAAATTTCTAGAATTCTAATTTGAGTCTATGAATTATAACAGATTTAGAATTAACTTTATAAAACATTGACTTGCGCACCAGTACTCGTAAAAACTCAACACCATGGACCTATATCACAAAGAGTACAGACAAAGGATTTTAGAGCCTCTGCAGTTGCTAAGAAACCATTAGATTCAATTTGGTTAATCTGACACAGCAGATAGAGCACACTGCTCCAGCAAATTGGTGACCCAGACCTGGTTGCATGGAAAAGAATAATATTTGGAAAACAAATTGTTTTACAATTTCATTGGCATAGGGTTTCTTTCTAGAGATTCCAACTTATTTAATTTTGTATGCTAACTATGCAAGTTTATAGCATTCACTTACTATTACTGCAGGTAAACTTCTTGTGATTCATTAAAGTGATGGGCCTTTTGGAATTGAACATGTAATGATCTAAAAGTATCTTTCCTCTTGGGCTCATCCAAGTACAACTTGAAAATGGCAGGATTTGTTGCCTGTAAATGAAAATAGAATCATTAGCGTTTTACTTCAATTTATTTACAGAGTGATTTTTGACCAGGATCTGTTTATATACATAGCAATATTCATAGCAATTTGGGGAGGCCTTGTTATATAAAATTGAGCCCAGTGTTCGGTGCTTGCTGGTAATTTCAGAAAATAAAAGTGAGTTAGCATCTTGAAAGCAACCCCACACTGTCTAAGGCCAGCCAGAAGAAGTCCATGATGTATCTTTAGAGTCAGCTCCAAAATAACATGAGTTTGTCTTATTTGAAGAGTAGTCCTTTCAGTCTTTAGGTTTTGTTCATTCTTGGTGTTGTTTTTCAAAGCCCTGTAGTGTCCATATTGCATCTGGCATTAACATAAAATGATGTTATTATGTCAGTACTCTTTAGAACTTTGGTTCTCAAATAGTTCAGCAGCAGCAGCCACTGAGAGCTTGTGAGGAAGGTAAATTATCTGGCTCCGCCCCAGACCTACGGAAACAGAATCATGGAGAGAGTGGGACACAGCTAAGTTTTTACTGGTTCTCCAGGCAGTTCTTGACTAAAGATTGAAAAGCACTGCTTTGGAGACTCTCCCCTTGCTCTGTTTTCCCAGCCCTAGCGGCCAGCTCTAGCTCAGATCTGGCAGTTCGTTAGAAAAGGCTCCTTAAACTCAACTATGAATTCCCAGCAGAGCATAGTTCAAATGCGGGGTGAGTGTAAATTTTCACTTCATTCCTTGGTTTTTGCATTATTTCCCTAGAGTTGTGTCCTGACCTAACTGAAGCTTCCAAAACATAAGGTGAATTTTAAAGGTCACTGCTATTGTGCAACAACTAGAATGGGAAAATGTTCCGAAATGCTAAAGCCTGTCTTACAACGTAAATTCTTACAAAGTGATAAGAAAAATTAAGTATTCAGAGTACTGTTTTAACACCCCTTATAGACCTCAAGTCAGCTTGTCACTTAGGAATATGAAAATCTATTTGTTATAATTTGGTTTACTTATAAATATGTCCTGTTGAGTATTTTGAATGCTAAAGAAGAATTTATTCAGATAATTACAGATAGGCATTTCTTAATGGAACAGGAAAATAAATTCAGTTTAATAGTTCATGAGGCACTGGCTGTGTGTGTGTTGTTTGGAGACATAGAAGAAAAAATGGTCCATACTTGTATAGAGCTTAGTGTTTAAGTCTCATATTTTAAACTTTTTGTCCAATTTCTGTGGGACAAGAAAATCTTGATAAAAATGAATTGTCAGTTTTAGCAAAGCAAGTAAGCTTTATGACTTCAGAAGTCAAGAGCCTCCATTGTTTTTAGTGGATATAAAAAACACTAACTTTTAGAAAATAAATTGCAAGGAGGAAATAATACTCAGAATACTGAATACATTTTTTGCCATTTGAAAATACCCAGTTAGTCTAATACATAACACAAACAGAAAAATTTTACAGAACAGTATTTTTAAATCAGATTTTGGTCATCAGTACTCACCTAGAAGTGTGGAAACTCCTTGCATATGCTAAAAACAGGTTGGTTTTTCCCTTCTGTTGAGAACAAGGGATAAAGGGTATCTTTAAGGGTAATTGAGTCTGCTTCTAAGCACAGAGCTGTACGATTTTCAAATCTGATCATTCTCTCCCCTTGATTTACCATTGAGCAATGGATCAGAGTAATTCCAGGACTGCCATACTGTTTTCCACAGCGACTGCACCATTTTACATTCCCACTAACAGTTCACAAGGATTCCAGTGTCTCCACGTCCTTGCCAACACTTGTGCTTCCTCTCTCTCTCTTTCTCTCTCTCTCTCTTTTTTTTTTTTTTGTTAGAAAGACAGCATGCCCATGTTGGGGTGGGGGGGGGCAGAGGCTGGCAAGGGGTGGAGCAGAAGGAGAGAGAGAAGGAGAATCTTAAGCAGGCTCCACGCCCAGCACGGAGCCAGATGTGGGGCTCAGTCCCACCATCCTGAGATCATGACCGGAGCTGAAATCCAGAGTCAGATGCTTAACTGACCGAGCCACCCAGGCAGTCCCTCTTTCTTTCTTTTTTTTTTTCCCCAACAGTAGCCATCCTAACAGGTATGAGGTGACATTTCCTTGTGGTTTTGATAAAATAATGTACTTTTGAAGAGTAAAGACCAAGTAATGAAAAGTAAATACCTTTTCTTAAATGTGTTGTTCCTCAGTATTTTCATTTCCGAGTGGAAGGACTAAAAATGCCCTGTCAAGAGAAGGGAGAAGGCATAAATTTTCCCCCCAAATTTTACACATTAGTACTATGCTTACAAAAGAGTCTACAAAGAAAGAGGCTAGTTTTGCCTACTGTGTCCCCACTTCGGCATTCATTGTGCTTCAAGGTTAAGTTTCTTCTCACTATTTTTAGTTGAACTAACATTCTTACTAAATATAAAGTGGGCTCTTTTTTCCACATTTGCAAACACAGCGTCTTGTAACTGCCGTAGAAAAATCAATACTTCCCTAACAGGCTGTTCTGTGCCCATAAATATAAAACTCCAGCAGCCCAAGTAGCAGATGCCCTAAATACTTCAAAACAAGACCATGTGGCTGACAATTAGAGATGGAGAAAGTATACTAAATCTTGAGTTTAAAAAGAAATCATTTAAGTAAAATTTATTTTGCTGTTGTCATACATAGATCCCAATTTTGCTTTGTTGGTCGGAAAGGAATTAAGCATTCTGTGGGGAGAGGCTGTCCAAGTTTACACAGGTTCTGTGTTGCCAAACTGTGTTTTCAGTGAATAAGGCTATCTTCATGCTTTCCTGTACAGGGACTTAAAAGTAGGTGTGGCCTGTCTGCTGTCAGTAGAAAATCCGGCTGTAAAATGTAGTATATGGACTTTGTCTGGATTATGATTGAAAGAAATCAACTGTAAATAACATGTTTTAGGACAATCAGGGAACTTTTAATATAGGCGGAGTTTTAGGTTAAGGAATTATTATGTGCCTTTGTTAGAGGTAATAAAGGCATTGTGATTTTATATACATATATTCCCACTTGCTTGCCGATTTGTGTACAAGTAGAATGATATGAAGTCTCAGACTTGCATTAAATTGAAGTACCTTAGGGGAGAGAAAAATCTTGAGGGTGATAGGTGAAGCAAGATTGGCAAAAATGTTGATAATTGTTGAAGCTAGATGATGGGTATGCGGGGATTTGTTTTAGTATTCTTTATAGTTTTGTGAACCTGTAAGATTTTTCATAGTAAAAGCATGTTCTATTGGCATATAATTAACATGCAGTGTTCTGTCAGCTTCTAGTGCACGACATAATGATCAGCAATTCTGCACGTGACTCCGTGCTCACCAGGATTAAGGGAGTCCTTATCTGGCCCCAAACAATACATAGTAAAACCTTTTTAAAAGAAGAAAATCAGGTTGTAAAATGTCTATAAATAGAGATTTTTTTTTTACAAAGAAATTAAAAAATACTCAGGGAAACAGTGATAAATAAGTGCATGCTCATGATGTTCTTCAGAGAGGACAAAGGATGCCAGGCTCAGGAAAGGTTAAAAACGAAGGTCATAATGTAGCAGCTCTGAGTCTCATTTCAACAGGAAAAGGAGGACTATTTGGGCGGGCAGGAAATTCCATTTTATTTTGTCTTTCTTGCCACTTCTATTACCCTTTCTCCACACATACCCAAAAGCTCTGCACAGATTTGATGTCTTACATAATCTCAAAACTGTGGAGAGGCCCCCTGGTTATTGGTCTCATGTCAAGGTGACGTTGGTCCTATGTTCCTGGTGCCTCCAGTGCGTGGCCTTTCGGGGGTACAGTGTCGGCAGCAGACCTGCCCTCAGAGACCTGCAGCCATCCCCTGGGGACAGGCTCCCGGACCGGATGTAAGGCCTGCTCATCTCAGGCTGGGCCAGAAGTCTCCTTCCCCCATTTCTCTTTCTTCCCCTTTCTTGTCAGGATATGTTGAATAAGCATTGAGTGGGTTAGGCTTTTACAAATGACAGTGAGAGTGATTGAGTTCAGGTTGCTTCTGCTTTCTGCCCTGACAAAAATAACTGAGGAAAGCAATCGCAAAAGCTGATTGCTAGCTCCCTGCTTGAAATGTGTATGTTGGGAGGATGGGGGAGATTCAGGGAGAACTGTGGATTGCTGTTTGTCTATATTCTACCACAGTGGGTTTGTCCATCTTGAAAGGATTCATTCTTTCGGAGGAAAATACATAAGGTTAGATTAATATGGAAGTTTCTTCTGATGAATAAGAGGGAGGTGTTCTTGGTCAGATGAGGAGAACTCAGGAGTCCCTTGGGAGAGATAAATTGTACCTGGATCACAGAGAAAGGTAGGAAAGCAAAAGGAATTCTAAGCCAAGTTTATTCCTCACATGTAATGGGTATGGATGAGTAATTAAGAGATGGTGAAAAACAGGTTACTTTTAACAAAACTTCAAAGAGAAAGGAAAAGATGATGTGGCCTCAGTGTTGGGCAAGAAAGGGACTTTCAGATAGGCTGGGGCCTGTGACTTGTGTCCTGCTTATGTCCCAGCACACTGAGGAAAGGAATGGGAGGCCACCTCCTGAAGATGGCTGAACTGCCTCTCGGCACTGTCAGTCACTAGACAGTGACTTCCCAAACACCCACTGAGGTCTGCCTCTCTCTAATTGCATCCATCATTTTTTTCCAGTTTCCAATTTTTTCCTTTCCTATTCTTTCTCTTAAAATGCCCTCTAGGGGTGCCTAGGTGGCTCAGTAGGTTACGCATATGACTCTTGAGTTCGACTCAGGTCACAATCTCAGGGTCGTGAGATCAAGCCCTGTGTCCAGGCACTCAGCACAGAGTCTGCTTAAGATGCTCTCCCTCTCCCTCTGCCCCTCTGCCCCCACCATTCACTCTCAAAAAATAAAAAATTAGGGATGCCTGGAAGGCTCAGTCAGTTAAGCATCTCCCTTTGGCTCAGGTCATGATCTCAGGGTCTTGGGCTCTGCTCAACAGAGGGTCTGCTTCTCCCTCTGCCCTCCTTGTGCTCTCTCTCTTTCTCTCTGTTTCAAATAAATAAAAAATATATTTTTTAATAAAATATTTTTTAAATAAATAAAAGCCCCTCTAAAGTCAATAGAAATGTAAAGTGTATATTTGCCCCCTGGATGTGTGTCTGTCTGAGCTCTTTGTCCACCCTAATACCTTCTAGTCCAGAAAACAAAATAGAGAAATTGATCATTAATGTGAAGGTATTTAACTCCAAAATGTGCCAAGAACTCTGAACCATATGATTTTCTGTGTATTTGACCCATAGCACAAAGGATCGAGGTCGAAAAGCATAATAAGGGGGAAACTATCTTGTTTCATGAAGCCAGTGTTTTCTGCCCAGCTCCCTGACCTATTCTCTGGGTTTTA
>CM053614.1:30864453-30900958 GCA_028646535.1 Procyon lotor
GTAGCCCTTGAGAAATGATGTGTTTTCTATTGTATGCAGTATTCTTATTATCAAAGTAAAAACTCTGAGATTGAACATAAACCATTAGTGTAATGGACTGAACTCCACACTCACCTGCTAGATGAGATCACTGGTATCCATCCACTCTCTACCTTCCTTTTCAATGAAGTACCAGTATCATACTTTGGGTACTTTGGTAATACACCATTTTAGTTCACTGTTGTTATAGTGTAATCATTTTAGAAAATGGTTACATACTTTTTTTTTTTTGGATTACCATTTAGTTTTTATTTAGGCTGTGTGTTTATTATGTTTCAAAACATAAGAAAATGTATATGATGCAGGGACCACTTTTCCTCATATATAAAAATTGACTCTGCTCTTACCACCCAGAGATAACCTTCGTGGTTAACAGTAGGGGATAATAATCTTCTTGATTATTATATGTAGCTTTTTTTAGAAATGAAAGAGGTACCTGTCCATACTGTATTGTACCTTGCTTTTCCAATTAATCCTATTGAAAAGCTTTGCCTTTTATCCTTCCTTAACCTCAGTTTTAGTGACTGCATAAAAATTTTAATGTGTGACCGTATAGCAGTGTACATAACCAATTCTTAATTTAACTTCTGGCGTAATTTTAATTTGTCATTTTTAATTTGTGGTGTAATTTTTCATGGTATCTTAGAGCTTTTTGTTAAACTGTGAAAAAGTAAATTCTTAATTTTTTAATAAAAAATGATGGAGAAATATTAATCAACCTGTGGAAATTTACTGTTTATATATCCACTTGGGGAAATACTTTCTTGCCTAGAGAGACAACTATAATTGAATATACTTGTGGCGATCATTTAAAATAAATTCAAAACAACAACAAAAATAAAATAAAATAAATTCAATAGTATTAATTTTCTGAAATCCTACTAAGATTAAATATACTGAAACTCAAATGTGTTATTCAATTTAGGAGAGCACAAGCTTCATTTTATTCCTGCCTTGATTGGCCCTTTCCTAGAAGTGACCTTGATACCCCAGCCAGATCTCCGGAATGTCATGATTCCTATTTTTCATGATATGATGGACTGGGAGCAGAGGCGGAGCGGCAACTTTAAACAGGTAGGCGGATGAACTCACAGCGGTTGGGGAGAATTTCCGTTCTCCTGGAGCATCTCTGAGCTACCAGATTCAACTCCAAGTTGGGAAGTGAGCACCCAGCTAGCTGTCAAGGGACTTGGAATCCAGTGTGGCCTGCCCTCTCCCCTTCATGTGACCTCAGTCACCTCTCCAATCCCATGTTCCCCTGAGCCTCCAGAGAAGCTCTCAAATCCCTTTCGGCTTAAAAATTCTGTGATTTCCAGGGTCTGTGTTGAAGAGCTGGCAGAGACTCAATCTGTTCCCAGTTGGACCCAACACAGAGGAATCAGAAGGCTAACGATTCTTAAAATCATGGACCTCTCTGTGGTCTGCACATTGCATTTGGTGAATGGCTGGGTTTTGAGCATTTGATGCACAGTATTTTATTGCTTTTTGCTTGAAGTGTTGATAATTAATTTAAATAGGAAAGCAGTGGAAATTCTTGCATCTAGATTCCTGCATGAGCCTATTATTTCTCATTGACATAGGTTCTGAGAGCTCTGCTCCAGTTTTGGGAAGAGTAGATGTTTTTATTACAAAACCACATTACATAAGAAATCAGCTGCTTTTTGCCACGCGAGGTCAGTCAAGTTGGAGATAGTCGCCTTCTTTCTGTTCACGTAGTCACCTCACTGACCTGTACGCAGTCACCTGTGTGAAGGATCTGCCCCCCTGCCCCCCACCTTCATGCTTCTCCAAATGAAGCCTTTCTCAAATTTTAGGAATCAGTATCAACTCTGCGAGCGAGTGAATGTGTCCACAGACTCCTCCTCCTGCCAGAAGCATCCCACATCACCTGTATCAATATCTCATTTCAAGAAAGCAAGTAACTGAATGAAAGGCTATTTTGAAAGTGTACCTGCTTGGGGGAGACCCAGTCTCCTTCCCTTTGGTCTTCATAGCCTTATTAGAATTTGATTCAAAGGGATAACTGAGCTTAGTCCTTTGACAAACTCAAGGATCCCTCCCAATCTGTAGTTGCTTACCTCTCTCTGGCCATACAGGGGTGTTTCATCCTGTGTCTCTTTGCCTCAGACAGATGAAGGGCTGTTTCTGCTTTCCTGATATTCAAGGCCCAAGGGATTCAGATTCTTGAAGATGTAAACGCTTTGCAGGTTTTCAGGAAATATGTCCTTTCTCCCTCATGTAGCTTATTGCTGACTTAGAATATTTCCATGGATCTACCATCTGTACGTGGATAAGGCAAGTTCTCAACTGGAGCAAAGATGTAGTGCAACCTCAAACTGTTTTGAGAAAGAAAATAGATAAAAAAACACATCAAAGATTTAAATTAATGTCTGTGGGTATGTTACTTTGCTAATGTTCTTACACATCTAGTGATTTTTTTTTTTTTAAATAAATAGGACTTGCCAGTTTTTAAAGCTCTTAAAAAAATTCAAGTGCTTAAGCTGGATTGTAAACATTCGTGTTGGAGTCAACAAATAGATGTCTTTGGTGGCAGCAAACCATACCTCTCTGGGAGTTGGAAGTCCCATTGCTCCATCTAAATTAGACCCCTAGAATTCCAAGGGGCTGCTATTAACCACAGGTTATGATAATGTTGCTTTCACAAAATTTACTATGGTTTTTTCCCCCTTGCAGATCTAAATACGTTTCGGTTTGCCTAGAGATCCCACTTGTGAAGGGATGGAAAGGGAGTAATATTTGGGTATGTTTCAGGTGGAAGCCAAGCTCATCGACAAACTGGATAGCCTGATGTCTGAGGGCAAAGGTGACGAAACATACCGCGAGCTCTTCAACAGTATGTGAGTAATATGTGTCTCTCCAGTTGATTCCATTCAGAGGATTTGGTGTCAGTGCTGAGCGGCTGAGAGTTACAGAGACAGCCTGGGTCTCGCAGGAGTGCTTTGTCTTTGTGGAGTGTGAAATAAAGGATAACTGCCTGACTCCGGGCGCATGGATCTTATTATGTTGATGATTAGACCCCTCTCCTTATTTTAATCTCTGATGAGGTCAGATCACTTGTGTTATGTAACAAATCTCACTCTTTTCAATCCTAAGAATTAAAGCCAGGGCTGCAAGGTAATGATTTTAAGTAGGATTAAGAGTGGGAGGCTGGTGGGGGGTGGGAGGGGACAGTGACATAATTATCATGTTCTTAGTGCATTGCTTTCCAAAGCAAGATATCCTTGGCTGATTTCTTGATGGGGAGACCAACCTAGCTGGCCCCTGTTTTTCAGTACTTGATTTGATTCATCGATACTGATTGCTCACTCAGCATTATTAATTGCTCTCTAAATGTTTCTTAATAGAATATCACAGAACCAAGTCATTCTTAATAAATTCTGTGACTTGGATTTGGATGGAGGCTAGAACGACAACAGAGTGCTGCTGGGGGACTTTGAGGTGGCCCTTACCGATAGAATGGGATCGCAGTCCAGGGTGAATTGCTTAGACCCAGTTTTCATCATGTGTGAGATGGCCAGAGAAGGCATGTAAGAGTATCGTAGTACTTTAGGATTTTAATTCGAACACTTGTTTTCGCTACGGTTTTCTATCCATCCTAGCCATTTTCAGTCTGAGTATATTGATAAAGTGTTTCTTTCTGAAGGCAGGACTAGCTCCTTGTGCCTAGAAAATGTTTGCAGTTCTTTCAGAAGTACAAAAATCATTCAGCGATACATTTTCCTGTTACAGAATATGCTCTGCCTTGTCTGTGTGCCCAAGCATCTTGTCCAACTATTAATGCTTCAGAACTGATAGCCAAATGCCACGTTGTATGCTTCGTTTTATGATCATTACTTTAGAACAGTAGGTATATTAGTATGCAGGTTTAGAAAGCATTAGTAGTGACTGATAGGTTTCAACCTGCCTGATTCAGAATCATCCCTGAACCTTTTAAGAAAATTACATTCAAAGGAGAAGCCAAGAAGGGTACACAGATTTCTTGGGATGGTGGTGGGTGATGATAAAATACATTCTTTGTACTGACTCCTGAACAAAACCATTTTCCTCTGGTACTGTAATTAAACTGGAACTTTTCGTAATTATTCACCAAGCCCTCGTTCATTCTAGTGTACAAAGCGTCTGTGTCTCATGACAGCTGGAGTTTAGCAAGAACTCTGATCAAAACCTCATCCAGTGAAATAAATTGCCTTTGAAAACTCTCATTTCAGTTACTAGTCCTTGATTTGAACAAAGAACTAAAATGAGAAAGCACTCAGTGGAATGAATCTCTGGAGATTTTTGATTAATTATTTATAATAAATTCACAAGATTAATAAATACATCATTTTATAGTGCCTCTTATCTACTCTAATAAAGGCCTAAAGCTTGCAATTTGTATTGCTTGGGTATAAATGGGGCTTTGCAATAGAAGATGTACCTTGACATAAGCATGAAACCGGTAATTAATATATTAAGCCTCTATAGTTAAGACTGTTTTAAGGTGCCTGATTCATTCAATGGAGATTATTTTTCTTTTGTGATTTTTAGCATATTATTAGAAATGTTACTATAAATATTTTTCTTTCATGCTTTTCTCATCAGCATATTGGGATTAAATAAAACCTAAAGTGGTAATTAAATATCATTACTACCTGCGTTCAGAAAAGAAAGTGAAAAGCTAACTTTATTTTAGGAAACAAAGAAATGTTTCTTGGCTATAGAAGTCACCATGAATTAGTATAAGCACAGTGAGTCACTGCACACCTTATGAATTGGGAACACAGGCCGTTAGGGTACAGATTCTCATTTGTTCTCTCTCCGTAGTTCATATCTAAAACTTCTTCAGATTTGTTCAGAAGCTGAAAGTAGCTTCCTCCTTCCTGAAAATGTAGGAGTTGCCCAAAGGGCCTCCTTAGAAGGAAGCTTGAAATCTGTGCAGTGGTTTCCTGCCGAAGAGCTTGTTCACTTTTCCCTGCCCCATCCCCCAACGTGATCTTCATGGACCCATACTCCAGCTTCTTGAATAAGTAGGAGTCAGGATTTATCATTTTTGATAATGCTAAAAGTATAGATCATCGACGCCAGTGTGCTATCTCCAGCATAGAGTGCCAGAACTAAATTCGGCTTCCCCTGGCTCCGCTTTCTTCAACTGTTTGGTTTTATTTACCGAGCACCTTCCTGGACCAGGTGCTCTTCTAGGGCTGAGAGCATTGCAGTGACTGTGCTGTGGGAGCACACAGTAGGGTGCTTTCCGGACCAGCCACCATCCCTCTTCCTTCTTTCTCATATGTTGCTCTAAGTAACTAAATAAGACCTCGAGTCATTTCAGAGCTCTTTATTTGGCAATCACACATTTAATTTTAGTTTGGAGACCGAGCAGTGGATACACGACACATAGCTTAGGAGTCTTGACTCTTCTCTTTGGATTAAGAGGATTAAGAAGAGCATGGACAGACACCGGTGTTTCATGTAGGAGGGATGGCCTCACCACCCCTGTGTGCTGATGTAGAGAGAAGCGAATTTAGAGTCAGGTCCTACCTCCCCCATTGATGTTCTTTCACAGAGTAAGAGCTTGTTGAGCATTATGTCATCCTCTAGGACTCTGGTTTATCTCACTCTCCACTGTTAAGGAGGCCCATTGCCTATCAACTAGCAATAAGAAATCACCCTTTGCTGTTACCAGATGAGTTCCCTGTGTACTCAGGACGGGCACACGGGCAGGATTACAGACCAAATAAAAACACAGTCTCCCTGAAGTTAGCTAAACTTTTCTCTTCTTGCCGGGAGGCTCCCCTTCTCAGTTTGTATCAGATAAACTGGGAGAACAAGCTTCCCACCAGAAAGAACAAGGCTGGCTGCGAGAGCAGATGGATCGGGTTCTAGACTTGGTTCTGACATTTGGGTCTGGGATTAATCAAGGTTAAGTGGGCTCTGCAGAGCTGTGCCTCTTCTTACAAGAGGGTTTGTGTACTTCTGATTTCTTACTGCATCAGGAAGCTGTGCAAATTAATGAAATTCATGCCCACAGAAGAAGTCTCCATATATTTTTAGAATTATTACTTAACTTGAGTTCTTTGTTTTTCAGCCTATAAAGTATATGAGGTGTGGGCTGTCACTTGGGGAAATTTCTACATCATCCTGCATTGCTTTGGCAGGCAGATTTGCATTTGAGGACTTGATTCAATACCAGTTTGGCATTTAAGCTTGAAACAGATGCTGTTCAGGGGGGGTTTTAAAAGAAAACGCATTTTAAACAAACGAGGGGACTGTCCCTGGCGGATTAGTCAGGGCAAGCTCCGTCCCATGGTATATGACTTCTCTCCCTCCCCCCACTTTATCTAGGAAGCAATTCAGAATAACCCAGGTAACGAATGCTCAGGGATGCATAGGCAACAGATGAGGAGACAAGACAGAAGGCTGGACACTGGAAAGGCAACAGCAAGAGGAAGTGGGAGAGGGAAATTGGGAGAGAACATAGCCCCAGGAAGGAAGAAAGGAAGGGAGGATAGAGGAAGGATGCAAGGATGCTTGCTACTTTTGGCAGAACAGCTTTTTGCTTTAATGTTTCTTTTTCCTTTAAGCACAATATATGATTGGCTTAGATTGTACTTGTAAGAAATGTTTTCTCTCTCTGGTAATCCTGAAACCAAGATAAAACAAGATTTTAGACAGAAAAGATCATTAAATGCGGAGGGGTAGGGAAGGATCCTCACATTGCCATGCCTCTGTTCTTAGTTTTATCTTTTGGGGAAAGTTCAGTCATAAAGGCTTTGCCAAGTGTATGCTTAATTTGCCAAGAGGCAGGAGTGAAAGTCAAACAGATCCTAATTATTCTGGTTGTTGTGATTCTGTGTTTACATAGTGCCTCTGCTCTAAGGTGCTTAAGATTAGGGAAAATGTAGGAGGAGAGATGTGGTTCGGTACTTGTCACCAACCTGCTCTAACAGCCGCATAGACAGTCCCCTGTGATTAATGACAAAATGAATGAAACTGTTGAGTGTGTGCACAGATAGTACAATATGTATTGAGTGGGCAAATGTGAAGGGAAAGGAAAAAACGCAAAACGTCATACCGTCTGTACAAGGATTTTCGTCTAGCAGTTGCATTGCAGTAAAATTGCCTGGATGAAGATGCATTCCACCGAGAGGTAGGAGAACATTTTTATACGAATAACAGCAAGATCTTATTTCAAAGTAGACTTAGAGGTACTCCTGTTTTCCCTCCTGGCGGTGTTATTTGCTGTGGTAAGGCTCACACCTCTGCTAGTGTACGAGAGAAGCGAGGGGAGAATGTCTTGGAGCGCTGGGGTGCTTGTATAGTTTGAAAATATGATGATATGCATGTGTTCGTATTTTATGACTTGGATAATCTGAAAATCAATTTGCTTTGTCAATGCTTCCTGGATTAGAATTCCGCTATTTGGTCCCTATCCTAGGTAAGACCTTGTTTGCAAATCGTGCTACTTGTGCGATGTTGGAGTGGTTGCTAAGGCATTTAAGGTACTGATGAAAGTAAGATGGTTGTCATAGTGACTGATAAAAATAAATGTTGACAATGCCCTGCGTTCTTTCTTTTCCAGTCTACTAAAGAAAATTGAGCGGGAAACATGGAGGGAAAGTGGCGTTTCGTTAATTGCCACTGTAACTCGTCTGATGGAGAGGTTGTTAGATTACAGGTAAGCTGAGTCCCTGCTTCCCAGGTGTGCTGGGCTCCGGCTGGGAAATCAGACTCAGGGTCCAGTCAACTTTCCACTGGACTTAGTCATCAGTCCACAGTACCTTGTGCAGTAAGATAATGGACTTCTAACTAGCTGGTCCGGAGTTTTTTAGTTGATTTTTCCCCCCTTTCTCTCTTTTGTTTGGTGGACCGTTCTTTTAAAGTCTTAGTGAGTTGAGAAGGTTCTCAGAGTCTCATGAGTAAAGGTATCTTTTTTGATGTTTAGACTCAGCCATTAGCACCAGCAGATCCTTTGGTTTTAGGGTGAAGACAGTGTAACCGAGAATTGTATGGTCAGGCTGCTTTCTTATGAAAGGGGGGGGTGCGGTGCGAAGCATAATTTTTTTGATTTTTAAATTATCTCAACTGCTAAAGCAGTTCATCCCAATTAAATGCATGGTGTTTGTCTTTTAAGACTGAAACCCTCATACTTGTTGATGACCAGGCTTGCAGTTATTTCGCACTCCTCTGGAAGAAGGTGTATAAGAATCCATCTGCACTCCTCCTTCTGGTGGGGGGTGTCCATTGAGAGGGAGCAGCAGAAAGGGTGCTTAGGAGTGTCTCACCTGAGATCCTGCTGCCTGGGGCGGCCCCCTAGTCCCCAGAGCCTCCTTCTCAAGGGCAATTTCCAAATTGCCTCGGGTCTTTGACAGTACTTCCCCCTACCCTACCCGCCACCCCCCAGCCCCCCACCTCATCAAAGAAACTGTGTTTGCCCCTAGGAAGGAAGTTCTGAGTTCTGACTCTTGCTATTTGTTTTTAGGGACTGCATGAAAATGGGAGAGGTAGACGGCAAAAAGATTGGCTGCACGGTTAGCCTTCTGGTTAGTAAACTATTCCCCTTTTCCTCCTCGTACCCTAACGTTTGATTTTTCACAGAAGTACTGTTTTGTGTGTTTTTAGTTTACAATGTGTTTTTATCTGGATGCTTCTGAGAAGAGCTTGGAAGTGTTTTCAAAAGAAGCACAGCACGCTTCAGGTTGAATTAAGTCCCAGAAAATTCTCAGCTGCGAACGTTGCGGAATGCACGTACTGCGTCACCCGCGGCTCTGTGGGATCAGAGAGCAGTGCCCCCTGTTCTCCTGTGGTGCTTTACCATCCAGGGGTCCTCTGTGGCTTTCCTAGAAGGCACCATGTCCCCGGATAGAGCTCTTTTTACTTCTTTTTCTTTTTTTTTTTTTTTTTTAATTTTATTTATTTGGCAGAGAGAGAGAGAGAGATCACAAGTAGGCAGAGGCAGGCAGAGAGAGAAGGGGAAGCAGGCTCCCCGCTGAGCAGAGAGCCCGATGTGGGGCTCCATCCCAGGACCCTGAGATCATGACCTGAGCTGAAGGCAGAGGCTTTAACCCATTGAGCCACCCAGGCACCCCTCTTTTTACTTCTGTGTAGACAGTTTCTGTCCTTCTTATATTCGTTCTACATTTTAATGAATATTAGTCATCTCTTCTTTGGTGAACAAATGACAGTTTCTGTTTAACACACTAATTTTCACTCTCTAGCTTGTTTGCCAATTAATTGTCTAATACCACCCCTGTGAAGTTTTGCATTGTAACTACCATGAGCATATAATTGATCAAAGAGGACATATTTTAAGAGTACAGTTAAATATTAGGTAAGGAAAACAGGCTAAAACATGATTGTCCTGGAAAACTTAATTGTATTAAAATGTCTTGTCACGGAGTATTAAATAGAATGGTGTTTTCACCGCAGGGCTAAAGAATGACCATACAGAGAGACATTCATTTTTTTTATATTTTAATATAAGGAATGTCGATGCTTTTGATAGTTTCCCTTAGATGTGAAAAACAGAAATGTGTGACTGCTTCCAGGTCTGTTTGTGAGAGCATGGTTTCTTTTTCTTACGTTGTAGAATGGCTGAAACCTCCCAGCTATTCTAAGTACTTGTACAGACGTTCCTCTCCTGACTTTGATGGTTGGAGTCGCTCCCATGCCCTGCCGGTCTCTCTTTGCCGGCATCTTGGAAGTGTCTTTTGCCCCTCCTCACTCACCGGCTGCTGTCTCTCCAGTCTATTCTGTTGATTCTCTTCACAGCCCCTCATCAACGCACAGGACTTCTCCCTTATTACCAGTTTCCTTAACCTGTGTCCTCACTACACTCAGGTTCACCTCCAAGTAGACGCCCATGTCCTTCTTGGCCACACCCACTGCTTGTTCCTCATTGTGAACGCATGTCCCACACTGCACCTCCAAAAACCAGTCACTAAAAATAGTGAGACCTGAGAGTCCTCGATCCGGCCCCAGCTTGTGGTGCACTTTCTGACATAATTTCTGTCATCAGACCCAACAGTGACCTCAGGCCACCAGACCAGACTCCCGAGGTCAGCCCACTCACCTCCCTTCCGAGCTCTCATTTCTAACCTGGAACATCATCATTACCACTTTTAAGTCTCCTGCGTGTGTTTCCCCAGTGTCTTGCCTGCTGTTGCCAGCCTTTTACCACATTCGAGAGCCTCAGCCCAAGCTGCCTCCATATCCCTACTTGGGCATCAGCATTTGGGCAGAAGAGCCCAGTGCTCTGTAAGCTTTCAGTCTTCTTAGTCCATCGGCTCAACCCCGGCTTTTCCCCAACGCTGACCACAAAGTTTCATAAATAACCTCAAAGGACAACCTATACCTTTTTCCAGAAGAATCCTCTTCCCTTGTCTCCATCTTCTTCCACAGTGCCTTCTGTGGGGAGGTAAACAGGTACATGCAGACTCCATGTTCATTTCCTGAGTTGGTGTAGCAGAAGAAATCATTTCCTTGGGTGAAGGAATGAATGCTCTGCCTGAAATATGTGTAGTCCCCCAGTAGGAATAAGCCAGAGACCTAATAAAATCACTGGCCCCAGCAGGACTCACTTGACACAAAGAATTTATCCTTTTGGCTTTGCATTGACCAAGAACAGTCTTTATAGAAAATGTTAACATATTTTTTTTTAAAGATTTGCTTATTTGAGAGAGAGAGTGAGACAGAGCATATGCTGGGAGAGAGGGAGAGGCAGACTCCCCGCGAGTCCCAACATGGGGCTCGATCCCAGAACCCTGGGATCACGACCCGAGCCAAAAGCAGATGCTTAACCGACTGAGCCCCCAAAATGTTAACATTTTGAAAGCTGTTCTAATTTCAAACTAGCGCAAGAACGCTTATTATCAAAGTGCCAAATACATAACTTTGAAGCTAATCTTTTTAGCTTCTAGTCCATATGGAAAGTTCTTGATGTTTTCTAGTAGTAATATGGTTCTCTTCAGCTACTCACTTCCTCTGAGAGATTTGCCTTAACTCTTCGGAAAGATTAATTCCAGATTGTCTTCAGGAGAGCTCTGGCTTCCTTCACAAGATTGAAGTTAAACTGTAGTGTTAAATTGGTAAAAATGCATAATGTTTGACATGACTCATACTAGGAAATGTAATTATTGTTTTGTTCTTTGTGTCACAAGTTTTTGCCAGACATATGTGAAAAATTCTCATCTGCTGACTGGAGAGATTTTTCTTCTTTTTTTTTTTAAAGGAGAATTACTCATTTACAGAGCGATCACTTATTTTGTTCCCAAAAAAAAAAAAAAAAATGCTGCTTCTTACCAGAAAGCTATTAGAGCAAATCATCCCTTAATAAAATGTAAAAAGCCTGCTGTGGGGTTGTTAGACTTGTGTTTACGGGATAACAGTTCTTGCTAATTAAAATGATTTTGGTCTTAATAAGAGAGATGTGAATAGCATTATTTACTTAGATTTTTAAGGAATGCCAAGATCCATAGGATACAAGAGGAAAAGGGGGAGGATAATGGTATAAATTGGAAGAAAAAAAATTTATGATGCATTCAACTAAATGTCAGTGCCTCAAGGTAAGAAGAGTTCTCATATTGAAGAATAGACACTATTAGGTAGTGGACAGAAAGTACATTTGACAGAAGGTCCTCGGGCTTGAAGCCAAGCACAATTTAAGCAGCCACATTGGCTAGTTTGACCAGAGCCCTACCTAGATAGTCAGTTTCAAAGATTTGTAAAGTTCCCGGTCTTTCCCCGCTAAAGGAAACCTATCACTCCTTCAGGCCAACAGATTTATCCCCATATCGCCTCTCATTTTCCCTTCTTCCCCCTACCAGCCAGGATCAGTCAACAACAGTGGTGGTAGTTCAGAGGGCTCGTACAGTGATTTCATAACGCACAAATGATCTGCCAACAAAAAGTGCCCCATTTAGAACCTCACGGCATCCTGCTTTTGCTGGAACCTAATGTCATGTACATTTTTGTTCCTGTTTTCTAAGTTCAGTGAGGGCTAAAGTACTTTGTACCATGTGGTGCAGGAATATGTGTGGGTGTTTATAGCTTATACCATTAAAAACTCAACATAATGGGTCCAGGTAAGTCAAAGTTGAATTTTTCCATAATTAATGTTAAAACATTTTAGATAAGATTGGTAAGATCCAGATACTTTTTTTAAGAAATAAACAAAATATTTTCGATAAGCATGCCCCTCTAATAATAGTTTGAAATCTCTTGTTAATAATCCCTTTCCTGGAAGTATTGAGACCCCAGCACAAGTAAGAAACTCAGAATAATACCTTACCAAAAAAGAGCATTTTCATTTACCCTCTTCTGTGTGATTCTTCTGGGGAAGAAAAAAATGCTTTTACATTATTTTTATTCATCCTTATCTATATAGATCTTAGAAACTTTTTTTCTTCAGAGCAAAATATGTTTGAAATTTGAAATTAAGCTATCCTTTGACTATCAGTGCTCGAGTTTAATAAGCAGATTGATCTATTATGGTATTTTTAATATTTTTTTAGTTGACTAGGCAGTAAAACTAACAAAAAAATAATAGAGTACAAAAGAAATGTGAGTCGCTGGCAGTAACACTCCCCAAGCATTACCAACTTATCCAATAAGTTGCTAGGTAATCTTTACTATAGTGTTGCATTAAAAGTATATCACTGAGCCTCCTTCCTCAATTTTTAAAAAGACATTTATATGGGGGCGCCTGGGTGGCTCAGTGGGTTAAAGCCTCTGCCTTTGGCTCAGGTCATGATCTCAGGGTCCTGGGATCGAGCCCCGCATTGGGCTCTCTGCTCAGCAGGAAGCCTGCTTCCCCCTCTCTCTCTCTCTCTGTGTGCCTCTCTGCCTACTTGTGATGTCTCTCTCTCTGTCAAATAAATAAATAAAATCTTTTGAAAAAAAAAGACATTTATATGGAAAAATGTGTCCATTCTTATAGTTCCAGACACGGAACTGCACAGAGTAAAAAGCAGCCGTTTGCAAACCTGACTGTTGAGGAACGAACCATTCTCGTATTCTTTTTTACAGAACTTCTATAAGACTGAGCTAAACAAGGAAGAGATGTATATACGCTACATCCACAAACTTTATGATCTACATCTCAAGGCGCAAAACTTCACAGGTAATTCTGTCTTTTGGCTCGGGCTGGGGAGAGTGAGCTGGACACTGGTGCCTCATACATGGTCACTCCTTTGCTTTGTGTAATTAGAGCTGAGGACTCGAGCATTTGTCATTTGAAATGGAAATTTCCCACTGGATCTATCTAGGCACTCCGTTTTAATTTATTGTCTTTTTACTCTATCTCTTGGCATTGTTTTTTAAGAGGTTGCTTTGGGGAATACAAAATACATATCTCACTTTTCAGAGTCTACTGACAGGTGGTATTTTATCACTTCAAATTAAATAACATTAGGTTGTAGTTGCCCTACGTGTTATGTGTGCATATATTGAAAACCCCACCGGATAATGCCATAATTTTTTACGTTAACAGTCGTACCTATTTTAAAGAATTTAGAGGACAAAGTAGTCGTAGTCATAGTTGCTCATATATTTACTGTTTGTGTTGCTCTTTCTTCCCTCATGGAAGTTCTCAGTTCCTCTTTGTTATTGCTTTTATTCAACCGAAAGACCCTGTCTTCCTATTTCTTTTACAGTAGATCCAGGTGAGGGGCGTCCAGGTGGCCCCGTCAGTTGGGCAGTGGACTCTTGGTTTCCACTCGGGTCATGATCTCACAGTTGTGGGACCAGGCCCCCGAGTAGGGCTCGGTGCTCTGGGCTCAGTGCAGAGTCTGCTTCACATTCTCTCTCCCTCTCCTTGTCTCTTTCTCTTTTTCAAATAAATAAATAAAATCTTCAGACACAAAACAACAACAACAAAAAGTAGACCCAGCGATGAAGAATTCTCATTGTGTTCCTTCGTTGGAGAATGTCTTCATTTTGCCTTTATCTGCAAAGGATACGTTTGCTAGATATCAAAATCTAGGTGGATTTTGTTTCAGTACTTGAAAAAAGTTGCTCTGCTGTCTTTTGGCCTCCATGGTTTCTGACGCGAGATCATCAGTCACCTAAATTGTGTCCCTGTATATAATGTGTAAGTTTCTCTGGTTGTTCTCGACACTTTATCTTCAGTTTCTATCAGTTTGATTATGATGTATATGGGCATGGCTTTCTTTAAGATTTTCCTGTTTGGGTCCACGGTGTTTCTTGAATTTACAGACTTACTTCCTTTACCAGATTTGGGAGGTTTTCAGGCATTATTTCCTCAAGTGTATTTCTGCACTGGTACTCTTTTGGGACTAGAAGTGACTTGAATGTTGGGCCTTTTGGTATTCTGTAAATTCTTAGGGCTGTATTCATCTTTTTTTTCCCCAACTTTTCTTCTTTTTTGTTCAAATTAGATAATTTTATTGATCCATTTACTAGTCAGTTGACTCTTCTGTGCCATTTCCATTCAGCTACTGAGCCCTTCCAGTGAATTTTTTTGGTACTGTATTACCCATTTCTAAAATTTCCTTTGCTTTTTTTTTCTTTTTCCCTTTTTTTTTTTTAGCTTCCATTTCTTTGTAGGGAACTTATATCTTTCTATTCAAGAGTGTTCACTTTTACTTGAAGGAGTGTGGTTATAATAACTTCTTCATAGTATTTCTGTAAATCCAACAACTGAATCTTGGGGTTGGCATCTGTTAATTGCCTTTTCCCTTTGAAATTTTTTAGTTATCTTGTTTCTTTGAATGTCAAGTCATTTGGGGTTGTTTTCTGAACATTTTTAGTATTATGAGACTCTGGGTTCTGTTGAAACCTTCTGGAGAATGTTGAGGGTTTTGTTTTTGTTTTTTTTATTTCAGCAGACAGTCCAATTAGATTCAAACTTCAGGTCCTAAACCACCTTCTGTAGGTTGTGATTCCAATATCAACTTAGTTTTCAAAGCCTTCGCCATACTGTCTGGTCTGTCCTACATATATGTCACCCAGGGAGAGCCTGGGACCTAACCAGCGGTCTGTACCATAGTTCATGTCTCAAAATCTTTGTTATGTTGATTCTGGTCTGTTCAATATACGTGCAGCTTGCAAGTGAGCTCAAGACATCATACACAACATTTAAAAATCCCTTTCTCTATGTGATCTTCCTCGCTTTTCCTATCTCCCAAGGGCTCCTTTTCCCAGCACTCTCTCGCTTAATCGGAGGCAAATTAGTTAAAGCCAAAACTTGATCCTCCCTACACTGTGATGCACTCCCTACAGCTGGTCTTTCTGGGGGCCAAGCCCTGAACATTAAAACAAGCCCCTGGACGCCTCTCCTGCCAGTGATGCCCACACTGTGCGCAGTGCAGCCTTGCGTTGTTTTCCCGAGACTCAGAGGAAGCTGGAAGGGTCACAAGGACTCCAGCCCCAGGAGGATCCTCTTCTCAGTCCTCTGACCAGAGGAGCTTTCCTGGGAGCTTTTTATGTCCATTTCCCTCTGTAGTTCCAGGATACCAGGACGGCAAAGCCAGGAGATAGGAGAGGCAAAAAAATAAAAGCCACAAACTCACTATTTTATGGCCCTTCTTTGAGTATTGATTTTCTTACTCTGCCCACCTTCTCTTATTTACTCTTCAGAGTCCTCCAAGAGTTGCCTTGTATATCCTGCCTAGGGTTTTTAGTGGGGGAAAGACACGATACAAAGAGCTGTATTGTAACCAGAAAAGAACCCTTTAACTGGATGTAGGAACTATAAATCTGAGCCTTTTGCCACACTATTCTTCCCAGGAACTCCTGAATTGTGGCCCCTCCTCCAGCTTTAATAGAAAGCAATCCTTTCTGAAATGGTCCTTGTGTGGCCAGATTTTAAATAATGCTTCCAGCTACAGTTTATTGATTAATGTATAGATTAATGCATCACTGTTTTCTCAGTGTGGAGACCTTGATGTTCTCTTTGGTATCTCTGAGACTCCCTCAATCAGTCACCATGTTCTAGTGATTTCCCTTCCTAACAATCTCTCAAAACCATGTCCTTTTCTTTGTTCCCCCTCATGCTGCCTCAGTTAGGCCTTCATTATCTCACACCTGGGCTGTTTCTTTTTCTTTCTTTCTTTTTTTTAAGATTTTATTTATTTATCTGACAGAGAGGAGAGAGATCACAAGTAGGCAGAGAGAGAAGAGGAAGCAGGCTCCCTGCTGAGCAGAAAGCCCCATGCGGGGCTCGATCCCAGGACCCTGAGATCATGACCTGAGCCGAAGACAGAGGCTTTAACTCACTGAGCCACCCACGCGCCCCATGGGCTGTTTCTTCATTAGCACCAGAGCAGGGGACAGAAACTACAGCCTGCAGACCAACCACCTGACTTTGTAAAGAAAGTTTTATTAGAACTCAGTCACACCCTCTGACTCAGTCACACCCACTTACTCGGCCATTGTCTGTGGCTGCTTTTGCACCTACAAAAGGCAGAACTGAGTAGTTGCAATGACCGTATGGCCTGTAAGCCAGATTATAAATTATTATAATTATAAATGTTTTACTCTCTGGCCCTTTAAGACAATTTCACCAGCCCCTTCTCCTGATATAACTGTTTTTCAGTTGGTATCTTATACAAAAAAAAAGGGAAAAAAAGTTCAAACTCAAAAAAAAAAAAAAAGTTCAAACTCTTTATTCAAGGTCCGTCATGATCAAACCAACACCTATCTGTGCAGCCTCATCTTACCACTTGGACCACATTCCTTGTCTTCATCCTTCAGGGTGTGTGCCTTTACCATCTTTTCCTGGAATTGTTTTCCTTTTCCTTCCCACAGCAACTCCATGCCCCACCCCCCACCTCTCTCCCATGGGCTGAGTTCATGGTTCCAACTCCTTTTCCATTGCACCTTTTTCAGGCTTCATTAAAGCACTTACCACATTGTTGTTTTGTTTTGTTTTAAGATTTTATTTATTTATTTGTCAGGAAGTGAGACAGGGAGCACAAGCAGGGGGAGAGGCAGGCTCCCCACTGAACAAGGAGCCCGATGTGGGACTCGATCCCAGGACCCTGGGATCATGACCTGAGCCAAAGGCAGACACTTAACCAACTGAGCCACCCAGGCGCCCCACCATATTGTTTTTAATAGTTATATAAGGGGTGTGTTTGAGTGTGTGTGTGTGTGTGTTTGTATGTATACATAGGTAGATAGAAGTATCTCCAGTTAAAAGATGAATTCCTTGAAGACAGAGATGTTTTCTTCTTAGTTTTCTCATTTTAGTACCCAGCAATGTGAGATTTTTTTCTTTTTTTTAGAGAGAGGGAGAGCATGCACACATGTGTGTGGGGGACAGTTGGGGTGGGGAAGAGGGAGAGAGAGCATCTCAAGGCCTGACGCCCAGTGTGGAGCCTGACACTGGGCTGGATCTCGGGACCTGAGATCATGACCTGCACTGCAACCAAGAGTCTGACACTTAACTGACTGAGCCACCCAGGCCCCCCTGCAATGTGAGATTTAAATAAATGCATCACCAATAAATGTACTCAGTTCAATTTTAAAACCTGCAGAAATTTTTCTCCTTCAATATTGGCAATTCCTGAATCACAGAGGAAGCCCCAGTATCTCTTCACGCAGATGTGCTGATGGTTTTGATTAAATAGACTTAAGATTTTGGAGGTATGTTGTCTGCGAGTTTAAGTGACCATTTTTATAGTAGTTAGTAACCACATTTTGAGCCGTTTTTTATAGCTGTGAAAACCACCTAGTGGAGTTATTTTAAAGTCCATTAAAAAAGAAATGAGGGAGGGAACTAAGGACAAGCTCTTCCCGTAACGTAACTGTTCTGTGAAACAGAGTCCAAATCTGTCTGATTATATTTTAGAAATGGGCAAATTGGTTTTCTTTAATTTGTTTGCTGAACTTGCAGTATTTATGTTCCCCAGAGTCATAAGAAGTAAGTCCTCCTCCCCGGCACATTGTACTCGTCACTCCTCTGTCCTCATTTGTGTGTGTCCTTGAAGAAAGTGAAATTAATGGGGAAACTTTTCCATCTTTAGAGGATTCTGTTTAAATGGCTTGAACCCTTTGCAGCCTTTTGTGACAGTGCTCTCCATTCCTAAGTCACCCCTCGTCTCCTGTGTTTTTTTCTTGTCGCATGTGGGTGTCCTCACTGTACCCTTGTCACGGCGACGGAGCGAGATGGCCCACGTTTAATTATGTAGTGGTGCCTTTTGTTCAGAATTCTAAGTACTTTTTAAAAAATGGCTGGAAATTTGGGATGTGATTCATTCTTCCCTCTTCAGTACATACTGTTGTCGTCTGAAGATACAGAAGTATAAATATCCGATGTATTGCAATAAACCATATACCGTTTGCTAACGTGCTTAAAATCAGCCTCAGTGGTCTCCTATGTCGGTCACACCTCAAAGTTTCTCCAGCTTCCTTCATACACACAGTTGACCCCTGAAAGACATCATCCTCTTCCTGAATCAGATTCTGAGACAGGTGTCCTTTATTCCACGCTCTTCCCTATCGCCATTCTTCTGAGGCCTTGCCAATCCCTGCTGGTCCTCCCGGACTCCGTGGCGGCTCACACACTCCCCATATACCCCCCGTCCCTACACCACCCCAGGGCAAGCATGATTTGGAAAGCCGTTGAGATAGACCAAAAACACTTTGTTGCCCCCCACCCTTGTAATTTTTTTTTTATTATGGTAAAATATATGTAACACAGAATTTACCATCTTACCCGTTTTTAAGTGTACAGCCCAGTAGCACAAAGTACATTCCCTTGGTTGCACAACCATCCCCGCTCTGGGTCTTCAGAACTTTTCATTGGCACAAACCGAAACTGTGTACCCATAAAACAGTAACTTCCCATTTTCTCCTCGCAACCCCCCCCATCCCTGGCACCCACCATTCTACTTTCTGGCTCCATGAATTTGACCTTCATAGCCCTTTCACTCCCTGTGGGCCTCTGAAGTCTTCAGCTGGGGGAAGGGGTTTGCTTAGTCCTCCTCATCCTTTTCACTATGAAATGATTAGTCTCAGGGTATTTTTTGAAATCTCAGGTATTGGGGGAGACACAGAAGAAATCTATCTGAGAGACGAAAGTGATCATTCCAGAGCTGTGTATTAAGAGAAAAAGGAGCTATTCAGCAGAGCAGGGCCAAAGCTTGAAGGAGTGATCTGTGAGGGGCTGCAGGTGTCACCCCTATGGTAAATGAAGGCGACCGTGGATTATTCACATAGAAGAACAAGGACACACATAGGGCTTTCTTAGATGCTTGGCATTTGTTATAAGGCTACGTGAGGAATTAAAGATCAGGAAGTCATCTCAGGAAGTCTCAGAAAAGTAGAAAGCTACTCAGATCCAGCGCCCATTTGGCAATCATTATCATTCTTGTCCCATCAAAAACAGTCTTCCATGGCAACCTACAGCATGGCCATTCAGCTCTGTTTCTGCATCCACCCAGTTAACCAGCACCCATAAGTGGATACTCTCCTCTGTCCATGTCACATTCACCTTCCACAAGCTAGAATTTGGCGCATGCCCATTAAATAGAACATGCCTCCGTCCCTGTGTGGGCAGGTTTTCTACCACTGCCTCCAGGTCAGGAGGCATGGTGTTTGATTCAGCGGAAGCCAGTGATGGGGTCGAGGGGCTCCAGTCATGGAGGGTTCTCAGGAAAAACAGGGAGGAAACTCTTCTTACGTGTACTGTGTGCAGGGACACTGGGAAATGTGAGCAGAGGCTGGTAGGGACCAGATTGTGGCCAGCCTTCTCTGTCCCTTTCGAAGTCTACATTTATTGTTAGCTGTTGTGAGTCACCGGCTGCTTGGAATCAGGGGAGCACTGTGATCCTTTGAAGTTCAAAGATCAGACTGGTAACAGTGTGCAAACTGAACAGAGGGGAATAAGAGACTGCTGGTGGGGTATGAAAGCTTTTGCAGTTATTGAAGCCAGGAGACTAAGCTCGCCAAAGGTAATTATGAAGAAAAAAGGCCAGAGCCTGTGCCTCGCAGGACTTGCGCAAGCAAGAGGCAAGAGAAAAGTAATAGGGAGCCAGCCTTTCTTGTTACGACTACAAGTTACACCCTGAGATGACCACGTTGTGGTAATAGCACTTAACCTGCTACTTTGGAGCTTTACGTGTAGTTACTGTTAAGGCAAATAAGTGAAGACTAAGAATGACCTTTTATTGATACTGTGTTAAAAGCTACTATTACATCTTTTTTTACTCTGAGGTCTTAAATCAATATTTGATTTATTGGGTGTTTTTTTTTTAAGATTTATTTATTTATTGTAAAGGGAGAGAGCATGAGCGGGAGGGGCAGAGGGAGAGGAAGAGAGACTCTCAAGTAGACTCTGAGCTGAGCGTGGAGCTCCACGTGGGGCTGGAGCTCATGACCTTGAGATCATGACCCATGCTGAAATCCATAGTAGGACAGCCAGCCGACCGCACCACCCAGACGCCAACTACTACATCTTTTAAGAGACATACAGGGATGGTCACTAAATGGGTTATTAACAGAAGGGCTTGTCTACTTAATTCCGTTTAATAAATAAGTTGGCTATTGCAATATGAAAGGAAAAAAATTATTGTAGTCCTTCATCAGTGACAGTGGAACTCTCATTATCTTATTGATCTGCTTGCCCATAGTTAAGATTCGGGAAGAGACATGCAGAATGACAAGTACTCTATTAAATGCACTACCTGTCAACAGGGCTTAAGCCTGCAGATTACCATTCCCACGTGTATACAGAATATCATCACTTTACATGTTTTCCCAAGAAATCCCAGCTGCACCAACATGTAATGACCTTAGTAACCATTACTGAAGATCTGTGGGGCCAACTGAAGGTCATACCATGCAATACACAACAGTCCTCTCTCTGTAGAGAGAGAAATTTTTCAACCTTTTATTATCAAAAAGAATTTAATTACCAATTTTTGTTTTCTAAGCGCGTACTTTGGAAGATGGCTATAGTCTCACCCCAAGGGATTTACCAATGAACGTTCCCAGCAGTCAAAGGCATGACTGCCTATTTCTTTGAACAAGCTCCAACAATATATCCTTAAACATTTTTATTATGCCAGCAGTTTACAGGCATTGTAGAAATAAGGAAGAGGGGTGGGAAGAGAAGGCAAGAAAGAGAAAAGGAGAAAGAGAGAAATGGGGGAAAGAGTGAATATAGGGAGCCAAAAGATGAAATACAAATCTCTGATAATTCCATTTTCCAGGAGGAAGTCATCACTCATGAACTGGCTCTTGCATATATTCAGAACATTTTTCTTCATTATCAGGAAATTCAAAAAATGTTTTTTCCCAATTTGCCCCAAACCAGCCCCATTTGAGGGGGAGCTCTTGGGGATCTTGTCTTGATCATTGCCTTCCCACTCGACTTTCAGAGGCTGCATATACTCTCCTGTTGTACGATGAGCTGTTGGAGTGGTCGGATCGGCCTCTCCGCGAGTTCCTGACCTACCCCATGCAGACAGAATGGCAACGCAAGGAGCACCTGCACCTTGCTATCATCCAGAATTTTGACCGAGGCAAAGTAAGTAGCCCTACCCGCCCGCGGTCTCTCTCAAGGTGTTTGCGTTGGTGTCATGTTTCTTTTCTCCTTTTTTCATGCCCATGTCTTCAAGCCAGGCACCCTCGGATTTTAATGTGCATTAAAAGCCCCCAAGGGTTTGCTAAAATTCCCAGATCCCACCTCTAGACATTCTGATTGGGTATGTCTGGCGCGAGGCAGGGGATTTTGTGACTAACAAGGACTCAAGATTGCAATGTACAAATTTGGGGCCGTACTTTGAGAAACACTGGACTGAAGGTTTTGACACTTAAGTATTTGATTCTCTGAAAAACCATTAGTGCCCCTTAACTACCTCCCCAAAATAGCATGTGTTCTGCCCCATTCCCCTTTTTCTGGTAAGGGAAAATAAATGAAACTGACTTTGTTTAAAGAATGTTATGGCATCCCATCATATATTTAAGAGATTCCGTAGGGTGTCGCCAAACCTCACTGACCTGGTGATGCCATTCCGCCCATTACCTCACTCCACCCTGACTCCCTCCTCAACGTCTGGCAGTACCCTTTAGGAAAACTTAAGAATCTGACTACAGTTGTTTATTTGATTTGAACATTTGGATGCTTTGGGGATACGTGTCTCGGATTTAAATATATCTCCCAAAATGCCAAGGTTAAACAGGAGACTAAAATACAAACAGTGGCTGTCCTTCCTTTAACAAAACATAATTGCATAATTTGATGCAAGGAAATTGCCTCTTTCCTGTCCTCCTTTATTATGTATCTAAATACCCTGACATATCATTTGTTACGTTAATAGCAAGGAAATGCCTCTGTGTCCTCCTCCGGTAAAGTTTCCATCTATAGGATAAGCCATTATAAAATTTCTGTTCAGCTTATCTTGGCCCTTCCAAGGGGTTTTGGCTAGATCAAGGGTTACAAAGTATGGCCCATGACTCAAAAGGCTCACCACCCAGCTTTTTTGTACCACCCACATTCTAAGAATTGCTTTTACATTTTTAAGTGTTTGAAAGATACCGCAAGAAAAAGAATATCTGACAGATGAAAATTACACGAAATTCACATTTTGGTACCCTTCTGTGATAGCATTATTGCAATATAGACACGCTTATTCATTGTGGCTGCTTTTCTGCTTTAATGGTGGAGTTGGGTAGTTGTGACAAGGGCTGTGTCACCCACAAAGCCCGAATTATTTACTGTCTGGCCTTGTTCAGGAAAAGTTTGCTGACACTTGGGCTAGATGAAAGAATTTTTGCATTTCTGCTGAGAGTAACCAGCTGGGTTAGATCTTCACAATTTACAAGTGCAATTGAGCCAAGCAAGGACTCCAGCGTGCCAGCTGTGGATAATTGGGCCTTAGGGGTTAGTGGTAATTCCCTCCTTAGCACCGAGGGCCGTTTTTTCATCCACTTGGCCATTGTGGAACTGTAGTTATTTCAAGATGATGATTCTGAAATGACACCAGAAAATGTTTCCGCACCATATGTTCATGCCTGTTGTGGTGGATTATACTTTCTCTCTTCCTAAAGATTTTTAATAATTTACATGTTAATTGCATGCTTGTATCAAGCTTAAAGTGGCAGTGGTACTATTAAAGGTAGATTATAAAGATTAAGAGGTAAGGCTTGATGATCTGAAAGCAGTGCCACCCTGTCCTCTGGGTGGAAATGAGTTACATGTTGCAAGATCGTTAGCATTTCTATCATTCGTTTGTCCACAGTGTTGGGAGAACGGCATTATCTTGTGCCGGAAGATAGCGGAACAGTATGAGAGTTATTACGACTACAGAAACCTGAGCAAGATGAGGGTAAGGAACCCGGATGCATGCTAATCAGGCGATGGCATCCTTTTTTCATTAACTTTCCAGTATCGTTCTGTTAAAATTAACTTTGTGATCATCTCGACCTGTCTTGCAGAAAGCTTTTTTAAGAGAAGTCTTTCCTCTGCAGCATACTCAGCTGTTTATACAGGGAAATAGCAAATGCTTCTGATTAGTACACGGAAGTGAGCCTTCGATCTCTTCTAAACATCACGTCTGAAATGTACAGTCTAATCCACAATTGATTCTTTTAGTTTACTAAGGAGAAGTCTCCATACTGTTTGAAGAGAATCTCACTTGTACGCAGATCTCTACCACGATGTATCATTCATAGACCCGCAATCTGCACAGCAGAACAGTTGACATGGCTAGCTGACCCATTTCTAATTACTTTGGGGCTAAATTCTATAGATGTCATCTCTCTTTAGCTTCAGCGTTGTGTGTTATTGGCTAATAACCAAGGTCTTAGTACCCAAGAGCTCCAGAAGTTCAATATTCTGTGTCCCCAAACCGAATGGTTTCTTTCAGGTTCAAACGGGTCCCTCTTGCTCTCTGAGACCTTACTCTTCGGAGCCATGAGCATTTTGTGTCCTCTTATCACACTTAAGCTCTGCAGGATTTCTAAGATAGGAAGAAGATTATGATGCCTTTTAATTCTGAGGTAGCAGTTTATGAGATGATATTGTCAACCTTGAACAGCTCGTAAAATCCCATACCCCACAAGTAAACTCAGCCTGCAGGAACTGGTCCTTGCTGCTGGTGTAGTATTTCATGCCAGAAGTTCATCGATGTTTCTCCTAACATGAAAACCAAAGAGAAAAAAAAAAAAACAACTTGTTTTAACTTCAGTCCATCATGCTGGCTCTGGCAGGCACTGCAGTTTTATATAAAAACGTGTCTGTGCTTCTCTTGGCACACACCCCCGTAACAGAAGCGAGGTTACAGTGCTTACCCGGGAGAGCCCTTGGGTACCATAGCCACTCCGATTTTTATAAACCCAAAGCATTACACTTCTGCCAACTGCTCTTTGGGGTGTTGTTACTGGGGGGAGGGGGAGAAGTTTTCAAGAGCAATATTAGTCTTTCTCTATAAACCCTGGGGATGATAATACCATGAATGGAAAACCATAAGCTTTATGTGCTTCATAGTGCCAACATTGTCAGAGACACACTTCAGAGCTTTAAGCCCAGACAGCTCTTTGCACGATGGGTCTCCTTGGGTTTGGTTTATCCCTGTCCAACCTGTGCAAGCTTGCACTCTCCAAATGCCCTGAATTGCCATGACCAAGGAGAACCAGATCCCCAGGTGAGTACATCTAGCACTAGAATTCTCCAGAAAGATTTGGCCTCTAATAGTTTGTTCATTTTTTTTAATTCATGTTCATTTTCATTTAATTGTGAAGAAGATATTTGCTTGATAGGCTTTGTGCATAGAAATTATTTTCTCTGGTGAGAACATGGACTAATACTTGATGCTTTAGAAGCAGGGTCAGCAACCGGTAGTCTGTGGACCTGGCAGGACTGAGCAGTTGTGACAGGGACCCTATGGCCTGAAAAGCCTATATTCTTTATTCTCTGGCCATTTCCAGAATCAGCTTGCTGATCCCTGCCTTAAAGCACAGAAACCTTCTTTTCTGCAAACTGAAAACTATAATGAAGTTCTTCTTCATAGAGAAGAAATATCCTCTTCTAGGGAGGATAGGGAAATAGGGAGAGGTGGAGAATGAGATAAAATTCTTAGAACTTCTCCTCTGCTTTCCTAGATGATGGAAGCCTCTTTGTATGACAAAATTATGGACCAGCAACGTCTTGAACCAGAGTTCTTCAGAGTTGGCTTTTATGGGAAAAAATTTCCATTTTTCTTAAGAGTAAGTAATATACTATTTAATTTGTCATTATACTTCCAAAATAGATATCCCAGTCAAGAAAACTAAGATGTTTGAAGATATTTTGTCCTTTTAGAACAGTAAGAGATTTTCCTTTAACTTTTTAGTGTGCAGACACTGTATTAAATCTAGAATACCTTGTTTTGAATAATTTCCCAAGCTCTCAAACAATGATTTGATTTTTCTTCCTAAATTTCTAAATGCACTGTATCTTATGAGCAGACTTTGGTAAGTATAGCTGCTCCCCTGTGGGACTGATGTTTACTATTCTTTTCAGTCTGTGATTTCCATAGAGTTAGCAGTAGAGAAAAATGGCAGGACGTTGCGGGCGACATGAAACACCACAGTCTCACGTCATGTAGAAACTCCCTCCAGAATCACGTGAAGAGCCCAGTTAGTGGTTTTGTTAAAGTCAAATGTCACTCAGCCAAGAGATCCCATTTATTGCTAGTATAAACTGTTTCTACCAGAAAAAATCTTCCAGATATTCTAAGGTACCTAGTGGATCATAAAATACTTGACTCTGGTCTTACCATTTTTTACATTGTGCCAAGTCATAAGTTACATGCTTGAAGACTTATCTTAACCCTTCAGTGTATAACATCTTACTTACGCTTACCTATATGAAAACACAGGTTGGGAGAGGAAATGTGCCTCCCCAAGTTACTGAGGAGAAATTTCGGGAATACTTTAGAAATTTGAGCAAATTCATTACAAACTTTAAATCTCATCATAGAAATGCTTTGATAGTTGTGTTGCCCTGCATCTTGCTTTAACTGCACATATGAATAAATATAGGATGGGGGTACTTGGAGGAGGAGGGGGGGAGAGAAAGATTGGACTTCATTATTTGTTTAATAATCATTAACTTGTCTCCCTTTTAGAATGAAAGTTGTATGTGTATTTGTTTATTCATATATTTACATTTAAAGTGTGTGTGTATATACACACAGATGTACACTAAATACAGATCTAGATTCCAAAATATCCAAACACCATAGGCAGAAATTCATTTTAGTGTTACATCGAGCACACACTCAAATGACAGGTTGATTGAAATGACGTGTATTTCAGGGCCATGAAGACGTGAGTAAAGGCTCCTTGTCGGGGTAAAAGGGGATCTGCATGATGGTGTACATGGTCCCAGAGCTGACTCTGCAGATAGACCCAAGGACAGAGGATAGCTTGATTCTGGATCACAAACAGAGACAGATTGGGAACACTTGCTGACTTTGAAAGACTGAGTTTTGAAAGTGGACATTCTAGGCCGGGGCTGTTACCAGCAACCCCCTGCCCAGTGTATGTGGCCAGGATCCAGGTAGTGGGTAGAAGGGGGACAGTCTAGCGCAGAGGGCTAGAGGCCCCACAGGAGGGTCCAGATGTGACTCTGGTGCAGCACGCCCCTTTCTTTCTCAGCTCAGAATCAGGCAAGGTATAAAAGCTGACTTTTTCTTCCTCATCATACTCAGGGCTAATCGATCCATTACATATAGTGGGTAGAAGTGTTTACAAATCATAATATTGGGGCACCTGGGTGGCTCAGTCATTAAGCGTCTGCCTTTGGCTCAGGTGATGATCCCGGGGTCCTGGGATCGAGCCCCGCATTGGGCTCCCTGCTCAGCGGGAAGCCTGCTTCTCCCACTACCATTCCCTCTGCTCGTGTTCCCTCTCTCACTGTGTTTCTCTCTGTCAAATAAATAAAATCTTAAAAAAAAAAAAAACAGGGGCGCCTGGATGGCTCAGTGGATTAAAGCCTCTGCCTTTGGCCCAGGTCATGATCTCAGGGTCCTGGGATCGAGCCCCGCATCGGGCTCTCTGCTCAGCGGGGAGCCTGCTTCCCCCCCTCTCTCTGCCTGCCTCTCTGCCTACTTGTGATCTCTCTCTCTCTGTCAAATAAATAAATAAAATATTTTTTAAAAATAAATAAATAAATAATAAAAAAAAACCCAAATGATAATATTGCCTACAAAAATATTTTAATTTCTTTTAAAGATCAGAAGAAAAAAGTGAATTTTTTTGGTTGAAGATGTGTTATATATTAAATTGTATGTTATACATTAGATTATTATGTATTTATTTGTCGCTATACCAAATCAGTCTCTCAGTATGACTTTTAATACATTTTTATAGAGGAAGGGGCCCACAAAAGTCATACTGTAGTCATTATGTAGGCATATTGATCAAATTCTGAGTTCAGCTAGCAAGTACACTGTAAAGTATCTTAGACCCATTTATCTTGTAAATGAAACTGTGAGAGTTAAAAGTGTAAAGTTTTTTTAAAAAATCAGAAGTAGTTTAGGAGCCACAGTTTTAAAGGGAATTTAGCAAAGTAGAAAACTGAATTGGTGGGACACCTGGGTGGCTCAGTGGGTTAAAGCCTCTGCCTTCAGCTCAGGTCATGATCTCAGGGTCCAGGGATTGAGCCCCACAACGGGCTCTCTGCTCAGCGGGGAGCCTGCTTTCCCCTCTCTCTCTGCCTGCATCTCTGCCTGCTTGTGATCTCTCGCTTTCTCTCTGTGTCAAATAAATAAATAAAATCTTTAAAAAAAAAAAAAAAACTAAAAAAAAAGAAAACTGAATTGGCTAATAAAATAAGTTTTATTACAAAGTCAATTAGAATAAATCAACCTATGTTATGAGTCTTTTCAAAATAGCTTTTCTAGATATAAATGGCATTTTCTTCAAAATGAAGAGAAGGGTCACCTCTATTGGTTTCTGCAGGGCACCATACCCTTTAGAATCATGGGGCTGGATCTCTTTTTAGGAAATCAGATTCTAGTCTGCCCTTCAATTTAAAGACAAGTGAATAAGGAAGACTTCCTTATTGACAACATTAAAGACTTTTAATGTCTTTAATTTAAAGACAACATTAAAGACTTCCTTATTGATCAATTCCAAGATAATTTTTCAAGTTGCAGTAAATAAATACATTTATATAAGCATATGATCTAAGTAGTTTTTTTACCCTCATGAAAAATTGACAATCTCTTTATGCACCAAATATCTTAGTAGTGATTTGTCTGAGGACAATGACCAAGGTCAAGAATGAGAGAGAGATTTACTTTTCACTGTATGCGCTCTACTGTTGGGATTTTTTTTTCTTTTTTTTTTTACCAGAGATGTGTATTTCCTTTTCAAAAGAAAAAGACAATTTAAAAAATTTAAGTATTAACAAATGTGACCCAGCAATTCTACTGCTAGGTGTATATACCCAAGAGAACTGAAAACATATGTTCACACAAAGACCTGTACACAAAGGTTCATAGCAACATTATTCACTATTCCCAAAAACTAGAAGCAGCCCAAGTAACCATGAACTGATGAATGGATAAACAACATATGGTATATCTATGCAGTGGAATATTTAGCAGTAAGGAAGGAAAGAAGTACTTACATATGCTACAAAGTGGACGAACTTTAAGTACATGTTAAGTGAAAGAAGCCGGTCACAAAAGACTACATGTTGTATGATTCTATTTGTATGAAATGTCCAGAATGAGCAAATCCATAGACACAGAAAGTAGATTAGAGGTTTCAGAGGCTGGGGGGGATGGGAGGAAACAGGGAATGGGTACAAGTCTCTCTTCAAGGTAATGATAATGTTCTCACATTTGACAGTGGTGAACTATCACTCTGAGAATATACTAAAAACCTTCAAAGGAGTATGTTGTACGGAATGTGAACTGTATCTCAAAGTGTTAATGAAAAAAAAATGTGTTGATGGGGAAAATGCTTAATTCCTTTTCATTTCTTGACAACTCCAGTATCAGTCCCCAAATTTATGTCAGAATGACTTCCTAACACCGTTGAATGATTACATGCTTAGAGTAAACCCTGATTTTTTTTTAAAGATTTTATTTATTTATTTATTTGAACACAGAGAGAGATCACAAGTAGGCAGAGAGGCAGGCAGAGAGAGAGGAAAGCAGGCTCCCTGCCGAGCAGAGAGCCCGATGCAGGGCTCGATCCCAGGACCCTGAGATCATGACCTGAGCCGAAGGCAGAGGCTTTAACCCACTGAGCCACCCAGGCGCCCTGTAAACCCTAGTTTTATACACTGCTGTGATATGTAAGCATTGCCTTAAAAAGGTTGCAGTTATTAGAGTACTTGGATATTTATTTGGGTACTTCTGTAATATGCCCCATATATATATAATACATACATATATATATATGTACAGGGTCTTATTTTATCAAGCAAATTTATTCTCTTTTGAGTAGAATAAAAAATACATAGCGTCAGAAGGTATACCTTCTTTTACGTAGAAAGTCTTAAACATGGGATTGTGTGGGGGTCCTGATTTCTAGGGGGTCTTTCTTCGCCTGTGTTACCAGAGAGTTGTGATTTGGGGGTTTGTGAGGAATTGCGGCAGGTTTTCAGAGCCCTCTCCCTGCTGTTTCCTCTGTTTGCCTGCAGCTGCTTTTTCTCAGCTGCAACCCTCAGCCCCCTGCCCCAGGCTCAGATTTCTTCCTTAGGGTATTTGTACAATCCCAGGAACCTCATCAGGCTGAGAAATGCTGAGAATCTAGGGCCTCAGCGAGCTCCCCAGACCACGAACCACTCCCTTTTCTCCTAAAGACCTTCAGGGCACGTCACCCACAACCTTGTGTGGTGCCAGTAGCCACTAGGAGTTTTGCCTGGCAGTACCGGCCGTATGCAGCAGACAGAGCTCAGGCCTTGGTCCCACACCCGAGCCTGAATACAGAATGTGTGGGCAAAGTACAGAAGGATCTTGATCCTCGGTTCCCAGTTCTGAAATGGGGCGGCACGTGGGAGCGACTACCTCTCAGGTTTAGTGGGTTAAGTGAGATATATGCAGAGTGCCTCTTCAGTGACTATTTTCAACTGTTGGAACGTCATAACCATTACCTGAGCGACTTCCCTCCTGCCTCACCTGACCAGTGAGGGGCTTTAAAGAAACCTGCCCCCCTTTCCAGCTCTCTAGCCTACCTCAAGGATTAACTTCCCCATTTGTACCTGAACGGAAGACAGTCCCAGCCCACAGAGTACTTACACATCCTACAAAACAAAACAAATGAACAAACAAAGCAGGAAAAAAAAATGTGTCCAACATTTGGCAAGTCCCTGAAAATCCTACATCTCAGTATGGGCCAGTAAATAAGATTCTCGGCCACAGGAAGCAGAGCTGAGTTGGTGATGGCATGGAAGTTTCCGGTGCCAGGCCTGCTGAGAGCGAGAATACAAACAGGCTCAGTCCTCCTTTCTTCCATGCCACCATCCCGGGTGGAGGCCCATCTCTATGGCCTTCGTAAAGGATGCAATAATATGCATTTTGGAGATAGCATTTACTTTCTTTTCCTCCATATTGAGAACATATCCACTAAACTCTGATACCCAGCTTATATTTAAAAAAAATCTGTAACACGTGTGCTCATTAGCATTTAGAGAGGACATGATTGCTTTGTTTCATGTTTTAGTGCTCTGAGAATCCGAGGCCTCTTTACACCTTAGCACAAGAACCGGGAGGAGTGGCACATTGTGGGAGTTCCACCAAAAGCAGAAGAGAGGGAAGCTCTTGATCCTTGCCCCGCATTTTTCATATGTGGGCAAATTTTTCTGACTTTTTTTTTTTAAGATTTTATTCATTTATTTGACAGAGAGAGATCACAAGTAGGCAGAGAGGCAGGCAGAGAGAGGGGGGAAAGCAGGCCCCTGCTGAGCAGAGAGCCCGATGTGGGACTCGATCCCAGGACCCTGAGATCATGACCTGAGCTGAAGGCAGAGGCTTTAACCCACTGAGCCACCCAGGCGCCCCTTTCTGACTAGTTTTGGGGATTTTTGTTACAGTGTATGGATGTGAGGCATGTGCTCACTTCCAGCCAGGGTCCTCTTTCTCGGCACCTTTCTGTAATTAACACACTCACTTACTTACATGGCTCTCGTTTCTTTGTTTATTTCACCTCCAGAATAAAGAGTTTGTGTGTCGAGGGCATGACTATGAAAGGCTGGAGGCCTTCCAGCAGAGAATGCTGAATGAATTCCCCCACGCCATCGCCATGCAGCATGCCAACCAGCCCGACGAGACCATCTTCCAAGCGGAAGCTCAGTGTATCCACACCTAGACGGGCTTCACTGCAGTTAGAGCCACGGGCCCTTAGCTGCAGAGCATTTTCCTGCAAGGTTGTTCAGCCTCTGGCCCCTTTGCGGTGTTCTCACTCTCCCTCTTTCTCACTCATCTTGATTTTAGCTTAGCTCCTTCTGAACAGAATTGTTCTAGTTAATTGTCACAGTGTCAGTTGAAAGGAAATCCCTTAAGGATTCTGGTAAAGAATTTTTTTTTTCCTTTTAATTAAAACTTTCTCTATCTCCACCCTGCTTTTAAAGATCCTTTTAGTGATTTCCCTTAGAATAATTTTCCTCCAACATATCCTGTGGAAAGTGCTTCAATTGGAGGAAATAATAGCATTATATTTCCTGGCACATATCATTCACCCCCTTTTCCCTTGATGTTTTTATCCTGGAAGGAAGTACAGAGAAGGAGGTACCTTAGTACCTTTGGGGAATTCTTGGCTATGGCATTTTGGACAGCCTTGGATGATTGCTGTATAATTGACACTTCCATTATCTAAATACAAACAACTCAACTGAAATTACCCAGGCCCTGGAGACAAAGGGAATTCACCCCAGCACTCCTTTGTGAATGCTTTTGTCTCTTCCCGAAACTTAAGATCTGGAAGAAGACAAGAAACTCCTATTGATAATCATGGATACCATTTCAAAGTAGAAAATAAAATGCAACAGAAGCAAGAAATCATCTAAGGGAAAAGATTTTGCTATCCCTCTTGGAATGAGAAGAGAAGAAGGTAATAGACAAGTAAATAGAATACCCCTTTATTTTTTTTTTAATTTAAATTCAATTAGCCAAGATATAGTACATCAGTTAGTTTTAGATGTAGTGTTCAGTGACTCCTGTGATACCCCTTTAATGTAATTTTTTAAATATAAACTATAAAGACACTCTGCTTAGCAGTACAAGATTTGGGAGAGTGATACCACAGTGTGGGAAGGCTGGAGACACAGAGCATCACAAAGGTAAATATAAATGACTGTCAGAACTGGTTACTGTCTCTGGTCATGGTCGCATGGGTATTTCTACATTATTTTACAAACAAACATTAATTAAGAGGGGCCATGCATGGACTAAAGGTTAGAGTGTCTCTTAAACAAGGATTAGAATAATATAATTCTGAGTGCCTAAGATCCATGCCATTCCCACCCACCACCCCCACAAGAAAAGAAAGAAAAAAAAAAAAAATCAGTGATAAATAAATTCACAAGGTAGAGGCATTTTAACCAGATACTTGGTCAGAATCATCTACCTGAAACTGTAGTTTGAGAAATGATTCGTTATGCCCTGAGTTCTTGGCACCTTCTTGGCAGTTTTTTAAATGACTTCAGCCCCATGGAAACACCAGATTGTTCCCCATCCTCTGTTCTCTGTCACAGCTCAGCTCAAGCCGGATTTCCATGGCGTTTGCCAAGTCGGGTTTCCTCCTTGACCTTTTCATCCTAGATTTGCAGATCTATGCCGTAACGCCCATCCCGGAGAGCCAGGAGGTCCTGCAGAGAGAGGGCATCCCGGATAACATCAAAAGTTTCTATAAAGTGAATCATATCTGGAAGTTCCGCTATGACAGACCATTTCACAAAGGCACTAAAGATAAAGAAAATGAATTCAAGGTACCGTGTAGTTCTTATTACATACAATTTCCTATGAGCTCTTTGAAACAAGCCCCACGATCAGTATTTACGCAGAATAGACTCAAGCGACAGAATCAGAAGGGACCAGAAATCCCTGAGTCTTGTTGATCTCAGACTCAACTGTGTATCAGAGGGCCATGGGGTGCTTTTCTAGCCAAGCTGACTTCTTAGTTCGGGAATCCTGACTCAGCAGGGCTGAAAGGAAGGCCTGGAATCAGCTTCTTTGTGAGTGCTGGTGGCCCTCAGACCAGTCCTTGAGAGGTCACGGTTGAGCTCGGTCCCGCCCCTCAATCATGTTGAACCAACTCTGGGGACCGCAGGATATTTGTTCTCAAACACAGTAGTCCACGGTGAGTAAAAAATGCTTAACCGATGGGAACGAAGGTTCTGAGACAGGGAGGAGTTAGGTAGACTGCTGGTATGGAGAAAGATGTCCGTGCGATCTTCCACTTTTTCTTGTTAGAATGGTGTGTCAGTAGCACTTCTGAGAAGACACGGAGTGAAAGCAAAGCACAGATTCCCTGAGGTGCTGAGTCGTCCATTCTCAGTAGCTGTAATAGGCCTCCTGAGCTCTCTTGGGCTGTCTCACGGCCCTCCTGGGGCATTGTGCCACGGACACATTATCTCTTCTTTCCCTGGTAACAGTGACCCAGTGAGACCAGGCAGATCCCTGGTTAGTCAGTATTTCCCCTACAAAGAATGCAAAACAGACCTGTTCCTGTGGGTTCATTGGCTTAGTTTCCTTCATCAGAGTCTTTACATAAGCTGGGCAAGGTCCTCCTCACTACCAGCAGAGATCCTCTGATGTTAGCTATCCTCGTCGCTTCTGCCTACGTATCCGTTCCCAGGGCCCCCGGCAGTCCCTCCAGGAATGGGGCACAGCCGGGCGATCGGAAGGGGGAGCTGGGGCCATTCCGCAATGTCACATTGGGCCTCAACACAGAGAGTCCTCTGTGCAAGGAGGTCTGAGGGGTTACCTATCCAGGCAGAGAAACTACTGGAAGACAGTACTGGGATGTCATTGAAAAGATCCGTGATCACTTTCTAGTCCTTTTGGATACTTGCATTTTTCTTTGTGTCCTACAAAACCAGTTAACGATCATTAGTTTATGATAGAGTTTGCATTGCAATTGTTGACACTGAATAAAAAGTGTGAGATCCCCTGGAGTCAGGCACACGCTAACTACCGAGAGACCCTCCACTACCACCCACCCCTTCTAGTACCTTCTCTTTTGCACTTTCTGCTGCAGCTCATTTCCTCATGGCCATCACCCTAAGTTTTTATCAGTGGTATAGCAGTTCCCCTAGAAAATAATGATAAATCTGGCTCCTTATTCCTGTGCTTCCAGCCCTCGGCATCTGGCACTAAACCGCCCTTCCAGAAGCCTCGTCTGCGCCACGGCCCACTCACCCACTCTCCCTCTGGGCTCTAGCGACCCTGAATTTCTCTTCTCCATCTCCCACCGCGCCCTTTCCCTTTCTCCAGCCGCTTGCTTGGGCCTTTGCGCGGGCTGCTTCCTGCTGCCAGCCGCGCTCCCCCCTCCCTCCGCCTGGCAAACTCCTACTCACTCTTCAGCATTCCGCTCACGTGTCACCTCCTCTGAGAAGTGCTGTCCTCCTCCCACCGGCTGCTGCGCCTGCCTGCTTCCTTCTGCTCTCCCCCAGCACCGCAAGCATTCCTTTCTCTCTGCCCTGAGCCCTTCCCTGGCCGCTCACCTCCCTGTCGCTGCTGCCACAGGGACTCTGCCATATTCATTTTCAGTATATTGCGGCTGACACGAAGAAGTCCTCCCATTTTTCTGTTGTTCTGGAGTAAGTGGCACTGTTTCAGGAATTTTTGTAAAGTTTATTATCCTCTTGAGAAAAATGAGGCATAGACACAGAAACGTGGTTGACAGAAGAGAAATCTGTCGTCCACAGCGCCTCTTAGCAAGGACCAAGGCAGCTGTGGCTTCATGTGTCACGGCGTTGAGGGGGTTGGAGGGGGGGCGGAGGGCGCTCTCCTGGCCAGGGGAAGCCTCAGCTCTTTAAATCCAGATCCTGCTGGATGATGGCAGTTGAAATGGGCATGAGAAAATGTGGCACAGTGAGGAGGTTGGAAGTTCTAGTAGGTAGGGTCTGGGAACTCGAATGTACCCCCAGGCAGGTCAGATTGCCTCATTGATGCTTAGCCTCTTCCTCTTCAAAATAGAAAGATGGAGCTACCTGATTCTTCATGGACCCTTCCTCCGTGAGGGTGTTATTACTCTAAACCTATGTTGACTAGCTGATGCTGTTACCCTTCCAAATAAAAAAGGCAAGACCTTAAGGATTGAGGCGGGTTTAAATTGGAATTTGAAAGAACTAGCAAAGGAGGGGCGCCAGGGTGGCTCAGTCGTTAAGCGTCTGCCTTCGGCCCAGGTCATGATCCCAGGGTCCTGGGATCGAGCCCCGCATCGGGCTCCCTGCTCAACAGGAAGCCTGCTTCTCCCACTACCATTCCCTCTGCTTGTGTTCCCCTCTCTCGCTGTATTTCTCTCTGTCAAATAAATAAAATCTTTAAAAAAAAAAAAAAAGAACTAGCAAAGGAAATAATGTGATGGCCCGTTACTCTATTTTAAGCTTGCTGTCTGAAGTAGACCATGGAGTCCATGAAGGGAAAAGTGTCCAACAACACAGAATGGGAATGATTAACACGGCGTCAGTGGTATCTTACTCTGACGGCTCTGCGAGTATGAAGGGATTGTCCACATGCTAGAAGCGATACTAAAGAAAAGCCTACAGAAATAAGCAAACCTGACCAACTTGAATGGCTGACATTAGTCATAGCTCGGAAACGAGAACAAAGGGACACTTGGGGACTTAATTTGTTTTGTATTCCATAGAGTCTCTGGGTGGAGAGAACATCGTTATACTTGGTGCAGAGTTTACCTGGGATTTCCCGCTGGTTCGAAGTGGAAAAGCGTGAAGTGGTAAGTAAGCATCAGAGCTTATTCTCAAGTACTTTCTCCTCACACTTGCTCATCAGGAGTCAGGCCATATATTAATTGCTTCTGCTGTTGACTCCGAGTCCCCAGAGGTACACAGAGGAAGGTAGTGAATGTTTATGGCACTGACCCCTGTGACCAAGGCTTGAAGGGGAACGTGACTCTTATCCTAGTTCGGCCAGCGAGAGGCATTCCTCAAATAGAACAATGACTACAGAGTGGAAACACTGCAGGCCCTTGAGTCAAGCTGGAATTCGAATTACTATAGGCCACTGGGAAGAGGTTCTCTACTTTGTCTTATTTAATCATCCTACCGAAACTCTGAGGTACGTACCCCTCTCCCCCCACCTTTTTTTTTTTTTTTTTTACAAGTTTTAACCAGAAGTTAAAAGTGTTTGCCAGAGGTCTCACTTCAAGATGTTGAAAAAGGGAGCGCCTGGGTGGCTCAGTGGGTTAAACCCTCTGCCTTCGGCTCGGGTCAGGATCTCAGGGTCCTGGGATCGAGCCCCGCATCGGGTTCTCTGCTCAGCGGGGAGCCTGCTTCCCCTTCTCTCTCTGCCTGCCTCTCTGCCTGCTTGTGATCTCTCTT
>CM053614.1:30901458-30940094 GCA_028646535.1 Procyon lotor
CTCCTCGGGCTGGCAGCACCTCAGTGGCCACCCAGTAGCCAAGCACCATCTTTCTCCCTCCCGCTACCTCCATCATGACCAAAGCCAGCCCCGAGACTGCTCTATCCTCTAGCTGATCGAAAACGCAACAGTTGTGAAAATGTCATTGAACCCCTTTCTTACTGAGGTTACAAGTCTACTCTGTCATCCCCACGTAAGAGCAGCTCCTGCCCAAGTGGTCTTCCAAGAGTGGCCTGTCCTACCTGAAATCTCACTAAGCTTTGAAACCACTCATCACGTTCAATGAAGCTAAGGATTGATTTAGTGGCAGCTTCCTTTTACAGTGCCGAAAACTTCTCATGGCTTCCTAAAGAAACAGAACTCAGTTCAGTAGACTGCCTCAGTGTAGTCCTCTACTTGTAGGGTCTGAGTCAGGGGTCCCCAAAGCTGGTTGCTTACATGGTATACCCTGGTACCTTCCATGGAAGAAGGGAGGCTGCTAACCTGTCTCAACATCTTCATGCTGAATGGGCCCAGCCCACAGAATGTTCTTAGTCATCCAGGAGTGCATTAATGATGCAGAGAGCCTTTCTGGCTACTTACTAACCAGAGCATTAAATTCTCTGAGGCCTCACCAATGGTCCTAACCTTTGAAATATTACCCCCCCACCTTCCTGCCCTAGCGTGCGCGCACGCACACACACACGCACACACACTCATACACTCATGAAAAGAACCATGCTGATGATTAAAGAAGCATGACAAAATACAACCTTTCAAACATCAGCTGCCTACTTTATTAGAATATATAATCTTACATTCTTTCAAACAGAACAAATTAAATTGGACCACTTTGTTCTCTGAACACAGCCCACTCATTACAACCTTATGTCTTTCTCTTGTTCCCACTGCCTGAATGTCCCCACAGTCTACTAAAGTTGTTGATTTACTGCTTCAATGCCTGGTGTATAAGGCCCTCAAGATCAGGGGCACATAATAGGTACTAAATAAATGTGTGCCAACCTGAATTGAAATTCCTGTGTATAGTGCCAAAATCTAAAAGATTCTGAGAACCAAAAGATGTTTTCCTGAGGTCAGCTTAGGATCTGATGTAAGACCATTTATGATCTTTATTTTGCTTAGTATGATTATTCGTATGTTTTACTGCAGAACTATTAGTGCATTTAGTTAAAGAAAATTTCCCCAGACCCTGTTGGAGGATTACATAATAGACTCCACTTGCTGTGTATTATGTTTCTAAAATCTGAAATTTTCTGAATTGTGAAACGTCTGGCACCAAAGGTTTTAGATGAGATTGTGAGCTTTTATTCTCTAAATCTTAGCCCCAAAATATATTATCCCATTCTTTCAAAAATAACAATGGCTTCAGATTACTGTTTTCTCAATAATTGTTGTTATTGTCTTGAGAACAAACAAAAAAATCTTTTTCCAGTTAATAAGTAAGCTCATTTTAAAATTTTTAAACAAGATAGAAAAACTACAAAAGAAATGTATGATGACTTTTTAAACTCCAACTACAGTTAATGAGAATATTTTCACATGTCATATAATACCCATCAGAAAATCATGCGGCTCTACTTTCAGAATATATGCAAAATCCAACCCCTCTTCCCCAGCCCCCAGTAATAGCGCCATCTAGTGTCTGATTTCTGCAATAGTGTCCTAAGTGGTCCTGTGTTTCTACCCTAACCCTCTGCAGTTTTATCTGTGCACAACACCCAGTGTTTAAGTTAAATTTAAGTTGTATCATACAAACGTAAAGAAAATATATAACGAACCTGATTTACCCATCATTTTACTTAAACAACTATCAAAAAGGCCAATTTTACCAGTGTCATCCTGTTTTATACTGGATTAAAGTAAATCTCAGATATCATATCATTTCATCTATAAATAATTATTTATATTAACTAAAAAATATAACCACAGTATCATACATTATCCCATCTAAAAAATTGACAATAATTCCTTGACATAGATATCAAGTCAGCATTCACACTTACCCAAGAGTCTGTTTATTTTATGAGTTTCGTTTTTTTGTCACCTGTTTGAATTCAGATCCAAATAAGGGCCACACATTGCGGTGGGTCAAGAGGTCTCCTAAAAAGTCTCTCTTGATTGATAGGTTCTCCCTGAATTGCTTTTTTGCCTTGCAATTTGGTGACTGAACCGTTGGGGTATTTTAACGTGTTTCTTTGTCCCTATATTTTTTTGTAAATTGGCGGTTAGATTTAGAGGCTTTATACGATGTTGTTATTTTGTTTTTTTAATTTTTATTATTTTGCAAGAGTACTTCGTAGGTGGTGTTACATGCTTCTGGTTGTCTCTTGTTGCTGTGTTGGCAGCCACTGATGATGACGACCTTGTTCTATTAGGTATCACAAAATGGTGCTATTTTATCATTCCTTCTTTGTTTATTCATTGGAACGCTTCTATAACAAGATACGTCCCCTCATCCACTATATGATTACCCTGAGGTGTAGCAAAGGAAGGATAACATCCTACAGAAGTAACCAGAGAAGTTTTTGTTTGCTTGGTTTTGTTTTTAGGATCATTAGTAATTCGTGGATTTAAGCATACTTGTTTTCTTTTAATCTATTGCAATTATTACTCTTACTAATTTTTCAGGTTGTTCTATTTTGCCCATTAGGAGCCTCTTTAAATTGACTTTGGAGTTTTTATGATAGTATCCTAATAGTTGTTAACAGAGCTAACACAAAGAACGAGATTGTCAAATCAGATGTGGGAAGCAACAGCAAACTTTCCTAATAACTTTAAGGCAATCAAGAGCCTCACATGAAGCAGAGAGACATCTGAGACCTCAGGTCTCATCCTACGGGTCTTTCTTTCCTACATCAATAATAATTTGGAATAGACAGAGTCTCCAAGTAAGATTCACAGGATTCCTCATCCGGGGAGTACATTTAAATTATGAAATATTCCATTTTGTACTTCAGAGAGTTATAAAACTTTTCTGGGACATTCTGTAGGAAATCATGTCTCCTGGCTTCTGGGTATTATGAGTATAAGCAATTCTTTAGCTGAGGACACAGATAACTGTCTCTTCCTCCTGGCAAGTTGTGTTAGTCTATTTACTTGAAGGTTCAATTGACAAGGGAATAAGACCCAATCACCTGCTGCCTTTTCTGTTCCCCAAGGAGATTTATTCCTGCATTAAAGAGAGTGAATGAATCACAGGCCAGATACTTTAATGTCTTCCTCCCAGCTGCCTTCCTGGCTTAGTGGGATGACTAGGTTCTCCATGCTCACTTACACACCCCCTACCCCAGACCGTAAAGCAACGATTTCTCCAATGACTCCTGCTTCTTTTTAGTGGTAACCAGGATTTAAAGATCACAGTCTGGGGGCTAGACAAAAATATTTCCTCAATGAGGGGCGCCTGGGTGGCTCAGTGGGTTAAAGCCTCTGCCTTTAGCTCAGGTCATGATCTCGGCGTCCTGGGATCGAGCCCCACATCAGGCTCACTGCTCAGTGGGGAGCCTGCTTCCCCTCTCTCTCTGCCTGCCTCTCTGCCTACTTATGATCTCTCTCTCTCTGTGTCAGATAAATAAATAAAATCTTTTAAAAAAAGTCCTCAATGAACATTTTTTTTACACAATATTCTTTGCATACTTCTTTGACCATCTCCTTAGAATAATTTCCCTAAAAATGAATTGATCTATTAAAGAGTCCACAATTTAACCTTTGATTCATGGGCCAACAATGGCATTTTGTACCAACTTATATCCTGTCTGGCGGGGATAACTGTTCTTGGGAATACCCATTTTCCCAACAACCTCCTCAACACTGGGTGTTGTGTTACTTTAATCTTTCCAAATAACAGATAAAAAAGGATCATACTAGGGTTGATTTTTTTCTTTTTCATTTGTTGCATGCTAGATAAAAATATATATTTTGGGGGACATCTGGGTGACTCAGTTGATTAGGCATCTGCCTTTGGCTCAGGTCATGATCCCAGGTCCTGGGATTGAGTCCTGCCTCAGGCTCCCTGCTCAGCAGGGAGTCTGCTTCTCTCTCTTTTTAAGATTTTATTTTATTTCATTAAGGTAGAGGTCAGTGATTCCTCAGTCTTATATAATGCCCAGTGCTCATTACATCATGTGCCCTCCTTACTGCTCATCACCCAGTTACCCCATCTCCCCACCTCACTCCCCCCCAGCAACCCTCAGTTTCCTATGATTAAGCATCTCTTATGGTTTGTCTCCCTCTCTTATTTCCTCTTCTTTTATATTTTCCTCTCTTCCCCTATGATCCTCTGTTTTGTTTCTTAAATTTCACATATGAGTGAGATCACATGATAATTGTCTTTCTCTAATTGACATATTTCACTTAGCATAATACCCTCTAGTTCCATCCACATCATTGCAAATGGCAAGATTTCACTTTTTCATGGCTGCTTAGTATTCCAATGTGTGTGTATGTGTGTGTGTGTATATATATATCACATATATGTGTGATATATGTATATCACATCTTATTTATCCATTCATCTGTTGATGGACATCTGGGCTCTTTCCATAGTTTGGCTGTTGTGGACATTACGGCTATAAATACTGGGGTGCAAGTGCCCTTTTGGACCATTACATTTGTATCTTTGGAATAAATACCTAGTAGTGTAATGGCTGGGTCATAGGGTAGCTCTATTTTCAACTTTTTGAGGAAACTCCATGCTGTTTTCCAGAGTGGCTACACCAGCTTGCATTCCCACCAACAGCGTAAGAGGTTCCCCTTTCTCCACATCCTCACCAATATCTATGGTTTCCTGACTTGTTAATTTTAGCCATTCTGACCACTGTGAGATGATATCTTATTGTTTGGTTTTGATTTGTATTTCCCTGATGCCAAATGATGTTGAGCTTTTTTTTCATGTGTCTTTTGGTCTGTTTTTTTATGTCTTCTTTAGAGAAATATTTATGTCTTCTGCCCCCCATTTCTTGATTGGATTATTTGTTCTTTGGGTGTTGAGTTTGATAAGTTCTTTATAGATTTCAGATACTAACCTTTTATCTGCTAAGACATTTGCAAATATCTTCTCTCATTCTGTCGGTTTTCTGTTGGTTTTGTCGACTGTTTCCTTTGCTGTGCAAAAGCTTTTTATCTTGATAAAGTCACAGTAGTTCATTTTTTGCCTTTGCTTCCCTTGCCTTTGGGATGTGTCTAGCAAGAAGTTGCTGTGGCTGAGATCACAGAGGTTGCCAGTTGTGTTTTCCTTTAGGATTTTGATGGATTCCTGTCTCACATTTAAGTCTTTCATCCATTTTGAGTCTATTATTATGTATGGTGTAAGAAAGTGGTGCAGTTTCATTCTGCATGTGGCTGTCCAATATTCCCAACATCATTTGTTGAAGAGACTTTTTTTTCCATTGGACATTCTTTCCTGCTTTGTCAAAGATTAGTTGACTATAGAGTTGAGGGTCCATTTCTGGGTTCTGTATTCTGTTCCATTGATGTATGTGTCTGTTTTTGTACTGGTACCATACTGTCTTGATGATTACAGCTTTGTAATGCAGCTTGAAGTCTGGAATTGTGATGCTGCCAGTTTGGTTTTCTTTTTCAACATTCCTTTGGCTATTTGGGGTCTTTTCTGGTTCCATACACATTTTAGGATTATTCCAGCTCTGTGAAAAAAGTTTATGGTATTTTGATAAGGATTGCATTGAATATATAGATTGCAATTTAGATTGCTCTATGTAGCATTTTAACAATATCTTTTCTTACGTTTTTCCGTTTCTTTGTCTCTTCCTCAATTTCTTTAATGAACATTTTATAGTTTTCTGAGTATAGATCCCTTGCCTCTTTGGTTAGGTTTATTCTTAGGTATCTTATAGGTTTTGGTGCAGTTGTAAATGGGATCAATTCCTTAATTTCTCTTTCTTCTGTTTCATTATTAGTGTATAGAAACGAAACTGATTTCCGTACATTGATTTTATATCCTGCCACTTTAATAAACTCCTGTATGAGTTCTAGCAGTTTTGGTGTAGAATCTTTTGAGTTTTCCACATAGAGTATCATGTCATTTGAGAAGAGTTGAGTGTTTGACTTCTTCTTTGTCAATTCAGATGCTTTTAATCTCTTGTTGTCTGATTGCTGAGGCTAGGACTTCTAATACTATGTTGAACAACAGTGGTTATAGTGGACATCCCTGCCATGTTCCTGACCTTTGGGGGGAGGCTTTCAGTTTTTCCCCATTGAGATTGCTATTCACTGTGAGCTTTTCATAGATGGCTTTAATGATATTAACGTGTGTTCCCTCTAGCCCTACACTGTGAAGAATTTTAATCAAGAAAGTATGCTGTACTTTGTCAAATGCTTTTTCTGTATCTGTTGAGAGGATCATATGGTTCTTGTTCTTCTCTTTATTAATGTAATGTATCACATTGATTGATATGCAGATGTTGAACCAATCTTGAAGCCCAGGAATAAATCCCACTTGGTCATGGTGAATAATCCTATTAATGTACTCTTGGATCCTATTGGCTAGTATCTTGGTGAGAACTTTGCATTCATGTTCATCAGCGATATTGGTCTATAATTCTCCTTTTTGGTGAGGTCTTTGTCTGGCTTTGGGATCCAGATAATGCTGCCCTCATAAAAAGAGCTTGGAAGTTTTCATTCCATTTCTATTTTTTGGGACATCTTCAGAAGAATCAGTATTCTTCTTTAAATGTTTTGTAGAATTATCCTGGGAAGCCATCCAGCCCTAGACTCGTGTTTGTTAGGAGATTTTTGATTACCGCTTCAATTTCCTTACTGGTAATGAGTCTGTTCAGGTTTTCTATGTCTTCCTGTTTTAGTTTTGGTAATTTATACTTCTCTAGGAATGCATCCATTTTTTTCCAGATTGCCTAATTTGTTGACATATAGTTGCTCATAATATGTTTTTATAGTTGTTTGTATTTCTTTGGTGTTGGTTCTGATCTCTCCTTTTTCAATCATGATTTTATTTATTTGGGTCCTTTCTCTTTTCTTTTTGATAAGTCTGGCCAAGGATTTATCAATCTTATTAATTCTTTCAAAGAACCAGCTCCTAGTGTCATTGATCTGTTCTACTGTTCTTTTGGTTTCTATTTCATTGATTTCTGCTGTAATCTTTATTATTTCTTTTCTCCTGCTGAGTTTAGGCTGTATTTTTTGTTCTTTCCCCAGCTCCTTTAGGTGTTTGGTTAGGTTGTGTGTTTGAGACCTTTCTTGCTTCTTGAGAAAGCTTGTATTGCTATATACCTCCCACCTGGACCGCCTGAAACAGTTGTGTTTTCATTTTCAATTTCCTGGTTGACCCATTCATTCTTAATAGGATGCTCTTTAGCCTCTGTGTATTTGAATTCTTTCCAAATTGAGTTCAAGTTTCAAAGCATTGTGGTCTAAAAATATGCAGGGAATGATCCCAATCTTTTGGTACCAATTGGGACCTGACTTCTGATCCAATATGTTATCTGGTTTGGAGAATGTTCCAGGTGCACTTGAGAAGAATGTGTATTCTGCTGCTTTAGATTGGAATGCTCTGAATATATCTGTTGAAGTCCATGTGGTCCAGTGTGTCATTCAAAGCTCTTTTTTCCTTGTTGATCTTTGCTTAGATTATCTGTCCATTGCAGTCCATTAAAGTCCCTTACTATTATTGTATTATTATTAATGTTTCCTTAATTTTGTTATTAATTGGTTTTAATTTGGTATTAATTGGTTTATATAATTGGCTGCTCCCATGTTAGGAGTATAAATATGTACAATTGTTAAAGCGTGTTGGATAGACCCTTTAATTATGATATAGTCTCCTTCCTTATATGTTATTACAGTCTTTGGTTTAAAAGCTAATTAGTCTGATATGAGGATTGCCACCCCAGTTTTCTTTTGATGTCCATTAGCATGATAAATGGTTTTCCACCCCCTCACTTTAAGTCTGGAGGTGTCTTGGATCTAAAATGAGACTCCTGCAGACAGCATATTGATGGTTCTTGCTTTTTTTTTTTTTTTTTAAGATTTTATTTATTTGACAGAGAAAGAGAGATCACAAATAAGCAGAGAGGCAATCAGAGAGAGAGAGGGAAGCAGGCCTTCTGCTGAGCAAAGAGCCTGATATGGGGCTTGATCCCAGGACCCTGAGATCATGACCTGAGCCGAAGGCAGAGGCTTTAACCCACTGAGCCACCCAAAGTGCCCCTGGTTCTTGCTTTTTTATCCAATCTGGTACCCTGTGTCTTTTGTTTGGGACATTTAGCTCATTTACACTCAGAGTAACTATTGAAAAATATGAATTTAGTGCCTTTGTATTACCTGTAAAATCGCTGTTCTATATATTGTTTCTGTTACTTTCTGGTCTATGTTACTTTAGGGCTCTCTCTTCTCTTAAAGGATACCTTTTAATGTTTCTTGCAGGGCTGGTTTGATGATTACAAATTCTTTTAGTTTCTATTTATGCTGGAATCTTTTTATCTCTCCTTTTCTTTTGAATGGCAGCCTACCTGGATAAATTATTTTTGGCTGCATATTTTTCTCATGTAGCACCCCGAATATATCATGCCAGTACTTTCTGGCCTGCCAGGTCTCTGTGGACAGGTCTGCTGCCAGTCTAATGTTTCTACCCTTGTCGGTTATAGACCTCTTGTCCCAAGCTTCTTTCAGGATTTTTCTTTGTCTATAAGATTTACAAGTTTCACTATTATCTGTTGGGGTGTTGACCTATTTTTATTGATTTCAAAGGGAGTTCTCTGTGCCTCCTGGACTTGAATGCCTGTTTCCTACTTCAGATTAGGGAAGTTGTCCACTATAATTTGTTACAGTATACCTTCTGCACTCCCTCTCCCTCTTTCCTCTTCTTCTGGGACCCCAATTATTCTGATATTGTTTCACTTTATTGTATCACTTATGATTTATCTCTCCATTTCTCCCCTCATGATCCTGTAGTTATCTTATTCTCAGCTTTTTTATTCTTTATCATTTTGTCTTCTGTATCACTAATTCTCTCTTCTGCCTCATTATCCTAGTAGGTAGTAGCTCCATTTTTTATTGCCTCTCATTAATAGCCTTTTTGATTTTGCCTTCGTTGGATTTTACTTATTTTATTTCTCTAGAAAGGGATTCTCTAGTGTCTTCTATGCTTTTTTCAAGCCCAGCTAGTTTCTTTGTTAATTGTTATTCTGAACTCTAGTTCTGACATCTTCCTTATACCCATACTGATTAGGTCCCAGACAGTCAGTACTGACTCTTGTTCTCTTTTTTGAGGTGAGTTTTTCCATCTTGTCATTCTGTCCAGAGAAGAATAGATGAGCAAGAAAACAAAATACTAAAATGGCAACAACAACCCCAGAGAAAGACACTAAACAAATCAGAAGAGAGCTGAAACCAAAAAAGATAAAATAATAATTAAAAAAAAAAAAGATAATATAATCAGACAGATGAACAGAATAGAGCAATACACTATATCCTGAGTGTATTTTGGTCTGTTTGTTAGAAGAAACTGCGTCCCAAAATTGTAAAGAAAGAAAAACATATATACAAAAAGAAAATTAAATGCAACAAAATGATAGAATGTAAGTCTAAAAATAAAAATTTAAAAAGATTTTTTAAAAGAGTTGATAAAGTAAGAAATTAGCGGAAAAAGAAAAGAGAAAAAAAAAATTGAAATACTAAAGAATCATGGGGGCAGGGGGGCCCCTGGGTGGCTCAGTGGGTTAAAGCCTCTGCCTTCGGCTCAGGTCATGATCTCAGGGTCCTGGGATCGAGCCCCACATCAGGCTCTGTGCTCAGCAGGGAGCCTGCTTCCCCCTCTCTTTGCCTGCCTCTCTGCCTACTTGTGATCTCTCTCTTTGTCAAATAAATAATCTAAAAAAAAAAAGAATCATGGGGAAAAAAACATGAATTCTATATACTGTTTTCTCTACCACCAGAATTTTACAGTTCTCTGTGATCGGTAAACTTGGTCTTGGCCCCTTCTGGGGGAGGGGCCTGTTGTGCTGATTCTCAGGTGTCTTTTCCCTGGGTGGAATTATACCACCCTTGCCAGGGCCAGGCTAAGTAAGCGGCTCCAGATTGCTCTAAGTGGCTTTTGTTCCCTGAAGGCTTTCTGCGCCACTGTAGAGGATGACAATGAAAATGGTGGCCTCCCAGTCTCCAGTGCCAGAGCGCAAAGCTCAGGGTCCCATTCCACAGTGTGCTTTTAGGGAAAAGCAGTCACTCCTGTCTCTCTGGTCTCCACCCATACTCTGTGCTCACCCAACCTGTGACTGAGTGTTTCTTTCTCAGGCGTCCGACCCCTTTCCAAGTCTCCAAACCCCGCAGACTCCTGCGGCAGGTACCCGCACCACTCCTTCCCTCCCCAGAGAGGAAGGAAGGTCTCGCCACAGTTCTGCCACTTGCTGGCCCCCTGCTCAGAGAGGAGTTGCCCAACTGTGCTGCTGTTTGTGATATATGGGAACACCAAGCTCAAAGCCCACTTCTGGGCTCGCTAACTACAGCCGGCTTCCCTGCTCTGGTGCCTGGGAGCTTTGCCCCACTCAGTACCCGAACATTCTGTGACCCCGGGGATCCTGAAACCACACTGTCCCTCACAGGATTCTGCCCTGCTTTCAGGCAGGGACATCCTTCATCATAGCAGACTTCTTAAAGTTCCAATTTTGTGCTCACCTGCTATATCACTTTGTGGTGGTGGGTGTACAGAGGCTCCCTCCTCCCCTCAGTTTATCTTCGGAAATATCCCCTCGGATTTGCCTCTCTGCACCTCCTGCCTTGCAGAAAGTGGTCGCTTTTCTATTTGTAGAATTGCAGCAATTCTTTTCTTAGATCTCCAGTTGAGTTTGCAGGTGTTCAGAATGATTTGATAGATAACTAGCTGAATCCCTGGGACCAGAGGAAACTATGGTCTCCTACCCCTCCACCATCTTGGACTATTCTTCCGTTTTGTTTGCTTTTTAAATTTTTTTCATATTAATAGCATTTGAATTTATAAAGATGAGCATGATATTTTTTTTACCACTGGCCAAAATACGTATAAAATTTTCCATCTTAATTATTTTTAAGTATTCAGTACAACAGTGTTAACTATGTGTGCATTCTTATGCAACAGATTAGTTTCATCTCATAAAACTAAAACTCTATATCCACTGAACATTTCCCCTCTCCTTCCTCCCCAGCCCCTGCCAACCACTGTCCTGCTTTCTAAGATGTCTTTAACTTTCAGTCCATCTGAGTCCTCAGCCTTTTACTTTCTGGTTCAGCTTTTGTGATTATAAAACAAATGTGTATTGTCATATATTGACAGTAAATACCCACTTGCCAGGGCTCAGTCAGGAAACAGAACATTGCCACTAGCACCCCAGAAGCTTTTCATGTACCCCTTTCTAGTGGCAACTCACTCCCTTTCTCTTGCCAGTCACCAGTATTGTCACTTTTATGGTATTCATTCCCTTCCTTGGTTGATCCCCTAAACTTGTTTCTCTAAAACAAGTCAACTTAGTTTTGCCTGATTCTGAACTTTATGTAACAGTATCATAGTGTGTATATTCTAATTTGGTTCTGTCACTCAGTATTATTTGTAATGTTCGTCCATGCTATTACCTGTGACTAAAGTTTGTTTGCATTGCTAGGTACTGTTGCATTGTGTGAACTTACCACAATATGTTTATGCATTCTCTTACCAATGGGCAGGGATTTTCAAGACATTTATGACCATTTTGTACATTTCTTCACACACATCTACACACATCTCCTACTCTACTCTTTTCCCCAGATATATGCCTACAAAGAACTGCATGCAGGGCCATGAAATACAGTAAAGGGATCTTTAACTTTAGTAGGTAATGCCAGACTGTTTTCCAAAGTGACTGAAACCATTTTAACTACCAACAGCCAAAATTGACTCTTATAACACATTCTCACCATCATTTGCTGTTGTCCTATTTATTTTTGTCATTTAGTGAGTGTTTAGTAGTATATTACTGTTTTTCATGTTTTTGATCACAAGTGAGGTTCAACACCTCTTCATGCATTTATTGGCCATTTGGATTTCTTTCTTTGTAAAGCACCCATGTAGGTGTTCTGCTCATTTTTTACCAGGTCATTTGCCTTTTTCTTACTTGTTTTTAAGAGTTCTTTATATATTCTGGACATGGGCTCTTTGATGGTTTTATATGGTATAAATATCTTCTCCTTTGGGCTTATCTTTCTTTCTCTTCATGGTGTCTCTCTTAATGTATAATCTCAATTTTGACATAGTCAAATTAGTCTCATACCTTTCGGTGTTGTTTTAAGATGATGTAAATGGCCTTTGAAAATCTAATTTGTTTCCTTAACTGAGAAAACAAATATTTAAATGTGCTTATTGTAAGCTTGGATTCTTTATAGCTAAGAGCTTGGCAGACCTTCTCTTCAAAGAGAATGTCAATGACAGTAATGGCCACAATGTAAAACATTTGAAGAACACTTTCATCATTTTCACATTTAGGTTCCCCATATAACCTAGAATTTTTAAGTCATTATAATTCTGTTTGGCTCTCCTTCAACAAATAGATCCTACAGCATATACGATTATCTTATTTTCCATAACTTCCATCCGAGTACCATCCTGTGCCACCTTATGGTGCTGTTATAGATGCATATGGGGTCCATATGGGCATATGTCCCATCTTTCCAACTGGGCTGAAACTCCTTGACATCAGAGGATTTGTAAATGCATCTTTGTATCTCCTGTGGTGCTCTGCATTAAGTAAGCAACTAGAAAGGTGATAATAATATGCAGGGCCCCTGAATATTTAGCCCTTCAAAAGAAAAGAAAAGTGAGTTTTAACAGACATGAGATTTTCAGATTTTTCTTTTAAGGATTACACCGATTGTTGCAGTGCTTATATATGATTGATATTTGTTGATTATCCTAGCCACGTTTCAACCAGTCAGTATAATTACCTTCACTTTCTGGATCTTTGAATGAACAGCTGATTTGTCTTCCACATCCTTGTGTATTCTACTGTATGGCCCCTGGCAGAGATATTAATGGAAGCCAAAGGGGAGCCCAGATAATTCAGAGCGTGGATCATCTACTTTCTTCTTGAATGTCACAAAATCCAAAATATGTTTATGTGCATTTGCTTCTCAGGTAGAAATGAGTCCTCTGGAAAATGCAATTGAAGTGTTGGAAAATAAGAATCAGCAGCTGAAGACTCTGATTAGTCAGTGTCAGACAAGACAGATGCAGAATATTAATCCCTTGACCATGTGCCTGAATGGAGTTATAGATGCTGCGGTTAATGGTGGAGTTTCCAGATATCAAGAGGTGAGGATTAGGTATTGTTGTTTGAAAGTTTTTAAATGTGATTTCTTAGGGCTTCAGAAGTCTTTTTGCACAATACGTACACAAATCCTCATGCTAATGTAGGGTCACAATGGACACAGACTTCTTTGTTAAATAAAGCAAACGATAGTCATTTGCGATGCACACTTAACACCATTTTCTGATATGTGGTATTTTGAGGATAAAGTGTGTGTGTGTGTTCTTGGATAAATAAAGTGGTGAGGTTATCAAGGTTGCTTAATAAATGTCGACCTAAAACCATTTCCCTGACCAAGGAGGTTCACGGGCATAGAAATGTCTGATCTTGTTTAGAAGATACTTTAAATGGACTTTTCATCCGCCCTTGTGATTTTAAACAGAAAGGCACAACAGCCTGGAAGGTGAGAGGCCACCATTTTTGTCACGCTGAATCTTAAAGCACTTTATTTTAGGATACAACGCTTATTGATTTGGATTTGCTATTTGCTTACTTTACCAAAGGTACTTATTTCCACAACCGCTGCTCTCCCTCAAACAATCCTTTCCTTGTATTCCCTTTCTGACCAGCTGCCCACAGTAGGAATCATTCCTCCTGCCCCACAAATGTGGTTTACAGTGGTGTTTCTTTCAAGATGCCAGGCCTTTAGAAGCAGCTGTGTCTTTCACTTTCTTTTTAACTTTCCTGAAGTGAACTGGCTCTCCATTCTATTTCTAGGCATTTTTTGTCAAAGAATATATCTTAAGTCACCCTGAAGATGGAGAGAAAATTGCACGGTTAAGAGAGCTGATGCTTGAGCAGGTAAGTTGCGGGCAGAAGCCAACCACCTGCTCCCTTTCCTGCCTAGATATGCATGGTTACCCAGAGACCCGTCTCTCTGGTTTTCTACATCAGTGTTCTAATAGAAGCGGTCAGCCAAGGGTTATAGATTCATCTGTAATGTATCCCAACTTGCTAATTTATACTTTTACTTTCCAGTTCGATGCAAAAATAAATTTAACAATGAGTAAACTATGGCAGCCCCTTATGACGAACAACTTCATGTAGTCTCTTGGAATACTATTTGAATGTTCTCTCCCTAAAGATTTGCTGTAGGCTTGATGCCAGCTTTTCACTCAGAATTTTGGGCTCACAGAAGTTCAGGCGAACTCAAAATAAATGAATAGGCAAATGAATGAGTGAAGGAATGAGATTCTTACTTAAATGTTCTAGTGAAGGGGCAATCAATAGACTTCACTTTAAAACAAAGACTAAGTCTAACGATGATAGGATATGGACGAAATGACATACAAGCACAAAGAACTGCAGTGATCTCTTGCCTGCTGTGTTCCTGGAGCAGGCCACACAGCTCTTGGCCTGAAAATGGTCTGAAAGCCTTTGAGGTAGGAGACATGATGGTTAAGAGGCTGAGTTAAATAGGAAATAAGGACATTAAACACCCATAAACAATGGAATACATATGAAAAAATGTGACCAAAGCATCTCCTTCTGGGAAAGAGAAGGGAGTTACTTTAAGGTGATCTGCAAGGAAATCGAGAATGAGTTAAGTTCTCATTATGGCCCTGGGGCTCACGTAGATACTAGAAGTAAGCAAGTTAAGTTATCCAGTTCTTAGGATTATGGAATGACTATGGCCTTTGTTGATATTCAAAAATCAGTATTTAACCGGAGCACAGTCTCTAGTGAGTGGTTTGCCTCACTGCAAGGACTCTTACTTGGTGTATTCAGTCTGACTGAATTCTTTCCCCAGAATTAAAAATAAAAGGGCCAAGAAGACTCTCAAGAAAAATAAAATCAGGAACCTTTGTTTCCTCCACATCCTGCCTGATGATGTTCATAGGGCCTTGTGGAAAGAGCCGTGATATAGGAGACTTTAGATCTCTGTCATAGGACAAGGGTACAAGCGACTGCCATGTGACTTTGGGCAGATCACACCATCTCTGTGAGACCATAGTAGTGGGGCTTAGGCTCACCCTCCTCAGCCGGACCTCTGTGAGGTGGTTCAGATAAACTACCTGGGGGCCTCGGAGATGCTCTGCCCCAGTGGCTCTTCCAGAAAGGACTTATTGGCCCTTTCTGGGAGTGGTGGCCATCGACAGACACTGTAGGTGCTCAGGTCCTTCAGCCGTTGCCTCAGCTGCAGAATGCCGCCTGGCCCGAGACCACCACCTTCCTGGGTGGCCCGCATCCAGTAACTGAGGAGGAGATAGACAATCCAGCACAGCCCAACTCTGACAGCCTGTTTGAGGCCCAGAGATCCCCTGCTGTCGGCAGAGGCTGACGTGACTGCTGTGTTCTCGGGTTCTTTTTAGTCAGCCCTGCTTCTGGGCCTCCCTCACCCAGACGGAGATGCCAGGTGGCTGGCTCCCCAGTAAACATCCTCATCTCCATGCCAGAGTCTGCTCCTGGGAGAACCAACCTTCAGCGTGATTTGGACAAAACAGAATCCGCCTTAGAGCGAATATTTAAAATGGAAACTGGATTCCTGCCCTTGGGGTCCACTCTTCCATGCCCTTCTCCCTTCATCAGACCCTTCCTTTACACCTCAGACATCCACTCCACTCTCACTTGTCCCTTTAAAGGTGTTCTTAAGGTTTAAGGTATTTTTGTCTTCATGCAGATACGCTGGCGGTGGGTAGGAGCTGCCACAGTCCTGTCTCTGTACAGAAGGTGCTGGACGCTAACCCATCAGGCTCAGTCCTGTTTGACCTGAGCTTTCAGTCTTAAATCTTCACGAGATGTAAAGATAAAAACCAGTGTGGTGATAATGTCATTTGCTTTCCTCACAGTCCCTGAAATTTGGTTTTTTGACTACTTTAGCGCAGGGGCATTTTTTTTAAATGTAAAAGACAGCTGATACTCAGAGGAATTAAGTAGTACTCATAGTTGAAGAACAAAAGAAACTTGAATGTTTGTGTTTATGTCTTTTGTGCTCTCACCACAGGAAACCTTTTTTTTTTTTTTTTAAAGTAGAGGCTGCTCCTTAATGCATTATAGTAAGTGAACCAGGATAAGCATTTTTTAACAAAAACAAAAAGCATAGCAACGATGATAGAATTCCTGTTCCCATTTTACCTCCATGTCTTCCTTAACAAATTTTGGAAATCTTGGGTGAGGGGATGGATGGGCACAGCAGAATCCATTGTATCCACAGAAGAGATCCTTTGGGGAGAAGCTACTGACCCCACTAACAGGGAGCTGCTCCTGCCAATCTTGCAAAGTGCAGACAGGGCCAAGCGACACATAAGTGCTTAAAAGGGTTGTTATTCCAGATCTAAAATATGTGGGAATGAAACTTCGGGTAGTAGGAAAATCAGAAAGATCTAAGTTTGAATCCCCATTTGTCTTTTAGTACATGCAGGATCATGCTGATCCTCCGTGTCCTCACCGGTAGAGGAAGGATTGTTCCTGTCTTGTGGGGTTGAGAGGATCAGCCATAGCACATGCAGAATGCATGGGACAGTGCGCTTGGTGGAGTTCTTCATTGATGTGGGTTTCTTCCTTGTCTTGTTATCAAGGCACAAATTTTGGAATTTGGTTTGGCTGTGCACGAGAAGTTTGTACCTCAAGACATGAGACCCCTACACAAAAAGCTGGTGGACCAGTTCTTTGTGATGAAGTCAAGTTTAGGGATTCAGGTACGTACCCAAAGTGTCCATAGGGGGCAGTCTGAGCACTGCCAGTTTGCTTTTTGTTAGAGGGACGATGAAGTATCCAATAGTGACATCTTTTGGTTTTTCTCCCAAACTGCACCATCTTACCAGGGAGTCCTCCAGTGTTAAAATTTTGCATCATCTTCTATTTACCCTGTTCAACTTTCATGAGAACAAAAAAGGGCGAGAAAGCCTAGTAATACCAAAAATTACCTTTATAACCTTACATAAAGATTTCGTAACAGTATTTTGCTCCTATCATTGCTCGTCTAAAATACTTCCTTCACTCCCCCTCTAGGAGTTTTCTGCTTGTATACAAGCCAGTCCAGTCCATTTTCCTAATGGAAGCCCCCGCGTGTGTAGAAACTCAGCACCTGCTTCCATGAGCCCAGATGGTACCAGGGTAATTCCTAGACGCAGGTAAGTCATATTCTGAATTATCTTACAATTTGGCATCCCCACAAGATGATCTGGAACGTTTCTCTCATTCTTTATGGCACAATTTGTCAAATACGCTATTTCTTAATGAAATAATTAACCCGCGAGGCAGCTGCAGACATCTGTCACTGGTAAAACAGCAACAGCATGAGAAATAAATAAACTCAAACATTCGATTATATTGAGGCGAACAGGAGATAACAAAATGGGATGTATATTTTTTTTTCCTTCGGTTTTATACCACACCAGCATGCGATAAAGTGCAATTCAGAGACTGAGTTAATGACCATTTTTTCTCCCCCAAAACAGCCCATTAAGTTACCCAGCTGTCAACCGATATTCTTCCTCCTCACTGTCCTCACAAGCTTCTGCTGAAGTAAGCAATATTACAGGGCAATCAGAAAGCTCTGATGAAGTCTTTAACATGCAGGTACTTGATTGGCTTTTTAATCGTCTGGTCGTGTGTATTCCTTTTCTGTCTCAATCATGAGAGTTTCTGTTCACTCTGCTGGGCTCACGAACAGATCTTCGAGCAAGAACATTGAGTTAAGGACAAACCTTTAAACACTCTTACTGCTTTGTTGGTCTCTGGAGTCTCCAAAGACATTTCTCCCGAAACTGCCCCCTCTGCTCTCAGAAGAAGTGAGCAAGAATGGGAAAGCCCAGGCACACTGTGCAGGGTTAGCTTTGAAACCTGTCTCTGATTTGCTTCTTCAGTTCAGGACCTTTGGAGCCCGTCAGCACACACGAGCTGCCTCTTAGCGTGGCTAAGTGGCCTTTTTGCTTCACAGTACATGGTTGAGGGGGCCGTTATAAAATTTCTCTACTTCTTGTTCCTGTCAGAAAATTTTCATAATAAGGAAATTTTTACTGGAAAAACAAAATAGTTTTTAAAGGCATTAGTCAGGGTAACTCCTGCCACAAAAAATTTTATTTAGACCCTGCTAATACAGCATTTATGATAATTACTAAGAAGCAGCTAAAATTTTCCTCACCGCCATCTTTAGAAAAGGGGCATAGTAGCTATTGCCAAATTCATGCCTTGAGCACATTTTTTGAAGAAAACAAGGAGGTGTGTTTTCTGCTCTTTAGAACACTCCCCTATCTCTCTGGCCTCGGCTGGGACTCCTTCCGCTTGTCCCTTAGTCAGCGAGGGCACTGCTACCTGCTCCTCGGTCCTCCTGTGTCCCGGAAACTAATGTGAATGTGTTCCTTTGGCCAGAGTCAAAATCTTTGTTTGTTTGTTTTCTTCAGAGTATTTTGTTTTTAAATCTCAAACTTGTGACTAATTCAGACAGGCTTCCTTACGTACAGTCTGAGATTTTTCTCTAGTTCTAAATGGCCCTTTGCTTTTCATTCTCGTTCCATTTTGTTCTGGTCTGTTTTTTTGGCTCCTTTGAAAGGAAAGGGCAGGGATTTTGTTTTCGATATGTCCGTGTTGTCTGGAGTCTCTAAGCCGTGGGTGATAACAGCTCCCCGTGTATTTGCAGCCAAGTCCATCTACCTCAAGCTTGAGTTCGACTCACTCCGCTTCACCTAATGTGACCAGTTCTGCCCCATCGAGCGCCAGAGGTCAGTGCCAGGGTATATAGGGCTGCCTGAGGGCGCCACGGAGGCCGTGGCCTCAGGTCCCTGAGTGATGGCCAGCCGCCACAGCACACGAGCCCTGTCCAGCACCGCGCCCTGATGATCCTTCCTTTCCTTCTCTTCCCAGCTTCCCCTTTGTTGTCTGACAAACACAAACATTCCAGAGAGAACTCCTGCCTGTCCCCGAGAGAGAGGCCGTGCAGTGCCATCTACCCAACACCTGCGGAGCCTTCTCAGGTAGTCCTTGGGGGACAGAGATCCTGGAAAACAAGCCCATGTCTGGAATTGCTTACATAGCTCTGCAGAAAAACCCTGTACCTGCCAGAGGCAACCAGATGGGCTTTGTTAGACAACGAGTCGATCTGCGTGAAGAGTGAACCTCTGTTCCTTGCTGTTTGTTCACAGTTTCTGTCAGAACTGTATTTCTGACACAGAAACATAGGTTATTGCCTGAGCGGTCCAGGGCAGCGGAAAATGGGAAATGATTTTTCCCTCCTTGACCTGGCTCTCTAGTTCATTGCTGCTATTTAAACAGTACAAGGGGTAATGAGGTGAATGAGCTGGGGTGTCCGTGTGTGTTTGCATGTGTGTGTAGCAGGAACTTCAAGCAACTTTCTCCATTAGCAAAAGACCCTTGAGGAGAAACGTGATCTGTCCAGCAACCTTTCTTTTGGCCTCTACCTAGCTCTGAGGTCCCCAGGAGCGCGAGGACAACTTCTGTTCCCCATTGCCATTCTTTAATGCGTTGAGGGAGAAGCAGCTGAGTGCCCAGGCTTTCCCTGTACCCCCAGGGAGTAAAGGCCCACGGTCCTCAGCTCCTGCCAGAACTTTATTTTGAAATGATCCTGATGTAGGTAGGAAAGATGTTAGGATTCAAAGCCGGTGGCCAAGAAAGAATGCTTGAGACGTCTTTGGTTTAAAAAGGTGATTTTATTAAAGCACGGGGACAGGACCCGTGGGTTGAAAGAGCTGCCCCAGGGGCATGAGCAGTGGCCTATTATAGACTTTCAAGTTGGGAGGGGGTTAGGGATAGTGTGAGTCTCTAAGGAATTTGAGGTGAGGTTTCCAGGACCTTGAGGGGGCTAGCTAGCTATTGTTGGGAAAAGGTCATTTATTACCAACTAATAAAACCTGAATCATGAAACCCTTCAGCTATATCAGTGGGCGATATGCTTGGGGGATGATTGCCAAAATGTATGAGGGGGGAGGAGCTAGAGATAAAAGAAGTTTCCAAAAGAATTGTTATATATTAAAGTAGACTTACAGAATCCTGGGGGCGGGGGTGGGGAGGTCAGGCTAAGATTACCTTTTGTCCTTAGCAAAGTGTCAACATCGAGGCAGTTGAGTCCTTAGAGGAATGTCCCTCTGCCTGTTTCAAGGATATGTCAATGGGTTGTAGGTCGTAAGGATATTATTAATTTTTCCTCTGCCTCCATTTCCCACATCCATCCCTCTTAGTCCAGTTGAGGGCAGAGCCAAGGACTTGGCTCTCTGGGCACCTCAGGGGCTGCGAAGGGTGGTTTCCAACATGAAGATTCTTGGGCAGCCCTGCGTTTTGCCCATGATTTGGGAATAATTGAGGAGCGGAGAACAATACTCTTAGGTTCCAGCTAATTTTTCTGTTTCTCTACACCACCCTGGCAGAAGTCTGTAGCTGCTTCTGGAAATGGATGAGAGCGAATGGGATGTGGCTTGATTGGTTTATCTTTGCTGATTGTGTAATCTTCCCGAAAGCCCCAGGATGCCTCCTCTGCGCAACACTGCTGTCTCGCGGAAATTCTGAGTGCATTTGGCTGAACCAGCTCACCAGTTTTCCTTCCCTTTGTCACTTGATGTTGCAAGGGAATTTCACACTTTGTTCCATCTGCTCCAGGAGCTCGAATGTTGCCAGCACGGGGACTCTGAAAGCCTTCCTTGATTAGCCTCCGACTTTTCCGCTTTTGGTAAAATGTGAAGCAGTGTGCAGTTGCCAAAACCTCGATAACACACACTGCTGTGGCGCATCTACTTTTAAGGGCCTTCCCTTTTTCTTCTACCGTACTGGGGAGGACCATGTAAAACTGGCATCTTTGTGGGTTAAAAACCATAAGATATTGTCCATTTCATGTTTGTAACCTAGGACCGAGCACGTGTCCATTCGCTAGAGATCTTTTGAGCTAACATTTCTTATCTGCGTTTCATATTGCCAGTCAGGCGTTCTTCCTTATAACAAGCACCATAGCTCAACTGCTGCTTACTGTTTCTCCCATTTTATTATGAAAACTTATTTACCGTTTACGTTTAAAATCTAATACAAACTTAAGACTCTTCTCCCCTTTTTTCCTTAAATATAATTGAACTCTTGGTCCCCAGGCTCATCACGTACCACATAAAAATTATTCTGAACCAAAAGTTTCAGTTATGAGCCAGTATCTCATTTTCTAGAAGGTCTCCCATGACGACAGCGCACGTCATAAAAATAACTTCTTGTGCCTTTGCAGAGGCTGCTGTTTAATCATATTGGAGAAGGGGCCTTGCCACGCAGTGACCCAAATCTCTCTGCACCTGAGAAAGGTGGGTATAAAGCCGGCCCCCTCACTGGCCCCAGCAGGTGTAAGGGTTTGTTCTGTCCTCATTTTCTCCAGTCTATCGTGTGTCTCTGTGGAAGGCAGATCTCGGGATCTTTAATGATCAGGACTGCTTTGTCCTTGAGGGGATTCATGAAAGACAGTCCTTTGTGATGCATTCTTTCAACCCTGTTTTCTTGTGGAACCGAACAGCAGAATCTGAGCAAGGTAGGAACCCTTCGGTTAAACGGCTTTTGGGGTCTGGTCACCAAGGCAGTGCCCGTGCTCCCTGAAACAAAGCTGCCCAAGAGGCTACTTGTTGAGCCCAGTGAAAATAGCACCTTCGCGGATGGATTCCCTGGTCCCACCCTTTGTTTCCCTTACAAAGCTTGTTCTGCCAGTTCATCTGTTGTTTGTGGTGACTCAGATGCTATTTAAGAATTGCAGTCCAGTGCATAATGGAGTGTGCCCTGCCTCAAGGTCACACAAAAAATGAGAAACACATGCATAGCAGTTAATAGCCCATTAGCCTCAGTCTGTGCGACACACGGCAGGAGATGAAGAGCAGATTCAATGTGACTCCCTCCACCGTGCGGGTGGGGGCCGGCAGCAAGGCACCCATTTGCCTGGCGCAGGGTCAAGCCTCACAACTCCGAGCAGTCCTGTAAGCCAATGAATCGAGCCACTAATGAAATGTTCCCATAAAGTGCACTTTAATTGTCCTCATTAAGAGCTAAACTGTATTGTCATTGGACTACATGGATAGATTAACATTAAAACTTTCCTTGGGAGATCGAAATTAGTGAGAGGGTAGCCGAAAGGATTTTAAAGCACACATCTTGCTGTAATGTTACATGTCGAATCGTAATCTTTGCCTGGAGAACTTAGTATTTTTCTCCGCCCTTCTACCAAAGAAAACCACAAAGCCAATTTAAAACGAACTGAGAAAAATTAATTTTTAAGAGTGGTGATTCCATCCCCTGAAATTAATGTGGTAATTTCGAGTAAAATGTTGAAATCCCAGCCGTGTCCATCAGATGGCAGTATCTGTACGGGGAGCAAAGGCCTGGAACTCCTCAGACTTGCTTTTGGAAACCTGATTTCCTAGTGGCTATTTATAATCTTGTGTGTCTTGCCCTTGCTCCTAACAGGGTTGTTCCATATTTCTGCATCTTACTGAAGCATGGAACAGACAAATTACAAGAAAGGGATGATACTGTCAGTATTCCAAATTACTTTTTTTTAGGACATACTTCAATATAATCCATTGATTTCAGGAACAAGGGTCCTTTTGCCAGAGTTGGTCAATAGGATGGTGAGGCGTGGTCATCCTTCCAGGTAGTTGAAATATTAGCCTGTCACCGTTTTGGGGGGCCACTTGTCCAGAAGTTTCCACTAAAAATTAAGTCATCAAATACTTCCGTGACTGTATCCTCCATCTGTTATTTAGCATCTAAACACATTAGTAATTCTCAACGAGATTCTACGGTTCTCGTGTAGAGATCTATAGTTCTGTAGGACTGCTTGAGAGGAAATAAACAGACATCCTAGCATCCAATTAAATGTCAACTATACCTGTGAGGTAGAAAGTTAAATAAAGGTTTCATATTTAGGAGGTTTCTTGGTTTTTCACTTTTGTTTTGTTTTTAAATTCAGCTCACTTTTTTCTTTCTGGATAATTCAGATTTTCTTCTAAGATCTCAAGTGTTCAAAGGGCAAATTGGACCGTGGTTTTTAGCTGTGTTATTCCCTTCCAGCTGTGAATCCCACCCCTAGCAGCTGGAGCCTGGACAGTGGGAAAGAAGCCAAGAACATGTCGGATAGTGGGAAAATTCTCTCTCCCCCTGTCCCTCCAAGGCCCACACAAACTGGTGGGTATTTGAAGCATTTGAACAATCAGTTTTATAAAATAACTTTTATGACTACTCCAGCTTGTCGTGAATTCCTCAGAGAAAGGTAGGCATTTCGTGTCTGAGGTAAAAACCACAGTAGCTTAATTACATTTACAGTGTTTTTCTTCTTTCCTTTCTTACTACACTAAGTCAGACTGCCCTCCATTCCTTATGAACTCCATAGACAGATTTTGTAGAATATTCTCTTGCTAGGCACTATCCTTAAAATTTAACCTCCGCCATTAGTATTTTCTCTGTCCTTTGCTTGAAGCACCTCGTTCTTATCACCCTCTGCCACCTCAGCCACTTCACTCTTACTCTGGACTGACGCCAGGGTTCCACATGGCCCCGACCTAGGAATTGACTGTCACTGATAGGCTTGTGGAGAACAACTAACGTCATGTCCACTGCTATTCCCTGTGTAGAGAGGTTTGTATTCAAGAGTGAGTGAGATTTCTCAGGGTGCTTGGGTGGCTCAGTCAGTTAAGTGTTTCACTGGTGATTTTGCCTCAGGTCATGGTCTCAGGGTGGTGAAATAGAGCCCCACATCCTGTTGCATACAGCTCTGTGCTCAGATTGCCTGAGATTATTTCCCTATCCCCATGCCCCTTCCCCCCCACTCGCCTTCTTACTTGCATGTGCATGTTCTCTAAGCTAAATACATAAATCTTTTTAAGATTTTATTTATTGGGGAGCCTGGGTGACTCAGTGGGTTAAAGCCTCTGCCTTCGGCTCAAGTCATGATCTCAGGGTCCTGGGATTGAGCCCCACATCGGGTTCTCTGCTTGGCAGGGAGCTTGCTTCCTCCTCTCTCTCACTCTTTCTCTCTGTCAAATAAATAAATAAAATACATTTTATTTAAGATTTTATTTATTTATTTGTCAGAGAGAGCAAGAGCAGGAACATAAGCAAGGGGAGTGTGTGAGGGAGAAGCAGGCTTCCCATGATCCTGGAATCCTGACCTGAGCCAAAGGCAGATGCTTAATGACTGAGCCACCCAGGCACCCCTAAATAAATAAAATTTAAAAAAGATTTCTCATTGGGTTGATTCAGGGTACTGCAGCCCCTCAGGTGTTGGTTTAAGAAGCAAATTCTTAGGCTTAATCTTGGAAGATCTGAATCGAATCAGAAAATCTGAATCAGAAGATCACCATTTCCAGAGTAAGGGCCTAGAAATGGTATTTTGCCAAACCTTTATGAGTTTATAGCATAATAGACCCCCTTTCCAACTGAATAAGCCATTTGCTTGGTGAACGTGGTAACCCTGATATGGTACAGTCCTTTCTTAAAGTCTTCTTAAGTCTTCTTCTTAAAGCTCCTTTTAAAGACTCCTCTCCTGACTCTGCCTATCTTGGTGATGAGAGTCTTTTCAACATTTGCACACATCTAGAGTAGTTCTTGAAGCTTCACAAATACAACTGGCCTAAAAGCAAGAGAAAATAGGACATTTTCTTCACGGATTTTTCTGGGTTGCTCATTCAGGTTTCATTTGCTGTATTTTAGCATTTCATCTTTTTTTTACTGACTTTAAAAAAACACAAACTGTGTGCTACCCAGTTTATTTTATACTTGTTCAAGCTAAAAGTCACCAATAGGTTTTGAAAAGCATGTGAGATTTTTCAACAGAACAAGAAATAACTAGGCGTCAATAACCCACGTCACAATACCACCGTGGCCTGAGATGGTTAAGATTCATCAGCCCAGTAATTTGTATCTTATTTGTGCTATACATGTGTTCAAGGAGTCTCCAGTTTAAACTAGTTGTACCACTAATGGTGGAAACCTGCAACGCATTTTCAGAGGAGCAGTAGTACTGATGGTAGGTAAGAGGCTAGGCCCAGTGAAACTTGGAGGCAAGGCTACTGATGGCACGCTTTTAGGTCTCTAGGGCAGAACGCCTTTCTAGAGAACCATCTCTGTGGACAGGCTTTGGCTGCAAAGGGCTGCTGTGGAACCATGGTGGTGGGGTCACAGGATGCCCGAGTCAGGAGGAAGAGGAGCCTAAGCTGTGGTAAACCTGGACTTCTGCCACACACAGGAAAAGGGTTTCCAGTCACCATCTGTTTCTCCACTCATACAGGATTTTCTTCTGTCATCCACACCTGCAACCGACAGGCTAGCACTAACGCTGGTGTTTGAGAGTGGCGGGTGCTGCCCCCCCCCTCCTACGTGGCCGCAAAGGGCCACTCCCCCTGGTGCGGGGGCACCCGGAGCACACAGGTGACCTCACTGCTCCCAGTTTCCCCTGGCAGGGCTGCCCTCCCTTCTGCACTGATTGCTCTCCTGGTCTGTCCTCACGTCATCATCTGTGGTCACTGTCGGGATATCTGTAACTGTCTGTCTGAATTCTCTTCAGCGTCTCTCTAGTTTTCTTAAGAGTTGCAAACCTCACTGTGGCAGCTGGGAGAAGGGCCGCTGATCACAGAGCAGCCAACCCTCAAAGTGGAACCTCCGTAGGTGGAATTGGGAAATCTGGCTCACCCTCCCCGTGGTGGCTGTGTCACGTGCGCATGGTTGTGTTCCAAGGGGCTGGGTCTGACCCCGAGCACACAGAGCAGTGCCATCGTGGCCTGCCTCCCAGCTGTAAGGCTTGGAAACCCAGGGGGAGAAACAAAGAGACGGCACTTCTTTGCCACAATGATGACAGCTGTAGAGCGCCCCCCCCCCCCCCCCCCCCCCCCCCCGCCTCCCCACATCCCAGGACAAAAGGAAGACCTGAGTACAAAAGCAGGAGGGAGAGAAATGGAAAACTTCTCACTTCTTATTTGGATGTGGCCAGGGGTTTGCTATTTCAGGAGTATTGGATATGAGGGCGGGGGCCTAGTGTCAGTTTATGCTCATGGACGCCTTCTAACCTGTCTAGGTGGCATGAGGGCCCCCATTGCTGCTCAAAGTCGGCAGCTATTTTCCAAAGCCTTCTCCCTGGCCCTCACACCTAAAAGGCATCTGAGCTTCTGGAAAATGGGACATTGGACCAGTTCAAGCTCCTGTCACTTCTGTATAGCATCATGTATGCGCTGGTGACTTTTCAGTAATTCTCCCATGTCCTGGTGAGGAGTCTGTTTTGGACAGGCATCATTTAGTTTCTCTCCTATACCCCTCTTGCCTAGGAGGTCTTTAGGCACTGGACCATCCATATGGGTTTATACACAGAAGTGCAGATAGTGAACCTGCTAGGTTTTCTCAATTCAAAGCATTCCTCTCTCTGTTTACAGCTTCACCAGCAAGACATACAACATCGGTGTCCCCCTCACCTGCTGGGAGATCGCCGTTGAAGGTACAGACTCGTATTTAGACTCAGGCTAGAGACTAGCCCCACTTTCCTTCTTTCCTTACGATTCATCCCTGGTTCATCACTGAGCTGCTTTCATAGGTACACACCAGGCAAAGACCATCTAAAGAAGGGGTGAAGGAAGACTGGTAAGAAAACAGGCTTTCCTTTCAGGGAGCCTTGTCCATCAGTGGAGCCCTTTGCGTTCAGATTATTAGCCTCATTCCCCAAATAATGAAAATGGATGGACTAGACTCTGTATACTCACTGTATACAGTGAAATTGTATTAGGAATTTCCTGAATTAGGAAAGAAATATGGTCCCACTGATTTTCCTAGGATGTTTTCATCTGGTCTTTTGATTTCGGGGACATGAAAAAAAGAGGGGAAAAAAAAAATTGAAAAACTCAGTCATCAAGCCCAGTAAATGGTCTTCTGTGCCTTTTTGCTTCTGTCAGCCCCAACCATTTGACAAAGTCAAACCCAACTTTATCTCCTTTCATGTTTCATATCAATGTTTTCACTTACATTTGAGATATATACTTGATCACTAAAAACAAGACAGTAAAATGAGTAAAAAAAAATTCTAGGAAACAAATCGAAAAGCTTTAAAGGTGAGACATTTAAACTGATAGGTAAATGCAGGCTATTTAACATTTCTAAACATACAAAATCCCTCATGAAGGTAAAGAATAATATTTAGTCTCTATCCAAATTGAATCAGACTAGCTGCAAGGATTCTCAATACCTTTAGACGTTGGTGTTCAGAGCCGCTGCACCAGAGGCAAATATGGGGTCGAAGCGAGTGTTAAAAGAATGATTTTGTATCTGAGTGAGATTTACATGCTCCGTGTCCTTTTTGTTGAGAAGGTATTTCTGGCTAATGTGAAAGAAAAAGACAAATTAGCTTCTAAAAACACACAGGGGCAGGTCGTGATCCAATGCATCTGTGTTGCTAAGGATAGTTGCTGATAGAAACTGAGAATCTGGAAAACAAAAGCCCCCAAATGGAGAAAATTGCAAAGAAGTGTGATTTCATTTGCATTGCCAACGTTTCTGATGTAGAAATTTGCTGGAGAGTGCAAATTATTTGCTCGTTTTTTTGAGTTTTTTGTTTTTTGGGTTTTTTTGGTCATTCTGCAATGCAGCTGTTAATCATAACGTACCCGTGACTGCATTCGCTCTGGAAGCCGTACACTGTCATGCTGATGTGATGGGAAAGGAAGCAACATGATGTTTCCAGATCTTACATTTGGCCTTACTCGCAAGGAGCTCCCCCGTATTGCTCTGCAGTAACATCTGCATTTTCCAACTTGATTTTGCAGAGTAGTAATAAGACAGCAAGTTTTAGAAACTGATCTGTAGAAAGAACTGAAGGCATGAAAATATTCAAGTAGCTACCATACAGTCCCATTTAGCAAGGTGACATACACTTTCTCTCTCTGCAAAGCGCATGATGTTCTTACTAGCCAGGGGTAGCTCTGCAGGCATATCTATATGAACTGGTTTGGAGAGAAAAATGGGTGGAATATTTGTTATGACTCCTGCGTTACATTAGAGGGCGCACTGCTACTAAGTTACGAGCTTTGCTATGCCTCGAATGCCATTTGTTGCCTTAACTTAGTTTTTTCAGCAATTAAATGATGGAGTTAATCCTGTGGCGAAGACTGCGCTTACCTGCCTTATTTAAACTTGCAATCTAATTTTTGGCAGTGAATTTGGATCTCATAATTGCCAACGCTTCATTTTAGGCTCCTGCTAAGTGAATTTGGGTCTCCCAGCATTATTTTGTTTAAAAAGGAGACCCAGGTAGAGTTAGTCTAGGATAATATTTCAAAAATGTTCTCCATAGGACGTGGTTTTATAGGCCATTACATGATAACTGAAAAAAATGGTCTATGGTCAGCTAAGTTTAGAAAACCCTGGGCTGTCATGTCCTTTCATTTTCTTGATTGTAAGTCTTTAATATGCTACTGTGCTTTGAATGCACTCAAGGAGTACCTAGTAGGCAGCATTGCCCAGTAGAACCCTGCTCTCACAGAGCATCACTTAGGACTCCTTTTCCAGAGGACACCAGTTGGGGAATTAGCAACTTCAGATGCCAAGAGAGTAGATGACTAACATACATGAGCGAAGGAGGCTGGCAGAACACAACGTGAAGACCAAAGTAAACTGAGGAATTCATGCCCCATCTCCAGGGGAAAGCCCTTGCTTGGTTTCAAAAGATTACCTCCATTAAGAGAAAGCAAGCCATTGTTGCTAGAACTTCAATTTTATCCATTGCTAAAAATCAGGTTTTATGAGAAATACTCCTATTTTAAAAAATTAGTAGCCAAGTCAGGTTTTTAAAAAAACACACCAGAACAAACAGGTCCAATTTCAGTCTAGAGTCCGAGAACTGCCGGTGTGCCGCTGCTTCAGCTCAGGGGTCAGGAATGGGAGAGCTGAGGTGCAAGCCTAGGGCGCCTCACTCCTCCTCCTGAGGTCTTTGGGGGGAGGCCCACCCCCGTCAGACTGCTGTCCTCCGGTTCTGAGCCTTGCTGAGCTAGAAGGCAAAGCGGCAGGGCCCAAGCCGCGCCCAGGGCCCCGGCTTTCTGTTTCTGCCGCCTCCCCATCTTTCAAATGATGGGACTAATTCAACACCTCTGAATTTTCTTCCTGATTACTTTTGGCTTCTTTCTGTCCTGAAAATAAGGACTAGAACGGGCAGCAAGGTGAATGGAGTGAATGGCACGTGAATGCCTGAGGTCCGTCTTTCTGCGGAGAGGACACCGCCTCCTCTCTGAGGCTGGGTGTCTGCATTAGTCTCACAGGGGGGCTGCCAGAAGCAAGGGCCACTGAGGTTTGGGCAGCTTCAACAACAGGAAGGGATTTTCTCACAGTTCTCGAGGCTACTGGATCCAAAAACAAGGTGTGGGGAGACTTGGTTTCTCCCTCTGCCTTAACGCGGGCTTTGCACCTTTGGCGCCCCTGTACCCCAGTTCTTTCCTGTAAGGACACCAGTGAGATCGGACAAGGGCACACCCGAATGGCCTCACTCCTACACACACACACACACATAGTCTTCAAGGCCCGGTCTTCACGGAGAGTCCCATTCGGAGCACCGGGGATGGTGCGAGGCTCGCGGGCAGCCCGGGACGGTGCTGATGACGCTCCCCTCCGGCTTTTCTCCTCTCCCTTTCCTCTTGCAGGGCTCCGTGCAGTCTTTCACCCCCTCTCCGGTGGAGTACCACTCCCCAGGACTCATCTCCAACTCCCCGGTCCTGTCGGGCAGCTACAGCAGTGGGATTTCTTCTCTCAGCCGCTGTAGCACGTCGGAAACCTCAGGCTTCGAGAATCAGGTGAACGAACAGTCGGCGCCGGCTCCGGGGTCGGGGCCGGGCTACAGCGGGCCGGACGAGCCGGGGCGCAAGGAGAGCAAAACGCCGCCGCCCTACAGCGTGTACGAGCGGACTCTGCGGCGGCCGGTCCCGCTACCTCACAGCCTCTCCATCCCGGTCACGGCCGAGCCGCCCGCGCTGCCCCCCAAGCCGCTGGCGGCGCGGCCGGGCCACCTGGAGAACGGGACCCGGAGGACTGAGCCCGGCCCGCGGCCCCGGCCCCTGCCGCGCAAGGTCTCGCAGTTATGAGTCCCCTTGTGGTCCCCGGCGACGCCGCTGAGTCCCGGCCGTTTACAAGAGAATAGGCAGTAGGACGAGGAGACATGTAGTGTAGGCACTTTAATAACTTACTCAGATTTGTCTTTCAACGAATGGAATTAAAACTTGCTTATTAATATGTTGCACAATATTAGAAGTTACTGATCTCAAACGCCAGATGTTACATGAAGTATGGCTGGCTTTCCTTACAATGTCTCTCGTTTGAAAGTGGTAAATCGTGTTAAAGACTTCTTTTGTATCTTTTTACGTTCACCTTTTTTATATAGCTTCATCTTAAAACCAGTAGGCTATTGTCGAACAATGGGGCGCGTGATGATGTTGTATACTTTTTACTGAATACTTGATACTCCGAGAAAGCTTACTACAGTCAATGCACATCCTAACACAATAGTCCTTACTTTAGAAGACTTCTGTAAATAAGGGGAGATTTCTGGCTCTTTCCGTGAACAGACCGATCAGTGCACAGCAACAGAGTTACAAGTTAAAGCAGGCTACTCAGACGATATACTTAAGAGGTTGCAAGGAGTAGGACTACAGGTTATTTTGTTCTTGAAACAAAATAACTCTTTAAGGTTGCTTTTGACATTTGACCACTGTCTACTTTCTTAAAACTCCACTTTGTGAATCGGTTGGTAGATCCTTTAGTACCCTGACATCATGGCATCTACTGTATTTCTTTTCAAGGTGCAATTTAGAGTTCCAATCGGCTAGATTAAGCAAAAGACCCCGGGAGAAGTGTTTACTTGAATCTTGTGCTTTCGTACTTGATAGTTTCCTCTGCAGCATTTGTCATTGAAGAGCAGATGTTCACGTGTTAAATAGGCACAAATTAATGTGTCCCATTAACAAGAATTCAGGAATCAATACAGGACAGTATTAAATCAATAGCATAAATGAAGAAAAAAAAAAACCTTAGAGAAAATATATTAGCATGATTAAATGGCAAAAGGACTTTCAAAAGGTAAGGGCATTAACTTTCAATCCTGCACCAAACAAAATTCTTCACAACTCTCCAAGCTCTTACCGGAGCTTGTCTTCTTGGTGGATCCTGTTTTTTGAAGGGTGAGAAGGCCTTAGAGCCCTCTGGCTTGATTATTGCTACAGGGCATCTCAGATCTAGGTAGGGATGCTAAAGCCACAGTTGCAGGAGTGTGAAAAAAGCACCTTGTATTTAGTAATGTATTTTGTATCTTTGTTTTTTTTTCTTTTACTGACTGTTTATAACACTCAATTGACAATAAATGAACTGTATTTTAAATCATACCGTTAAATATTTTCCCTCTTTTGTTGGGAAGCTCATTTTCATTTAACCGTGTTTGTTTTTGTTGATAGCTTACCTGGAAGGCAGTGACCACTTTTTTATATTCTCTTAATGAAACCATTCAGCAGGTATATGCTGTTGAGGCTGGTTATAGAGGTTTTCTATGATAAATGTTCAAGTATTTTTGTACATAACTGGTTAATTTTAATAAGAGATACCATTACGTGTAAAAAAAAAAAAGTACAAATAAAAGCAAACAGTTGTGGATGCAGTATGATTGTTATAATTATGCCAAATACTTTATGTATGGAAAAAGAATATTTGTACATATGTGCTTTTAACAATAATTCTGCCATATTGACTTTACAGTTTTGAATGAATGTCAGAAAAATTAATATATGTTAAAATATTTATGTTTAGTGGAAGTATTCATTATTGAGAAAAGGAACATATGAATTTTAGCTTTGTATCTTGCAAGTTTTGCAGGCGGAAATTTCTGGAACTAGCTTTTGCTTTTGATGATAACACTTTGTGTTTATAATCACATTCTTACAAATATATACACACACACATAGGAAGCTCCATACTCCTGTCGCTTTAAAGAAGTAAAGCCTTCCATTTAAATAAGTTGACATGCATAAGGTAACAAAGCTTCTTTGATTTCCTTTTCCTTTGTAATTTAATAGATTGTTGACTAGTGCTTGGGCACTGTATAAATCAGTGTTATTTGCTCTTGAAGCCATTTTTTAAAAGAAGTTTTTTGGCAATGAACAGTTCGATTTATCATGTGCGTGTATTTCTGAAGCAGCTATATAGCATAACATTTCAAAAGATTCTGTTAGCTCAGATGTTCATGTTGGTTGCTGCTGAATGGTAAATATTTAATAAAATTACCTGATTAATCTTAATATAACTGTCTTTATTCCTGTTATCAGTGTGTCTTTACCGGAAACAGAAGCTGCATAAATCTCTTGGTCATATTGTAGTGACGTTGTTAGACTCCTTGGTTGATAGATCCTCTTTTGGTCTGGTCCTACCTTGGTTGATGCAGTTCTCCAGAAAAAGCTTATTTATGCCTTAGAGGGAAAAAAGGTAAATATTGGTTACTACCAGTAGAGAAGTAGGATTTACCTGATGGTAGACTTAATTAAACCTAACGAGAGCCATTTTTAAAAGTCATCAAGGTACATGGTGGCTCAGTCAGTTAAGCGTCCAACTCTTGGTTTTGGCTCTGGTCATGGTCTTGGGGTCCTGAGATCCAGCCCCCTACCCCCTACATCGAGGTCCGTGCTGGCCGTGGAGCCTGCTTGGGTTCACTCTCTCCCTTAGCCTCCCCACTCCCAACTTCCCTCACTCCCCACCCCCACGTGCTCCTGTGTGTGCGTGTGCATGTGCATACTCTCGAAAAAAAAATTTTTTTAATTAAATTAAAATCATCCATGTTTGTTTCCATTGGAATATTTGGCACAAGACAGATAACTGCCAGGCATACAAAGGAATAACCGCCTTTGTCAGCTCTGACAAACTCTGCAGGCCAGCTTTTCTCCCCAATTTTTATAAAAAGATGGGAAACGTACTTGACAAACACTGGAAAATCCATTGACTACAGGATTTCTGTTAACAGAAGCTGGTGTTTTATGTTGTGAGAGGTGTCTATGCTGTGTTAGGTTTACAACATTTATGTAACTCATTGCTAAGCAAGCCATTGTCTAAAGCCTCCATCCCATTAAATACCAAAACCCATTTAAAGGCCATAGTCAATGTCCTCCTGATTGTTTCTCAACATTAACTAAGTGATTTTAGAACATTTTTGGATCATTTTCATTACAACAGAGCCCATAAGTATTTCGATTCTACAAGGATAATTACAATATGAATAGCTCTCCTTCCTACCTAAGTAGTCTTCTCTCTGGATTGTTGTTATTGATTGTTCTACAAAACACAACAAAGAGAATAACAAGTTGCACAGCTCTGCCTTTATTTGATCTATACATATTAAAATGTGGCTGTACCAAAATGAATTCTTAGTTATTGACTGAAATAAGCCTTGCCCTCATTAACTAATACCCTAAAAAAGACTCGAAAAATGGGCCACATTCCAATCCCCTGACAGAACTGTTTTTTTACACATTCCTTTTCCATTTTTTTCTACATATATTTAGTGCCTATTTTTTCTACATTGTTGAGTGTGGCTCACCAAAAATCACCCAACATAACCTGTTGCTAACACAGGGCTGACTCCTTGCCACTAGAAAGCACACCACAGCTCAGTAGAGCTTTGGGTTGTATCTCTGGGAGGGAAGGGAAAGATTAGACCTTTGGGAAATTTTGGAGTTTTCTTTAAGGTGGGACTTTCAGTGAGCAGGCATTGTTTAAGAATGGGTAAAGGCCGTGATATAACTGTTCAGATTTGATGGAAACAGCAAGGCGAGAATTTTGGTTGAGAGGTTCAAGAAGTCATAGGACATTAATTTTCAGTTGATACTTTGTACTGACGATAGGATCTTTTGAGAAGTTCCTATTATGAACAGTAAAGTTATTTACTGTTATCGCCAATAGATTAGTGGTAAACTTAGACTAACGAACGTTGGAATATGGAGTCCCGTTCCTGTAGACAACAGCTGCATGAGGTAGTTTTAGTTCTTGACGTGTAAACTTGGACAAATGATCTTTATTGTGTCTTTATATGGAGTGTGTATTTGCATATAACGTATATGTAAAGGCAAAGCATATATTCCGTAATTCATTAAGCCATTCCCCTGTTAATCGACATTATACTGTTTCCAAGCAGTGGCTCCTACAAATAACACCACTTTGACTCTTCTTACATACAGCTTTTTCTATGTTTGGATTATTTCCTGACAATGTATTCCTACACTGAAACTGCAAAGGCAGAGAAATGATGATTTTTATCATTCTTTTGCATATTGGCAAATTTATTCCCCAAAGTGTTGTACCGATTTTAATGCCACCAACAATATCTTTCCAAGATCGGCTATTGATGCCGTATTTTGTGCTATGTGGGAAGAAAATATTGCTGGCTTACCCAAAATTTGAGAAAATGTTAATAAATCTTTCACAGAATCTTGTGTTAAGGAAATTGATATCCTTACAAAGGAAATGAAAAAGAGAGATGAGAAGACAGAAAAGTAACAATCTAATGCTGATATCCGACAGCACCTACTGAAAATACTTCATCCCAGAGAAGAGATTGTGAGGAAAATCCTCCGTATCGGACACTAGAAAATCCTTAGCATTCTGAAACACAAGTACAACCTCACTTATCCAGAGTTTTACTCCTGTCATTCACAATCAGTGAAGGAATCAAAAACCAAGATTTGGGGACAATGACCTGAACAGCTGGTCAGCTGGTAAATGCCACAGTCAGCTGAGCTAAGCGTCCCCAAGAAGATGATGCTGATAACAAGTCTGTGTTAAGTTCAAACAAACTTAAGAGTAAGTCCATACTTTGTAAGAGTGTTGAGGAGATGGACTTAGAGGAGACGGACTTCTAGAAAGTTATGCCTTTAAAAAAAAAAAAAAAGTTAATTCCAGAGAACAAAAAAATTTTGTAAAAGTAAATGTAATTATACTACACTGTGTGGGTCTGCTATATATAATATTTACATAGTCATAGAAAAGTAAAACATATTGATCTAATCCCAAATTATAATATAGACTGGAAGGATGAAGGTAAGGAAGGAATTTGCACAGAGAATACAGCAAATTCTCATCCTCTGTAAAGGGATGTCAATAGTGAAGGGGAAGAAGATATTTTCCTTAGTCCAAGGCTCTGTTCTTCCAGCTGGGCTAAGAATTAAGTCTACATGACACGTAAAAAATCATTTTCTCTATGATCCAGAAATTTACTCCCACAAATAGTGTAAGAGAGCAAAGACCATCGTTGCGCTGGTGGTAAGAATATATGGTATCTCCAGTCTCCCACAAATGGCAGACATACACCTCCAGGCACAGACTTCGCTAATCCGTGACACCAGGCAGGCGCTACTGGAATGGGACTCGCCAGCGCTAACGAGCAGCAAAGGTTGAGACAACAAAGGTCCCTTGTGGGCTGGGACCTCTTGTAACAGCTTCCTGACCACTGGCAGGGCTGGAAAGAGAGTGCTGCTTAATGATACGTCTCAGATCCCCATTCTAGTTGACTGACCACCAAGGTGCATCCCCGGAAGGTCACCCTCCCCGATGGTGAGGGCCACAGGGAATATTCTCAGTGGTCACAAAGTCAAGCTCTTTGACACAGAATGAGATGAAAGGAAAATCCCATCTGATTTTTCCTATGCAACATTAGCAACGTTAGCTCAGCCATGGACCTCTTGGAGCCATGCTAATGCCTAGGAGGGATGTGCCACAGGGTTGGAGATTGTGTGTTTATCATGTATTTCACTGCAAAGAACTTTTTTTGAGGTTTCCGGGTGATCTGGTGTCAATCTAATCTGTTCTTGACCAACTTATCCTAACACGGGAGACTTTGGGTGGTAAATGCTCTAACAGCTTTTAGTGCTCAACCCACGCCCACGAACTCTGTGGTTTTACCTTCCAATACATCCCATAGCAATAGCCTTTACCGAAGATGCACATTAACCCACAACAAAGTTTGTCTCAATAGACACTGGTCTGATGAGAATCACTAAATTCACCTGCCTGTGAAGCCAGTCTGAACGGTTGGCTTATAGGGTCCGTGCTGCCTTCTGCCCTATGGTGGGTTTGTTTTTAAGGATGAATGGCATAAAAGGCCAAGAAAAACAAAGACCATCTCTGGGAGGAAATGCATCAGTAACCCAAAAGTACTCTACCAAATTTTTACCAAGAGCCCTTAAGCCCAAGGAACTAGTTCCAGTACTTTATCTGCTAAGCTTAGAGCAACAAAAATCTCACCCCTCTTGCTCCATCTGACCCCACAAATAGAGATTTCAGGAAGCTGACATAAGAAGTCTTAACTTCTGGTTTTATGTCATAGGTCCCGAGATCTCAAAGCTGCAGAATCTTCAGAGCCAATGTCTAGTGGAAGTTCATCCTGCTCACTGTGTCAGGTGATGGAGAAGAAGAAATTTTCGTTGGTCCAGGGTTCTTCTAGCTGGGCTAAGAATTAAATTTACATGAGCCAGATTAACAGGAGAAAATAAATCGAAGTTTCATTACATGAGCCATGTAGGCCCAATTATGCAATTGAGACCAAAGAAGGACCAAAACCTTTACATGTTTTAGACAGATAATAAATCCGTGAGGAGCTGATAGGACAAAGAAAACTTAACTTTGGGACCTTCAGTTGGTAAGGAATTCTAAACGGAATTTGGGCTGGGGTAATCAATTAGTAAAAAAAAAGGAACGAGGATTGTTTATACAGCTTTGTTGGCTCTAAATTTCCTATCTTTGGTGATAAGGATGTCTCTTTACCTCCTGATACAGGAAGGGTACTTTCACAGGGAAGATTTATCTGTGGCTTCCAGGGGAACAGAGGAGAGTCTGAATGTCCTTCTTACACAGATTGTCTCTTAAATAAATTTTATTTAAGGTAATCAATATGCCAAAGTAGCACATTTTGGGCAGGTTGCCTTTGATCCCTGTAATAGAAAATGCCTAAAATTTAAAGACAGTCAAAAGATAGCAATTTAAGATACTTTTTTATTTAGAGATATTAGGACAACATTGTAATGCCCCTGATTTCAAATCCAAGAGACCACCGAGGAGCCAATACCGATGCAAACGCAAGAGGGTTTATTTGCAAGCTCGAACTTGGGCCCAAGTATATCCGACACAGCGGGGTCAGGACTTGGACCCCTAGGTTAGAGGGCATAACAGTTTTATAGGGGCCAGTGGTCACACAGAAAGTTGCATAGTCATGTCGGTCCACATGCAGGTGGCCAATGAGGTTGTAACACGCGGAAAGTTGCATAGTCATGTCGGTCCACACACAGGTGGCCAATTGAATCACAATTTACCCTATAGTAACCATTTGAACTAGCCTATCACTCTAGTCTAAATTGGCGCGCAAGTTTGGCTGGTAAGGTAACTGTTTGAACTAGCCTATTACTCCAGTCACAAGTTTGGCGGGCAAAAGGTGGGGTTTACATCCTGTGGCGGTTAGGGGCTCCGCATTCCTATCCGCTAACTTAAACTGGTTCAAGGACCGGCTAGGCAATGTTCTGACATTCTGTGACCTTTCTGAGGAGCAGGTCGTGTAGGGGTTATAGACAAGATGACAGGTGTAGCACAAAATAAAGTTGGCTTGTTATGCTCTCTCAAACATTAAGCAGTAACTTTTAAAATTGAAACAATTGTCTCTGGGGAGTGAAAATGACTGGAAACAAATATGGTAGGGGACCCCTTTCACGGTGGCTTTGTGGAACTATATACATATGACTTTTAGTAGACTGAAAAAAACTGTATTCTAAAACATTCCAATAACCTCCACACTGCTTTCATGTTCCTGGCTGGTTTTTTTCCCCCTCCTTTCTATGACATTGCTGATTAGTATCTAGAACTCTGTGAGAAGCCCATACAGAGTTTGCAACCAGTTGTCTATTTAAAGGAATACCAGGCAGGTAGCAGGAAGTGCAAGGGAGGAGTTTCCTCCGGGAGCAGAAGTGATTGGCAGGAGCACCAACACAGTTGACTCCTGCAGTTAAGTCATTTGCATAAGTTGAGAGCTCAGGCTCCTCCTCTTTGTTCCGCAGTGGTGACACAAAGCAGCCAACAGCACCAGTTTTTAGAAAGGATTCTGAAAGGACTCTGCAAGTTTTACCAGTTTATAGGTTCCTGTTCTATCAGTTATGTGAGTTTTCTCATTCTGATAAAAGCACACTCAGGTCTGTACACACAGATCTCAGTATAACTTGTGAACAACAGGCAACAGTCCCAGGTTATTTCCCCCTGAGAGGGGAAAAGCCAGTTAATACACAGTGAGTGTTAAGTGGGCTTCAGGTCTATGGAGAGGTATTGGGGGGGGGGGGGCTCCTGTTACTCCAGTGTCCCTCCCCTCACAGTAGGTCAAACTCTTGCCTGACCACCCACACCCTAACAAATCCTTATTCT
>CM053614.1:30940594-30970911 GCA_028646535.1 Procyon lotor
AGGGGATCTGGTGGTGACCTTTGAGCCCATTCATCACAGTGATCTGATGCCTGGGCCTGAAAGCAGAAACAAATACAACTAAACACTAACCCCAGACAGCAGGATAACTTTCCTTTTCTGTCTTTCTCACCTTTTTATTCCTTTTGGTAAGGTAATTTTCTAAGCCCAAGAGTATACAAACTTGACCAACTTCATGGTATTAAATTTCAAAACTTAGGTGAGCCAGAGAAAAATATAGCCAAGACAAAAGAACAGACAAAAAATATCTGCACAAAGTCTGACAATGTTAATATTCTTACGAAGAATTCATACTATTGGGGCACCTGGGTGGCCCAGTGGGTTAAAGCCTCTGCCTTCAGCTCAGGTCATGATCTCAGGGTCCTGGGATCGAGCCCCGCATCGGGCTCTCTGCTCAGCAGGAAGCCTGCTTCCCCCTCTCTCTCTGCCTGCCTCTCTGCCTACTTGTGATCTCTCTCTTTCTCTCTGTCAAATAAATAAATGAAATCTTAAAAAAAAAAAAAAAAATTCATGCATATTGATTTTAAAAAAACAGTAACAAAGAAACTCTTAAGAGGCACAAGTATCAGAAAGGAAGGAAGAAAATATGTTAACAGGCAAATAAATAGGTAATTTAGAAAACATGAGGGGTAAACAAACATGGGAAATTAACATAACTACTAATGGAGAAAAAAAGTAGCATTTGTTGGTGATGGAATTAGCTAAATATATCAAATAGCACTAAAATTTGGGAAGAATATGGTAAAGGTTGTATCCATTGATACAGCTGGTGGCACTAAATTAGGATAACCTTTTCAAATACAATTTGTTAATATGGATCAAGAGTCTAAAAAATGGTCATGCCCTTTGAGCCATAACTTCATTACTGAAAATCTATGCTAAAAAAGTATTTCAGAATGGGACATATATGGAGAAACAACAGGCAAAAATATTGAATCACAGAAATATTAGTATAGAAATGGTTACATAGAACACATCCAATCAATGGAATGATGCACCCTACTTTTAAAAATATGTTTGGGGGCGCCTGGGTGACTCAGTCGTTAAGCGTCTGCCTTCGGCCCAGGTCATGATCCCAGGGTCCTGGGATCGAGCCCCGCATTGGGCTCCCTGCTCAGCGGGAAGCCTGCTTCTCCTGCTACCATTCCCTCTGCTTGTGTTCCCTCTCTCGCTGTGTTTTGCTGTCAAATAAATAAAATCTTAAAAAAAAAAATTAAAAAAAAGAAATGAAAAAAAGGTTTAAAATATATGCACACTAGGATTACAGGAACTTATTTTTTAATTTTTTTAGGTTGAAATATAAATAAATAAATTGAAATATATTTGACAATGTTATGTTAGTTTCAGGTATACAACACAGTGATTCACTGTCTCTATATGTTATGCTATTTTCTCCACGAGTATCGCCACCATCTGTTATGACACAACCTATTACAATACTATGGACTCTATTCCCTAGGCTGTATCTTGTATTCCCATAACTTATTCTTTCTATGACTGGACGCCTTTATCTCCCTCTCCTTTTCACTCCTTTTTGCCCATTCACCCCCCACCCCTCTCCTCTGCCAACCATCAGTTTGTTCTAGGTATTTATGGGTCTGTTTCTTTTCTTTTGCTTTGTTTTTTAGATTCCACATATAAGAAATCAGATGGTATTTGTCTCTGACTTATTTCACTTAGCAATATACCCTCTGGGTCCATCCATATTGTTGCAAATGTAAGATCTATTTTTTTTTTTTATGGCTGAGGAATACTACATTGTGCAATGATCGCATATCTTTTTTAACCATTAATCTTTGGAGGGACTCCTAGGTGCCTTCCATATCTTGGCTATTATAAATAACGCTGCAATGAGCGTAGGGGTGCATATATCTTTTCAATTGATTGTTGTTTTCTTTGAGTCAATACCCAGTAGTGGAGTTACCAGATTGTACGGCATTCCTATTTTTCAGTTTTTTGAGGAATCTCTGTACTGTTTTCCATGGTGGCTGCACCAATTTCCATTCCCACCCACAGAACATGTTTTTAAGTGCATAATTTTAAGCAACATACCAAACTGATAAAAGTTGTATTAAGTAGTGACGTTATGGATGACAACCTGGCTTTATTTTTAGTTTTTCAATTCTTAAAATTATTATTCATAATTTACCAAAAAAAAAAGATAAGGCAGCCAAGGAAAAGCCAACTCAGAGTATTTTCTGTAAATACTGGACAAAATCCTGGACAAGAAGGCAGGAGCAGCCTCAGGCATGTATCTGGTAAACTTGGCTAATCTTTTCAGAAGAGAGTGGGGTGGACTAATCCTCCCACACCAAGGAGTAGATGCTTCCTCCCCTTAGTAGCTCTGGGGTCTGTGGAAATGGACTATAATTAGGACTGGTGGGGATGTAACGTAATGGAGTGGGGGGAAACAGAGCTAAGAGGTGAGAAAAATGGGCTGACTCACAATGGAATCGCACAGCTCCATGGGATCCAAGAGAAAGGAGAGCAGGAGCAAGAGTCAGAGAAAGAAAAGGATGATTATAAGCAGAGGAGGCCAAGTGCTTGGGGAGGAGCAGGAGACCCAGAACAATAGAAGAGAAGCAAAGACAGTGCTTTGAGGCGTGTGCTTGGAACAAGTGGAAAGTATGCAGGCATAGACTGAGGGAGTTTCCCCAATGCCAACACTGCTCCCTTAGAAAGTTTTTTCACACATTTTTCATAAAGAGATAAACAAGAACAAGAGGATACAGTTATCTGTGTTGGCTTCGATTTCCAGCTATCCAAACGTGGGGAGAACTTTCCTCTCTCTTCGTTGAGGGTGTAGCTGTGTTCTGTGTTTCTGTACAGTTAGTGATAGTGGATGCCAGAGTCATCCCAAGTGTCTTTTTTTTTTTAATTTTTAAAAAAATATTTATGAAAGAGCATGAGTAGGGAGAGAGACAGAGGGAGAAGCAGACGCCCCGCTGAGGAGAGAGCCCAACACAAGTCTCAATCCCAGGACCCTGGGATCATGACCTGAACTGAAGGTACACACTTAACCAACAGAGCCACCCAGGCACCCCATCCCGGTATCTTTACTTGCACAAGTAAAAGGTAATAGCCTTACAACTCCTCTCCCACCAACCCCTTCCCACACCCTTGTCCTGTTTCATGAAACCTCAAAGTCGGAAGCAGCAGAGGTAGCAGCCCTCCCTCTGGTTGGTGCATGGTATGGGCAGGGGACTAGGGCCGTCCAGTACTCCTGAGGGGGTTAGGGCCGTCCAGGAAAGGAAATTGTTCCATTACAGAAACTAGTGGTGCTACTCTTCTCCGACGCAGGAGTCAAACACTTTGCAGGAATGAGTGGAGCAGTTACCTCCCGGGCCTCCGGGTCATATTAGGGTACAGTTACTTAGTCATCATTTTTTGCAGTTTAGTGCATTTCAACCTGTTTTCCTCCTCCCCCTCTACCACCACCATGCTTAACTGTGATTTCACCAACTTTTTAGGTGAAAGGCCTGGGGTTCGTTTTGAGTCTCGAACCCTGAGTGTTCGATTGCTGTAGAATCCAGTCGAATGTACGGAGCGAGCTGATGAGTGGGTAATGGCTCCTAGAGACTCATTTTCTTTTCTCCTATATTCCTTCTACTGGCTTTTAGAGAATATTCCTACAATCTTTGAGCTGGTAGAAGGCTTTATGTTACTCAGACAATTTCTTCAAGCTAGGTACATAAAATATCAGAAACACAGCGCTGAAAGGAACAGAGGGGCGAAGGGTGGGGGATGGGTGGCAACAGCCAAAGTGCATTTACTTGAGGCGCTGAAATGGTCTTTGGCCTCCAGCCTGACTGTGAGCAATGCCCACCAGCTGCCTCAGCCGAGACTATCCACTGCCTGTCACCCCTCAGTGACATGTGACATGTTTCAGAGACAGTCACCTTCAACTGTATTTAAGCAGCAAGCGCAGGTGGCTAATGCTCTTATTTGGCCCTTTATCAGCGGCTGACAACATGAGCAGGACAAGTCCCTGTCCCTCCCCCTAGCAGTTTTATCAAGACTGGATTTTTTTTTTTTTTTTTGAAGATTTTATTTATTTATTTATTTAACAGAGAGAGAGAGATCACAAGTAGGCAGAGAGGCAGGCAGAGAGAGAGGGGAAGCAGGCTTCCTGCTGAGCAGAGAGCCCGATTCGGGGCTCGATCCCAGGACCCTGAGATCATGACCTGAGCCGAAGGCAGAGGCTTAACCCACTGAACCACCCAGGAGCCCCAAGACTGGATTTATTTGGGTGATCAAAAAACATTTCTTTGGGGCACCTGGGTGGCTCAGTCGTTAAGCGTCTGCCTTCGGCTCAGGTCATGATCCCAGGGTCCTGGAATCGAGCCCCACATCGGGCTCTCTGTGTCAGCAGGGAGCCCGCTTTTCCTGCTACCATTCCCTCTGCTTGTGTTCCCTCTCTCACTGTGTTTCTCTGTCAAATAAATAAAATTTAAAAAAAAAATAAACATTTCTTTAGAGCCTACTTAGAACACAAATGTATAGGCAAAGAAATATAATTGCCCCTATGTTCCAGGAATTTGTTCATAATTAAGAAAAATGAAGATACATATATTAGCTGGGAAATAGCATCCCAAGGAATGCCATTATGGACATGAAGAAGCTATCATCAAGAAATCAGTGGCACAGCCCATAAATGCTGACCTCATAATGCTATATATCCCATTCAACACATAGGTTCAAACATGTACTGGGGCGCCTGGGTGGCTCAGTCATTAAGCGTCTGCCTTCGGCTCAGGTCATGATCCCACGGTCCTGGAATCGAGCCCCGCATCGGTCTCTCTGTGCAGCAGGGAGCCTGCTTCTCCCGCTACCATTCCCTCTGCTCATGTTCCCTCTCTCGCTGTGTTTCTCTCTGTCAAATAAATAAAATCTTTAAAAAAAAAAACAAAAAACATGTACTTGTCCTGCTGTTAAGATGATTTTGTTGAAAACATTGGAACTAGCTTTGTCTGGCACTGATGATCTTGAAGCCCTGTTTTGGGTTTCCTTATTCTGAGAAAAGGGCAATCAGCTAAATGGCATGAATCTATGACATGCTTGACTATGATGGGGGGTAATACTCCAAGGGTAGTGGGGACATGGAAACTAACAAGACAATATTTCCACCTTTAAAGAGGCTCCAGACTGATGGGAAGGAAGAGAAATAGACAAGCATTTAAACACTGTGATTCTCGCACTACTGGGTATTTACCCTAAAGACACAAATGTAGTGATCCGAAGAGGCACATGCACCCAAATGTTTATAGCAGCAATGTCAACAATAGCCAAACTGTAGAAAGAACCTAGATGCCCATCAACAGATGAATGGATAAAGAAGATGTATGTGTGTGTATATATCCATATCCATATATATATATATTCCATATATATATATATATATGGAATACTATGCAGCCATCAAAAGAAACAAAATCTTGCCATTTGCAATGATGTGGATAGAACTAGAGGGTATTATGCTAAGTGAAATAAGTCAGAGAAAGACAATTATCACATGATCTCTCTGATATGAAGAATCTGAGAGGCAGGGCAGGGGGGTTGTGGGGGGGTAGGGAAGGGAAATGAAACAAGATGGGATCAGGAAGGAGACAAATCATAAGAGACTCCTAAGCTCACAAAACAAACTGAGGGTTGCTGGGAGGAAGGGGGGTAGGGATAGGGTGGCTGGGTTTTAGACACTGGGGAGGGTATGTGCTATGGTAAGTGCTATGAAATATGTAAGCCTGATGATTCACAGACAGGTACCCTGGGGCAAAGAATACATTATATGTTAATAAAAAATAAAATGAAATATATTAGAGGCAAACAAAAATAAATAAATCTTAAAAAAATAAAATAAACACCGTGATTCTGCTATTGGACAAAGTATCTGTCAACACTCCTCTTGACCCAGAGATTTTACTTCTAAAAACTTATTCTGGGGCACCTGGGTGGCTCAGTCAGTTAAGCGGCCAATTTGATTTCTGCTCAGGTCACGATCTCATGGGTTGTGGGATGGAGCCCTGTGCTGGGCTCCTTGCTCAGCGGGGAGGGGAGTCTGCTTGAAAGATTCTCTCCCTCTGCCACTTCCCCCCCACTCTCTCAAATAAATTAATCTTTAAAAAATAAAAATAAAGGGGCACCTGGGTGGTCCATTTGGTTAAGTGTTTGCCTTTGACTCATGTCATTATCTCAGGGTCCTGGGATCAAGCCCTTCGTTGGGCTCCCTGCTCAGCAGGGAGTCTGCTTCTCTCTCTCCCTGCCCCTCCCCCAACTCATGCACTCTCAAATAATAAAGTCTTAAAAAAAAAATCAATAAAAACTTATTCCAAAAACTATCCCTAATAAAAATGTGCACATTTATGCATAATCGTTTCAACATTGATTATAATGATGCAAAATTTAAACTATTCTGAATAGCCAACAGCAGGGAATGGAATAAAATATCCATACATTATAACTCTCAACAGCTTTTAAAAGGTTTGATGTATATGCCTATTTACTGACCTCGAAAGATATTCACAACATTGCTTACTAAAAGTTGTTATGATATAAAATAGTATTTACATTATAAACTCATCATCAGATAATTATATACTCCTATAAATACTTAGAGAGATATTCTAGAATATATGCCAAAATGTTAGTATCGATTAAATCTGGGAGATTACAGGTTTGGTTTGAGGTTGTTTTGGTTTTTTTTGCTTATGTGTATTTTTTATTTTTCTATGATTATTTCTGTAAATAAAGAGAAATAGCCAAGTAAATATATAAGGCATGATAAGGATTATAAAAGAACCATGAGGAGAATATTATGGTGGTACTAAGGCTTTTTTAACCTAGGATGGGGTTAAGGGGTGAAGTAGGTAGGGAAGGCACCACAGAGGGGGTAGCCCTTGATTAAAGACTTGAGGAAGAACCAAGAGTGACAGGGACAAGACATTCCAGGCAGGACCCAGGAGCCAGTAGTGTTTACAGGGTGGTACGAGGGGTCTGATTGCAGGAGCATTAGGTGGCAGAGAGTAGAGATGTGTTGCTAAGGAGGCGGGCATGTTATGAAGGGCACAGTTTGCCACTCCAGGGAATTGGGACTTTTTTCCTAGTAGTGGTAAGAAGCCTCTAAAGGATTTAAAGTGGAGGGAAGACATGTTCCAACTTAAATTTAGAAAGATTGATGTAAGATTACTCACAATAGTGATGAGCACAGACTAGAAGAATCAGCCAGGGGCTCCTGTGGGTTTGCACTGAAGGCAACCTGACTAAAGGCAGAGATGCAGAGAAACAGGAAGGACAAACCTAAGAGATCTATCTGTAATAGAATTAATAGACTGCTTCTGCCAGAGCAAGAGTTGGTCTATAGGGTGGGGGAAGATGTTCCTTAGCATGGGAACAGGATCCCGGGGACAGAAAGGGATTTTTCTTGAACAGGAAGAAGGATGCCTCTTCCTCCAGGGCTCCTAGTGTTGAATATAGACTAGCATTGTTAGTGGTGTGGTGGGATTTAAAGTTCACTCCCAGGGGCCCTGTTTTATCCACATAGTGGGTGAAGAATTGTTTTCTAAGAGTAAGGACAGTGAGTTGGTAAAGTAGGCCTGAGGATAGTGGTAAGTTCGGGCCAAATTTGTTAGAGTTGGTGAGGTCTGAACACATTTAAGTATTAGAGAGTAGTGTGGAGGGCTAGCTGTGACTAGAGATCACAAATTTGTGATGACGTCAATTGGTGGAGTTTTAGGACTTTCTCCAAGAGCATTCAGTGGCCAAGGCAAGCTCCCAGGAAGGTAGGGCAAAGTTGCCTTCATTGTGGTTCACACGAGCGGAGGACTAGCAGGAAATGAAGGACCGGGGCCCAAAGACACATGTAGAGCGACAAGCCACTGGGCTGGGTCAGGCAGGAAGGGAAGTCAAGACTTGTGGGTTTCGAATAGACTTGGAAGGTGAATGGAGGTTTGGATAGGATGAAAGAGGGCGTGTGGGAAGCATGAGAACTGGAAGGAGAGGAAGATGGGCCAAGAATTGGGTACTGGTGATGATCATTTCTGAGCAGGTATAAGGGATGAGCAGTTCAGAGGGTGCAGTGCAAGTGGGTGGTTCATGTTGAGGGAAAGTAGAAGTCAGAAATCAAAACACAGCGCTGTCTATAACCATATGTTCACTGTAATGTAGCGAGCTACACTAGCCCCTGATACAATCTTCACTGGAGTGTGTGTGTGTGTGTGTGTGTGCATGTGTGCACGCACATGCGTGTGCTCGCACGAGACAGATACACACATGCACACACACATATATACATTTTATTATTTAAGCTGTTACTCAACAGTCTATATGCAGACTAACATATATCTCATGATGGCTCGTTCACTGGCCCATATTATAAAGATAGCCCTTTGTCATTTATTATTATTATTATTTTTTTTTTTTTTACCTTTTCTCATGCTTTTCTTTAGGGTCTAGCATTTTTTCATTAACTAGTCATCACTTCAAATACCACCTCCCAAAATGTTGGCATTCCATTAAAAACAGCAATGAGAAGATGAAAGTGTTTGTTGCCTCTCCCTAGTTTAAAAAACAAACCAACCATCCAGAGAAGCTTAGTTGCATGGCCTTGGGAACCCCCATCAAATGTAATGATCCAAGGAACAGCTGGTGAACCAGACCCATGGACTAAAAGTAGGTTGTGGTGCGGGTCAGGTGTGAGTGGATCCGGAGCAGCAGAGGTGGTGGCCAAAGGTCTGAGGCGTTGGGTTTTACATTAAGTCCTTTTCTTATTTTCTACCTTGAGCAGCGTCCGGGTCATTTGTGTCACATTTGGAATTACGAGCATAAATGCCAAGATAACATTTTTTTCTTCATGTAACCACTGGCTATAAATTGTAGTGTTAATTAGACAAGACAGCCCTGGAAAGAATTAGACTCCTATTTTCCTTATCAATTACAACCAGGCCAAACTCCCTGAAGCTATTCAGAAGACAGACTATGAAAAGAAAGCGCTATTGTTATTCTGACCTATGGGTTTCCCTGGCCTCAGTGACTCATTATCCGTTCATTCGACCATTATTATGTGCCCATTATATGTTCATAAATCCCCTTTCAGAGTTCTATTTTCTTTTAATTTTAAAAGGAGAACTCACTAACCCTCAGGGCTTCAGTGGTATCATGCAAAGGACAAATCCCACAGGAAGCTACTAGAACTGTTATCGATTTCCCAAAGGGTTTATGGCTGAGATGAAAGGTTTCTGGCAAGACCAGGCAAGTGGGACTGGCATGGCTCTGGACCCACCTACCAGTTCAGACCCGCTGCTGGGGTTGCTCATCACCAGAAGGGCCTAACAGCTAAGCACCATCTGGACCAAGAACACCAGTCTCAAATCTTCTAGGCACCTCCAATCACGGTCTCAGCATGAAGTATTAGTGTAGCAAGCTCAGAGTGGGGGAAAAAAGGGTCATCACAGGAGGGCAGGGGAACTCTAAGGGGCAACCAGAGGACGAGGGAGGCTCAGGAGCCTGGCAGGCAGTTCCACTGGTGTCTCTGAAGTCTTTTCAAGGAGAGCAGAATGCCAGCCTTTAGACTAAGGTCAGGGGCAGCAGCTTTCCAGCAGATTCCCACCCTTAAGTCAAGGTAGGGAGCAGAGAGAAGCTTAATTCTGTCAACTGACGTTTACATGGAGAACTTGGGCTTAACCAAAGACTCAGGAGCCCTTTAATAGAATAGAACAGGTAGGAGAAGTGATCTGTATCAGAGAGCAATTCTAAAGCCCATTGCCATCTGTATGATACCACATCTCAGATGAGAGAGAAGCTGGTATATTGAGGACACAATTCCAGAGCCCCACACAGAGGGCCGGGCCATCACAGACCAGGCCAGGTTAATTGGTAAAGTCTGATGTCTGGAGGGGAGAGGTGGAACAGATAGGGAAATTTAATAACTGTTTTCTGTTTCCTTTATTATTGACTGTGGAACTGAAAAGGACACAGTTTTACTTGAGATGGGAAGGGAGTGCAGGAAAGATATATAGTGTTGGTGCATTTATCAACATGTAGAGGGAGAAGGCAAAAAAGAAATGTAGAGGAAGGTGGTTGGGGACAAGGGTTCAGCTGCCTGATGATACTAATAGGGACTCAAGCTCTTTCTCTATTTCTATTATACCATCCTTAGTTGGTTAGAGTTGGTTTCTTCTTCCTGAGTATTGTCTCACAGGCACAAGATGACTGCTATAGCTCCAGACACCACATACACATATGGTAAAAAAGAAAAAGGATGAGAAAGGGGCACTAACATTTGTTCCTCTTTTATTAGTACAAGAAAAAGGTTTGCTGAAGTCCTACAGAGACACCAGTACCTCTCACTGGCTAGAGGTAGATCATGTAGCTCTCCCTAACTGCAGTGTAGGCAGGAAAAGTAAACATATTTCCCTGGGACTGAGCATATTGCTGCCTTGAATACAACTGGATTTCCAACAGTAAGCAAAAAAGGGCAATGGTTGGCCAGGGGGGCAATTAAGTGTCTGTCAGAGAGACTAGAGTGTCCCCTCAACTGACCGATAGAATGAGCATCTAGAAATACAGGAGGCTCAGAGCTCAGAGCAGTATGAGTGGACAAGAGTTGCCTGTGGGGGGGCCAGGGTGGAGGGTGGGATTTGGGATAAATGTGTAAGGAAATTCTGAACATGAATTGTGTGGAAGAACTTTGGAAGGAGGAAGCAGAATGAGCCAAAACCGGCAACAGCAAAAGTGCTGAGAATGGAAGAGAACTTTGGGGAGGAGTAAGGGATGACATTGGAAACATTACAGAAGATGAAGCCAATCAAGCTGGGCCACAATTGCTTTTAGAAAAAAAGTACCATCCATGTTAGAATAATACAAACCATTTCAGGATATTTTCATTTTTAAAAAATAGCCAAAAAGCAGTTAATGACCCTCAGTGGCTGCTAGAATACAAACTAACATAAGTGAGTGCTCACTGTAACACAGGCACTTTTCATCCCTCTCATCTTTATGAAGAAGCAAAAGCACAGAAAAGTTAAGTCATTCACTCAAAGTCACAGAGCTAGTGCATGGCAAGGCTTGAGTTAGCAACTCAGAGAGTTCCCACACTCTTTCCTCCCATGTGCTGTGTAACAGGAAGAGAGTCTTTGCTAAATAGGACATCCCTCTTCCAACTGCACTGCAGCAAGGACCAAGGTCATCTTGGAAAAACTGTTAGACTTTCACACATTAGCTGTCTCCTGATTTGGTGGACAGTGCTTCTCCTTCTGTTGGTACTAGAACTCATTTACTTTGGCTGGGCTCATGGCAAAGATATTCTTTTTAGCACAGAGTGGCCATGTGACTACAGTCAGGCTAATGGGGTGTGATCCTACATGATGTACGAAAATCCTGGGGCAGCTCTACTATAAAGACAAACTGCATACCCTGGACCACAGCCTTTCCCCTTCACTGCCAGTGGGAAATGGCAAGCACCATAGCAGTGGCCTTGGGTCTAGGAATGGAATACACACACACACACACACACACACACACACACACACACACACACACTCAGCAAAGACTGCCGGTCATGGATCCAAGCCATTGGCCCATCCTGGAACATGGGGATTATTATGTGGAGAGAAAAATTAGAACTATCAAATTTCATCCATGGTATTTAAGCAACTTAAACTGAACCCCAACCAACACATGCAGATTTTAAATTAAAGATTAATAAAAGTAAAATTAAACCATGTTTAAAAATTAAAAAAAAAAACAAAACCATGTTTGCCAGGGACTTCTTGTTGGGTATTTGTACTGCAGTAAGCAGCCATAAGTGGAATGGGATAAATCAAAGCAGACACTTAGCATATTTTTACATATATAAGGAAGGCTAGTTTTGTTTTGTTTTGTTTTTTTAAGATTTTACTTATTTGATAGAGACACAGTGAGAGAGAGAACACAAGCAGGGGGAGAGGGAGAGAGAGAGAGAGCAGGCTTCCTGCCAAGCAGGGAGTCCGATGCCAGGCTTGATCCCAGGACCTTGGGATCATGACCTGAGCTGAAGGCAGATGCTGAAAGACTCACGACCCAGGCGCCCCAGGAAAGATTATTTTCAATGAGTCTTCTTTGTGTGTGTGTGTGTGTGTGTGTGCATGTGTTGAGAATACTTTAACTCTAGGAATACATGATGCCTTAAAAATAGTTCTGAAGATTACACTTTCCCAAAAAAAAAAAAAAAAAGAAACTAGGCTGATAGAATTCATACCTCAAACCATCTAGACCAAACATACAGTTAGAAGTGACAGCAAATCAGATATTTATATGTGAATTTGACTTGATATTGAATCTCTGTCACCTAGTGCAAAGGATTTTATCTAAAACATTCTTTTAAAGAAGACACAAAAATTTAACAAGTAGTCTACATAGCAGACTTTTGTCTCTTGAGAGGAATAAAAACCCAGAATCTAATCCCTGTTTTCAGTTAGGGGAAGCCTCCACTGTGGCTATTAGTGGGAGGCAGTACTCAGTCAATAGCACTAGTGTCTCCTCTGCTCCCTGGCAGCCAGAGGTCTCTAGCTGGACACATCACCTCAGGATTTTGAGGCTTGTTCAAGCGGTGTGAAGACAAAGGATCAATTAGAATTCCCTCCAGGATCCCCCCTCAAAGTGGCCCAATATACCAATCATACACCAACCTCCTAACTTTCCTGTGGGGCTTCTATAACTTCCAAACACTGATCAACAATTGTCTGACTTTAACCCCTTTCCTGAACATTCTCATGAGTTCCTTAACTAAAATCTGACACCTCTGAGGAGGTGTCTCTCCTCCTCTCTCTGAGGACCCTGCAAGTTGCTGCCCTCTCACCTAGAGGATGTTTTCTTTCTTATATACCTCACGCGCTTCAGGATCAGGAGGTGGCTTAAGTGGTCTTCTTAGTCCCTCACAATTTACTCCAGCAGCAGGAGGCCAACCCCAACATTTTATAAACCTTCCAAGGTCACGAATGACTTTCTTATTGCCAAGCCTGTGGGTATTTTTCTGTCTTCACTTTACCCCATCTTTCCCAGCACTCAAAGCACAGCTCACCATGACAGCAAAAGGACAAGTAACAAAATTAAAAATAGGTATCATGGCCTTAATCAAAACTTAACACTTTTGTGCTTCCAAGGGCACTATTAAGTAGAAAGATACAGAATGTGAGAAAATATTTGCAAATCATCTATCCAGCAAGAGACTTATAACCAGAACATGTAAAGAACTCCTACAACTCAATAATAAAAGACAAATAACCCAGTTGAACTGACAGAGGATTTCAACAGACAGTTCTCCCAAGAAAATATAAAAATGGCCAATAAGTACATGAAAAGATATCCAACATGGTTAGTTTTCAGAGAAATGCAAATCAAAGCCACAGTGGGATACCACTAGACACCAACTAGGATAACAATAATCAAAAAAGATGGATAATATCAAATATTAGTGAAGATGTGGGGAAAATGGAACCATCACTCATTGCTGCTGGTGGGAACGTAAAATAATGAAACCATCCTGAAAATAGTCTGAGAGCTCCTCAAACAGTTAAATACAGTTACATGATGACCCATCAATTCCATTCACAGGTATGTACCCAAGAGAACTGAAAACATACATTCACACACAAACTTATATATCAGATGTTCATAGCAGCATTATTTATAATACCCAAAAAGCAAAGCAGCCCAAGTGTTACTCAAATGATGAATAACAGAAACAATGTGGTGTTTCTATGTGAAAGAATGTGGTTTACCAATAAATAGGAATACAGTAATATAATCCTACAACATGATGAATCTTGAAAGCACAAATGAAAGACGTCAGTCATAGGATTCTATTTATATGAAATACCAGAATACACAAATTCATAGAGATAAAATGAGATCAGTGGTTGTCAGAGGCTGGGGGAAGAAAAATGAGAAGAGGCTGATGTGGACATGGGGTTTCTATAATAGGAAGATAAATACATTTTAGAATGAGAATAGTAATGGATGCTCGAGTCTCTGAATTGTTTATTTAAAATGGCAAAATTTATGATATGTGAGTTATCTGTTAAAAAAAAACTTTTTTAAAAAGCCATAATTAACCACTCTATCGCTCTTAAAACACTGGCATCCAGAATATAACATTCTCTTTGTTTGTTCTTACTCTGGCCACGCTTTCTCAGTCTCCTGTGCAGATCCTACATCCTCTGCCAGGCCTCTAGAATCAATTTCCAAGCTCATCCTGAGTCTTCTTCTCTTTCTTCCCACTCTCCCTAGATAACCTCACTCCATTCCCACGGTTTTATATAGGAGCTTTATGCTAACCTCCACATTTTTTCTGAGTTCAAGATTGCTCTATCATATTTCTTTAAGACGGGAGAGGAATGAGAGCATGAGAAGTGGTGGATGTGGTTGAACAGGGAGCAGAGAGAGAGAGAGAGAAAGAGAGTCCACACCCAGTGGAGTCTGACACAAGGCTCAGTCTCACAACCCTGAGATCCTGACTTGAACAGAAATCAAGAGTCAGATGCTTAACCAACTGAACCACCCAGGAGTCCCAAGATTTCTCTGTCAAGTAGATTGTTGTCTCTGGTTGAATATTTACTAATGTCTCAGGTTTAGCTTGTCTAAAACCAAACTCTTAAAGCACACTATTTGTACGAACTCTATGTACACCAACTATATTGGGCAAAACGAAAGGGGAATTTCTAGGAGTTAGAGTAGGTGATCATAGGAGAGGGAAAACAGAGGGATCCTCCATAGGAATTGACAAGATGTGGGCAGAAGACATTCCAAGGTCCATTTAGGCTTATAAAATCCTTGACTGAATGCATGAGTGTTTTAGTTGTACCTGATATGACCTTATGCATTGAGAGAATATACGTGAATAACCCAGATAAGGTGTAGCCATCCGTATACTGTCTTCCATAATAAAGTGCAAGTTAAAGCCACCATCTCTCTTATCCCTGGGGAAGACACATAAAGATGTGGAGTTTTAAGGCAAAAATTCAGCCTGGACAAAGTCCAACATTTGTCTGCAAGCAAGTTCTTGTGACCTAAGTGTATGGTGTAGCCCTGGTGTCCGGAAGCAGACTGTGGGAGAGATTCAGGTGCAGGGTTTTATCGGGGAGCACTGGAGCAACACTGTGAGGAGGGAGGGAAGCAAGAGGAGGCAGAGGGAGAACGGGAACTTCCATGTAAGAATTCACCTGTGAGTCATTCCCGCCCATACTCTCTGCTGTTGGGGAACCGAACACCTCAGGCCGGAAGAGGACCAGAGTCAGGTATGGCAGCTCCACTGTGCACACTGGTACCTCTGCCGTTATCAGTCATCACAGCTGCCTGCCACCAGCCATTGCAGCAAAGCCAGCCTTCAAGCCTGAGAACGCTGGGATATGAAACTCCTTATTAACAGCCCCAAAGGGAAAGGGGCCTAATTTACCCACTTGGGTTTGGAGCAAGAATAGAATTGTTTACATCCTCACCAACCAGCTTTGGAAAACTGCTTCCTGGTCATGAGGCTACAAATTGGTTGAGAGGCACTCAACCACTGGCTGTACTGATGGATGGACTGTAAGTTCCGTGCAGGGTGGGCTGAGGGAGCCTGCCCAAGACAGGGTGAATATCCCATATGCAATGACTGCAGTGTTCTACCCAGGAAGAGAAATGATAACAGATGGTGAGGTCAGCTTGTTAGCTTTATTTATCTAATTAAAGCCTTTACATATATTGTCAGGTAAAAATCAGCTGTCAAAAAGTCCACCTGGTCATAATTGATCATCATTAATAAGTCTGTTCTAGCCACTGCTGCCAAAATTTTAGTTATGATTGCATCATCTCAATTAAGAAAACAACTCCAATAACTGAGCTTGGCATTACTTCCCCAAACCAGAATAAAATGATGATTGACAGCAAGGAGGGAAACAGACCATGTTTGTCACATGAATCTATCTCGACTCTAGAGCGGGGACCGTCACAGATCAGGGAGCAATTGTCAGGCTTCTCTGCTTGGATTGAATCTGATTAGGATGTGTGCACTGTAGGGGCAGCAAAATATTGATAAAAACAAATGAGTCTGGAGTTCCTCTTTGCCCTTTGAAACCAAATTTAGTTTGGGGCATTCTCTTGACCTTTAGTTGAGACATCTTCATCTAAAATATCAATTTGCATATATCTATTGAATGAAATTAGCCTTGACAAAGACAGTTATCCCTCTCCTTTTTTTTAATTTCACAGAGGTAAAGAAGACTAATGATACATTTCCATTTGAAAAGAATTTCAAGGGCCAATGGGCTGTATTTTATTAATTTTTCAAGTATCAAATAATTGGTGAGATTCAACCCTTGGCTAGAGTTTCCCTGCCCTCTGACCTGACCCCAGACATGCATTTCAAAGCGCTTTACTGGTGCAATAGAGCGAAAACAGAACACAAGTCTCCCTTCATCCTATCAATGCTGTGGATTATTTATTTTCTTATAAAGCACATCCTTTAGTGGTTTCAATATATACGGATATATTTTTTTTTAACATATCTATTAAAATGTGCCATTTCTCAGGAGTATGCCAACAGAACTCGTCTTAAGTGCTACTTAGGCCATTGAGGTAAATGGGAGAGGCATGAATGCAGACTAGCCTGGGAGCTGCACCCATCCATGAGTATATATAGTCCATCCAAATTTCCAGGCATCAGGGAGCTAAAAAGAAGTCAAGAGAAAAGGGAGATCGTAGAAGGGTAATATGTCGAGAAACATGATCCAGTTTCTAAAGTAGGCAAAATTGCCTTTGAAGTCAGAAAGAGTTTTATGTATCTAAGAAGCAAAGGATTTCATTCCCAAGGCATATTATATGAAATAATGTTAGCTTAAATTAGCTCTCAGTAAGTAGCGAGTGGATATGCCTATAATTGGCTTTGTCATCTAAAATCACACCAACTCAGAGCTTACAGCTCCATAGATTATATTTTCTCATAAAGCAATTTTCTCAGTCTTTGAGCCTAGTTTAACCCCATCAGGATAGTTTTGATATTCCCAATGAAAGTTTGACTAGAAGTGATGGATGATTTTAAGTAAAATATCAAAGTTTACCTAATACTTTCCAAAAAAACCACTTCAAAGATATAACGTATTCAACAATTCTTCTTGCCACTTTTAAATTACTATTTTGGTCATTATGTGGAAACAAATTTGAAATGTCCAAGTGGCCTAGGTCTGTCTTATTTGGCCACGATCAATATTGTATCTTAGGAATTAAATATTGAACTCTTGGCCTTTTTGTTTTTCTTTGCAATTTTTAGTAGTGGGATGTTTCAAAGAGACGTAATAATTCTAATAGATCTCTGACATTACTGAGTTTAGAAATCACTATCTTGGCTTATTAATAGTGATCTTGGAAACCTGATATTACGGATTTCAACTCTGTTAAGACACAAATTCCAATTCTGTGAGCCAGTACACGAACCTATAATTCACTCCCATGCAAAATTCCTATCTCAAGTCAACTTCTTTGCTCTCTGTATTTGTAGCTCAGCTAAATCTAATATTTATTTATCAATTCCTCTATACCAAGTACTGTGGTACAACTTTCTGTCACTTGGTCATCTCAGTAATCCCTTGAGGTAACTTCTGTGTTCAATGCCTACTCCCTTCCTCTGATATTTACCTTTTTCTTTTTTTTTTTTTAAAGATTTTATTTATTTATTTATTTGACAGAGAGAGAGAGATCACAGGTAGGCAGAGAGGCAGGCAGAGAGAGAGGGGGTAGCAGGCTCCCTGCTGAGCGGAGAGCCCGATGCGGGGCTCGATCCCAGAACCCCGAGATCACGACCTGAGCCGAAGGCAGAGGCTTTAACCCACTGAGCCACCCAGGCGCCCCTGATATTTACCTTCTATACAGAGAGACAAACCTCCAATTTCTACCACCTCACTGGCCAATGACACCCCGAGTAGGTGTGGAACTCCTGATCCAAACCAGCCAATCAAGACCAAGACTGTGGGGTGCTGGGTGACTCAGTGGATTAAAGCCTCTGCCTTCGGCTTGGGTAGTGATCTCAGGGTCCTGAGATTGAACTCTGCATCGGGCTCTCTGCTCAGAGGGAAGCCTGCTTCCCCTCTCTGCCTACTTGTGATCTCTTTGTCAAATGAATAAATAAAATCTTAAAAAAAAAAAAAAAAAGACCAAGACTGTGCCAGGAATTTGGAAAGGTCTTTAAGCCTGTGAGTAGACCTGTGAGACAGCCTTGCATGGGGAAAAGCTGAGAATGCTCATCTACAGAGAGCAGAAAGAAGCTAATGTACTAAGAGCATAAAAAGACCATGTGGCCACAGAGATGGAGAGAGATAAAGACAAAGGGAAAAACAGAGTGGCTGCCTGATGGCTTTCCCAGGATCAACCCCTTCACACTGGACTATCCTTCTTGCCTTTGGATGTTGTGAAATAGCTCTGTTGAAACTTAAGATAAATTGCATGTTTTTCTTATGCTGGTTTGAAGAAGATTTCTAAGATTCACAGACACAAGAGCCTGGTTCTCCAAGCAGGAGGTGACATGGCCCCTGCTGCCAAAGCCAGAAAGCTAGAGTGTCAGGACACCATGTCAGTGCTCACACAGAGGTCTCTGAAGAAGGTTTAAATGTTTCTCCCCAAGTTCTGAGTCGCAGCTAATATTTATCACATAGAGAATGAGTAGAGGGAATCTTGCTGAAACTTCAATGCCTAACAGTATCATTTGTTAATTTAACTGATAAGTATTGTCACTGAGTCACTGAGTTTCAGAGCTGGGAGGGGCTTTCCTCGGACTTCCACACGCAGATGGCCGCCCAGCAGCTACCTCACCCCTCAGGAGACATTGTACAGTCTTGCTGAGGAGCTCTGGAGCCCCTTGGTAAAGCCAAATGCTTTCTTAGGGCAATATTAGCCCTCTGAAGCCTAATTCTTTGAAAAAGGCCTAACTCTGCTCAAGGACAATGTATCATGTGTTTGAACAATGTAATCGGTTCTATACCGGACTACACATTCCTTCCACCCTTCTGTGAGTTATGTTTTCAGGATCCCCTACTACCCCGAGGCTAGCCATCGCCTTCTCCGCTGCAGTGTGCTTAGAACCTAAGCAAGGTTCCGGCAGACTGTTTCACTGGTGAACTCTACCATCAACTCCAGTACTTCTCAAGCTCTTCCCAAAAAATCCAGGAAAGAGAACACTCATATGAAGCCTGCATCACCCTGATACCAAATCTAGATAAGGACACTACAAGAAGAAAATATTACAGATCTATCTGATAAATATAGCTGTAAAAAGTCCCAACTGAAGACTAACAAACGGAATTTAACAGTACATTAAAAAAAATCATACACCATGATCAAGCCAGATTCATCCCTGGGATACAAGGATGGTTCTATATGCACAAATCAATTAATGTGATACATTACATTAATAGAATTAAAGATAAAAATCACACAATCAGTACAGAAAAATCATTTAATAATATTGAACATCTACTCATGATAAAACTCTCAACAAATTGGGTACACAAGGAATGAACTTCAACAAAGGACATACATGACCAGCCCACAGCTAGCGTCATACTCAACAGTGGAAGGTTAAAAGCTTTTCCTGTAAGATCAGAACAAGACAAAGAATGCTCACTCCTACCACTCCCATTCAACATAGTAGTAGAAGCCCTAGATAGACCAATCAAGCAAGAAAAAATAAAGGGCATCCAAACAGAAAGGAAAAGCTAAAATTGTCTATATGCATATGACATAATTTTATAAATAAAATATTCTTAAGATAACCAAAAAAACTGTTAGAATAAACAAATTCAGTAGTTACATGATCCGTGGAGAACATGGTTACCCAGTCAGTCAAAGCATCCAATTCTTGATTTTGGCTCAATTCATGATCTCATGGATGTGAGATCGAGCCCCACTTTAGGCTTTTCACTCAGCTTGTGGTCTGCTTAAGATTCTCTATCTCCTCTCCCTCTGCCCCTCCTCCCTGTGCACATGTTTGTGCTTGCATGCACATGCTCTCTCTCACAATAAATATGGATAAAAGAGTATGTAGTGTGTATATACATACATATATATACATACATATATGTATATATATATATACATATGTGTACACCATATGTATACTATATATACATACGTATATATATGTATATATGTGTACACATATACATATATATGTGTATATATGTATATATGTGTACATATGGTGTACACATACACATACACACACACACAGGAATATTGACAGCCATCAAAAAGTAAAGTCTTGCTATTTGCAATGACATAGATAGAACCAGAGGGTATTATGCTAAATGAGAGGAGTCAATCAGAGAAAGACAATCATCATATTATCTCACGGATATGTGGAATTCAGGGAACAAGAGAGTATCATAAGGGAAGTGAAGAAAAAATGAAACAAGATGAAACCAGAGAGGGAGCCAAAAACATGAGACTCTTAATCATAGGAAACAGACTTAAGGGTTGCTGGAAGTGAGGGGGGTGGGAGACTAGGGTGGCTGGGTGATGGACACTGGGGAGGGTCTATGTTGTAATGAGCACTGGGTGTTATATAAGGCTGATGTATCACAGACCTGTACCCTTAAAACAATACATTATATGTTATTTAACTGATTTAAAATAAAATACATGCTTTTAAAAAGTTACATGATACAAAATCAGTATACAAGAATCAGCTGTTTTTATAGATTAACCAATTAACAAAAAAAGAAAACCATCTCATTTAAATTCCATCAAAAACAATAAAATACTTAGGATAAATTTTTTTTTTAGATTTTATTTATTTGACAAAGAGAGAGAGATCACAAGTAGGCAGAGAGACTGGCAGAGGGAGAAGGGGAAGCAGGCTCCCTGCTGAGCATAAAGCTTGATGCAGGGCTCGATCCCAGGGTCCTGGGATCATGACCTGAGCTGAAGACAGAGGCTTTAGCCCACTGAGCCACTCAGGCGCCCCAGAATAAATTTTTTAACCAACAAAGTAAAAGATCTTGCACTGGAAACTAGAGGACATAGATCAATGAAACTGCAGAAGACATAAATGGCCAGTATTCATGTCCATGCAATGGAGATCTATAGAACCTCATCTCTAGATTAGGCAAATATCAAAGAATTTAAGGCCAAGTTTTAAAACTGCCACAAATGGTTCGAATGGCCCCAAGTATTTACGTTTCTCCCACAGACAAAATATACTCACTTGGTCAAAAAAAAAAAAAAAAAAAAAAATCACAAAGTTCCATCCTTCTACAATACCAACTTTAGTTTTGAGGACCGGGATCTTGTTAACCAAATCAGGTCGAGATGTGGATGAGACACCTGGGGTACAGTTACTCAGGATTTCAATGGATTGAAAGACCAGTAAACTAAAGAGACCAGTAATCTAGCCCTCTATATCAACGTTCAGGGCCAAGACAGATATAGAATTACTGCGATAGAGACTCAAGATCAAAAAGAGGATATGGCTGCTGAGTGGCTCAGTCTGCCGACTCTCGATTTCTGCTCAGGTCATGATCTCAGGGTCTTGAGAGGAGCTGCTGCCCTGTGTCAGGCTCCGTGCTCACCAGGGGAGGGCTTGTTCCTCTATCTCCCACACCCACTTCCTGTGCACACAGGCTCCCTCTCTAAAATAAACAAGCAAATCTTTAAAAAGGTGGGTGGGGAAACCAGAAGGCACACAGCCATGACCAGTCCTTACAAATTCTGAAATGAGTCAGCCCTATGTTGTGAATTCTGGATCAGGGCCTTCCTGGAAATGGCTTACCATTACTCTGGACTCCACACTCTGGGTTCTTGGGTTTAGCCTAAAGTAACTCATTTCTGCATCTGCTAAATATTCTGTTTGCTTCTTGACCATTGAAATCTAGAGGCCTCATTTCATTTTACACTATTTCTCTCCCTTTTGCTCAAACATACTTTAAAAAGTGTGTTTCTTGTTGATCCATTCATAATATATTTCATTAGATATACACAGAAATCTCTCCTGAGAAGTCTCTATCATGGGCCTCCCCTGAGGCTGCAAAGGAACAATGACCTTGAAATTCTTCGATTTGTCTGTTATATCAAGTTATGTTCATCTTTCTCACAAAGTCTCCATTTAATGAGAAACACTTAAGACACACTTAAGAACCTCAGAAGATTTTTGTTTGTTTGAAAAGGGTCTGTGAAGCCTAAACACGTTTAAAAGTCATACCCCAAGCTTCATCTTCTCCATGACACCACAATATACTGAGACCAACTATCATTTTGTCCTTTCTCTGAGATTTTTTTCTTAGTCTGAGAACCCCTGACTAACTGGGAAAACTCACTTGTGACTTTTTCAATTTTTCAAAACTCTTTAATCTGTGTCTCTTCTCTCACATTTCATCATAGGCAAAAATGAAGCCAAGAGAGACCTTTGATATTCTGCACGGAAACCCCTTCAGCTAGATCACTGAGTTCATTAGGAGTAGCTTCTATTTCCCGTTATCACAGGTGACAACGTTACCCAACTTCCTGCTAACAAGAACCCTCTTTTTCTCCAACTCCCCTACAGCATCTCAATCTCCCTCCGTATCTCACCTCACGTTCCTCCAAGTCCATGAGTCTTCCATCAGCTACCTGGCCTCCAAATGCCACGTTTTTGGTTTTATTATGATTGCATCCCTTTTTCAGGTACCACGTTATGCTTCACTTACCTATCCACAGTTTTATTGTGCTCATGGATTCTGTTAGTGAAGAAGTCAGACAGGATATGGGGAGGATGGATTGTCTGTTCCCTGAGGTCAGGGGGGCCCCCCGATGAGAAGGCTTGAATAGCTGGAGGTAGCTTAAAGGACCAGGAGCCAGAATCATCTGGGGGCTTCTTTACTCATGTCTGACACCTCTGGTAGGAGGACAGCCAGCCTGGATTCAACTGGAGCTATGAGCTAGAAAACTTACATGGGCCCTCTCCAGCACAGTGCCCTCCAGGTAGCTGAGCTCCTTGCATGTGGCTTAGGGCTCCCAGGTCAAGTTTTCCTGCAAGCAAGCTTCATGATCTTTTTTGTTCCAGCATCATCGATCATTTCGTGTCACTTCTGCTGAGCTCTATGGCTGCAGCTTCCAAAACCTGCCCAAATCCAATGGGAGAGGTAATGACCTCACCTCTCAATGGGTTAAAGAATGTGAGGCCACGTTTTCCAAACTTACAGAACTACAAATTTTTGTTTTGTTGTAATGCTATCAATTTTGCCGAGTTCAGAAATGGGAGTCTTTTGATGTTTCTTTACATAAGTAGCACTTATTCCGATTTTGAACCATCATTTATTAAAAGTGCATTGAACTATCTGTGAGTAGAGTGAGACATTGTGAATTCAAATGGACAAGAAGTATCATCATGTAGCTGGCAGAAAGTTAAAATAACGGTAAGAAGATGCTGAAATTAGACCTTGACTCAACATTAACCTCAATAAAAATGATATATAACTTGGGGAACAATTGTATTTAACCTTATGAAGGAAGATCAATGCAATTAAAATGAATTTTCTCTTGAGGCTGCCATAGGACTGTGCTCTCATTTCCCTTTGCTTGGGGTACTTGAGAAAAGACAAAACTTTCGAAGAAAATACTGTAATTTGGAGCAGATAATTTTAGTTTTTAGAAGCAACTTATTTTTTTATACCAAGACTCAGCATGCAAATACTAAGGAGAGCATATTATAATTATGAATGACTATTGAAAATGAAATAGCTCATCCTCTTAAGTGTAAGAGTTTTTGTAGGAAAGAAATTACTGAGCTTTCCTTACTCTAGAAACATGAGAACTTTGATTGTAACCTCATACATATGTTTTCACTTCCTTCCTGCCAAACATATTCTATACTTACATAAAAAAATCATTTCAAGGCAATGAATTTCATTATTTTTTATGGATATTAGAAAATATGACCTTCTCAGATATCAGTTAGAAGTCTACCAGCAAACTGGTATCTGGGGCCCAAGTAAGTTTGAGAAGGAAGAAAAAGGATCATTTGGTGCTATAAAAAACATAGGTAAATTTTAAAAATCGCTTTTATTGAGATCTAGACCACAAGTAAAATAGTGAAATTCTTAAGACAAAGTTGTTTTTGAATCCTTAAGCTGGTCTTCAAGCTCAGAAAAATCTCATCTCTGAAATTGCAAATGGATTATGTGATCCATTTAACATCAGACTTGTAGAGATAGAGGCAAACATTTTTGGATTTAGGAATAAAAATTTATTAAAAATTCAAAAAAAATTGGCAAAACCTTACTGTATATTTTGTGAATTTTATTTTTTTCTAACAGATTATAAAATGTCAGGTAGGCTCTAGTCCTAGGCTCAGTTTCTGTGAAGCAACTGTATTGGTTTAGCTGTTACCACCTTCGGTAGGTAGATAACACCGGCTTATGTGAAGAAGAGAAATAACCAAGTTTCCCCAGCACCTTCACAACACTGGACTTAAATTTTAAAACTTGGGTCTCCAAAGAGGTAACACGAAACCCAATGCTGCTATGTTATGCATAAAAGGAAAAAACATAGAGCATGTCAATATTCACTGGGAAATGACAAGCCCCTAAGTATCTCAAAAAAGATTACATCAGGCGTGGCTAACTCATGGTATTCATCACGCCGCTGCTCCAGAGCCCAGGGGAGACATTTCTAATTAATCATCCTTTCCTACCGAGCCCTCCAACAATCTCCCAGGGCAGCTCTTCAGGCAGCTTCTGCCTTGTGTCTGGCACTGACATTCCGATGAACCTAGAAATGGTCATAGTGATTCCAAACTGAAAAGAAGTCACGGGCATAGCTGCCCTGATTTTATCCCTAGGAACACAGCAATAGGAATCTCAAGGCAAAGCTGCCGGGATACTGAGCCATGATGTGACTGCTAAAAACAACTCCAGCACATTCACGGAGACAGCATGGGGCAGGGGTGAACCAACAGGCCGTTGAAATCTCTAGCTCTGTAACGTTTAGCAAAGTTTTCACGTCTGTGAAAGAGAGATCATGATACCGATCTCTCAAGGTTGATACGAAGATTAATGGAGATAGGCTATATCAATTACCTTAAAATAGGTGCTTGCTAAATGTCAGTTCCAAATCCTAGCTGCATTACTTGTCAAGGGATGTAAGGAGGCCCCGAGAACAGTGCATCTGAAGTGGGTAACATGATAGGAAAGTAAAACAGGGAAGATGTTAACATAATCCCAAGTGTTGAGCGCATGCATGGGGGGGAAAAATCAGGAATTCCTACTCAACACAGAAATGATCAGGATAGTCAGACCCTTTTTATCTCTTGGGACTAGAAACTCCCACAGTATCACCGAAGTCCGGTACCGGTACCAAGGTGAGGCAGGTCGTTCACCACTGGCTATTGACTCGCTGCCTGGCTTTAGATAGGACCTGAACTATCATTGCAAATACAGCTTTTCAGCTCAGGCAGAGCCATACAAAGCAGATCATCAAGGAGGAAGAACATCTTTTGCATCCAAGAGAAGGGACCTTCTGCTCCTTCCACGTGGACCTGATTTCCCAAGAGGCTAGAAAATTTTTTTTTAAGTTTTTATTTAAGTAAATTCTACACCCCATGTGGGGCTCGGACTCATGACCCCAAGATCAAGAATCTCACATTCCTCCAACTCAGCCCACCAGGTGCCCCTAGAATTTGGTACGTATTTTCAAGGTGATCCTTGGCTCACGACAATTTATACTGGTTACTGGTTAAGGCAGTCCTATCTGTGTTGCCATTAATGTGCATTAACAAAAAATGGACCAAAGAAAGCTATTATGGGACACCGATGTGGCAGGAATTATAAAAAAAAAACAGACAAGAAAAACAAACTTGTATGGTAATGACTCAAAGTTGGAAAATTGGCAAGCGTAAACTGAAGTATGAAAGAGAAGTAGTAAGGGCCAAGAATGCAGGGAGGGATCCTCTCATTGAGGCAGTGCCAAGGTTTCCTTCCCCAGGCTCTACTATTGACGGTGTAATGCCCACCCCTCTGGTCTCATTTGGAGCCTAGACAAGAAAGAAACTGAGGATAATTCTAAGGATTCAGCACGGTCATTTAAACAAAATTACCAGATCATTTAATTCAATTGCTCTCTCTCTCTAATTAAGAAACAATTCATGCTTTGCAATTTAGTCCCTTTTGACATTTAATTAGGGCTTCCAATCTGCAAGGATGAGTGCTATCAATCAAATCAGAAGACAGTAACGCTTGTTTGCACATTAATAGCACAGAGGTGGTTATTATCATCGATGGTCCACTCTGAACCAATGAGCATTCATCAAATTTTTTTCTCAGCATTTAAATAACTTCTCCCCAGGCAATGTGTAGCTCAGAGTCTAATAGGGTTTTTGCCTGTTTTAGGATAAGTAAATGGGACAGTTAGGATACAGTATGCTACAATAGCATGGTGAATACTCAGATGCGGGTCAACAAAATATCATGTTGGGGCGCCTGGGTGGCTCAGTGGGTTAAAGCCTCTACCTTCGGCTCAGGTCATGATCTCAGGGTCCTGGGATCAAGCCCCGCATGGGGCTCTCTGCTCGGCAGGGAGCCTGCTTTCCACCCCCAACACCTCCCACCCCCGCCTGTCTGCCTACTTGTGATCTCTGTCAAATAAATAAATAAAATCTTAAAAACAAAAAAAAAAATCATGTGTCGTGGAGGGGGTTGAGAAAGGCTTTCAGAGAGAGGGGAAAGCTCAGTTTCATCTTGAGGGAGGAGTCGGGACTAGCCGGGAAGAGAAAGTGGGCAAGAAGTTCTGTCCTGGTCTAGCTCGTGCAAAGGCAGAGACCCAGGGAAGTGTGGTGCTAATGGCAAAATTCAAGTAGCCTGTGAGGCTGCAGTGTGAAATTTGAGTGGCAAGAGGGGAGGGAGTGTGGAGTCAGACCATGAAGGAGTCAGACCATGAAGGGCCTTCTGTGAAATGCTAATGAGTCTGGATTTGTGAAAGACAAAAATGCATCAAACAATTAAGTAGATGATTTTATTCAAGCTGTTGTAATAGGGAGAGCATTCATCAGTCAGGGCAGTGGCAGAGAGGGAGGAAATTGGAGATTTTATAAAACAAGCAAGTCACTGAGAGAAGGTGTCAGTGGGTTTTACCTGGAACATGTTAGGGCAGGCTGATTCTGCACAGCACACAAGTTCTCAGAACACAGAAGCATCGGGGGTGGAGGGGTGTGGGGGTGTGGGGGTAGGGGGGGAGTGGGAGGGTGGGGGGGGGTGGTTTCTCTACCAAAGCTGCCTCCTATAGTATTAGGCCCAGGTTCAATTCAAAGTTATGATTTTGTCCTTGTTGTCCCAAAGAAGAGAATCCAGGCGCTCAAGGTTTGGAAACAGGAGTGAAACCTCATCAGATGAGTACACCCACCCAGCAACAACCACTTGCCACCCCCCTCCCTTGAAGGAACTCACCTGCCAACCTAAAATTGTCAGGAGGCCGTAATCAAGCAAGAATGTTCACTTGGGATTAAAGAACTGCAATTCAGGTAAAAGATTCAGTAGCAACCCAAAGACTGCCCCACAAGGGAGCAAATGCCAGGTGTTTTTTAAGCAAAAAGGGAATGCTTGTATACATTATTTACAAAGAATTTTTACTGGTGTTGGCAGTAAGAAATCTTACCTAGACTGAATATAATTGGTTGCTAAGGCTGTGTCTAGAAAAGTGTTACTGTATGTAGCAAGTTGTAGGTTTTTGGGCTGAGTCCTTGGATTTTTTTGTGGTTTGATCCAGTCTACAATTTCATGGTTCTGTCAGTGCGGACGTGCATAAGACCTATCTCCTTGTACTATGCTGAATTTAAGTACTATTCTGAACTATTCTAAAATTAAATTGAGCCACTGAAATTAATAGTATCTTTGATATATAGATCACTATTCTTTTTAAAGATTTTTAAAGATTTTATTTGACAGAAAGAGAACACACAAGCAGGGGGAGCAGGAGAAGCATGTTCCCCACTGAGCAGGGAGCCCATTGTAGGGCTCCATCCCAGGGCATTTTCCACAAGGACATTTCCCACAAGGGGAAGCTCTCACGCTCAGCCTATAGATCACTATTCTTAAGATAGCTCCCTTTATTCTCGTGTACTTATTACGTCCATTTGCTTCTGAAAGCAATGGACTGATTGCTGATACAATTTTCAAAGTAAAGCATAAGGCTTACCAATTAAATCCTTCTCTCTTGGTAAATTCTACTAGCATTTCCTCTCACAGTCACCTTTTATAGTTGCATAGCAATTTATATCTAAGTTCCTCCAAGGATTTTACAAACATTAATTAAGCTTTGCGATACCCCAGCAAGGGAGAAGACCAGCATTCTACCCGGGAGTCCTCCTCGTGCTGAGATGGGTTGGAATGACATTTGTTCCTGTCACTCACAGTTAGCACATGGAGCTCTAACCTGTGGGGAGACATGTGCTGATTCCACCAGAATTACAAGTGACACCACGATTCTCTACTTGCCCTAACAAAGGAAGATGGAGGACTTTCCCTATCAAGTAATTGCACTCATTCACTATCGGAAGACTCATATTGGTATCCATCCTTCTGAATAACTGATGTGATTTTTTAATGTTTTGAAATCAGCTTCAAGTCAATGTTCTATCTATGCTGTTCTATCCATAACCCTTGATGTACTAGGGTAGCTTTAAACTTGATGGAGCTAAGCACTGGAAAATGGGAAATGAGCACACAGAACCTTGTCAGAGGAGAGGTGTCCACTTCTAGACACATATGGCTCTCATCTCACCTTCTAAATGTGCATATGGAACCTTACTTCCTCGACTGCCCCCAACACTGTGGTGGAAGACACAGTCTGCTGAGTGTGATGCCTCTTGGCTCTCAACCCTGACTTCACCTCATAACCATGTGGGGAGCTGCTTAAAAATACTCTTGAAGCTACCTCACATGGATTCAAACAGTCTGGGGAAGAGGCTGGCTGTGGGCATTTTCTATGCCCCTGGGTTTTATTGCTCCCCGCAGCCCAGTTCATAGTCTTTGAGGAGCAGCTGCAGAGCTTTCGAGAGTCAGGTGAAATGCCTAAGCCTTTCCTGCAGTCTGTGACCTCCAATTCTAAGAAATGTCCTTTACAAAAACCTTCCACAATTTTTGAACTTGTCACATGGCCTTCCAGGATTCCCAGTTTTCTCACAAGGACTTTGTTACTGGCTTGAAATATCGTCCTGCCATAGAGAGGGACTGCCTGTGGTCAATCTGTTCTCACCGGTAAGGTTGTGAAAATTAACAAATTTTCACAAATTTGTTTGTGGAAAAAAAAAATTAGTACTACCTTACTAATGTAGTCCAGAGGTCACAAGGGGAAGCTCTCATGCCCGATCACTTTCATCAATTGCAAAACCAACGGGAGGAGGGGTACTTTGCAAACTGATACCACTTTCACCCCAAAGGGAGGAAGAAAGGTTTCCTGCTTGCCTGGAAAAAGTCCAGCCAATGACACATTATCACAATTCAGCCAATAAAAAAACCACTGCCCTTGGAAATCCCAGTTTATTATTTTTTTTTTGTTTTTAAGAGCCCCCAACTACCTTTCCCCTGCCCTTTCCTCTGTGAAAGAGCATTCCTCCCCTTTGTTCCCTACACTTGCCTGCAGTTTTGCAATAGCTTTTGCTTACCAAATTGTGATGCTCTGCTATTCTCAAATAAACCCATTTTTGTTCATAAAATAACCAATATTTTTATGTTTAAGGTTAAGGAGGTCAGTGGGTGTCTGCTGGGGTGTTATCATTGGTATATTGCCTACCGTCCATCTCAGGCTTTACTGGCTACTCCCTTGATGGTAATTCTAGGCTTGGGTGCCCAAGTATTACAGAGGGGAAGAGCTTTAAAGAACAGACACTTGAAAACTTGATTTCCACTTGAAAACTAAGTTAGGGATAATTGGGCATGCCCTGAGGTGCATTTAAATTTAAAATATTAATCACTTCATTTTAAAAAATGAGGCATGATGCTTTGCCCTAAGATCAGGTTGGCAATGAGATTGGTTCCTTGGCAACATATGGGCCAATGCATCCAGGAGGACATGCTATATAGTTTGCAGAAGTATTGCAAAACAGATCCGCTGGAATGAGACCAAAGATGTTACCTAGGTTAGCATTTGGTTAAGTCAGACATTATTCTGGGGCGCCTGGGTGGCTCAGTGGGGTAAAGCCTCTGCCTTTGGCTTAGGTCATGATCTCAGGGTCCTGGGATTGGCCCTGCAGGGGGCTCTCTGCTCAGCAGGAAGCCTGCTTCCCCCTCTCTCTGCCTGCCTCTCTGTCTACTTGTGATCTCTCTCTCTCTCTCTCT
>CM053614.1:30971411-30998725 GCA_028646535.1 Procyon lotor
CAGAGAGATCACAAAATAGGCAGAGAGGCAGGCGGAGAGAGAGGGAGAGGGGGAAGCAGGCTCCCCGCTGAACAGAGAGCCCCCTGCGGGGCTCAATCCCAGGACCCTGAGATCATGACCTGAGCCGAAAGCAGAGGCTTTAACCCACTGAGCCACCCAGGTGCCCTGACTTGGTGGATTTTTAAAAAGTTTTCATTCTTCCACATATGTGAGGTTGCAAGTTAAGCTACTTGCTCTAGAACAATTTTTATAAAGTTTTTTTTAAAGATTTTATTTAATTATTTGACAGAGAGAGACAGCCAGAGAGGGAACACAAGCAAGGAAAGTGGGAGAAGGAGAAGCGGGCTCCCCACTGAGCAGGCAGCCCGATGTGGGGCTCCATCCCAGAATTCTGGGATCATGACCTGATTCGAAGGCAGCCACTTGACGACTGAGCCACCCAGGTGCCCCACTAGGACTGCTTTTCAAAGGCTACATTCCCCTGTTTCCCGACTATCCAAAAGGAAAGCTTTTTATGAGGCGGAGAGATGTTTTAGAACAACTGTGAAGGGGTGCCTGTGTAGTTCAGTCAGTTAAACATCTGACTCTTGATTTGGCTCAGGTCACGATCTCGGAGTTTTGGGATCAACCCCATGCGCAGAGCCTGCTTAAGATTCTCTTTCCCCTTCCTCCTCTGCCCCTGCCCCCCTGAAAAATACAACAACAGCGTGAAAAAACAACCACCGTGGGAGGCATCGGCCTCTTGTCAAAAAAACACTAGCATGCAACTGAATACGGCCCGTATTTTAGTTCTGAAACTTAAAGATATGCCAGGCTTGCAGATGGATGTTTGCAGCCTTTGAACACTTGATGTCAGTCATCAAACATCCAAAAACGCGTATACTGAGAGGCGCGCTTTCTATCATGAACCAAGAAAGATCGTGGCCTTGTATTAGTTTCCTCTTATCTCACAGACCACGTCAGCAACTTAAAACAATCCAAACATACTCTCTTACAGTTCTGCAGGTCCAAAATCCCATAGAGTTACTGGGCTAGAGTTTAGGGGTTGGCAGGGCTGCATTTCTCTTGGGAGGCTCCAGGGTAGAACCTGCTTCTTTACCTTTTCCGGCTCTCAGAGGTTGTTCATATTCCTTGGCTCGTGGCCTCCTTCCTCCATCTTGAAAGCCAGCGAGAGGCCTTCAAGTCCCTTTAATGCTGCCATGTCTCTGGTTTTCTGCAGCTGAGGATGCTTTTCTGTTTTTAAGCACCCCTGTGGAAGGATTGGATTCACCTAGATAATCCAGGCTAATCTCCCCGTCTCAAGGTCCTTAACTTTAATCACATGTGCAAAGTCCCTGTTGGCCATTCAAGATACAGTCACAAGGTGCAGGCATTCGAATATGGGCTGTTACTTTGCCACCACAGGCCTCTACACAGACGTGTGCCAGGCTCGGGGTGTACACTGTATGTCTCAGTCAGTTTGGGCTGCTGTAACAAAGCACCAGAGACTGAGTGGCTTATAAATAGCAGAGATCGATTTCTCACCGTTCTGGAAGCTGGAAGTCTAAGAGAATGTTGGCAGTCTGATCAGGCTCTAGTGAAGGCCTTCTTCCAAGTGGCAGACTGTCAATTTCTTTCTTTTTCTTTTTCTTTCTTTCTTTGCTTTTTTTTTTTTTTTTTTTTTTTTGCTCAGACTGCCAATTTCTTGTTGAATCCTCACATGATGGAGAGCAGAGGAAGCAAGTGCTCTCATGTTTTTCTATACGGGCACCCAGGCCATTCCTGAAACCTCCACTCTCCACCCTCATGACCTAATTACCTCTCAAAGGCCCACCTCTTAATACCATCACTCTGGGGGTTAGGATTTCAATGTATAAATTTTGAGGGACACAAACATCCTGTCCAATCACAGTAGTACCATCTCAGGGGCTCCTGTTTTACCAAAACACAAATAATGGAGAGGTTAGGAGGTTACCGAAGTCGACTCTCATCAGCTGTTGCTACTCAGAGATTTACATTTCTAATCATACACAGCCCTGTTGCTTTGATGACAAGGCTGTGGGCTTCTCTCAGTGCAACACGGGAATTTTTAGATCATGTGAAGGGGAGCTCATGACATACTGCCTGAGGGGAACAACAGCTCACATTTATTAAGTTTCTACTCTTCCAGGAGACTCATCCTTATGAAGACACAGGCGCCTTTGCCCTCTGCCTAAAGGCTGACTTTGGTCAGTGGTCTCCACTAACTTTGGTCAATGGTCTCCACTAACAGATACGAGGGGTATGATGGGAGCTTGGGGAATTTGTTGTCAGTCCCCATCCCTTCGGGGCCCAGTTTGGCAATACCTGTTTTCCTCTACCTGAGATTAGAGGTTCTAGTGGCTATCACCTCTCCCTGGGCTACAGGTCTTTCTGGGATTCGGGGTGCACTCCTTCCTCTTGGTCCTCAAGGTCCAGAGGTTGTAATGGCCCCCACTGTTGCCAGCCGGCGTATGCCTCACCATTCCTTGCTGATCCTGCTCATTCCTACCCACACCACGACAAACATTTCCTTTATTAAACTCTTCTCAATTACCTTGTTTATACGTGCCAACAGTCTCTTGCCCATGCCCTGATACACCTGGATGTGTCAGCATCTTGTGATCTTGGCCAACGTATTCAAATACCTTCTCTAACCTCAGCATTCTCATATATAAGATGGTGATAAAAATAGCTACCCCTGTGATGGTGGTGACAACTAAATTATTTAATTCATGTACAGCTTCTTAACACAGTGTTTGGCACACCGTGAACATTTAAGCGTATTTTTGTCAAAATAAAGGAAATGAATTCTCTGAGGAACTGAAAGCTCCATCTGGATCCAAATGTTCCACCACATCAGTTCTTAAAATGTACTTTTGGCTCCATTGAAAAAGTATTATTTTGAGTAACTATTAAACTAAGGTCTTTGGATTTACCAATAACTAACTGTTAATGATGCTGCTCAAGGTACCACCCACACAGTCCTCATATACCAAGGGATGTACAAATTCAAGTATATTTACTTTATAATTTGATGTTTCTGGAATTTTCTAGACACTGAGTCTCTGCTTTCTAGTTTTCTGGATATGGAACAGTTTAAATAATGCAAGCAGAGAACTGTTATAGTAGATTAGATGATATTTAGGAAATACAAGTCTGTCTATAAATCAGTTCAGACTAACTGCTTCTCAGCTTACAAAAAGTCTACACCACGATCTATTTACAGCTATAAGAATATAAATATAGAATATTTAAGAGGACATTCAACTTTTAAAAGATGATGCTTATCATGGAATCAGGAAAAGGATGAAATTGCAAAAAAACTACAAGAAGTCCTTCAGTATTCTGGTACATGCAGATCTAAGTTGAAAGAGACTGAGCAGAGAGATATTTGGAATTGGAACCTCCCATGTCACCTTTCCAGACATGGATGAAAAAACTTAACAGCTGGCATTAGACTCTCTCTCTCTCTCTTTTTTTTTAGGATTTTATTTATTTATTTTAGAGAGAGTGAGAGAAAGAGAGCACAAGAGGGAGGAGCAGACTACAGGATCATGACCTGAGCTGAAGGCAGACACTTAACCGACTGAGCCACCCAGAGACCCCTGGCATCAGACTCTTTAGGCAGTGTTGCTGTTGTTAGTTTCAGAGGGAAAATGAGGCTCTGAGGGTATGATTTACATGAACTGCTCTGAATAAAAAGTAACAAATTCGGTGGTGAGAGAAAGCAAGAGACTGGAAGGGAGCAAAGGTGTGGGTGGGAGACCCAAGAGGAAAATATACAATAGTTGGCTAGAGCTATGTAAAATTTAAGTTGTTTGCCTTGCTGTGATTTAACTATGCTGTGTCCCAAGATCTTTGGTAGAGCCTGCTACACACACAAATACCTCACCTGTGTGATGTTCTCAAGAAGGAAATGGGGCGCTAGTCCACATCTGGGTCAATACACGTCAGAGAAAATAGGAGGGGGGGTGGGGAGGTCGGACAAAGGACACTGAGAGGTCAGCAGAAGTGGGAACACAGAGCAAATATAGCGATAGAAACGTGAGTTCTAAGACCATTGTGAAAGTATCAGGGAGAGCAGTAGACTTATCATGGATAGAGAATGAAGAATTTAAACCCACTTTATTTAAATTTGAAAGGGCAGGATGACCTCGACTGATATCTGAATTACAATTTGTCAGGGATCCAAGTGAAAACTAGCAATATGAAATTAGAGCTCCTGGTGTCAATCTGTTAGGATAGCTATATTTTTACTGCTAGTATTTTCTTGACCCCGTGTTTCAGTAGTTCTTACTGAATCTGTACAAAAAAACAGAGTAAGAGCTTCAAGTCCATTAAAAGGTTAGTCAAATTTTTTCTTTGATAAAAGACAGTCATTGCTAAAACACTGTATCAACTGCTGAGAAAACACAGTTCACAGCCTTGGACTTAACCACACGAAGACTTTAAACGGAGACTTCAAAATGTCTTATTTGGTTAGTTAGTCTTTTACAGTCAAGTATTTACTGAGTTCCAAATCTATGCTGGCGCATTAAATGACTACAAACCATTGCCTTATCCTGTGATAGCTCACCATTTAGGGGTTAACTAAAATACTAATGTTAAAATACTAGATGATATCAATGCTCACTACTCAAGAGCACTGTTTTCAAAAAAATAGAAAGGCCTGTACCCACCATTCACATGTACAGACCACACACACCCTCTTATTTTGGGAATCTACAGGTTTTATAATGATCTCTAAACCCACGTAGTTTGCACTGATCACAACGGTCACTAAAATTTTACAATTTGTAATGATCATAGCCTCTTTGCAGACTTCTTGAGGGGCTTAAGACTTTTGCCCAGGGCTTATGGCTTCACAGGCTTATCCAAGCTGAGAAAAGCATTATATAACATTGATATTCTAGGCCATTGTCCATCAAAGAACCCAAATTCTGATGGGCCACCTCCAGTGGAAGTGGTTGTTTGGAGGACTTTCCATACTTACCTCTTAGCTTGTGTAAAAAACCAAATATGACCTTTTTTCGAAAAGTAACCGAGGGGCACCTGGATGGCTCAGTCAGTTAAGAGGCTGCCTTGGCTCAGATCATCCCAGGGTCCTGGGGTAGAGCCCCTGGTCGGGCTCCCTACTCAGTGGGGAGCCTGCTTTGCCCTCTCCCTGCCTCTGTCTGCCACTCTACCTACTTCTACTCTCTCTCTGTCAAATAAATATATCAAATCTTTAAGAAAACAAGAAAAAAAAAAAAAGAAAACAAGAAAGAAAGGAAAAGTAACTGACTAAGCAATTTAACAGAATAGTCGTCCAGCATAATAGAGACCTTTAATGGTGAAAGTATAAATTTTGATTTTCATTCATTATGTTCCCTTGGCTTCATTATATAAAAGTCACCTCATATTGGTCAAGCACATGGCATTTGGGTGGCTCAGTTGGTTTAGCATCCAACTCTCCATCTTGGCTCAGGTCTTGATCTCAAGGTCGTGAGCTCCAGCCTCACATTTGACTTCACACTAGGCATGGAGCCTACTTAAAAACAAACAAACAAATAAAAAACAACACAACAGCAACAAAATATTTATCCTTCACCTACTTTCCTGGGAACCAGTGTGCCCAGGGAGTTTATAGATAAGTACAGAGACAAAGCAAGCAAATTCAAAAAAATATATATTTGGAATAACCTACTAGTGATGTCTAATTTTGTATGTCCAGCTTTACTAGGCTACAGTGCCCACATGTTGGTTAAACATTTGTTATTCTAGATGTTTCTGTGAAGGTGTCTTTTGGATGAGATTAACATTTAAACTGGTAGACTTCGAGTACAGCACATTATGCTCCACAGTGTGGGAGAGCCTCATTCGGATGAAAAGCTTGATAGAATAAAGACTGACCTCTCACCTTCACAAGAAGGAATTCTGCCTTTGGACTTAAACTATTAACTTTTCCCTGAGTTTTCAGCCTACTGATTTTACCTAGCAGATTTTGGTTTTGCCAAGCCTTTACAATCACATGAGCCAATTCCTTAAAATAAATTCTCTCTCTCTCATATATATATATATATATATATAAAACTAACAGGATATATATATATCCTGTTTCTTTGGAGAACCCCTAACTGTTATACTACCAAAGCCATTTTTATAATTTAATAGAAGTAACATCCATAACAAAAAGTCAAAAAGTCTTGGCCAAGTATTCACACTTGTAGCATTATTCTAGAGGAAAATGTAGATGTTGTAGATTGAGTTTTAAAGTATTCCAGGTAAACCTAGTTTCAGCGCCGTCTCCTGAGGTAGAGGTTGCAGCTCTGAGCAATTGTCCCAGGCAGTACTTCTCCAACAAATATTGGGGGGGGTAGCTATTTTATGCAAAACACTGGTCTAAGTGCTGAGGATAAAGCAGTGACAAAGAAACAAAAAACGCTGTTTCCTTTGGTGGGGTAAATTTATCTATCTATCTATCTATCTATCTATCTATCTATCTATCTATCTATCTGAGAGAAAGATCATAGAGAGAGAGGGAGAAGCAGACTCCCCGCTGAGCAGGGAGCCTGACGTGGGACCCCATGCCAGGACCTAGAGACCATGACCTGAGCCAAAGGTAGATGCCCAACTGACTGAGCCACCCAGGCACCCCCAAAATCCCTGTTTTCATGTAATTTGTATTCTAGTAGAAGGAGAAAGACAACAAATAAATTTATATTAGTCAGATGGTGATGAGTGCAATAGAAATTAAAATAGTTTTATGGTGGAGAGTGATAAGATCATTGTGGGTTCATGTGATTTCATAGACAGTGTTTGGAGTAAGTGACATTTCAGCCAAGACCTAAGTGTAATGAAAGAGAGTCATGCCGATTTCTGAGTAGGAAAGTTTCAGACACTAAGAATAGGAAGGGCAAAGGCTGTAGGGCAGAAATGAGGTCGGGGTACCAGAGAAACACCAGGAGGGCACTAGGTTGAGAGAGGAGTGAACAAAGAAGAGTAGGAGACGAAGTCAGAGAAGACACCAAGAAAAATTGAAAAGAAGTCTGAGGACGTAGGTTTGGGACACTCCAGTGTTTAGAAGTCAGGAAACGAGTTGCATGGAGTCAAGGAGACCAAGGAGGAGGAGCCAGGGAGGTAGAAGAAAAACCCACAAAAAAGCGGGATCTTGAAGGAAGTGTTTCAGATAAGGAGGAATGGTCAAAACAGGTCAAGTAAAATGAGGACTGGACAATTAATCATTGGATCTATCCATGTGGAGGTTTATTATGATCTTGCTAATAGGAATTCGAGTGCAACAGAGAAAACAAAAGCCTAATTAGAGTCTGTTCAATAATGACTTAGAGGAGAAGAAGTGTAGTCAAAAATATCGGCAATTCTTTTCACAGTTTGAAGCAAAAGAGAACAAAGAATGAAGTTGTGGCAGTGTTAGCTGGAAAGGGACATAGGAGGGGTTTTAAAAATATTTGGGGGGGTTTTAATTTGTATTAGGTTAGAGATTTCCTGACATGCATGTACCCTAATGGGAACGACTCAAGGAAGGAGGGGGAGAGGTGTCAAGTGCTAAGGCAGGGTGGGAGGGGACAGAATCAGCGCAGAGTTGAGTACATAGGAAAAAGGGCAAAGTCTGGATTATAGATGCAAATATGTTGGTAGATTTCGTGATGCGAATGTGGCGAAGCTCTCTTTTGAACTGGCCAGTTTATTACAATGAAATAAAAGCCACGAGTGAAGATAGGGAAGAGATGTTAAATGGCAGGAACTTTCTTTCCTGACAGTGATTCTCTATTTTCCTCAGTTGGATTTAAGGAATTGTAAGTGGGAGACTTTCTATCTTATCCTCTGCAAGCAGAAGATATTTACAACCGAGAACATCTTTGAGTTTTTGAAAACGATTGACCAAGAACACCTGCCAGCCGTCTCATTGCTTAACCTGCCCTTCTACGGCTCCAGGTACCAGCGGCTGTTCAGAGATATTACTGATGGGAATGCAACTTAAGGTTGATCTTGACTTCTTCTTCTACATAGGCTTAGATAACAACTTACGAATAAAACTGTGTTTTAGATATTGCACTGACTCTTGTTACTCCTGCCTTGTTCTCAGAGGAGGATCTAATCCCAAAGGAGTTAAGAACACTTGCTTTAGAATTATTATTAAAAACTCATTCCTGGGAATGGGGGTGGGGGAAATGGGGGAAGGGGATCAAGAGATACAAACTTCCAGTTACAAAATAAGTAAGTCATGGGGACTGTAATGTACAGAAGGGGAAATACATTTAATCATATTGTATTAATTTTGTAGGGTGGCAGATGGTAACTGGACTTACTGTGGTGATCATTTCACAATGGATACAAATGTCGAATCACTATGTTGTACACATGAGAATAATAGAACATTGGATATCAATTACACTTCAATAAAAAATTCATTCCTTCTGACAACTTACAAGGTAAATACAACAAGCATCTATAAGTACCCACCATGTGCTTGGGACTAATCCTTTTTTTTAAAATTATAGTGGACATACAATGTTATATTAGTTTCAGATGTACAACAGAGTCAGCTTTTCTATATGTTATGCAGTGCTCACCACAGTAAGTATAGACACCATCTGTCACCATACAATGTTATTACAATACTATTGACTATATTCCCTATGCTGTACTTTTTCATCTCTGTGACCTATTTATTTTATAACTGCAACTTTGTATACCTTAATTCCTTTCACCTATTTCGAGCATCCCCTTCCCACTCCCTGCCCTTTGGCAACCACCAGTGTGTTCTTTGTATTTGAGTCTGCTTCTGTTTCTTTGTTTGTTCATTTGTTTTGTTTTTTAGATTCAACACAGAAGTGAAATCATATGGTATTTGTCTTTCTCGGTCAGACTTATTTTGCTTGGCATAATACCCTCTGCGTCCATCCATGTTGTCGAAAATGGCAGATCTCATTCTCTTTTAAGGTGAAGTAATATTCCATTATGTATATATACCATATCTTTAACCACTCATCTTTGGATGGACACTTGAGTCATTTCCATATCTTGGCTAATGTGCACAACACTGTGATAAATCTGGGGTGCATCAGATATCTTTTCGAATTAATGTTTTTGTTTTCTTTGGATAAATTCCCAGTAGTGGAGTTACTGGATCAGATGGTATTTCTATTTTTAACATTTTGAGGTATCTTCCATACTGTTTTCTAACATACAGTGGTTGTGACAATTTACATTCCCACCAACAGTGCATAAGGGTTCACCAAGGGACTAATCTTTTCTAAGATTCATGAAGTAAAAGAAGCAGTAATTCTCTGACTCTCACTGACCTTCAGCTGGTCAATTTCTTAAAATTTTTATAACCTTCCATTAGCTAACTAATTTTGAGACATCCTTGCAAGAATATTCCATTTGATGATTAAAATATTATTTAGGGGTAATGTTTTGATCTAACAGAGGGTGCTTTAAGGTTCAATGCTAATATTTTTGTTTCTTGGAAGATTCCGTTTTCCTTTTGAATCTCTGTATTGAATTCAGGGCTTTCTTTTCCTTCCCAATGCTAGCCCCACTACAAGAGTAAGAAAGGAGGAAGGAAGAAGAAAACTACCATTTAGCATCCACTATCTGCCAGGTACTTTCCAGGGGTTATTTAAATTTTAAAAGAATATCACAAAACATATCTCTGAGTCTTCATTTTGCCAATTAGGAAGCGAGTATAATAAAAGTAGCTCTAAACCACTTGGCATCGTAGAGAGCTGTTACTTAATTATAGTGCCTCAGAAAATTTTGGAAATACAACACTGCTGAATTTTGCTGCAATATGCCACAAGCTCTCTTGCACAGAAAATCTGCCCACTGTGTCTTGGACTGGCATCCGGGCTTTGAGATTGTCCCACTCTACCAGCCCAACTTAATCAAGGTCATTGAAAGCTGTTCCTGTCTTGCCAGCGAAAGAAGCCGCTCCAGATTGATGTTATCGGCAAAGTTATCGAGCTTACGCTCCCTTCCATCACCCTGTGGATAACTCTGGCCCACAACTAGCCCTTATACATGGACACCACTTGACAAATGTCCCCGGGATGAGAAGAAGGCATTGATAGCCATTCTTTGATTGCGACTCTTCAGCCACTTGACAGCACTGTGATACAAGCTATGTATCACCAGCTTGTTGAAAAAAAAAAAAAAAGTCCTGTGAAATGGCATCAAAAGCCTGAAGGACGTCTGGATATCTATCATCTATCCCTTCTCCTTTGTCGGTGCATCCAAGAAAGAAATTAAACTTACTTGCTGGTTTCTTCCTAAAGAAAGCTGGTGACTACCTGACCACTCTTATTTTGCAAATTTGCCAATCAATGGATTCTTTGTGTCTCGCCCAGGTTGAGGTTTTTGCATCTCAGTGAACAAGCATCCTAACAGCACATTCTAAAAATCTTCAGATGCTTTTAGATCATCTTTCCTAAGATTCTAGTCTGACTCTTTAAGGCATAGGAATAAGCTTTTTAGGACCCAGGGAGTGGTGAAAATATTCTCTTTGTCCATCCACATGTGCTCTATTTAAGCTCACTTCACAAACAAATAACTACTGGCCACTAGATTTATATATATTTATATTTATGATATAAAGGGTTGTCTTTATACTCCAGTTCTGACTGCAATAAAGAGGTGTTATTTCGTTGTCGGCAATCAGCCAACTCTGTGAGATAGGGAGGAAGGGCAGGTGTTTGCAAGTGTAAGTGTTTGTGTATGAAAGTTGATGCAGAGGGAAGAAGGAGCCAGGCTCTTTCAAGAAAAGGTGAATTCTTTCCTACTACTCTGCTTTCTTTCCTTCCCTTAAATAAACTCATAGAGAATTTTCCTCCAAATTTTCTACATTGCTAATGAGTACAAGTCAATCCATGGAATAGGAAACTAAACTTAACGCACTTACACTTTGGATGATAAATTTGGCTTTCTGTTTCCCGTCATTCCCAGTGACAAGTCATCTCCTTTCCCTGATGTCACTTCCCACTAACTCTTTTGATATACTAATCAATGTCCTCCCATTCCTGGTGGAGATGATGAGACTTTGGGTTTGATGCTGAACCCTTTCGTAGTTCATATTTCTCATTATGTTGTTCTTCCTTCTGTGAAGGGGATAGAGCATGGCTGATAAATATATGGCACTCCTCTTCCATGGATACAGCAGACATAAAAAAAACCTGTCAATCACAGCCTTCTTTATTCCTGAGACTGGCTCAGGAGTCTTCCCAACATAATACCCTAGACTGGGGATCTGCAAACATTTCTGTAAAAGACCAGACAATAAATAGTTTAGGTTTGGTGGACCATACAGTCTTTGTTGCACCCACTCAACTCTGCCATTTCAGGGTGAAAACAGCCACAGACAATACGGAATTGAGAAAGGGGCAGGCAGGGCTACGTAGGGAAAGATAGAGGGCTCTGTGATCAAACTCACAGAAACCCCTTGAATTGTGGAGGTATAAGGAAACTAGAGATAAGGGAACACTCCAGACCACCCTGCCCTAGGTGTCTGAGGGGAGAGTCTTATTTATGACAGTCTCCTGTGGTCAACAGAAAATAACCAGACCCTAAAATGAAGTAAGCCGTTAAAGATGTTATTACTAGTCCTTAAAGGTGCTGCCGGTAGAAAAGTCAAAAAGATTTAAGTTCCCTGGTTAGCTTTCTATAAAAGACCAACCCTAAAAGCCCTCAGCGGCAACCCTGTCGAGACCCCTCCCACTCCTGAGTTTTTTCTTTATCCTTGCTTAATAAACTGCTATGGCTTTACTCACTCTCCTCTGTCTGTGAGATTCATTCTTTGACTCCCTGAGATAAGAACCTCGCTCTTCTGCTTCAGAATGAATGAGCAGGGCTGTGTTCCAACAAAATGTTATTTACTAAGGGACGTCTGGGTGGCTCAGTTGGTTGGGCAGCTGCCTTCGGCTCAGGTCATGACCCCAGGGTCCTGGAATCGAGTCCCACATCAGGTTTCTTGCTCAGTGTGGAGTCTGCTTCTCCCTCTGCCTCTGCCTGCCTCTCTGCCTGCTTGTGCGCTCAATCTCTCTGACAGATAAATAAATAAAATCTTAAAAAAAATGTTATTTACCAAAAGAGGGGGGCTGGCTGGTTTTAGCCCATGCACTTTTGTCTATAGTTTGACAACTATAGTGTGCAAGTCCTTGCTCTAAATACCTACCACCAACCAAAGTTGCCATCTGAAGATCAAACCTATCCAGTGTTCTTGGGCTGCAGTACAAGATGCTGCAAGGCTTCAGTGTTGACTCTAGTAACCTGGAGACTTCCACCCAAGGAACTGATGGAACTCAGTTTAGGACCCTCTGCTCTGGGTGTCTTAAAGGGAAAAGTCACTTTGGGACCACGGAGAACAAGTTTCAAGCCCCACCTATTTTCATTCTCTTCGATTTTGTCAGTGGTGGGGCGAGCATGGGAATTCTATACATTCGTTTTCCAAACATACAAAAAAAAATTGACATGAAATACCTCCATCATTGCCTTAGAATTGGTACTATTATGTAAAGCACTTCGATCACCAAAAGTTCGCCCCCGCCATCAGATTAAAAAGAGGCAAAACAACAGCCAAACAAATCTAAATTACATTTTAATTAGATAGGATGAAATGGAATTCAACTGCAGCCTGGCAACCACCAATTGTATCTCAATTATTTATGAGATTTAAAATATGCAGAAGTAGATTAAACCATCCTATTCCTGATTCTTGTGGGCTCTTTAGCCAAATAGACGACTTAGGTGAAGGTAGATAGATAGGGCTTTGAAAACCTAAAGGGGCATTTCAGGCAAAAAATAAAATAAAATATGGGTTCCTCAGTTGGTTAAGCATCTGCTTTTGGCTCAGGTCATGATCCCGAGGTCCTGGGATGGAGTCCGGTGTTGGGCTCCCTGCTCAGCAGGGAGTCTGCTTCCCTCTCTCCCTCTGCTATTCTTTCTCTAGCAAATAAATAAGATCTTTAAAACAAACAAACAAACAAAGAAATAAAATAAAATGAGAGAGATTAATTTTTCCCAGAAGAATATTACTTGAATGAAATGCCTCTTGTCTTTTAACAAGGATAGTTAACAAACCTCTTAGACCTGTTAAATATTGTTAAATATTATTACATAATATATTTTTATATTTTAAAAAGAAAACTTCTATGATTTCAATGATAAGATGTTAACATGGGCCCTCTCTTAGGAAGTTGTTTAATGGAACTGATTCTCTTCTCTCAGGCTGGCACTTATCATCTACATGCATTTTATTCTTCTCCTGCCATCGCTTTCAACAGAGATCATAAATGTCCTCTTCTCAGATTATTATCCAGAAGAAAAAGCACAAAATTCTTCATTTGATCCTTTCAAGCCCGACATTATGTGAAAAGACAAGAAATCTATTTTTGTATCCACTCATTAGCCTCGCACTCTCTTTAATGCAGCTTTATCAATTTGGACAATAAAATCTCATTAATTTGTACTCCATCACTTTGGAATTTGAGATCATTTGGGCAGGGCTAGCCTGAAGATGATCTGTTCAATATTTATGGGAAAATAAAATTATTCATGCTGATGATTAATGCAAATAACCTACCAAAGCAAAATAAAAGTTCAACTGATATTATTAAAGTCTATACTCATCAGTAGGCTTTCAAGGCCCTCTCTGAACTAGCCAGAACATACTTCCCCAACTCCATGCCCCAACTCCATGTAGCTACTACCAAAGCCAAAGATCACCCTGTGTTTTCCCTTTTTTTGCCCCACATGCACTGTACTCTCTTGGAAATGCCCTTGTCTTCTTCCTCTAGTTCTAGCTCTCAAAATCCGATTCCTCCTTTAGAAACCAACCTGAAACATCATTGGCGCTGTGAAGACATCTCCAATACTGCAACCAAGATGAACTCTCTTCTGACATTCTGGGACATGACAGTATGTGTGACGTTGGCATGCCGGACTACATGTGCGGCTGAGTCACTGACAGTGATTTCACATATAGGTCTAAAAATCTGACTACTTCATTATGTTTTTATGTAATCATGCCCGAACAATTACAAATTGACATAGATATTTTCTCCTCAATTACTTTTCTTTATTCTTTATCTTACTGTTGGGCCATTGCGTGAAAGTTTAAAAAATATGTATATAAGTAGGTTAAATTATCCATGAATTTTCAGTATAGTCAGAGAATGTTACAAATTTTTTAGGTAAAAAGAACATGTTATATTTGATTGTGTTGAGAATATCTGAATGAGATTATGGAAAGATCTGTTCCCTTTTCATTAATTTCTATTTCAGAGAACGATACTGCCAAAGACTCATTTGCCCAAGTCGGAAATTTTAACACCATCATTAATTCTTCCTTCCACCTCCTCCCCCATCTAATCATTCCTAAGACTTGTTGGTTCTTCTTACGAAGAGTCTTGTCATTTCCAGGCCTACAACTATAACTGCTATGACTCATCAGAATCTTATAATCTGTGATACAGATTATTTCAACTCTACCCAGTTTTCTGAGTATTTTTTAAAAACATGTAAATCTGATTATATTATATTTGCATTCAAAATTGTTGTCTACTCCCTATGGCATACAGAATAAATAGCCTTAAAATGAAAATAAGACCTTTTATGATCTAGCCCAACATCTCTACCCAGTGTCACCTCCTGTCTACTCTAATGACCTCTCACTCCTACAGTTCTCACCTTGCACTTTCCATTCCAGCAACATAAACTACTTTAATTTCCAACCTACGTTGCTCTTATAACCCTCAATGACTCTGCACATGCTACTTCCTCTATTTTAGATATCACTTGGAAAACTCTCCTCTGAAAATATCCCTGACTTCCTAAGGAACACTGTTTTTTTTTTAATCTTTGTTTTCTTAAATGCAATAGACTTTTTGTATCTGTACTTCCATAGACAGGAAGCTCATTAAAGGCATGAGTGTCTCTACCCTCCATATGGGCTCAAACTTAGCACACTGCCCAATCATAAATGTTCATTTATTGAAATGAACAAATGAATACATTTTTACTTTCACTGGAACATCTTAATATGTATGTTTGAAGTAATCACTGTTATCTGAATAATCTTTATTCTAAAAACCCTACTACCCAGTTAGATCTTACTTTCTGAGACTTTTTAAATCCTGCCTTTCTTACAATTTCACTAAGGTTGTCCTATTTTCTTCCACTTTGCCATCCTCCCATTTATGTTATTTTTTCCTTTTGCATTGTGGTCTTATTAGGTTAATAAATGACCAGGTTTTATGCTTCAACAGTTAAGTTAAACTCATATAAAACACTAACTACCTGCTTTTATATGAATCACCCATGCTAAAACTATTTCCTCACATTTTAGCAGAAATAAGTTTTTTTTTTTTTTTTTAAAGATTTTATTTTATTTGACAGCGAGAAACACAGCGAGAGAGGGGACACAAGCAGAGGGAATGGTAGCGGGAGAAGCAGGCTTCCCGCAGAGCAGGGAGCCCGATGCGGGGCTCGATCCCAGGACGCTGGGATCTGACCTGGGCCGAAGGCAGACGCTTAACGACTGAGCCACCCAGGCGCCCCCAGAAATAAGTTTAAAAGAGGATCTCCTTTTAGAAAACATAGAAATCTCCACCTGGGTAATTTTATTACCAGATTTATAATTTGAAAAAGATAGCATAATTAACATATAATATGTATATTACATATATAACATTCATGGCAGTATTGTTTATCATAGTAAACAATTGGATAGAGAAGAAATGAATTAATTATATATATTTAATGAAGTACTCTGCAGCAGTTTAAAAGAATGAGGTAGAGCTCTATTTGCTCTCTAGAGATGTTGGGTTTTAACATTAAGTTAAAGAGATGAAGAACAACAAATATGTATAATTCAATTTCTGTGCATAATACAAAGTATATGCATATACATGCTAACATTTTTCTGGGGGATAACGAGAACCTTATACTGATTATTTAAGGGAGAGGGAGTTAGTGTGTGTGTATGTATATGTGTATGTGTATGTGTATGTGTGTGTGTGTGTGTGTGTGATGAGGTAAGGAAGGTTTAACTTCTAACTTTCTGTTTTACTTGAGTACACATTTTTGTTTTTATGACAGAAGTAGAATTATGGACCATTTTACTTTCTTATACTTTCCTGTATTAAAAAAGACATATAAAACTTATATTAAAAATGAATATTCACAAGTGATTCTCAAACTTTATTATGTACCAGAATTACCTAAGGTACTTTTTAAAAAGCGGATTCCACATTCCTACCTCAAACTTCTGTATTAGAATCTCTATATGGTATGGACCAAAGAAGATGAATTTAACAAGGATCTCAGGTTATTCTGGCACAGGTGGTATGAGCAATATGCTTTGAGAAATACGGCAGAACAACTAACTGATACCTCAGGTTCATACCTCTTTATGTTTAAGACACCTTCACCAGTAGTTATAATAATAAGTTCTTGTGAGGATAAAATTAGATAACCTTTGTAGATCACTTAGTGCAGGGCTCTGTGCAGGGCAAACGCTACTGGGGGAGGGAGGCTATCCATTGTTTGGTTTAGTCTGATGTTTTTGTTGTTGTTGTTGTTAGCCATTTCTACTTTTAGATTAAAGATTCCCAAAAGGAAACCAACTGTTTAAATAAGCTGAGACAAGAACTTGTACAATGAGAAAAATTGTTTGAGAACTTTTAAAAAATGTTTAGTGTTCTTTCCTATTTTTCACTGAGAATAAGCACTTTTTCATTTGGAACAACAGTTACATATAAAATCATATTTAGCTATTAGATGCTATTATTTTATTATAAGGTTTTATTTTTCCATTATATATGAATTTTCATGGTGCTTCAGAATCAAGATTTATCTTGTGTGGTGATATATATCTTAAAAAACAAAAATTCAAAATAAGGTCAGTGGCAGAATATTATTTGATTTACAAGAGTCTTCAGAACTTTCAAAATGTATTATTATTGCAAGGTGAAAGACACAAAAATATGGGAGAACTACTGCCAATTCTATGCATTATGATCCATACTCTATTTGCCATTTCTCTGGTGAAGAGGTTCAGAACAAGGCCCCCCCCCCCAAATTTGTCATATAGATTATTTTGAGCTGAAGACAATCAAGCCCCAAAAGACTCAGGAAGAGCTTTTTATGTCCTCCTTAACTAACTAAAAGAATTTAGATAGAGAGCCTCGTCTAGGAAGAGAGCTATCACTAGGGATACTATAAAGAGTATGGGCCAGGAGTGGTGGATGTAAGGATGGAATTTGGTGGCGTAGGTTTGTTCAGATTCCTCTCAGTATCCAATTGTCTCTGCCCGGCATGGCAAACATCTAATCATCAAACATCTGCTCCCCACGTCACCTTGCGAATCACCTTCTACCCCTTTGAAGTCCCAAGTCCCTAACCTATTCCTTAGCTCAGAATAGCATATAACCCTCAACTGTCTGACTCATCCTGGCATCTCATTTTTTACAGGGCTCCTGAACATATGTAATTAAATTGTTTTTCTCCTGTTAATCTATCTTAGGTCCATTTAGTTAATAGACCAACCAAAAGAACCTAGAAAGGTAGAGGAAAAATTTTTCCTCCTCTATACTAGCCTAGAAGGTGTTTGTTTGTAAGTCCTGTGGTCAAAAGATAGTAAATATCCTGGCAAACATTGTAGTCAGCCTCTCATGCTACATATCCACCAGAAAACTGACAGTGAAACATAGCCAAGAGCACAAAAAACAGTGGATTTGTAGCCGGTTGTAAGTCTCGATCAACTAGCTCCACTTACTTCATCTCTGATGACATCTTTTGAAGTTCCAGGGACAAGCAGAGAAGTCTGTCACATATAACTCATTTACTCTTTCAAGGCATTGCACAAATGTTATTGCTGTAAGGGAAAAAGGGGTATAGCAATGCCTTTTTCAGGGTTCCCCTTTACAGGGGTCTTTCCATGGTCAGCTGGGATCCAGTTTAATCTGGTGGCAGTTTAATCTGAAGCTGCCCTCAACAAGCAGCCCTACCTGGGACATATCTTGGCTTCCTCATCAAATGTTAACTCTATTAATGATTTGATCCAATCTGATAAACTCTATCTATAAAAGTAGCAGTAGACAGATTACATGTAACAGGATCCCTGTTCTACCTAAATCTAAAGATTGAACTAATGTGGAAATTTGGGGGTCTAAAGTCAGTGAGTAGAGAAATGTTTGTCTTTTGTTTTATGTGGTGCTGGGACTTTGAAAAACCATATTTTGTATTTAACATAATTTTATGTTAAAAACAAAAAATGCCATCATTTTTTAAAAGTGTAAGCTACAGAAAATAAAGTCCTCAACTTGGAAAGGATTCAAAGAAAACACTTTATGTTCTTCATTTAAGAGATTCTCATTGAGGGCGCCTGGGTGGCTCAGTGGGTTAAACCTCTGCCTTCGGCTCAGGTCATGATCTCAGGGTCCTGGGATTGAGCCCCGCATCAGGCCCTTTGCTCAGCAAGGAGCCTGCTTCCTCCTGCCTCTCTGCCTACTTGTGATCTCTCTCTCTGGGTCAAATAAATAAGTAAAATCTTAAAAAAAAAAAAGAAAGAGATTCTTATTGAGGGAGGTGGAAGCTTCCCCAGATGATCGATTGTTTTCATCCGAGTGGTTAGAAGTCTTTAATGATTTTCAAAGAGCACATGAATTGAAGAGGTTAGCAACATTTCACTAGTCTAATTAGTCTGTGTGTTGAGTGATGTGGCTGGGTGTGTCCACTGATATTTCTGTCTTCTCCTCTTCTAATTTCTGGCCCCTGAAAATATATAAAAGGGAGTTCTTCCACTGAGTCACCAAGCCCAGGCTTGTTACTCTAAATGGCAACTATCTGTATGTCCTGGGTTTACCCTTCGCCCCAATCCCAATAACCTTAAAACTTTGGGAAATGATACTAATATACTTTTTACTAGGAATACTATCTGATACAAAGTATTCTTTTTAAAATGTTACTCAAAGGAGTTTTTGCTGAGGAGTTCTACTCTTTTTAATAAGGTAATTTAATACACCCTATTAAATTGTCCTGGAAAAAAAAAATCACATCCTCTCAAAAGAGAGCAATCTACTGGCTTCTTACCAGCAAACTTGAGCTGAACTCAAATGTCTTTTCAACCTGACAACTCGTAAGTGAGTGATTTCTTGATTGATTTTTAGACTTGTAACAATGCTCTTCAGAGTTCTCATTCACTCCCTGAAATGCCACTAACCTTGGTTCTGGGGTGCTGGGAAGTCTATTAGAAAAAATAATCTAGAAAATAGGATTCTCTTAGTCTGAAAGAGTTAATGGAATACAAGAGAGGAGAAGCTTAATTGCCTCTCATCTACCGATGTCTTAAATTCTTTTTTTTTTTAAGATTTTATTTATTTATTTGACAGAGAGAGGGATCACAAGTAGGCAGAGAGGCAGGCAGAGAGAGGGGGAAGCAGGCTCCCCGCTGAGCAGAGAGCCCGATTCGGGGCTCCATCCCAGGACCCTGATATCATGACCTGAGCCGAAGGCAGAGGCTTAACCCACTGAGCCACCCAGACACCCCAGTGTCTTAAATTCTTCAACATTCTTCCAAGTTTAGTAACCTGTCAGTACATAAGCCAAGGATAGCAGTGAACAAAAGAAACTGTGTAATGATTTTGTTACATTCTCGAGTAAGATTTATGTTTTACGATATGTATTGTTAACTAAATATGAAAATGTTTAGGGAAATGTGAAAAATGGCATTGGCATTCTTTAGCTTAGTATATATATTTTATATAAAACAACAAAATAAATGAACGGTCATTATTTGATCATTTAGAAACAAATGGAAAGAAACTGTACTCTTTCTTCTTGCATATTCTTGACAGAGTGTGAAACAGTATTGCAGAGAATAAATGATATTTTTTTCTAGCATTTCTAAAATGCATAGGTAAACACAATTTAAAGTTGCTCTCTAATCACTAATATATTTTGAATGTGTTTTGAGCTGTGTTGTTTCCATTAAAACCTGAAGCTACACAGTTGGAAAAATATGGAGTAGAATGCTTAAAAACATCAGAAAGTTAGCCAAAAATGTAGTTATGAGCCACCAATGACAGGTATGCTCCTCTTTTTTCTAATCAAGCACTTTAAAGTAATCATTTCCCTCGTAAAATCCTTCACACAAGAAGAGATCATGCACCGCTGTGAGCACAAATATCTGGGCATTTTCTCCCTTGGCTGACATATTAAATAACAAGAAACCAACATGACACTAAAATGAGAGCTTCTTGGGGCACCTGGGTGGCTCAGTGGGTTAAAGCCTCTGCCTTCGGCTCAAGTCCTGGTCTCAAGGTCCTGGGATGGAGCCCCACATCGGGCTCTCTGCTCAGCAGGGAGCCTGCTTCCCCCTCTCCCTCTGCCTGCCTCTCTGCCCACTTGCGATCTCTCTTTCTGTCTGTCAAATAAGTAAATAAAATCTTTAAAAGAAGAAATAGAACTGATTTCAACATTGAGCATTAGAATAGGTGAGCAGGGCAACATTTTGAGGCACACTCTCTATTTCATAAGAGGCAAATGTCTCCTCCCTCACATAAACCTGGGGATGTGCAATTAGCCATTGCATACGGACTCACACAATGGGGTGAGTCTTCCCTAAAAAACAAAACCCCCTGCCACAACCTATAGAGTAAGCTCCAGGTTATATGGCTGAGGTTCTCCCTTCTCAGAAGGGACTAGAAGTTGAATTTGGAGAATGCTAGCCAATATGTGGATATTTACCTGTTTTACATGGCACGGGACAGTGAAGCAGTGCAGTTTGCTACTGACGTGTCTCTGCCCTACTCGCCCACCCCGGCTTCCACTCTTCAAATCCTCAACAAGGATCATGCGTGCAAGATAAAACTAAAAAATAAGCTGACTCTGCTAAAAAATTTGTTTATTCTCTTCCTAAAATACAATGGGAAGCAACTTGAAGGATTTTGAACTACAGAGATGGTGTCAAATTCACTTTAAATCACTTGAAAATAATTACTTTAAAATAATATATTTAACATTCTAGTACTAACTACCCAAGTTAAAATCCTGTTATAGTTGGTCACCACTGATAAAAATCTTAAATTCTTATTCATTCTTATTATTTTTCTATTTTATCCTTTTTTTTTTTTTTAAAGATTTTATTAATTTGACAGAGAGAAAGAGAGTACAAGCAGGGGGAGCAGGAGAGGAAGAAGCAGGCTCCCTAATGAGCAGGGAGACTGATGTGGGACTCCATCCCAGGACCCTGGGATCATGACCTAAGCCAAAGGCAGACACTCAACTGACTGAGCCACCCAGGAGCCCCCTTTTCTATCTTATTCTCGACTATTTAATTTCATTTCTTATTCACACTAGTTCCTAGTGATATGCTCTTTCTTACTTTTTTTTTTAGAGATTTTATTTATTTATTTGGCAGAGAGAGATCACAAGTAGGCAGAGAGGCAGGCAGAGAGAGGAGGAAGCAGGCTCCCCACTGAGCAGAGAGCCCGATGTGGGGCTCGATTCCAGGACCCTGATATCATGACCTGAGCCGAAGGCAGAGGCTTTAACCCACTGAGCCACCCAGGCGCCCCTCTTTCTTACTTTTTGTCTACACTCTTCAAAAACTTCACTGTGATTCCAAATGTTCAAAATATTTATATGTCTTTATTTATATCTAAATACAAATGTTATTCAGTAAACATGCGCTATTCACGGAGCAGTACAAACCAATAAAATGAGATCGCTCTTCTCTAGTGAGCAGTGAATTCAAACTGGAAAAGATGGGGACCAGAGCTTCAGTGCTCTGTATTGTATTGTTTTGTTTTGTTTTGTTTAAATGCTGATGGGAGCCAAACTCAGGAATTCAACGTCACCAGAGAAAAGCAAAGGGTCAGGGCTAAGAGTGGAATAATTAGTTAAGAGGAGGTGGGGAGGGCAGGTATGCAATGATTTGTGTTACAGTTTTAAAAGAGAGGTTGCCTGGAGAGTAAGGAAAGATAAGGGATGCCAGCCAAATAGTAATTCTTCTCAGAGCTGACTAAAATTTGACTGGGATTTATGGACCTTGAGAGCTCTCTATGACGGCTTCGTGTTTTTTGTACAGTTTTTTTCCTTTTTGTGTATGTTCTTCCCCCCTTAAAGTATGTTAACTCTAGAGTTTCTTAAGGATTAAAATAAGCCTGGGATGCCTGGGTGGCTCAGTTGGTTAAGCAGCTGCCTTCAGCTTAGGTCATGATCCCAGGGTCTGGGATCGAGCCCCACATCGGGCTCCTTGCTCGGCAGGGAGCCTGCTTCTCCTTCTGCCTCTGCCTGCCTCTTTGCCTACTTGTGATCTCTCTCTCTCTGACAAATTAAAAAAAAATTTTTTCTTAAAAAAAAAAGGATTAAAATAAGCCTAATAAAAGTTCTGGGAGTAGAATTTTTGAAGAGTTTACAGGATTGATGAACATTTCATGTGACAATTATACTTCTCTACATGGAAATGCAGCCACAGGCTTGTTTTTATTGTTGACCCAGGAAGAATCTTTGCCTGAATATATGAGGTCAGACCTTACACCACACTTGCTAACTTCTAATTTTCAAAAACGTATAATGATGACTCTACATAAATAGAAAAAGAACACATGTCAAATATTTTTTTAACTCATTTATGACTAAGGTAAGATATTAAAACTGGTTCCAAAAAAATGTGAAGAACAAACTTCTACATGGGCTACCAGATCGATTACATGAACTTGGTAATAGATGCAAATTGGCTAATATTCTATAGAGCAGTAAAATGTAATATTTGGGGATCATCTTTTCCGAAAGGTGGAAATCAAATGTAACTCCGACAGACAAAATCTGTTTGGATTTTTATAAAAAAAGGAACATTTGCATTATTATGGAGAAGAAATATTTGCATTGTTACCCATTTCCTACAACTAACTGCTTTCTCTGTAGTCTATAAGATAGACTAACCAATGAAGGACAAAGATACAATATTTCATATAAAAAATTACTATTTCATTCTGGCAGAATAAGCATTCAAAGGTTGTGGCACACTTACTTTTCCATGTTATTCTTCCAAACGACTTAATAACCCAAACTTCAAATAATTTATTGTCTTCTTTCCTCTCCCATTCCGAGTCAGGCTCCCCAAGCAAGGAGCCTGCATCCACCTCTGCCTCTCTCCCCTGCTTGTGCCCTCTCTCTCTCAAATGAATAAGTAAAATCTTAAAAAAAAAAAAAGAGGCTTAATAATAAGAGTAGAGATTTGCCTCCCTATTCTTTTCCTTAAAGCCTTTATTTTAGAAAGCTTTTAATCATAAGTGCTTTCTCCTTTTTTTGAAATGCTTATAAATCCTTTTGAAAACTAGATAAACCTTTTGTCAGCTTTACAACCCAAGAATGCCCTTCTGAAAGACCTGAGAGCCATCTCTTTGAAGTGCAAACATTACGGGAGTGAGTGCCCCTGTCTCCTAGTTCCAGGGAAGACTAGGAGCCTCTCTTAGGTGGGCACCTTGCTCCCAGTTGCAAACTCTCATCATAAATAAATAAGAAATTTGTTTCCTCTGAATAAAACCAATTTGCTAACACAGATGGCTACCCCAATTGCCAGGTAAAATTAGGATGAATTCTGTATGATTAAAGATGCTATGCAGTCCCTACCTGAGGACTAAGTTATTGTTTATATAAAGAAGAGGTATGGGGCGCCTGGGTGGCTCAGTGAGTTAAAGCCTCTGCCTTCAGCTCAGGTCATGATCTCAGGGTCCTGGGATCAAGCCCCGCATCGGGCTCTCTGTTCGGCAGGGAGCCTGCTTCTCCCTCTCTCTCTGCCTGCCTCTCTGCCTCCTTGTGATCTCTGTGTCAAACAAATAAATAAAATCTTAAAAAAAAAAAAAAAAAAAGCATCCCTGGGGCGCCTGGGTGGCTCAGTCATTAAGCATCTGCCTTCAGGGGCGCCTGGGTGGCTCAGTGGGTTAAAGCCTCTGCCTTCGGCTCAGGTCATGATCTCAGGGTCCTGGGATGGAGGCCCGCATCGGGCTACCTGCTCATGGGGCTCCCTTTTCATCGGTAAGCTTGCTTCTCCCTATTCTGGTCCCCCATCTTGTATTCCCTCTCGCTGTGTCTCCGTCAAATAAACTTAAAAAAAAAATTTAAAAATAGTATCCCAGAGGCCACTGTGTTCTAGATGGAAGTACTTTGACAGATAGAAAGGAAAATGTTGCTGCTTGTCTCATGTGCGTACTTTGTTGCATGTTAGTTTCCCATCTGTTCAAGGTTTATGGGAAGTTCTGGCCATATTTTTTCATGTATTCTGTAGCTTAACTTTTGGCTATTTTTTTTAAGGCAAGGACAGAATTTTTATTCTTATTTGTCTTTTCAAACTCATCTGATCACTCAATATTCTCCCAGGTTCCAAGTGACCCCTTTTGGTTACACCCCGATTCTACCCTTAGGCATTTCTGTTTCAGCTGTGTTTTCAGTATTCCAGTCTTGGGTTTTTAGCAATTCTCATTTCATTATGTTTCTATTTTAATTTCTTCTCAAACTGTTTTTTTTAATGCATTATTAAGTAGGAGGCAAGGCAATTTGAAGGGGAAAGCAAGCTATTTTGGTGATAATACAATGGTAATAATTTTGTAACAAATTGTCCCTAAGGGTTATAAGATAAGTCCAAAGCTGTAAAGTACGTTAGCTGCAAACATTTGCAATAAAGCCAATGCCAACTGCATGGAGGTTATTTCAGAAGTTGTAGGTCAGTGTTAGGGCTGAGTTCAGTTAACTAGAGGCAATTCTTTGACATTGACAGCTGAAATAGGGCCACATTAGAAGTGCTGTTGTGTAAAAAAAAAAAAAAAAAGTGCTGTTGTGTGATCACATTTTAGTGCCTATTATGTCTTGATTAAGACTCCCCTGGATATTCCTTTTTAATGGAATTTGAGGAATTAAAAATGGCTTCACAAATCACTTTTTAATCTGGTGAAGTAAGCAGGGAATGAAAAACACCACGCTGTCATCTTCAAGTGCAGGGAAAGTTGTAAATAAAGAAAACAAATTAGTGGCTGGTTCACACCTCATCAGCTACCTAACAACCTGTTACCAGTTAATTACACACCTTTAAAACGCATGTACAAGGGAAATTATTCAGAAATCAGTTTCTCTAAGGGGGAGGATGCCAGACAAGTACCATTTCAGAAGAGGCTCTGTTTAACTATTTCGATAACCAAGCATAAAGGGGAAAACATTTTTTTCTCAAGAATTATAGTCCTGAAAGTGTCGTCTCTTAGTAGTCTAGCCCCAATGCCTCCACACCAATTATTCACTTTAGACGGATAAATATTTGTTGAGGACCTCCTGGGAAATACAGTCTCTGATATCCCTTTGTGACCTACTCTAATCTCCTCCATACATCAGCGGCCCCCACTGGTTGTTTACTATGTTCGGAGCCCAATCCTGAGCAATGAGAGAAGAATTAGATCACAGATGACCAGCTAAACACCAGTGATGAGAAGTTTGAACAGTCTCTCTGTGTGCTTCCTATTCCATAATATACCTATGTCCTCTTGCTTTGAGGTAGTTCGAATAGAAAGCAGTTGGAAACTATGTATCCTGGACAGCGAATGAATTTGGGATGGAAGCTACGAGTATTGTTACCTTGTCTATACACGCAGCCTTGTTGAGGGGCTCATGTGTACCTGTGTGTGATTTATTTTTTCAAAATTATTTTCAATAAGTGAAAGACCCCAAAATACGGCTTGGTAAATGCTAATAATACGATGAAACTGTCCTCCAGGATTTTGGTCTGCATATTGGCTTTGACTCCCTGGGTTATCTGGAGTCAATCCTTTTCTTACTCGGTGCTCCAAGTTACCCCTGTGAAACCAAGATAATCATAACCTACCTTCACTGGATTGCTTGGAGGTACAAGTAATGGAAATAAATTGAATACACTAAGCCTGGGGTAAAGGTTCATTACTATTATCTTCCATGGTATTTATGGAGAGTGAACCATGAGATTGGTTTGGTTGCCTGATCATATCTATTTCCTATAGCTCTTATTGTAATTTATGACCTAAATTTCTAAAATGGTAGTATGTTGTGCATCTACTAAATGTTCTACTACAAATTAGCCTATTTTGAAATTGGAAGTACAAACTGTTTGAAATCAGTTAACTCCACAAATTAATATACTGTATGTTAATTCCATTTGAGTTATTTTCATTCATAAGTGATTATTTACATGATGTGTATCCGGATCATTTAGCATTAATTCATCTTCTAGCAGCTTAATTCTTCAGTAGGCACTGTAGTCAAAAGATATCTAGACATTTCCATTTAAAAAATACGTATGTGTGTATACAAATTTATGTACCCACATACATATATTCCACAGACCATAAGTTGTCCAAAATCATTTGGGTAAAATTCTCCTGGTTATTTGCCCAAAGATATTTGTTAGTTGGTTAGGTAAAGGTATGAATGTTTTGAGCAGGATCTTTATTAAATCTTTGTGTAGATATTGAGCATATCCATAGAAAATCTTCTCAGGGAGTAATGACTGCTCTCCAGCCCATGTAGGTCAAATGGTGCAGCCATTTGGAAAACAGCTTGGCAGTTAAACACAGAGTTACCATAAAAACGGTTAACATGGAATTACCACGTGACCCAGCCAATCTACTTCTAGGTATATACCAAACAGAAATGAAAACATATGTCCACACAAAAACTTGTACATGAGTGATTATAGCAGCATTCCAAAAAATGGAAAACAACCCTAAGTCCCATCAACTGAGAAGCAGATAAATAAAATGTGTTATGTTCATACAATGGATAATATTTGACAATAGCAGGAAATAAAGCACGATCACAAGGAAGGAAGGGAATCCATTCACAAAAAGGAAGGAACCCAATCACAAAAAAAAAATCACATATTGTATGATTCCATTTGTATGAAACGTCCCAAATGGGCAAATCCAAGTTGGTGAGGTTTTTTTATTTTTAAGATTTTTATTTTATTTATTTATTTATTTATTTATTTGACAGAGAGAGAGAGAGAGAGATCACAAGCAGGCAGAGAGGCAGGCGGGGGCGGGGGGTGGGAAGCAGGCTCCCTGCTAAGCAGAGAGCCCGATGCAGGACTTGATCCCAGGACCCCAGGATCATGACCTGAGCCAAAAGCAGAGGCTTTAACCCACTGAGCCACCCAGGTGCCCCCAAGTTGGTGAGTTTTTGAAACAATGGGGGACTGACTGCTCATGGATGCCAGATTTCTTTCTGAGGTGAGAAAAAATGATCTAAAATGGATTGTGGTGATGGTTGCAGAATACACCAAGAATCATTGACTT
>CM053614.1:30998825-31030533 GCA_028646535.1 Procyon lotor
ACTTCAATTTCTGAAATGTTTGTATTCACAAGACTTTACTCATGTGAGTTTTACCGAGGGTAGGCTAAGCCTCTCTTCTGACTTGATAACTCTTCTTAGACAACTGAGCAAAATAATAGCATATCAAATACACCTGCTTTTTTTCCCTAGCACCTCCCTTTCTAACACGTGAAAGAATAAATCTTTGTGATTTCAAAGGAGCCCTCTGAGAAATCTCAAAGATGGTTTTAGTTCTTTGGGGTCCTCAGTTGACTTGAAGAACATGAAGGAGTTTGGACATCAAAGATGACCTACTTCCTTAGGACACAAATTTTCCTTAAAAAAACCAGAAGTACATATACAGCTGTAGTTCTCTAAAACTATGGCTCCTAAGTATGATCTAAACCACATTAATTCTAACATTTAATAAAAGCAACAAACTTCTAATTCACAGAGAAAGCTGGGGAGTGGCTAATTGTCTGCCTGGCCTGTCACACATCACTCTTTTGTAGCACAGTCGAAGAGCTCATGAATACACATAAGGCAGCTCTCCCTACAGCCACTTGCTATCATTTATATACATTTCTCAAAGTGGCAGAAATGAGCCTACTCATTACAGAACCAAGAGATAGCCTCATAAAAATGAGAAGCAAATGGATATAAACTTAAAATTATGATCACTAATCAGTATTTCAGTATTCTATTGTACTATCTTAAGATACTTGCTATCATACTAATTATCAAATGAATATCCTTTAATTAACTCAAGTTAGTATTAGCCTGAGGTTTTAAGTTAACTATAAATCTTGTAAATTGTCTTCAAACTGACAGGTGACAAAATGTAATTACTGTTGAAATGGAGTTGATCAGAATAATGGTTTTATTTGGGTAAATACGAATTTACATATTTCATAATCTTAAACATTAAATAGAAGTAACATAATAAACTTCAATCAGTAAATCTGTTTAAGATTAGAAAGCATATATCCAAGTAAAGTAAAAATCTACTCTTTTGTATACATATATATTTATGTATGTATATGTATACAGCACTAACAAAGCAGAGAAGACAGCTATTTTTTAAAAGTAAAACAAGTAATACTAAATTTGTCTCATTTACTAAATTCTGTGAGAGTGAATTCTTAAAACATTTCTGGGCTGAATACTTTTAAAATCTAAGACATTGAAAATATGAGAAATTCAATTTCCTTATTTTCTGAGAGTGTGGGGATTATTTCAATGATATGTGTTTATTTAACTTTGTAAGCCAATCAAAATAAAATTTCTTCAATTTCTGAGATTTTATAATCTAATTTATTAACACTATTGAAAGTAAGAAAATATTATATACACAGTGAGAGAGAAAGGTTTTTCTGAATTATAGTCACATATATGTACACATAGAGGGTGAAAGTGTTCAATTTCCAATCTGAAGTTTAAGCCATGGGTTGAGTGTAAAAAGAGAAATATAAAACTCATCAGTTTAGATATCACCTTACCAGTGGACACAAAATTCTTAATTAATATGATCTCAAAATAGACAAACAGAAAAGACTAAAACACCAGATTCTTAGCCACCTCTCTTCCAGTGGAGATTTCTATAGAATATTAATCCATTTACAGAGATCTTCAAATAATCTGATCATAAAACCAAATTCCCATTAATTACTGGGAAATAATGTATTGGCTACTGTTAAGTAACAAAAGCTCAACTGAGTAAATTTTAAAGATCCAATTGGCTTTATTAATCAATTCATGAATCAGGCAGCATCCTGCATAGCAAGGAGAGGGGAGCTCCAAAGGGCTACAGGAAAGGTTCTTAAAGGTACGGAGGGTGTGGAAAAAAGGAAATTATTAGCAAAGGCCGGGTCACCCTACCACGGTAAACAGAAAGGTTTTATCAGTAAATTTACCAGTGCTGATCAGGAAATAACCCGGTTAAAGGTTACATTTCTGGGGCGGTTGAAACTGCAGTCAAGTTATGTATTAAGTTTAGGTAAACTGACTTGGGGCCCTATCCTAAGTAACAGCATTTTGGGCCTGTGGTTTGTTGTTTTTGTTTTTGTTTTTTTTTAACACCGCAAACGATCAAAAACCCAAACCCAAAATATAAGATAGGCAGAGAGGAAACTTAAAATTAGAAAAGGAGTGAGAAAAATTCTATTGCCATTTTGGGCTCACTTTGGGGAACCAAGAAAAAGTCAGCTTGGGCATACCCTACCCACGGAATGTGCTTCTTGGCTTATGAAGTTTTCCTGGCCCTGGTAGGTAAATCCACTGGGCACCTCAACGGAACTTCAAAAACTGTTAAAAGATAATTTTCTGGGAAAAGTAAAATCATGACTCTCATATGGCTATAAAAATGAGTGTGTGTTAAAGATTTTATGTTCCTCATTCAAAGAAGGAACCAGGTAGATGTTATAATAGGCTTATAGGAGAAGTCAAAAGGCACAAATTTCTATGGAGTCAAGAAATGGAATTGCTAATGGAAGCAAAACCGTTATTTACATGGGAGGATGGGAAGTCCACTGAAATTCTCCAGAGCAGACAAAATGTGCATGTCTCTCAACTTTTACAAAGAGTTGTAAAGTAGCTCAAAGATTTTGAAAGGCTAGACTCTAATAACCCAGAAGGATATATGCTATACGTAGATCACGCACGGCTTTCCGCTGAAACACAAATTTATTTTTTCTACAGTCTGTTCTTCTGGACGTCTTTATATAGCATCTGTTCATGTCTCCTGTAGACCCCATAAATGTTTAACTGCTCTTCAGAAAAAACCTGGCTCTCATATAACTAGCAGTTGAGAAAAGATTTCTACTTATGTGGTAAATGCAAAGTGGTTTTATTCATACTTTTCCCCTTTATGTGATATTGAGCTACCTGTTTAACCACCTGATTTTTTTCTTTCCATTTCTCTATTAGTTGTTTGGGCATCATTATAGATAATATGCAAAAGAAAATAAATTGCTTGTAGTTGGGAACAATTGAAGTTAGAGGCTGAAGTGAAGGGGCCCAAAGATCATTTAATTAATGGATTGATTGATTTCATAATCACTTATGGATTGTTCTCCATGTGCTCGGCACCATGCTTAAGGAAAATGCAGTTTCAGCATTCAATAATTTTAAATTTATCTGGGGCAGTAGACAAGGAAATAAGCATCTATTGAGAGTGGTGAGAATATTTATTATAATAAAGGTATGCAAAGGATGGCTTAGGCACACAGTCTGAGAGTCAAAGTCATCTAAGACCCCCAAGCTCAATCCTCAAGGAGCTAGCAAGGTCAAGGATATCAATAGAAAAATGTTTCAGGAAGAGTGAGTAACAAGGCCTTGGGTTGGAAAGCAAGACGGTGGACTTCATTCCGGAAATGACAATTCCTTCTGTGTAGCTGGAGCTGGAAGAGGGATGTGGGAGGAGGGAAGGGCAACCCATGAGGTAGGGGAGGAAAACAGGGTCAACCTGGGAGGAAACAAAGAACCAGCGCCCTCCCTGGCAGGTAAAGCATTTTAAGTTGGGGATTTCCACTATCAAATTTGCATTAAAAAAAAATCCGTCAAGCAGCAGGGGGGGAAATGGATTGTTAGTGCTAATGTTTCCCAGTGTATATTTCATTAATGATTCAGCACAGACTTTTAACTGATGCTCAGGTTCCCCCCTGCAATCTTTGTTTACAATGTTTGGCCCATAGCCACAGCTTTGCTGCATTTTGAGTGTAAGACTGTGACTTTGAGATAGAGGATGAATGAAAAGAGATGAAGGGGAAAATGATGAAATGAATGCAAACTTTGGCTGACAGGTCAAAGTCCTCCGCTTGTTATTGTAAAGAACACTTTATTGGCTGACGGCCCCTCCCCTGTTTCAGCCTGGCCAGTGGGTGCTTTTGTGTCACACAGCGGTTCTGAGAAGTTTTGAAAGGCTGTACAGAATGCCAAGTTTGCCAACTCCTGATAGGAAGGGTTGAAACATGTATGTTAACTTATTTCGTTTACTTGATTCCTTATTATTATTTCCCTATATTCCAAAGGACTTATGCAAATGCTTGTGGCCAGCCCAGTGCAAATTTTCAAATCTTGAAAGCTGGGCTGGTCATAAAACTTTTCAAAATGACAATATTAATGCCATGTAGAAGATCATCTATAGGACATTAATTCTTCCGAAATCTTCTAAGAAGGAGCAGAAAGATCTGGTTTATATGCTGTTGAACTTGATTTATTTTCGTTCAAGGAGAGTACTTGGTAACAGATACATTTTTAAAATAGTCTGCAAAACTTTTAGGACCTTGAATTTGACACTCTCAAAGACAGAAAGTACAAGTTTGTGCCCTGAGTATTAATAGTTATGATGTTTCCTGGATTCCTGGTTTAATATCTCTGGGCTTAGCATCTAAAACACCCTATTCACAGGAGAAATACACCTAAGAGTTTTGTCACTGACCAATTTTAGCATCTTCTTCAAGTTCCTATTCTAAATAAGACTGCTTTGGATGCATCCAACAGGCACCTTGCCGAGGCCACGGAATGGGAGAGGTCATGTGTCTGCAGCGCCCTTCACCAAGCCCCACAAGCTGCCTGCTCAGCCATCCTTAGCTCAGACACTTTGAATATTTGGAAATTTAAAGAAAAGGACCAAAAACCTGTTAGGTTTAAATCTTCTGTAGTGTCCTCGGGGGATCAACTGGGACACATGCATGAGTAGCATTTACTTAATAAGAAACTCCTTTGAGTAGAGTTGAAGCCCGGAAAACAGTGATGTTAAAAAAAAAAGAAGAAGACGAAGTATATTTCGGTCCTTGATTGAAATTATCCAACATTTTGGGAAAAGTCAATTTGCATAACAGTTGGTGTTTCACCTCCTGGTGTTAAACCCATCTTCCCTATGCTGTCTTTTTGGATCTGTTAATCAAGTTTTCTGCCTTCTCTAGACAGCAGTCTAATTGCTTATGTCCTGCAGAAACCTCTTACCGAGAAAGAGATTTAATTTGTACCTTAATCCAATATTTTTATGCAGTATGGTAAAACACCATTACTTGCTACAGTATTTTGTCAGCTTCATCATTAGCTCCTAATAGAATTCCTTCCTTGATCTCAATCTGACTTTTATTTTTCTGCCACCTCTGTCACAACTTCTGGGTTTTTTTGACCCAGCATATCCTTTTCTGCCAGAGAAAAATCATCATCATCATCATGAGAAATATCGATTGCTTGACCCCAGGGGGCAATTCACTGTACCTTGTACAGTGGGATTTTTACCAGGTTTCATTAGGTTTCTTCTGTGATGCAGCAAAAAAACAAACAAAAACAAACAAAACATAAAATCCAAAACAAAACCAACAAAAAAGCATTAAAAAAATCTAACAAACAAACAAAATTCCAACAATCACCCACTTGGTGTCATTCCTTATATCTAGAAAAATGAAAAAACAGTATGCCAAAGTGTGAGGCAGGCACTAATGTGGATCTCAAGAGAGGTGATTTAATGAGAAATATATTCAAGCCTCCAAGTACATTAGCCCTGCCCTTCCACCCCCTTTGGTTTTTTGCTTCTTGCAGGCATGACTTTCTTTTCCATCTACCCTTTTCCTTTTGCCCCCATCTGGCCTTCTGACAGCAGCAGAATGAGTGTTAGCTATGTACTATTATTTGACATCCTTCTTTTTATAAAATTGAATTTCTTTTGATAAATGTCAGAAGGGGACACACATTCTTCAGTAAAATGAGCTCAGCCTGGAACAGATTTGTCACTGCCACCTCTCCAGGCATCTCTTTTGCTTCTGACAAATACAGGATGTCCTGAGCTTGTCTGTCCTTGGTGACCTTAGAGAAATGGAAAAGTGATCCCATCCTTTCTGATTTCAGCACTGTGAATTGTCACAGATGGCAAGTGAGAGATGATTTAAATGTTTACATATTTCTCCTTTGTTGCCATCCTCTCTAAGCCAATGCATATCTAGAAAGATGGCAGGAGAAAGCCATGTGGAAGGCTTTATGTTAAATAAGGCTCTTTTGTATATTGGTTTGGAAACTCTTAATACCACAAAGATTAGGTTTTCATTTCCCAAGTCCTTTTAAGTATCCTGATAAAGGGATCAATTTGAAACCCAGCTGATTTCTTAACATGGATGTTCTCTGTATGGTATTGTATATATTAAGAAATGAAAATTTACATGAAATAAACTTCAACTTTACTAAGGTGTATGGAGGAAAAATATCTTTTTCTTCAACCTTTCTAAGTTCTCTTTTGGGAAGCCTTTAACAAAAGACATACTAAGGAAAGACAAGCATACACATGTATTTAATGTAAGTTCTATGTGACGTGGAGTCTTCACAAAGAAATGGAGACTCAAAGAAACAGTTAAATATGAGTGTTTTTATGCTACGTGTGATGAAGAGTGGGAAGTCATGGAAGCTAAAAGAGGGTAAAGAATATGAGCTAAGTGTAATGCATTGGGGAAGAAGTGGGTACCTAGTAAAGTCTATTCATTCAGATTTCTTTCTGTGTCCCTTCATCTTTGGAGATGAGGATGCTCCTTTCCTCCAGGTGTAGGTGAAATAAGGAAGCTAAAGGGACTCCATAAAAATCTGCTTTTTGCTCCTTTTCCTGCTTCTGTTCTTGCTGGGACCTGTACCTCCACCTTACACTTGACTCATAATATATGTCCTCTTGTAAATGGCAAGGAGAAAATGACTTCTTTAGAGTTTTTCAGTGCAACAGATAACATCTGAGGAGGGACCAGGCAAGAATGACCAGATGAAGCTGTCATGTGCTTATCCCAGACCACTGATGCTAGACATCTCGGTACCAAGACCCCATGGCTCCCAGAAATAAGTGACTTTTGGAGGACACTTGGACCCTTGTCCTTGTTCTAACCAGTTCCTGGATGCCCAAGACAACACGTACACCAGACCACAGTCCTCAATAAAAACCTCAACCCTAAGCAAAGATGAGACTCTCTCTCCTTTCCTTTCTGATTCTCCCAGACACTCATCTGTACCTGTACTCTCTCTAGATCTTCAGTAAATTCTGCTCCCACTGCTGCTTCCCATTTGATTCCTATTGAGAGAGCAGAACAAGGCCAACTCCATTTTGTGCTACACCTGTCATCTTGTGTATAACCCCTACACGACCTGCTCCTCAGAAAGGTCACAGAATGTCAGAACATTGCCTAGCCGGTCCTTGAACCAGTTTGAGTTAGCCGATAGGAATGTGGAACCCCTAACCGCCACAGGATGTAAACCCCACCTTTTGCCCACCAAACTTGTGACTGCAGTAATAGGCTAGTTCAAACAGTTACCTTACTACCCACCAAACTTGCGCGCCAATTCAGACCAGAGTAATAGGCTAGTTCAAATGGTTACTATAGGGTAAATTGTGATTTAATTGGCCACCTGCGTGTGCACCGACATGACTATGCAACTTTCCGAGTGTGTTACAACCTCATTGGCCACCTGTGTGTGGACCGACAATGACTATGTAACTTTCTGTGTGTGTCACAGATCTCATTGGCCACCTGCGTGTGGACCGACATGACTATGCAACTTTCTGTGCGACCACTGGCCCCTATAAAACTGTTACGCCCTTTGACCTAGGGGTCCAAGTCCTGACCCTGCTGTGTCGGATATACTTGGGCCCAAGCTCGAGCTTGCAAATAAACCCTCTTGTGTTTGCTTCAGTATCGGCTCCTCGGTGGTCTCTCGGATTCGAAATCGGGGGATTACACTATTCATGCATAGCCAAGGCCCCTCTTTGCTGGTCCAGCCAGACCCCCTCTGGGTCTACAGACCTGGCCCACCTGCCATGAGAGGGAGGGCACCTCTCACAGGATCACTGTAGGGCCTGCTGCAGGGGAAGTTCAGAATGTCTCTCCTGTATGTGCCTTTCCCCCAAATTCCTTCAGCTCAAAATATTTAAGATGTCAAGTTGTCATATTTGGGGTAACCTGTCCTGAAACCAGTCCTGAACCCAGTGAGTAGATCAGTCTTCTTCTGCATGCAACATAACACTGTTATGTTATTCCCAGGTCAAAGCTGCCCTGAAGAGCAGAAATGGCATGAAAATGAGTATAATGTAGTGACACAAGGTATTATCTTCTTTTCAGGTAGTTATGCTCTCTGGTGAGTTATGCTCTTTGGTAAGGTGGAAGTGTCACACAAAGGAAACTTGATTTGCAGCAAATATGGGGATAACTTCCAAAGCCTTTACTTCTGGAGCAGGGATGAGTGGGTTCCTTTTATTTAGGGTTAAGATGAATATTCAGAAAGGGGTGCTTTGTCATTTCCCTTAAAGATAGCCAAGCCTGTAAGAGCATCCTATGTTATGTTAATGAGGCTTAAGCTCTTCCAAGGGCCAAGATTTTAACATTATAACGAAGTAACTGTGGGCAAGGGGAAGAGGGGCTCTGGGTGTGAGCTGAGAACCAGTATAAGCTGGACGGGGTCTTTGGCTCCTCAGCTCTGAAAGGAACTCGGCCTTGCTTACTTTTGAAACAGCACTGGGCATCTTTTTTTTTTTTTTTTTAAAAGGTTTTATTTATTCATTTGAGAGAGAGAGAGACAGAGGGAGAGGGAGAAGCAGGCTCACCGCTGAGCCAGGACCCCGATGTGGGGTTCAATCCCAGAACCTGGGGATCAGGACCCGAGCCACCTAGGCACCCCAGTGCTTGGGAATTTTTACCACTGATTGATTGTGTCTGATGGGGTTAGGCTGGAGACTGTTTATTGCATTCCCTTTGTTCCCTTAAAACTCTTAACTATTGGGGCGCCTGGGTGGCACAGTCGTTAAGCATCTGCTTTCCGCTGAGGTCATGGTCCCAGAATCCTGGGATCGAGCCCCGCATCAGGCTCCCTGCTCTGCGGGAAGCCTGCTTCTCCCACTACCATTCCCTCTGCTTGTTTACCCTCTCTCACTGTGTTTCTCTCTGTCAAATAAATAAAATCTTTAAAAAACAAAACAAAACAAAACTCTTAACTATTGAAAGTTTTAGGTTTCTTTGTGATTTTGACACCTCCCAGGATGTTGCACAAGAAGTGTGCTAGGACAAATAAGAGTCTGTAAGGCATAGATCACAAAAATAGCTGGGGGACTAAAATGACTTCTCATTCTTTTTCTGGGGACCCCTAACTTTTTCTGCTTACAGTTTGTCCTAGAAATAATTGTAAGTCCTTCTTTCCCAGACCTACTTGAAAGACAATTATTGCTACACCTTACCTCACTTTTTGTTATGGAATTTGGACTGGATCCTGGAGGAAGAACCAAGCGGCACTCGGAGACTGGAGGATTGGAGGTTTCTGTAACATGGGCAGGGTCAGAGCCAAAAGGGAAAAACAATCCCTTCCCGGTTCTTCTTTCCTACCCCGTTTCCCCGCACGCGCCAAAGTGCGCAGGAAGTATGCGAAAGTACAGCGTATAAATTACCTTCCCTGCTTGTGCTCAGGGGCTCAGACCTTTGTGTAATGCCCCCGATTTTGAATCCGAGAGACCGCCGAGGAGCCGATACCGATGCGAGCCGATACCGATGCAAACGCACAGGGTTTATTAGCAAGCTCGAGCTTGGGCCCAAGTATATCGGACACAGCGGGGTCAGGACTTGGACCCCTAGGTCAAAGGGCGTAACAGTTTTATAGGGGCCAGTGGTCGCACAGAAAGTTGCATAGTCATGTCGGTCCACATGCAGGTGGCCAATGAGATTGTAACACACGCAGAAATTTGCATAGTCATGTCGGTCCACACACAGGTGGCCAATGAGGTTGTAACACACGCAGAAAGTTGCATAGTCATGTCGGTCCACACATAGGTGGCCAATTGAATCACAACTTACCCTATAGTATCCGTTTGAACTAGCCTATTACTCTGATCTAATTTGGCGCGCAGGTTTGGCGGGTAAGGTAACTGTTTGAACTAGCCTATTATTCCAGTCGCAAGTTTGGTGGGCAAAAGGCGGGGTTTGCATTCTGTGACAGTTAGGGATTCCACATTCTTATCGGCTAACTCAAACTGGTTCAAGGACCGGCTAGGCAATGTTCTGACATTCTGTGACCTTTCTCAGGAGCTGGCTGTATAGGGGTTATATACAATATGACAGGTATATCACAAAATGAAGTTAGCCCCCCCCTTTTTTTTTTCTCTCTCATTTGGAGAATGGTTTCTTCTGAGCTCACCGGTGTTAGATAAACCTGTGATTCTCCAAAGTCTCTGAGCGCCGCTTGGTTCTTCCGCCAGGATCCAGTCCAGGTTCAGTAACATTTGGTTCCCTGACTAGGAAACCCAACCGCACTGGCCCATTGTTGCCATCAGTTTGGGGCAACTGCAGGATGGTGACAAACAAAGGATCATAAGGGAGAAGGGAGATCTTGCCTAATTTTCAGCAGTCTCTCACCCAGTTGCCTCGGGCTGGCCCCACCCCGCTGTTCCCGCTGTTCCCACTGGAAATCAAAGGAGATTTGGCAGGTGAGGACCTGGTCCTGATGCTGGATTCCGGTAAGGCCTGCGGCCCCAGGACCCAGTCAGGCCCAGCCCCGTGAGGGTGGAAGGGGAAACTGATCCCTTCCTAGGGACTTCCTGGGGGGTGGGGGGTGGTCCTTCAGGACAGGAACCCCCGAAAGGGGGAACGGGAAGGAATTTCCAAAAGGATTCCACAGGTCAGGCCCCCCCAGGGCAGGGAGGAACTGTAATAACTTCTGGAGTGAATGTGCAGTTTGACCTGGCTTGTCAGGCGGACTGATTCTGTGGCTCCATGGGCGAGCACCTTAGGGTCCTCAGAAAACTACGGAGTCCGAGTGGGCCCTAACCTGTCTCCATGGTGACCTCAGAGGTCTAAGGTGAGCCCCTTCGGGGTGCCAGTCTGGGGTTTATACAGACTCGCTAAGGCTAAAAGGCACCCAGGTCTCTTCTGGGAGGGCAGACAGGTGGGCATCTGACTGTCTCCTCTGGAGGGACAGCCACCCTTTGTTTGTCTTTATGCCAACCACACAAGGAGGGAACACACAGGGTGGATAAGAAAGCCCCTGCTCATCATGGGTGGAAGCTCTTTAAAACCTATGGTATTAGCAAGAAGAGCACCCCCTGGACCTAACACCGCCCGCTCCAGAATTCCCCACGTGTCTCAGATGAAAATTGACCATGGGGAGGATCCAGGTGGAACATAATTCAGTATTTAAACTAAGTTTGTTGGTTTAATTAAGATAGATGTGTCTTTTAAGTTATCAGCGGTAAACGTGAAACTTTTATTCTATCAAGGTTTCCTGAAGGTCAAATAACCTTGTGTTATCTCTGTCGAGTTGTTAGTAAAAAGATGACTAAAATAGCTAATTGTCTCATCAAAGTTTTCATGGGTAATTGTTAAAATAGCTTTCAAAGTCTTTGAAAACCTGAAACTTTAAAGTTTTGCTTGGATGACAAATGGAATTAAATTTGTTGGACATCTAGGTCTTTTCCCAATGGGATAAAGTGTTAAAGCATTGATTACTGGACATAGGTTTGTGCTTTTGACTTATTGCAAAGAACTAAGGATATTTAAATCTGTTGGTAAACATGTTTTGTGCTTAACTGATTCACAAATTTGCTGTTTAACAATTCTGAGGTAACAGTTCACAATTGGTTACTCCTTAGTCTTCATTGGAGATCAAAGGTTTCTAAAGAGTACAAAATTCTGCTAACTGTAACTAAGACTGACGGAAATAAGGGACTCAATTCTGTATGTGGAAAAGTAGGAGATATGTGAGAAAGATAAGGGATGGGAATGCATTTTTGTTGAAGTGGCTTAGAACAGTGGAAATTAATTTTCTCACAGTTCAGGAGGCCAGAAATTTGAAATCAAAGCATCAGCAGAGCAATGCTCCTTCCCAAGTTTTTAGGGGAGGGCCCTCCCTTGCTTCTTTCAACTTCTGATGGGTCCTGGTTCTCCTTGGATTTTGGCAACATGACTTCAATCTCTGCCTCTGCCTTCATGTGGCCTTTTCACTTTGCATCTATCTCTTATGACAAAGATTCTCTCCTTGACTGAATCCTAGTCAGACTCTTTTAAGCTCTCTCCTCTACTAGGCCTCTAACTTGGTCTATAAAAACTGCAGACTCTCAGAACAAATGATTTTTTTCCATTCTCCATAAACACATTAAAAGATTTGAACAGGGGCACCTGGGTGGCTCAGTAGTTAAACATCTGCCTTCAGCTCAGGTCATGATTGTGAGGTCCTGGGGTTGAGGCCCACATCCCACATTGGGCTCCCTGCTCAGTGAGGAGGCCGCTTCTCCCTATCTCTCTGCAGCTCCCTCTAATTGTGCTCTCTAGCTCTCTCTTAAATAAATAAATAAATAAAATCTTTTAAAAAATGAAATAAAAGATTTGAACAAACACTAGTGTCATTTCTAATAGTTTAAGGCCAAGTCGCTAGGATGATGACCCTAGTGTTTCTGCCTGGGAGAGCTCGAGGTGGCCGAAAGGATTGACTGTTTGTTCCAGCCAATACCTGAAGCTGGGTCCTTGTCTCCCAGTCTCTGTGTGAGAGTAGGAGGCTAACTTCAAGAAGTACCAGTTAGTAAATCCAGATGGATTTCCTTGGGGACGGAGGGACAGAGCCTCCCTCCTCTTCCCACTGTTTGTAAATGGTCACTTCCCCAAGTGCTCAAACCAGCACCTTTCTCTCCCTCCCTACTCTTTAACTCTTCCTTTAAAATGTCCAGTCATCTCTCACAAGTTGAAGTCGAAATCAGATCACAATGGATCCCCTTCCCCATTGTGATAGGTTATTGTTGGTTAATGCCTGTCCTTACTGTTATGCCCAGATTTTGAGATCCTCAAAGACCACCAGGGAGCTGAGTCCGATGCAAAAGCAAAGACCCTTTATTCGAGCTAGCTGGAGCTCAGTCTCCCACACTCACCGACGCAGTGGCGTGATGTAGAGAAAGAGAGCGAGTTTCAAAAAGCGCCGCAGTTTTATAGGGGCCAGTGGCCAATGAGATTGTAACACACACAGAAAGTTGCATAGTCATGTTAGGCCACACGCAGGTGGCCAATTGAATTACAATTTACCCTATGGTAGCTGTTTGAACTAGCCTATCACTCTGGTCAGAATTGGCGCGCAAGTTTGGCGGGCAAAAGGCGGGGTTTACATTCTTTGGCAGTTAGGGGTTCCGCATTCCTATTGGCTAACTCAAACTAACTCAAGGGCGGGCTGGACAATATTCTGAAATTCTGTGTTTTTTTTCTCAGAAGCAGGTCATGTGGGGGTTATACACAAGATGGCGGGTGTAGCACAAAATGGAGTTAACCTTGCTCTGCTCTTTCACTTACCATTTTAACTAGTGTCTGGCTTTGTCTTTGACACTTATAAGGACACTCTCATTGGATATAATCTGGTTTGATTTCATCATTATCTTTACCTTATTTACATCTGCAAAGATCTTATTTCTAAATGCAGTCTTATTTTGAGGTTCTGGGTGGACAGAAGTTTTAGAGGGACACTATTCAACTCACTACCCATATATCTGATTAGTCATTGTGGCAAGCTATTGTCTACCTAATACCCAATGCCTCTTTATTCCAGACCAATAAGTTTTTTCAAAAAGACAATGTGATTAGCCCCTCGTTCTGGACCATAGTCAATCTCAGGCAATCAAGACATTGCCTTTCCCCACTTTCTCAGTATCCGCTGTGGCTAGAGGCTGCCATGTGACCCCCCTGTGGCTAGGGTCGGCTATGAAGGAGAAGGATGTTCAACAATATGATGCAAAAACAAGAGAACTGAGAAATGTTGCTAATATCGTCAAACTTCTGCACCAACGCCAGCACCTGCCTACCTGCATCTACTTAAGTAGAGTAAGCCTGCAAATGTGAAGCCCCGCTCAGCAGACATTCTCTATCTTGCATCCAAATGCATCTTTAATTGATTTAGTCACCAAGTTCAGTTAATTTTCTTTTTGAAATATCTGTCTTATGTATTGCTTCTGATGGGGCTCAAGGAAGGCCACCCCAAAATATGCCAAAGTGGCATATTGATTATATTTGATTAAGATTACTTGAGAAACAGCTGGCGTAGGAAAGATACTCTGACCTTGCTTTCTGTCCCCTTGAGAGCGGGAAATGAATCTCCCATGGGTGCCAAGAGATAGAGTGACATCCTTACCAAGGAGATAGAAAAGTGAGAAGAGAGATAGAGAAGACTTTGTGAATGTACTCTACTTAGCCTAAGTTTCTTTGTCTTGTCAATTGTTCACAAATTTATTGTTTTTGTTTTTTGGGTTTTTTTTTTGTCTAAAAGGTATATAAGAAACCTACTTTGGCTGCTTTTTAGGTCCTATATCTATGAGACCTCCATATATATGAAATTAATTTCTTTCTCCTATTAGTCCATCTTGTGTCAATTTAATTATTAGACCAGTCAAGGCTGAGAGGGGTAAGAGGAAAATTTCCCCTCCCTGACACTTTCTTTCCATTCAATCAAGTCTTTCTCATTTCTCACTAGAGAATTATAACATCCTAATTAGCCTCCTAGCCTCCCTGCCTCATTCTAGACTCATCTACTCCCTATGGGCCCAAGAGTAATTGCTCTGAAACACAGATTATGCTCTCTGCTCAAAAACTTTACTCAGCCCCCAGTTACTAAGAGAGTAATGTCTAAACTTGGTAGCACTAATGATCTGGCCTCAATCTATTGTCTTCTGGTCTCATTTATATCCACATCCTTCCTGCCCTCTATAGTTTGCATCCCAAATTACTTTCCTAGACACACCATGTATATTCCTGTCTCAGCCTCTCTCCTCAGTTGGGAATAATTGTAGGAATCTTATTTATCCCACAGAGTCATGTGTCCTCTTCCACGAAGGCCTCAACAGTCATCCAGTGGAATTCATCCTTGAACTCACATAACATGTTGTTTGTTCTTTTTGTCAGGGAGCAAGAACCCTTGTCACCTTCAAGGGTCCATCTAGCAGAACTAAGAACAAAATTGACATGAGACCGTTAATAGGAGAAAATCAAATTTAATAGCCTATGTATGGGGAATCCACACAAACATGGAAATTCCAGAGACAGTCAGGCACAATGAAGTATATACATCATCCTGACCTAGGGAGAAAGGGGTTGGGATCTAGGGCTTCAGAGGAAAGGAATGCAATTTACGGGGCAATGGGAGTAAGAGCAGATGTTTGGTAATTAGATGTTTGCTCAGTCATACAGGTGGGTCACTAAGATAAGATTTATCTCTGCTAATAACCCTTATTCTGGGAAACACCCCCAATTTAGTCTTCTATGTAGTTAAGGAAGGGGAAAACATTTCTCTTGACCCTGTATGGTCTCCCTCCCTCCTTCCCTCCCTCCCTCCTTTCCTTCCTTCCTCCCTTCCTTCCTTCCTTCCTTCCTTCCTTCCTTCCTTCCTTTCTCTCTCTCTTTCTCTTTCTTTTTTAAGATTTATCCATTTAGTTTAGAGACAGAGGCAGAGAGAGAGGGAGCGCGCATGTGTGCACATGTGTAAGCAGGGGGAGGGACAGAGGAAAAAGGAAAGAATCTCTAAGCAGACTCCCAACTGAGTGTGGAGCCCAAGGGGACCCCAAGATCATGACCTGAGCTGAAACTAAGAGTCAGTCACTAACTGACTGAGCCACCCAGGCACCCCAAGCCTTACAGTCTTGATTGCCATTAGCTCAGAATAAACCTCGTGGTAAATTGGCTTATCTTGAGGCAGGCTGCCTTTTGCCCCTACATTCTATTTCAGGTGGCCCTAGGCTTTAGAATGTTTGACTTTCAGATAACTTGCACCTCAATCCAGTGTACACATCTACACATCTAACTCCTTTTTCCTATGTTGAATGTATACTTTCATCCTTCGCTGATAAGCATTTCCCATTTTCACAAGGTGCTTCTGGCTGTCAAATGTTTGATCTTGGCAACGTCATTATCTCCTTTGTAATCCTTGTGCAATTATTTAAGTATACTACTGCATTTTACTCAATATTTTATAAACATGAAAGCAATACTATTAATGAAACTATAATTGAAACCAACATTAAAATCATGAGTGGGCTCAAATTTGCTCTATCTTTAGATCTAATCATATACTATGAAGTACAACTTAATTGTACTTAAATTGGTCCACCATGTTTAATTGCGAAGAAATGGTACGAAATTGGAGAATGTGTAGAAAATACAGGCATATACTGTTGAAGGTTGTGACTTGAAATCTAGGTCTAGTGACAGGAGAAATAGAGACATATTTTAAATGGTAGAAAATATGTTGCAATTATTGCAATCAGCTATAAAATACATTGTAATTATTCAAAGGCAGAGAGAAAAATCACAGGTCCTGAAAGCTGTTGATTGGAATATAGCTTAGTAGGAATTCTTTTATCCAAAAAAAAAAAAATGAGGATTGACGCTCTATTTTTTTTAATTAAAAATGTTTAGATATTACATTCTGCAAGTTTATCATCACAATTTTTTTTGCAAAATCCCCATTAGTAAATCTTTCCCAAAATGGAAATAACTTTTTTTTTTTTAATTTATTTGACAGAGAGAGAGTGAGAGAGGGAACACAAGTAGAGGGAGTGGGAGAGGGAGAAACAGGCTTCCCACAGAGCAGGGAGCCTGATGCGGGGCTTGATCCCTGGACCCTGGGATCATGACCTGAGCCGAAGGCAGATGCTTAACAACTAAGCCACCCAGGCGCCCCAGAAATAACTTTTTAAAAAAGAATATTAAATGCCATCTAAGAGAGATAGAGAAGTGTACACTGAGGTAAGAAATTCCTTTAGAAAATTTTATTGTTTTTATTTAATGTTGTATCTACAAATAATCACATACACATTCTAGAACACTTAGGGGTAAGATAAAGCACATATTCATACCATAATTATGGATTGCATCATACATTTAGCTCTGCGTAAAGAGAATCCTCCACTTCTGCAGTCACAGGAAAAGAAGGAGATATCAATTAATTGGTCTCCAAGAGAATAAAGAATTCCTGATCCGATAAATTTAGGAATGCTGGTTCTTAATTCCTGTTTTGGAGATTCAAAATAAATATTAGCATTTTGAAGAAGTTCCACAGCTTAAAAAAAATCCATTTAATTTGCTTAATTATTTATTTGTAAAGAGGAAGAATTTTTTTCCCTTAGCACACCTGTTAACAACTCTTTGTCAGCATAAGAAACAAAACCATAATAAAAGCTAAGCAGCTTTCTCTTAATCTCAGTTTGAGAAGAACAAAACCATGGATTTCAGGGAAAGAAACAAGTCTTATATTGAATTTTCTACTGTGCCTCGCACAGTGTTTAGTATAAAAACTCTCAAAGACTTATTAATTGATTAACTTCATGAAGGGAAAAAAACAAGGAAGACAATTTGGAGTGTTTGGTGCTCCAAAAGAGATTTGAAACCTACTTGACTTCCAGGTAATAATCTTTGTGTGTTTGTGTCTGTTTGTGTGTATGTGCACGTGTGTGTGTGTGTGTGTGTGTGTGTGTGTGTGTGTGTGTGTGTTGGGGGGTTAACTATACATAACGTAAATTTTACCGTTTTAACCTTTTTTAAAGTGTACAATTTTAGTGGCATTAAGAACATTCATTATAGTGCAATCACCACCACTATGTATCTCCAGAACTTTTTTATCATCCCAAACAGAAACTCTGTAACTATTGTAGGGGAGGAAAAAAGTTTTCTTTGACTTTCTTAGGGTCATTGGGTGCGTCTGGAAATTAAAATGACAAAGACAAATTAACAGAAAAGCATACAAGTTTATTTAATGTAAGTTTTACCTGACATGGGTGCCTTCATAAGGAAATGAAGATCCATAGAAATGGTTAAACTTGAGTTTGTTTGTCTTTTTAAGATTTTATTCATTTATTTGAGAGAGAGAGAGAGCACAAGCTGGTGAGAAGCAGAGGGAGAGGCTGGCTCCCTGTCAAGCAAGGACCCCAATGCAGGAATCGATTCTGGGACTCCAGGATCATGATTTGAGCTCAAGGCAGATGCTTAACTAACTAACTGAGCTACCCAGCACCCTAACCTGAGTGTGTTTTTTGCTAGGTTTGGTGAAGAGAAGACAGTCATAGAAAGATGTGATAGGACAAAGATGACCTAAGGGTAGTGAACTGGGGGAAACCTAGCAAGACTTTTTCATCAGATTCTCTGTGGTGTTCGACGTTCTTAGAGATAAGGATGTTCTTTTTCTCCAGGCATAGACAAGGTGCTTCCACAGGAGGGTTTTATGACTGGCTTCAGGGGAAGGTCAGAAAGTTCTTCCTGCACATGCCGCTTCTCACATTCCTTTAGTTTGAAACATTCAATATGCCAAGCTACTGTATTTTGGAGTATTGTGTCCTGAACCCCATCACTATTAAACAATAACCCCATTCTCCACTCCCTCGACCACTAAAAGCCTCTATTCTTTCTGTCTCTATGCATTTGCCAATTCTAGGTACCTCATACAATATTTGCTCTATGTTCAATTTTGTTACTGTGAACAATGGTGTGCAAGTATCTGAGCTCCTGATTCCAATTCTTTTGGGCACATACTTAGAAGTGTATGTATGTATCTCCAGAACATACATACACTATATGTGTGTATGTATACATACATACATATGTATGTATGTATGTATATAAACTATATATACAAAGGTATGTATGTATATATACATATATGTATATACACATATACATATACATATACATACATGTATATACATATGTATGTGCATATGTATATATACACATATATGTATACATACATACAATACATACAATAAATATATTGGATTTATAAATATATATAAATATATACATACAATACATACAATAAATATATATACATATATATGTACATATGTATATATGTGTGTGTATATATATATATATATATCGGGTCGCCTGTTTAACTTTATAAGGGATCACAAATCATACGTTTGTTTTTTTGTGTCTGACTTATTTCACTTAATGTTTTCAAGGTTTATCCACGTTGTAGTGTGCATCAGAATTCCATCTTTTTTTAAGGCTGAATAATATTCTGTTGTATCTATATGCTGGAGGGGTTCAGAACATGTCCCCCAAATGTGTCACTTTGGTGTATTGATTATTTTTTAAGTTATTTATTTTTTTATTTATTTTTATTTTTTAAGTTATTTTTTAAAAGATTTTATTTATTTATTTGACAGAGAGAGAGATCACAAGTAGGCAGAGAGGCAGGCAGGTGGGGGAGGAAGCAGACTCCCTGCTGAGCAGAGAGCCTGATGTGGGGCTCAATCCCCGGACCCTGAGATCATGACCTGAGCCAAAGGCAGAGGCTTTAACCCACTTAGCCACCCAGACACCAGAGTGTATTGATTATTTTGAGCTAAAGGCACTCAGGAAATAAAAGATGCAAAAATAAAACATAGTTTTATTTTATATTACATGGTGGAATGTTTTTTTAACAAAATTTTTAAGTAACTATGAATTTTATCAGTAATTTATTCCTCTGACTCATGTTAGCACAACATTATTTAAGATAATAAAGTATAGAGCAATAGTAAAGTTTAATTAAGCAGCCAGTTATTTTGAAAGAAACAAGTTGTCAAATTGAATTTAGACTTTTCTTCTAAATTGTTTTCTAAATTTGGTGGAATACCAAATTATTGATATTCTGAAATGTTTCTGTTGGTTTTTCTATTCCTGACCTTATGTTTCCCCATTAATGATTAATTCATAAGCTAAAATCCTAAGGACAAAAGAATAAACCCAATGTTGATTGCTAAAAAATATATATTCTTTTGATATTAATCTCCTCCACGGTCCATTGTAACTCGTTCGAAATCTATGCAAAAAGACACCAGTTTTGGTGTATTTGCCCATCCTCTTTTCCCTGGAAATTGCTTTTCCTATTCACAGGGGTGGACCTCTGACAATCAGGTTTCCTTTACAGAGCCTGACCAACTATAATAGCTGATTGTAAGACAGGCAAGTTCTTAGTTGTAAAGAACATAAAATGACTTTCATTTTTAAAAAGAGAAAATAATTATTGCGAAATTTAGGAATGCTCATGGAATGCATGAGAAGACCTGAAGAACTGGGCTTAGAAAACAATGAGCAGGGGCGCCTGGGTGGCTCAGTGGGTTAAAGCCTCTGCCTTCGGCTCAGGTCATGATCTCAGGGTCCTGGGATCAAGCCCCGCATTGGGCTCTCTGCTCAGCAGGCGGCCTGCTTCCCCCTCTCTCTCTGCCTGCCTCTCTGCCTACTTGTGATCTCTCTCTCTCTCTCTGTCAATTAAATAAATAAAATCTTAAAAAAAAAAAGAAAACAATGAGCAAAAACTGAGGGAGGCCATAATACAAGATGGGCAGAGTCATGCTTCTGAAAGAACCTGTCCAGGACATGACCACTGTCACTGATGAGTAGTTAGCACTGCATCACCTAAAACCAAAAGCTGCTACTGGTATTATTGCCATGAGAACTAGAGGCCAAGGCCATTGGTATCACAGCTATAGGAAAAAATAAATAAATAAAAAAATGAATTGTTTGTATCACTTGGTCCAGACTGTATGTTCCAAGGGAAGAGAATCAGACTGGCTGAGATTAAGTCATGTCTTTGTTCTAGGAATCAAAGAGCTCAGAGCTGGAATTTTTGCCCTCCTCACTTGAGATTCTCTATAATTAGAAAGGTTTTTGGATGTTGGACAGATAACACTGATCAAGGATAAACTAGGCCAATCAGATTTTCTCCTTGAACATTGCTGAATGGAAACCATTGATTTTTTGCATACCATCCTTCATCTGTCAAGAGAAAGAGATATAAACTTGGGAGCTGTTGAGTGGCCACGATCTACCTAGTATATGAGAAGCGGAGGAAGCCTATCTCCTGAGGGAGAAAAATAAAGCGAACGTGCAGAAGAAGAGATGAGAGATGAAGAAAGACCTGGTAGATTTTCAGCTCCCTCCTTAGGCTTGACTGCTCTTCTATATTATTAAATTATTTTCCTGCTTAGGTAGGCTCAATATATTTCCTGTGGCATATGGTTAAGGGGAACAGAAACTTCTCTTTAATACAAAATTTGTACCAAGGGCAGAGTTTTGAATAAGACATTCTTAATCAGAAAAAAATGGTAAAGTCAAGGCAGGGTATGGAGTAGGAGGAGCAGGGATGCAGGGAAGAAGCCTCCCTCTCCCTACCCTAGGGTTGGTATAGAAATTTTTCGTTCTTATTCAGCATTAAAGTAACTCTTTAATTTAAATTTATTTAAATTAAATTTATTTATTTTATTAAATATTAAATTTATTAAAATAAATTTATTTTATTAAATTTATTTATTGTGTCACAGAACTGGGACCATTGTCCACCAAACTATCGGGGGCCTTAGTAGAAAACATTACATGAATTTTTTTAGCTGTCAATAAAAGACGCAGCAGAAGAAAAAACACCAAGTTGAATTTGCATGACTAGAAGTATAAAGAGAAAATCTGAGTTTCCAAACAGATTGCTGAGGTTCAGATGAAGAAATAAATCAAGGAGGTGTGAACTGCAGTAATCAAGTCCTGATTTGGCTCTCCTTTTTGTGGATAATAAAAATGTCCTAACTGTGATTCTGGAAAAAAGAATGAGGATATTCTGGAGGAATCAGAAAAGTTGGGAAACACTTAATCTTATCCTTGCCTCCTTACCCTCATCCTTCCAATGTACCTCTCGCTAGATAAAATGCAACAGGGATGATATACCATAGTTGATCAGAAAGAAGAAATTCTGGCAGTCTGACTGCCACACCTCAGACCAGGTTCTAACTCACATCCTGGAGCACAGTGTGGATGACAGAACCTTCAGAATTACTTCAAAAATAAACAAGCAAACAAAACATAGAGGCCTGAGTGGAGTGGCCAAGTCCTGGCTTTTCAATTCAGAGGGTGGAAAATTCTCAGTGCATAAACTAGCAAGACTTGTGATGTTGGATTTCAGCAAGTGGAGTCCAAAATGAATGTGATAGCCAGCCAAAAAAACTTTATAGGATTTGCAGTGCCAATAAAAAAACTAAATGTGGTAAAAGGGGCCCATGATTGACTGAAACCAGAGGAAAATGGAGACTCAACTGTCAGGAAATCTTCTAAGTCAATCCAAAAGGATAGTAACACCAACTGGAAGTTCACCATTGTATCAGTAAGAAACTTGCCAAAGGATTTAAGTTAAAATTATGCCCTTTTGGGTCACTGGTTCCTTTGCTTTTCATACTGTCGCTGGCTAGCAGAATGAATCACTTGTTCTGAACCAGTAACTACTATGTGTTTTCTACTTCTCTACATGGGGATTTCCCTCCAGTATAGTCTATTAGCTGTGTTGGGGGTGGTTATGTTTGTAAATCAATCCATTCATTGTAAGGAGATGAGAGCAGAAAATAAAACTGGTTTAGAGGAGTACATGAACATCACATGGAAATCATGTAGAAGAAGAGAAATGGCCATCATATTGGGGTGTAATGGATTATCTGTTACTTTGAGTAGTCTTCTGTTGGGAAGCATATATAAGTTGTGTGTGCTTATACTTGAACATGGAATAGTTGGACATTAATATCAGGAATAGCTTTGTAATGTAGAGATAGAATGAGCCCTTCTCATATGTATGCAAGGAGAGAGTGCTTACATCCTGATGCCTTCCCCATGCAACAACCTCAGTGTACTTATTGGAATATTTGCCTAGCCACTTTTTCCAGGAATTGCCTGTCCTATCCATAATGGCAATCCACTGCCAGCCATGGGTTTTCCTTGAGTGACTGTGCTAGAGCTATAATTGGAACTAGATGAATACCTCATTCAGAGTGGGCCAACTGGTCTTCCTATTTCCAGAGATAGAAATTGGCAGTCGTGGGAAGGGTATTCTCTTTCCATCTCCATGCCTTAGTCCATCATATAAAATTCTCAATCTCTTGAAAATACTATGGAGAAAGTTTCTTCCCTTCTCTCCATCTTTCAGTCTCTCATCCCTGTGGAAGTTGATGGAGTGTTTCACTTAATTGGTGAGTTTGGGAAAAGGGTCATTGAACATGTTCTGACCAAGCTCTTTTCCCTCTTCTTGTATGTATGTAAGTGCAGTGTGCTCACTTCCTGCATGCCTTCCCCATGAGATAAGCTCACCAGATCAGGCCTGCTTCAGAGATGGAAGAAATGCAGTTGCTTGGTAGTCTGTCTGTGACCTGGTGCATTCAATTCAAGGGAAAGTTGTAGAAAACTCCATTTCTGCCCCAAGTACAAGTCACATTCTCCAATCCAGTCTTAGGAATCAGCAGGGAGGATGATGTGATGAACTGGCACCATAAAGTCCAAAATAATTGAGACTGCCAGTCATTCTGGGCTTATTTCTAAAATAATAGAGATGTAAACTAGGGAGCTTGGAGTAAATATATTCCACCTATCGTATGGCTAGGAAACACAAAAAATACATCTGTAGAGAAAGAGAATGAGCAATTTATAGAAAGAAGCAGAGTCAAGACACAGAGCCCAGATGCCTTCTATTTCATTTGGAGCCCTGCCGTTGTATATTGGCCTTAGGTTCTCCGAAACAGCACTCAATCTTACCTTTCATTTTTGCTTAGGTTAGCTCCAGTTGCTTTTATAATTTACCAAGAATCCTAACCAGCACACTCTCTGAATTTCATTATTCTCATTCATAAATGGCAATTTTAATACTTGCCCTATGTATCTCACTAGGAGAATAAAATGAGATAATAGAGACAGATAGGATCATAAAGTCTTAAGAGGCCCTTTGATAATATCCCCAATAAGTGGTTGTCCAGCCTTTTTCCTTGACAGGAAATCACTATTTCTTGAGGCAATCTGTTCTCTTTTCAGAGTTCTCTAGTTGCTAGAAAATGGATATATATATGAAATAAAAATTTTCTTCCCATCTCATTTATCCTAATTCCATCCTCTTGGGTCACAGAGAATAAATGCAATCCCTCTTGTTCAGGACAGCCCTTGAAGTATATGAAGATAGCTATGAAATTCTCACCTAAGCCTTTTCTGCTATAGGCGGAGCATTTTCAGGTTGTTTAAGCATATATCATCATTTCCTTGCATCAGAGTGCCTAGAATGACCAAGTAGGTTTCGACACATGAGTTGGAGAAAGAAAATATTTTGATTAAGTCTTTATCATTGAACAAGAAAAAAAGAGTCCTTTTGTTAATAAGGCAATCAGTCAAGAACATCACATTTTTAGGGGCATCTGGGTGGCTCAGTGGGTTAAGCCCCTGCCTTCAGCTCAGGTCATGATCTCAGGGTCCTGGGATCGAGCCCTGCATCGGGCTCTCCACTCAGCGGGGAGCCTGCTTCTCCCCCTCTCTCTGCCTGCCTTCCTGCCTACTTGTGATCTCTCTCCTCTCTGTCAAATAAATAAATAAATAAATAAAATCTTTAAAAAAAAAAAAAAAAGAACATCACATTTTTATAGTGCTTCCAAATTCCTAATAGATATCTTCATGATACAGGAAAAAAAATAAGAAATCCTAGGAATTCTCAAATCATAAGTTATTATGTATTTTTTTGTACTTAAGTGTTTTTAATAATGACAGGTGAACATAATAATAAACAGTGTATCATTTTTCAATGGTAGGTAGGTACTAAAAATTTTAGAGGTTTTCTGTAAAATAAGGACAAGACAATAAATGCATGTTACAGGAGTATTTCAACATGTCAAAAATGATCTTTAATAATAGAAAAAAATTAAAAGAAAATTAACACTATCAAATAGAATTGATTTAAAAATTGACAAAATATTAACAAAAGTATTTAAAAGTAACAGATATTTGGGTGCCTGGGTGGCTTGGTTGGTTAGGGGTCTGACTCTTGTTTCAGCCCAGGTCTTGGTCTCAGGGTCGTGAAGTTGAGCCCTGTGATGGGTGCCATGCTGGGTGTGGAGCGTCCTTTAAAAAAAAAAAAGTAACAAATATTTAAAAGTTATTTCTAAAATAAAAAATTTAGAATGCATAAGCATAAGTTGCCTGATCTGGTAAACTTGATCTCTTTTTTGTAACAAATGATCTCTCCAGAGAAAATTTTCTTTCATGTTAACATTTGAAGCATTGTTAAAAGTGGGTCCAAAAGCATCTTGAAGTTGGTATGATAGCACACATAGCTTCACATAGGGTCATTTATTTTGTCTGCTCACCTCGGTTTTGGAAATTGGTATTGATGATTTGCTTTTGAGAATTTGGATTTTAGATTAGTTTCTGATTTCATGTTGTGATAGTCCACGACAATTCATATCTTCTTTGCATTTCCTCTCTTAAAGTATATACAAAAAGGACTTCTGGTTCTGGCCAAATTGAAATCTCCTCGTTCCTTCTAGGTCCTAATTTCTACACCTAAAAAACCCAAGCATAGTTTGACAAATAAGCACAGGAAGACTGTAGGTTCAAAGGAAGTGGACTATTTGCACACCTTGGGGGAAAAAACAAAAGATCCAAGAAAAGCCTGTTTAGCCACAACTTTTTGTAATACCTGCCCTACTCCAGTCAAACAGCAGTGGAAAAACTACGCCCTTCCCTTTCTTGAGGTTTTATTAAGACCAAGGAGGAAGCTGACTTTCCACCCCATTCACTAGAAGCAGGCAGTAATGCTGTGACTCCCACATGGGGTGGTGTTGATTGGTTGAGTAGGAGCTGACCTCCAACCCCCATCTGGCAGAGGCGGGTCTTCACCAATTCCCCACCAGTATGGTATCAACAGGGCCCAGCACTGAGCTGAGCTTACATCTATACTTGGCAGCAGCCAGTATAGTATAGATGTACATCTATATTTACATCTATACTAGGCAGTAGGCCTAGGAGGGAACTAAGCCTCCTTCCCCATGCAGCACCAACAAGATTGAACAAGTTGATAGGAATCAAGTCTAGTCAGTCCATGCTCCATTTTCTACCTGTGCCCCCATACCCACCATTAATGGGCCCAGAGGGTTGGTGAGCCTCTAGTCCTAGAGGCACAGCTAGTTGTAATTGCTTTCTCCCCCTGCTGTCACTGAGGCCTGGTGCAGAATTCAGAGCTGAGATTCCACTCCAGTCCTGCAGTAACAAAATGGTATGCATCGCCTGTCTGCTTTCTCTCTCCCTGGTAGCGCCTCATCTCAGGGACATCTCCGAAGTGCGAGTGAATGTTTTACTTCCTTTGGGAAGGCGCCTCATGTGCCCACATTGGGGCAGTGTGAGTGAGTGCTCCATTTCTGCCTCAGTGGTATTGGTGGCACCCAGTGGGAGGTTGAACATAACAAAAATCCCCTGGCCCTCCTGCTATATCTGGCAGGGCACTGCTTGTTTAAAAGACACTAAATGAAATCCAGAGTCTTAGAATAGCCATAACATCCAGGATATAATTGAATGTTACTCATCACACAAGAACAAAGAACATCACAACTTGAATGAGAAAAGAAAATCAGAGGCCAAAACCAAAATAAGTGAGATATTGGAATGAACTGACAGATTTTAAAGCAGCTATCATAAAAATGGTTCAATTAACAATTGTGAATTCTCCTGATACAAATGAAAAAATAGAAGATCTCAGCAAAGAGATAAAAATTTTATGTATAAAAAAAGAGCCACACGGGAATTGCAGAACTAAAAAACACTATAACAACATAAAAACCCTACTAGATGGGTTCATTTGTAGAGTGGAAATGAATTGGTGAACTCGAGGACAGATCAATAGAATTTATCCAACCTGAACAACAAGGAGAAAATAGACAGGAACAAAACAAAACAAAACAAAACAAAACAGAGTCTCAGGAGCCTGTGGACAATAACAAAAGAGCAAATATTTGTATTCTTAAAGTTCCAGAAGGAGAGAAGAAAGAACATGAGACTTACAGTATTTGAAGACATAATAGCTGATAACTTCCTAAACCTGGTGAAAAACATAACTGTGCAGATTTAAGAGGTCAAGCAAACCCTAAAAAGAAAAAAAAAAAGAAATAGACAAAACAGAGAAATCCATAGCAAGACATCCCAATGCTTCTGCAAACTAAAGACAAATAAAAAAATCTTGAAAGCATTCAGGGAGAAGTATCACAGTGTTTACAGAGGTATAGCAATTTGAATGAGAGCAGGTTTCTCATCCAGTAACAGTAGAGGCCAGAAAGAAGTGGTCTTCTCCTTTTCAACATTTTTCAAACGTTGAAAGACAAGGATTCACAATTCTCTATCTGGTAAAAATATCCTTCAGGAATGAGGGAGATATAAAGACATCCTCAGATGAAAAGAATTTGTTAATTATATACTTTATTCATGAGCAATTTAAGCTGTTGATAAATTATTTATATTGATTATTTCTACTAAATCTACTAACACAGTGTTTTCAGTTTTCAGAGTTATCAACAAGAATGAATTTGGTTTTTTTTTTTCACTTTAACAAATTTTTGCTATGTGCAGTTTCCTTTTGAATTGTTTCTCCCACAAGTAGTTATTATGGATTGCTGGTTTGTAATTATTATCTCACTAATTCATGAGAGAATGTAAGCCATTCCTTTAGATATGTCAGGATTGTCAATCAAAAGCCAATTAAAAGAACTGCAAATGTTACCACTGTAGAGTGTCAGGAAACCCGTGGGCAAATTTCGTGACAGGTCAGGGTCCTCTGTGTTACTATTTCCTTCTTTTGTGGATCTAAGGATTTGGTCAACTGTTGATAGGATAGAATCATTTAGCAAGACTTAGACCTTTCAATTCCCAAGAGATAATTTACACAAGTCATGATAAGGGATAGAAATGAAAAAAGAATGAAAGGAATGAGCTATTCTTTAGCCTTTAAGGTTTATGCTGTTTATCTTGTTTGCTGCTTCATTATGTCTCTATAAGAGAATGGAAGAACTCTGCCTCTCAGTGTACCAAATAAGAATGGCCAAGTGTAAGCTGGATGGCATCATTATTAATCATCTTGTGAATGAAAAAGGGAGGTAGGTCATCTATCTGTAGAAGAGCAAGTAGGGCCTGTCCATGGAGCTTGGTTTTTGATGCTTCTCTCTTATTCTAGTGGTTACCAGACCTTTAAAATCCAACATGGATAACGTCGAACCATGAGCAGAAAATATAGAGACTTTGTCGAAAACACTTCTGATCGATTTTTATGTTTTAGGAGGTCTGAATCTTTACCTGACTTGTACAAATATCCCATTAATTAATTTGGAGGAAAGGCAAAGAGAAGGAAAACTTCTTTGACCATTGATCAAAAATTATCCTACAACACTTAGAGAAAAAAGTACTGTCTCTGAAAATGTGAATCTAAGTCATTCCTATCTTCTGATCAGTGTGTGAACTGCTCATACTGCAGGCTGACCAAAGAGCAAACAGCAAAGAGTAAAGACTCTTTGGGGTTAAACAAAGTGAAATTTTTCTGCTTAGAATTTGGCAAGGCAAGGCAGACAGATTCAGACAATAAGGAAGTAATAAGCCATTTTTAAAAAAAAGATTTTATTTATTTATTTGACAGAGAGGAGCAAGATCACAAGCAGGCAGAGAGGCAGACAGAGAGAGGGAGAAGCAGGCTCCCCGCTGAGCAGAGAGCCTGATACGGGGCTCGATCCCAGGAACCTGAGATCATGACCTGAGCCGAAAACAGAAGCTTTAACCCACTGAGCCACCCAGGCACACCGGGAGTAATAAGCCATTTTTGAGATTCAGAACAGGTTATGACTTACTTATATAGCAAAAGCAAGTGGAGCTGAAGGTAACAGCCTCCATGTCATTTACATGTGGCGACATTGAAGAAAGGGTCCAGATGACTGAAACATGGATGACTGGACGCTCTTCATTTGAGAACCAAAGCCATGCTTCAGATAAGCAGTTTTGCCTGGAGCCCTGCTCTCAGAGGGTGAGGGAGAAAGTTTCATACCTCATCAGGGCCCAGGAGGCAAGGAGAAAGTGTCTCATGACAGCCTTCCTCATAGATAGGGCGGCAAATGAGAATGGCATGGCCGGTGGCAGCCATTACAAGCATCTCCTGATATTGTGTTACAGGAGGATCAAAGGGCGTTCCACCAAGACTGCGATCCACTGTGGTTAGGCCTTGCTCACTCGGCCTGTGAGGAGATATGTAAGCCTTCCAGGGCACTATGGTAGAGCCATTCCTCTACATCCAGTTTCTGCAGCCATTTGTGTGATTGTGATTTTGTTAACCAAAAGTAATAATGACTTTGGCCTGAACAAAATTTCTGAGGTAAAAAGAAGATCAGGCGGAATGATTATTCCAGTAAAAAGAAGTTATATTAATAAGAAAGTCTTCACTGAACCTGAAAGTCAGTGATGGGTTTAAATTCTAAATTGTTATAAGAAATCAATCTCAGTCACTTTATGGGATCCCGTTATTTGCCTCTCTGTTTCCACTCTCCTGCCCACTTCTACCCCCCCAACTTTTTTCTCCAACCTTTTTCTCTCCTTTGCCCTGCTTTGTGAAGCAAACGTTGATGAATGAGAGGCAGAAGGCAGGAAGAATCCAGTAGAAAAAATTGCTTGTTTTTTGTCCTTCTGAAGGACAGTTCTGTTATAGTCCTTGGTGGTTTCATATGTCTTCCTGAGATGCCGCTTGTGACCAAACAGTCAACTGTATACAGAGTTGATCCTTGAGCAGCATGGGTTTGAATGTCACAGGTCCACTTATAAGCAGATTTTTTTTCAAGAAATACAGTGCTGTAAAAAAAAAAAGAAATACAGTGTTGTGAATATATTTTTTCTCCTTTACTATTAAAAACATTTTCTTTAGCTTATTTTATTATAAGAATACAATATATAATACATATACAAAATTCATGTTAATTTGCTGTTTATTTTATTGGTAAGGATTTTGGTCAACAATAGGCTATTAGTAGTTAAGTTTTCATAGAGTCAAAAGTTATACGAGGAGTTTTTGACTCAGGGGCTTGGTGACCCAAAACCCCCAACTGTCAATAAGACTGTACTGTGAGGCTATAACTCGCTTATAACATATCACCTATATTTTCCTTCTTCCTGTCCCTCCCTCACTTACCCTATCCCCTCACTCTTGCTTTTCTAGGACTGGCCCCTCCACACCCAATAAAATTTGAGCATGTAACTTCCTCTCAGGCACTGTTTTCTAGGAAATCTGGGCTAAAGCAGTCACTTACATTTAGTTTTAAATTTGGGTTATGAAAAATTTTAAACATACATGAAAACTGCGGAAAAGTCCAATAGACTCCTATACATTCATCACCAGATTCAATAATTACCCATTTTTGCCACATTTATGTCATTTACCTCTTCTTCCTTTTTTCTTTCTTTTTTGTTTTTCCTTCCTCCTCCCCCTTTTCCTCCTTCTCTTCCTTCCTTCCTTCTTTCCTTCCCTTCTTTTCTTGTTAAAAGTATTTTATTTTATTTTTTTAAAGATTCTATTTATTTATTTGACAGAGAGAGAGAGACAGTGAGAGAGGAAACACAAGCAAGGGGAGTGAGAGAGGGAGCAGCAGGCTTCCCGCTGAGCAGGGAGCCTGAGCTGGATCACGACCAGAGCCAAAGGCAGAAGCCTAATAATCACTGAGCCACTCAGGTGCCCCTTGTTAAAAGTATTTTAAAGCAAGTCCAGAGAGTATGTCACTTCAACATACTTCAGAATGTCTCTGCGAAGATGAGGGGCATTTTCTTACATAAACACAATGCCATTATTACATCTAGTAAAATAAAAGTATTTCTTTGTCTAACAACAGTCCATGGTCAAATGTCCATGATTGTCTTACAAGTGTTTTTACTGCTGTGATGTTTAAATCAGGACCCAAACAAGGTTCACTGTACATTTGGTTGGACCTATCCTTAACCTAGACCTTCTCTTAATCCTTTCCCTCTTCTTTTTGTCCGTTATCAACTTGCTGTGAAGACAATGTCAGTTGTTTTACAGACTGTTTTACACTTTAGGTTTATTTGTTCCTTTCTTAATGGTGTCATTTGACTTGTTCCTCTAACCCTCATGTTTCCTATAAGCCTGTGAGTAGGAAGTCAGTTGTAAGGCCTGCTTAGATTCCATTTTTTATTTTGTTTTGTTTGTAAGAACACTTCAAGGGGGTGCTGAGTGCTTCAGATCAGAAGGCACCCAGTGTCTGGAGTCTGATCAGCAGCACTACTTAGACTGTCAGACAGAGGTAGTGCACCCTGGTTTCCATTGTAAAGTATATCATTGAACTTTTAATGTAATGGTTTTGTCCATTGATGATTATCGCCAGAACCATTTACTTCACAAAGGATTGCTAAATTGCAATTTTCCAATTCTCTTATTTCTTTCACATTTATTACAAGAAACACCTTCGTCTCAACAGTGATGTGATTTTCTGAAATACAGTTCAAACAGGAAAGGCAATATGCGTTCTCATTCTTTTCCTTTGTTTTCTTTCCTGTAGAATATGGAGTTAGTGCCCTAGTTGCTTGCAAAAGTGTCCAATCAATTGTTTGTTTATTTGTTTGTTTTTGTTTTCTCACCTTTGGAGTTTCGTTAAGTGCTCTTGGATTTTTATATCTTCAATACGTTTCTAACAATTGCATTTATTATTTTGTTGGTGCTTAAACTGGCCCATCTTTGGCCAAAAGGACTCTGTAGTTTTGGTGTTTGTGTCCTTTTGACACCCTTATTTGTTATAAATGAATTTCTTGGCTTTGTGGCACAAGATATCTCATACTTATTTTTTTTCTTTTTTTTATTAACATATAATGTATTATTTGCCCCAGGGTACATGTCTGTGAATCATCAGGCTTACACATTTCACAGCACTTAACATAGCACATACCCTCCCCAATGTCCA
>CM053614.1:31030633-31044037 GCA_028646535.1 Procyon lotor
ACCCCCCCCACAAACGCCTGCCTTGCCTCTCAAGTTCTTCATATCAGAGAGATCATGTGATACTTTTCTTTCTCTGACTGACTTATTTCACTTAGCATAATACCCTCCAGTTCCATCCACATCATTGCAAATGGCCAGATTTCATTTCTCTTGATGGCTGCAGATATCTCATACTTATGTCCTATATATCCTGCCCCAGACCTGGGCGGGTGGTTTCTTTTTCTGGAGAAAAATGAAAGCTTATATATCTAAAATTTTATTTCATCACAGTAACTTTAGAAACTAGTATTTATTTAGGTAATAAATAAAACTAGAATTGCTTGTTATGTATATATATTTTAGCTCATTTTCTAATTATTTATATAAAAGGAAATGCACATATTTCATTGTAAGTATATGGAAAATTGGATTAATAACTAGACAGCAATGTTTCATTTTTCCAGGTGGCATAATTTATATTCAAAATTTCCCAGAAAGTTTGAAATGAGAGATATAAATGAAATCTCAAATGTTTTCATATGTATTCAAATAATATCAGTTTCATCAGAGTTGCTATAGTAAAAGCTTTGAAAAAACTTTCAGAAAGGTGATGGTTTGATAAGAGCTGTCAAATTTGAGTTTTAACTTGGAATAAGTGAAGGGCTATAATTTCAACTGTTAGCAGACTTTGGTGTGGGAATGCATAATACCGAATTTAATGAATGCAAAATGGTATTTGGCAGCAATTCTCAAAATAAGTTTAGAGGACCCTTGGGGATAGTGAGACTCTTTTTAGGGGGTTTGCAAGGTCTTCTCTTTTTCAACTATGAATTTGACTAAGGGCTGCTCTTTATTATATTCTAGCTGTAACAACGTATTGCAACAGATTGAATGCAGAAGTAGAATATGGGAATTCACCTGTTTCTCTTAAACCTAAGAGTAAAGAGATTTGCAAGAAATGTGGAAAGTGTATTTTTTCTCACTGAGTTTTTTAAAAATGTAGTCATTATGCAAAAAAGTTCATTATAATAACATGTAATAGGCTTACTATTTAAAAAATGAATTAAACACATATCTAAAATTTTTCCATCTTAATTTTTAATACAGTAGATATAGACATATATAACCAATACAAACAAAAGCTCTTTAGAGTTCTTTTTAAGACTATAAAGAGATCTTGAGACCAAGAAGTTAAAAAACCTCTATGGTATCTTGGACTATTTGCTTACTAATTGTAAGTATGTATGAAGAGAAAGATCTGAAATATAAATATATTCATAGAATTTGTAAATTTAATTATTTCAGGTTAAACTTGCTTAAATATCTCCTTGAATATTAGACATGTCTAACCATACTTTAATTTTGTACCTTAGTGAGGAATACATATATGATTTATTTTCTCTCTGATGACATTAATACTACATGGAGGGCTGTTTGAATATTAGAGGACAAATCATTTTATCTCAACTGCACCCATAAAGCCAAATATTCAGTTCAGAATTTAATTGATGGATTGAAGAAAATGAGATGTTCTGAGGATTTACCCCAGCTTCATTTTTTAAATTTTTATTTATTTTTTTAACATATTAATTTAATTTTATTTTTTTCAGTGTTCCACGATTCATTGTTTCATTTTTATTAGACTATTTTTAGAGCACTTTTAAGAAAAATTGAGCAGAAAGTATAGAGTGCCAATATATTCCCTGCACCCACATTTGCACAGCTTCCTCTCAATATCCTAGCACCAAAGTGGCATATTTGTTACAATCGATGAAGCTACATTGACACATCATTGGCACTCAGAGTTTGTAGTGAATGGTTACTGTTCGCTCTTGGTATTGTACATTCTATGGAGTCTGACAAATGTATAATGCTATGTATCACTCTGATAGTATCAGAGAATATTTTCATTGCAGTAAAAATCTGGACTCCACCTATTCTTCCCTCCCCCCAGTCCCTCAACCCTTGGCAGCCACAGTTCCTTTTACTGTCTCCATAGTTTTACCTTTTCCAGAATGGCACATAGCTGGCATCATACACTATACCATAGGCTTTCTAGGTGACTTCAGCTTCTCCTTTTTTTTTTTTTAAGATTTTATTTATTTATTTGACACAGAGAGAGAGAGAAAGAGAGAGAGAGAGAGAGAGATCACAAGTAGGCAGAGAGGCAGGCAGAGAAAGAGGGGGAAGAAGGCTCCCTGCCGAGCAGAGAGCCCAATGCATGGCTCCATCCCAGGACCCTGAGATCATGACCTGAGCTAAAGGCAGAGGCTTTAACCCACTGAGCCACCCAGGTGCCCCAGTGACTTCAGTTTCTTAAGCACATTTGATGAATCTTAGTGACAAAGTTCAGTCAGATTTGGCAACACATTTTGCATGTCAATTAACTTTCAGTTTACTAAAAATCACACAAACCTGTCTTTGTTATTTATCCATGTACATTCCATTCCAAAGGATCAGCTGTAATGGCCAAGAACTCCATCTATTTAATTTGGAGTCATCCAAATTGATTATTAATTATTAGTAATGTTAACCTAAAAATTAAAACAGCCACTTATTTTATCAGCAAAATGGATTTATTTAGGAATAATAGAGAATTGTGGTTTGGGACATGCAAACTATGGCAAATCCACAGGCACAGGAAAATGCAAAAAACAAAGGAGAGGATTGTTACTTTATGGAGAAGAAGGAGGAGGTCTGGAGGTGGTGTTTTCAATGTAAGCCCATTGGAGAAAAGCAAGAGCATAGAATGATGACAGTTTCTCACTGGCTGGGTTCCTCATTTCTTGTAGGAGATGCAGTGTACATCATTCCCTGTTAAAGACTGTCACTGATGATTCTTTCCTGTTGGGGATTGCTCTGTTGGGGTCTGTAATTGATGTGGAGTGGGTGGTACAGTTGTAGCCTCCTAATTCCACTTTAGTGAGGTTTCCTTTTATTAATTTTCACAATGCCAAGAGAGTGCAGTCAAATTTATAGACAGGTTGCCAAAGCTCTTTGATGATGGTGGTCCTGGAAGCTAAGTGCTCATGGAATTAAAATCCTTAAGCCTTGACAGAGAAGAACTTGTCCTACAGCAATTATTTCAGTGATGAATAAGAAAAACTACAAAATTGGCACATACCCCCTTTGCAGGAAAGCAACTTTATTGTCAGGAGATGCTAGGAGTTCTAGTTATCAGGTGGTTTGTGTCTCTGACTAGGTTCTTAAGCCTTTAGAATTAATTTTGAACAAAAGTAACAGAGCATCTGGTACTAATATTTGTATTAAATGATTTGAAAATGTGCAGAGTAGTTTGTCAGCATTCGTAAAATAAGGACAGAAATAATGAAGGATATAATTGGAGGAGGGTTAAAAGAATAAGTATTTCATATCTGTTTGGTAGGTTTAGGTTCCATTTTGTTTATATGTTGTCATAACCCTGCAAATTTGTACCACTTGAAGACAAAGCTTAGGTATGAAATTCCAGCTTTTCCAAAGCAAACTCCCCTGTTCTGGATTATTCCTTTTGTTTTGCCTAGGGAAAGCAAAATTGAAATAGTTTTCCTGTTTACACTTTGTTAGAAAAAACGCAATAACGAAGTCCCGAGGGAGAGCCCTGGAAAGGCCCTTTGCCACTGTAACTGTGCACTCCAAGCAACTGCTGGGGTCTCCATTTCCTGACCTCTGTGATAAGGGAGGAGGAGCTGAAGACACAGTTTCACAGTTTCAGCTCTCTCTTGTCCTCTCTGTCAACAGTATGGTGCAGACCTTAGAGTAAGTGCTCAGTTACTGCTTGCTGAATGAGAGTTACTTTTGATCCGTTGCAAATCCACGACGGGTTTTGGGCCTAACCCAGGCGGGAGCCGGGGTTGGCGGGGAGGGGGCGGTGCCAGTTTTCCGCCGGGGGCGGAGCTTCGCGCGGCTCCCGCGCGCTGGGGAATGGAGGCGGAGCTTTCCGCCGGGGTGGGCGGGGCTAGCGTGGGGACTTCCCTTGGGCTGAGCTGCGCAGCGGGTGCGGAGGGTGGGAGTCGAGCGGCGGTTCGGGGGTGGGGGGGGCGGTTCTGAGAGGCTGGAGGGGTTGGGTGGGTGCTCAGCCGCCGGCCACTGGCGGTCCCCTGGGCCTGGGACCCTTCTGGGGGAGTCGGCTCCCCGTGGGGCGGGAATTGCTGGGAGGCTGAGGGCTGCTCGGCCGCGAGTCCTGCGGTGTCGCGAGCATGTGTGCGTGCGCGTGTTGATCTGAGGCCCCGCGCGGCGGCCGGCCCTGCCGCCTACTGCTCTGGCTAACTCTGGTTGCAAACCGGCGCCTAACCGCGGCGACACCTAGCCGGGAGGCGGCTTGCTCTTCCCCGCCAAGTGGGCACCCCCAGATCGCGCCCTCTCCTCGTCCCCCTCTTAGAGGACAGCTCCGGCTCCAAGCCCTGGCCGTGAGGGAGCGCTGTGGGGTCGCGCTGTCCTCTGCCTTGAACTGTTGGGCTTGTGGTGGGATTTCCTGAGGCTTGAACATCAGGATTTTAAAGCACCTGTCTGTCTCTGTCATTTTCACTTTTAGGGCTTTGGCCAAATTGGGCGAGGGCACAAAATAACCACTTACCCCTTCTCACCGAGGAAGAACGGGAGAAAGGGTAAGTAAGGAATGATCAGGGGTGGAAGGAGCCAGGGCTATAGCAAGAAAGACCAAGGCAGAGAAAATCTAGATCCAGAACTGCCCCTGGGGGACTTAGGGGCCCCAGATTCTTCCATTTCATCAGGAACCTGAGGCCCACCTTCCAGGGTCACAGGCTCCAAACGCAAGAGCTTTTTCAGGCCCAGAGTCTGTAGAGCTGGCTGGGAGTTTGGCAGCTTGGCAAAGAACGCTTAGCCATTTGACCTGACAGGAAACTGTTGTTACCCTTCCCGTCTTTGGAGCGTGGGTCTTGCAGTTGTCTTTCTCCAGCCCATGTCTCTCTCTAAGCTAACTTTGATGAATCCCAGAGACTGAAGTTTTGAAGAATCATGGTCCTGCTTGATAATTGCCAGGAACCACACCCACAGGTCTTTACCTTTTAAAAAGAGACTCCTGTAGAAATTCTTTAGACCGCCAAAGGGTGAAGTTAATTAGCAATATGATAACTGTTGAAATTCTTTTGGGTTCTCACAAGCTCATAGAAGGTTTTTTGTTTGTTTTTGTTTTTGTTTTTCAGTGTGTGTGTGGGGGGTGACATTACCAGGCTGGGCCTTTTACTCTTGACTTTCACTTTGATACCTCTCACAAATACTCTGTTCTCTTCTGAAAAGTAGCCAAACAGCACACTGAAACCTTGGTTTGCTGTAATTTTCAGTGTGATCTCTTTCAACATTTCTTTTGTGTAAATTTTCCGTCACTTCTCCAATATACCATTCCTTCTACCTTCTTACTGGTGAAAAGAAACATAGCCTCTCTCAGAAGGTTGGGAATACCTTATGCATCCTGTGTGTCCCATATAAACAAACATTTTAAATTAGCTAAAATTCAGGTTAGCCACATGCAAGAATGTAGCAACCTATTCTTGGATACTTACAAAGGAAAGCTAGAATTGCCCTGTATCAACTTGACATTGGCTGCCTGTGCCCTGAACCTATCTTATTTGTCTGGACTCAAGTGATAGATAACCATATAATTTATGAAAAACCAGAAAATAGTTGTTTATTCATGATGGGTTCATTCATTGATTCAGTAGATATTTATTCTTTTCCCACCAAAGTGTGGAACACTGATACATAAGTAGGATGGTAAAATGAGATTGGGTTTGGAGATGGCCATTTGGAGCAGGCCTTTCACCAGTTTTCTGTAGATTTTCAGAATACTTAAGTGTTAATGTACAAGACCTTCCCTGGTCTATCGATCTTAGTCATGTGCAGGTCTATATGTGTTGTGGGAGGACAGTACTATTTTTCTGCCTTCTAGTACTTTCAGTGATAAACTTTCAAGGATTACTGACCATGGTGATTTGTGTCCTGTTTTAGAATAGTGTTACTGGACAGGGACTCAGTTGCGAACTCAGGTTTGGCTGCTGGTAGCTTGAAAATCAATACTTGAGAGACAGGTGAGAGCCAAGTGGGAAAGGAAAGATTGTTTTGTTCAGGAAGCTGGCAACCTGGGAGGATGGTGGACTAATGTCCCAAAGACCACTTTCCCAGTCCAGGTGAAGCTGGAGAGTTTTAAAGGGGAAGGCATGAAAAATGGGGCAGGGGGAAGTTATGTGCAGGAGAAGATGGGGCGCAGGTGGTTATTGGTTTGTTGATCCTGAACTGACTTGCTGGCATCAGCAGCAGCTGTTTTCAAATGTGATTAGGCATTATCTTCTGGGAAAGTTTGGTCCTTCACTCCTCAAGGCAAGTGGTTTGCAAATCTCAAGGAAAGTAGGTTAGTTTGGCTACAGACCAAGGGACTTAGGTCAGCAAGCAAGGAGTGCATTAACTTGAGGCAGGTTAACCCTTAAGAGCAGTTGGAGTGCCATTATAGTGTTACAGTCATTTTGCAATGTACTAAAAGTACCAGTATAAAAATCAGATGAGGATAATATTTTTAATTGTTTCATAAAGATGACATAGGATGAGAAAACATGGAGTGTTAAGGATGATGCACTTAAGAAAATAAATACTAGACTGTTCACTTGTATGGGTTTCTGTACATTTAACCTATCTTTATTTAAGATACCTTTCTGGTTACAAAGGATATATAAGATTAAAAAAAGTTGTTTAAAAATGAGTCTCGCAGGGATATAAAAGGTAGAAAGTGAGTCTCTTAGGAACCGACTTTTAGAGGAACCCTCTCAACTATTTGTTTCTTTCTTCAACTTTGTTTGATGTTATATGTTACTATTTGGCAAAACTGTAAATTTCTGCCTTTTACGTCCATATTCTTGGCTCTGTACCACCACTCCTTGTTCCACCCCCAGTCCTTATGTAGAAGTGGCGTGTCTTTTAGAGTCTTTTAAACATGGGTTTCAGTCCTGGCTCTTATCTCATTAGCTCTGCAACTTTGTGCCAGTTAAAACTTTGCTCCCTAACTTCTCACCTGTCAAAGCAGAACAATGAGTATATTTAAAAGTGTGCAAAGAACAGTATCTGGCATGTAGATACTAACTTAATTTCCCTCCCTTTTTATCTGGTCATCTATCACATTCTTAATGATCTTATTTACAATTGAAGCAAGGTATCTCATACTTAACGTTCTTGCAGGTAGATGTTTGCTTTTTCACAGTGATCAACTGTTAAATCTGATCCTCAGATTTCTGGGATAAAGACTGATGCCTGAAGTGGTATCACCTGAATCCCCGCTCCCCCTCCCCCCCATTAAATCATTCCACAGCCATGTCTAAAGAGTGTCATTTTGAAAAATGAAGGGAAGGAGTTTTTATAAATATGTTTAAAAAGCTCTGACACTGTTCCTAACGTGGAAAAGACATAGTACTGCATTTAGCTGAGTGCTTAAATTTAGGATTTCTATTTCAGAAATGTCTTTGGTTTATAAGAATTACAATAAAAATGCTGATGCTTCATGTCCAAACTGTCATGATTTTGCCAAGTTGTGGGTTTAATATACAGCTAAGCTGTGTATTTAGTGTATCTAATACAGCTCTGGAAGCCAAGAAAGACAAGTCCACAGACATCAGATTTTTACACCAGACATCTGGTTTCACTTTGCTAAGGAGTACATTTTGTCAGCAGATTATAGGCATATCAGCTGTTCTGCTGTAGTTTGTGGCATTCTATCATAAGCCCTGGGTCTGTAGGGTTTAGTGTGATGTTTTATTCAAATGACAGCACACTGTAAATGAGCACCTGGTCAGATAAGCATGCTTCCCACAGGTGTCTTGTGATTGTTCTTACAAGTTAACAAGGTGAAATAGTTTATATCCTTGGTGATTTCTTTTTGCAGAAGAAAAATATTCTTAAGGAAAAGTCTCGCTAAAGAGCCCATTGTATTCCAGAAATTCATTTTCAAGTCCATTTTTGTTTGTAATGTGGAACAGTGTACTTATAGGGATAAAATAACAAATAACATTTAGGTTTCCAGATCAGCACCCCAAAGCTATGCTATTTTATTTTATTTTATTTATTTATATTATTTGTTTTTTAAAAAAACTATTCTGAGGTCAAGACCTGAGCTCAGATCAAGAGTTGGACTCTTAAATGACTGAGCTACCCAGGTGCCCCACCAAAGCTATTTTAACTCACTGTATGCCCATTATGTATTAGTGGCATACTATAGACTTTAGCCAACAGTTATAATAGTGTTTTGGAGAGTGATATATTCTGAGGTCCAACCTAGAATAGCTAGACCACATCTCTCTTCATTTTGAGGTAGTCAGAAGTATAGAAATAGTCTAGAGGCTGTTATCTCTGGGTTTTCAGGTCGACTCTGTGATTACTTAGCTGTGATCTTGGGTATGAATTCTTCATTTGTGAAATGGGATAATTACTCATGGTTACTCTGAGATTTAGTGAGTGTTTGTAAAGTAGCACAATATCTAGTACAAAATTGGCCCTCAGTAAATAGTAGTTAAATTTCTTTCTTCTAGGTCCTGGCCATAAGAACAAAGATGGCCAACCCCCTAGCCCCTGCCTTATATCTCAGACTAATCCACTGGTAGGACCTTTGGCTCCAGCAGAGGGAAATTACCCCTGGAATCTGGGATTTAGTAGTGGGGGCTGGGAAAAGGCTATGGAGAATAATGACAAAGGGGAGGAGTGGTGAACTGACAGAGGAAGTTGCCAGTCTTTTGATCAGTCCATGGACTTAGGCTGATGAATTAATTACTTGACTAGTAGAAAGAACCACCTCTATCTCTGGCTTTTCAGTTGATCTTTTGGAGAGTCTTACCTCATTATTGCCTGCTTAGCCTATTGATAAGTTCTTTTTTCTTTGTTACCCTGATAATACCTGAATAATAATTTATTTCTATTTTTTTTTAATAGGTGGGACTTAATCATAGATGTCCATACTTCCTTAAGATCTGGACTTCTTCTGTAGTTGAAGTCCAGTTGATCTTCTTGTCCTTTCATTGGCCTACAGTTCATTAATTCCTTTTTTTCTTTTAAACTATATGCTATGTGCATTGAACTTGTGCTGAGGATATAAAGATGAAGTCACTGTCCTTGATGAAGAATCTTATAGTCTAGTAGGACAATAGACATCTTGACCAACAGTTCAAATTTTGTGCACTATTTCCCCTAACAGAGAGATAAGTGCAAAGGAAGGCTAGCAGGAGCTTTTGATCTCTGATGGAAATGCCAGGGGAGGATTTTAGCAGTGGTTTTGTTTGAGCTGAATCTTGAAAGCTGAGTAGAAGTGAGCAGGTTGACAAGCAGCAAAGAGCATTTCCACGCAGGCCTACTGGCATGAGTAGTTGTATGGCACTGTGAGGGCCTGGAGTGTTCAGGGAGCTATATGTAGGTCAGTTATATTGGAGTATGAAGGGCAAAGTCAGGAGTGAAAGGAGATGAAACCAGATAGCTAAGTCAGGGCACACTTCTATGCCACGTGCTGCATTGCGAGCTACATGAAAGGTCACCGTGAAAGCAGTGTGCTGGGTAGATTGGGGTGGAGTGAGGTGCCGGGAGGGGAAGCAAGACAGGAGGCTCGAGTAGTCAGTGCATTAGTATGGATAATGGGAACCTGAGAGCTGAGAGAAGGCTGGAAGTAGTGGGGATTTTTAGAAATTAGAATTTTTAGGAAAAATATTTAGGAGGAGGAAAAATTGGCTGGTCTTTGTGACTGTTTGAACGTAACAGGAAGAGGAGAGTGAGGATGCTGCAATAGCTGCCAGTTTTGGGTAGTGAGAGGGAAGAGTGAAGAAGAAGCAGGTCTGAGGAGCAGCTAATGAATTCAGGTTGGGACATGTGATTAAATTGCTTGCAGGCCATATCCTTGGCGAGTTGGGGCTGTCTAGGAGGCGGTTGGATATGCTGTCTTGGAGCATCACAAAGGATGTGGAGGCTAGAGATGCAGGTTTCCAAGTAGTTGAAGGTTTGGGTAAGGACAAAAGGTTTAGAGTAACTGCATAGAAGGAGAAGAGAAAAGGGCTCAAAGTAAGCCCTGGAGAATATTGAAGTTTTAAGGACAAACCAAGGCAAAGACTTTGGTTTATGTGGATGTTTTATATGGATATATAGATGGTGAAGAGGAGCGGACAGAGAGGCTGGTGGGAAAGAGAAAGCGTTACTTTTCAGGCTGACTCGCACAGTTTCAAGAAGTAGACCCAGGTAAGCTTGAATCATCAAGTATAAATCATCAAGTTCAATGGAGATTATAAAGTGCCTGTTGGAAGTCAGTGGTTCCATTGGACTGGTGGGGGCAGAGACTACACTGCATAGGTAGAGGAATGAGTGCGAGGGGAGGAAGAGAGAGAGTAGGTGTGCCTGGGCCCCTCCTCAGAGATTCTGACTTCATTGGTCTTCTGTCCAGAATTTTCAAAGCTCACCAGGGGATTCTAACACTGTCTGAGGATGAGAGCCACTGTGGCAGACTCTTTTTTTAAGGGGAGAGAGAACATGTACGTACGCTGAGAGGAAGGAGCCCCATAGACAGGGAGGTATTGAAAAGGTGGTTGCCTGTAATCACTGTTCTTTGTCATGTTTCTTGTGGATAAAAATCAGATTGTCACCGTCTTTGCCTAATCTCTTTGGAACAGACAAAATGCATACCTGACCCCCACCCTTCAATATCCTATTTGACCCTTTTTTTTTCCTGGTCCAGAGTTCCTCTGCTAACTTGTTCTCTGCACATCTGGCCTTTTGGCATACATTATTCTCTGACCTATTCCACTTGTGGGGGAAAAAGTCCCTTTTATTAAAAACTGAAAAATTTCAAAGGAGTGTGTACCAGGAGGCTAAGGGGAAATTAACCATGCCAGATATAAAAAGTGATCTGATTTAGCAACACTCACTAGTATCTGTTATCTTTAAGCCTATATAAGATGAGAAGATATATAAGATGGGAAGGATGAATGAGATAGGGATCCTACCCCAAAGAATTCCTCAGGTCAGTGAGAGAAATGGATGTGTAAGTAAATACTTAATGCAGTATGTGCTGTTATTGAGATTCAAAGTAATCTTGATGCAAAAAATGGCCTTTCTTCTGTGTGATCCTGAAGACTTCACAGAGGAGGCAACACTTGAGCTAGAACTTGCAGTGGAGTTAAGGCGTGGGATGTTGAGGTTTAAGGAGTGGGATTGATGGAATAAAGTACTCTTTGGTGGCCCCATGATAGTGGCAGAATAGGTTTGAGTTTTTCATCTCCTCTTGCTCCTGTTCTGCTTGGTTTATTTCAAGTTATCTGTGTCTTTCAGGGACCTTTGGGGGATAAAGATGTTTCAGCATATATATAGAGATATCTGCAGTTTCTCCTTTTGTAGTCTAAGCTTTCTGTGAATTTACCATCACTGGCTTATTATATGCTAGATGGCTAAAATAGACCAGAGCAATTAAATCAGAATCTCTGGGGATGATGTTCAGAGACCGATATATTTCAAAGTGCCCCCAGGTGTTCTAATGGCAGCACGGGTAGAGAACTCCTGTGCTAAAATATGCAAAAGAAAAGACTGGGACTTGGAGCTAAAAAGTTATAGGCTGGGTTTTTTTTTTTTTTTTTTTTAAATATAGGTTGGATTTTTGTGATTCTTTTTAATAGTATGTGTCCTCAGTTAAGTTACTCATCATCCTTTGGAAAGTAGGAATGGTAGTAAACCTGACCCACCCTGTAGGATTGTGTGGGTCAAAAGAGGTGATTATATCCAGGGACATTGCATGCAGATGTGGCTGTGACAATGAAATATTCTGTGGACTTTTTCTAGGAGTAGACAGGTTAAGAGCTGGCCACCTTGTCCTGTAAGGTAATAACAATTTCATGGATTGGAATTTATGATTTCACCATCATGAACATTTTCCTGCTCTATTTTACTACATTTGTGTAATGCTAAAATGCTGAAGACCTAAAGCAAAAATGCAAATCTTTAAACAATCAGCTATTGAGCATTTCTTGTCTGACATATTAGTTTTGTTTAAAATTATACAGATGTTTATTGTGATTAAGATTGTAAAGTATATAAATATTTTCAATGTCAGTAATGCGATTGTTGAGTATTAAATGTTCTAAATAGGTTTTTATTTTTGAAATCTGTACATGAAAAAAACCCAGAAATCTTCCAGAAGACAAGTATATAGGGACATGTGCTGTGTCTTTTTTTATTTATTTTTTTTACTGTGGGATACCTGGTATATTAGTGCTGGTGGTATAATCAGATAGAAATGATCATCCTTATGGTATTATAACTTATTTTACTTGGAAAGTAGTATTGTTTAATAGCAAGAAAACTGAACCTAAAGCCTAGAGATTGGATTCCAGACCTGGGTTCCCTGCCCACTCCTAAATGGGAGTAGATAAGTTAGTTTCTCTGAGCCTCACATGCATCAGTTCTTTGTTGCTTTGTAACATAATCAAAATCTGAGTGGCTGAAAACAACAATAATAATTTTTTAAAAAAGATTTTATTTATTTATTTGACACAGAGAGAGAAAGAGAGAGAACACAAGCAGGCGGAGCAGGAGAGGGAGAAGCAGGCCTCCCACTGAGCAGGGAGCCCGATGCAGTGCTAGATCCCAGGACCCGGGGATCATGACCTGAGCTGAAGGCAGATGCTTAATGACTGAGCCACCCAGGCGCCCCAACAATAATCATTTATTATATCATGTTTGCAGTGGGTCAGTAGTTTGGGTGGTTCTGGCTCAGGATCTCATGTGGTTGCTGTCAGATGCCAGCAGGAGGTACAATTATTGGAGGACGTGCCTGGGACCAGAAGTTTCCCTTCCAAAGTGCCTATCACATGGCTGGTATTGGTGTTGGCAATTTGGTTCCTCTCCATAAGGGGCTTTCCATGGGGCTGCCCCTACCTGATGGGTTATGGGAGATGGCTTCCCCAGAGTGACATATAGGAGACCAAGGTGGAGACTGTAGTGCCCATTATGACCTATCCTTGGAAGTTACACACCATCATTTTTTATGTCTTATGGGCCAGCCCTGTATCAGAGTGAGACACAGGCTATGAAGAATGTATTTTTGGGGATTATCTTTAGGATCTGGTTCCTCGACAGGGTGACAACCTCTACCTAGCATAGCATAGATTCGAGTTTCAATGAAGAATTTATGGAAAATAATTTGTGAAACATTAAAGCAGCAGATAAATTTTTTCAAGTTTTTCACGTCTTTTACTATAGAAGTAGTACATCTAGTGGGAGAAAATTATGAGCAAGAACAGTAACCATAGCAAGACCCTCTTGGTCAACTGGGTGACCATAGGTTTTATCCAAGACAGTCTATCTCCTTGATGAAATCTCTGAATGTCTGTTTTTGTATCTCTTTCTTGGCATTTGCTCTACTTTGCCTTGATTATAGTGATTTGTGGACGTGTGTCACCCTATGTC
>CM053614.1:31044537-31085927 GCA_028646535.1 Procyon lotor
TTTTTTTTTTTTATGACCTTGCTTTCTCATCTTTGCCCCTTTAGGGTCTGTTTGGCCTTGGTTATTTTGAAAAACCTTCCTCCTTCCCATTCCCAACTCCGATCAAAGGAAAAGCCGTGTTTTTCTCCTTATCTCTTAATGTGAATTTGAGCTGATGTTTTATAATCGCGTACAGGCATTTGTAGCTCAGTAAAGAAAGCAGTTGATTTGAGGCATGAAGGGTAGGGGTCAGGATAGGATTTTCATGAGACCCTGAAATCATGCTCTTTCAAAAAATTGCTTATCGCACTTACTGTTGAACCCATTAGAGACCCTGTACCATTTAAAAATAGGGCAGAAATAGGGTTAGTGTGAATAGTACCTAAGATAAGTGAATTTGAAGCAGTTATTAGAGAGTGGGCCAGAATCTGAGATTGTGAGGTAGGTAAGGAACAACAAAGCTCATACTTCAGGTAATTGTGCTCCAGGAGCTGTGTGGCACCTGGTGTTTTCAGGGACATTTTCCCATTACTTATGTTATTGCCTGACGCTTACTTCCAATATTCTTCTTATTTACTTTGTGCTCTTCTTTTTTTTTCAGTTCTCAATGTTACATTCTTCTCACTCTTATTTCTTAGTTTAGATTTTTGAAGGCTTTTGAGATTTTCTTTTTTGAAAAGGATGCTTTTTCCTTTTTATAGGCTATCTTAATTTTTTAAAAGCCAATTTCACACACAGTGAAATACTAATGTGTTTTTTTTAAAAGCTACTCAATAAGTATTCTCATACTGGAAGTATGTAATTTTGCTAAAATGTTATTGTTTCAGGAATAAATAGGCTTATGGTGAATAGTCCAAAATTCTCTAATTTATTTGGATTGTAGATGAGTACCTTGTCTGTTTCATTTACACATATATTTAAGTTGCCATATTGTTAGCTTAAAATCTACATTGCCTTTAGCTGCTACTTAATGACTGAAGTTATGCTTTTCTATTAAACTAAAAAAAAAAATTGGGTGCAGTGTTGGTATCCAAATTTTGTGATTATTAGAGTTGAAGCTTACCAAGCTTCTCTGTGCTAATGGCTATCACGTAGGATTTTCCTCACTCGAGAGAAAGCTATTCACTTGCCTGTTAATTTTTATAGTAAACTAGTTTTGCAGAATTTATGGCATTTTAATAACTGAAATTTGAGATTGCGCCTTAGTTGTAAATGTGGTCAAATGGTGTTAAAGGATAAAGATAATTTATAGGATTAGGGTGGACTGAGCCAGCTTTTGGAGAGGCTTACAATACCATGGTATTATAGATTTAGTTTTATTTTTTTAATTTTTTAAAAGTTTTTAAAGATTTTATGGGGCGCCTGGGTGACTCAGTGGGTTAAAGCCTCTGCCTTCAGCTCAGGTCATGATCTCAGGGTCCTGGGATCGAGCCCCGCATCGGGCTCTCTGCTCAGCTGGGAGCCTGCTTCCCCCCTCTCTCTGTCTGCCTCTTTGCCTACTTGTGATCTGTCTCTCTCTCTGTCAAATAAAAAAATAAAATCTTTAAAAAAAAAAAAGTTTTTAAAGATTTTATTTATTTATTTGACAGAGATCACAAATAGGCAGAGAGGCAGGCAGAGAGAAGAGGAAGCAGGCTCCCCGCGGAGCAGAGAGCCCCATGCGGGGCTTGATCCCAGGACCCTGAGACCTTCAAAAATCTAAAGGCAGAGGCTTTAACCCACTGAGCCACCCAGGCGCCCTTAGATTTAGTTTTATATGGTTTTCAAAAATATTGGAGTCATGAGGGTTTCCATATTGCTAAGGGACAAAGCAAAATAAAAAGTAAGTGTTAAATCCAGTCTTATTCCTCAATTCTCGTAACACATATCCTGTTTCTTGGTCTGGCCCGTATCTCACTATCTCAGGTAGACCATAGGTAAACCTTTACTTTCATAATCCTATTTTCCTCTTGTCTGAGAAATTTACCAAATATAATTTATCCTTCTTTTATTTCCAACATTTTAATGGCAATTTTTAAATGTATAGTAAAGTTATAAGAATTTTTTAGCGGACAGTCTTAAACCCACCTTCTACATTTAAATTCATTTTTTTCTTTATGCTTTTTCTTGTGGATTTTTTCTTCCAATTACAGCACCTATCTTTCTTCTTCATCTTCTTTTTTTTTCCCCCAGTGGCCATTATAGAACTTATTCCTGTGGTCCAATTCTGGCATTAAGTCATAATTTTTCCTTTATTCTGCTTTTAAAAAACCCTCAAATCACCTAAGACAGTGCCACAGTGTTGGCAGTCCATAATTCTTGTTAATTAGCCAATATCAAGAAATATGATAGTTCCTAACCAGTTAAATCCTAGAACAAAATTGAGTTCAAAGCAGAACAAAAGTATCACTCTGTTTAATAGGTATTCCATTACTAATAGATCGACTTTACTGGTTTTATTGCATGTAACAGACATCTTTAAGTCTGTTTTTCTCCCCCCCCCCCACTGAGGCATTATTTATTACAACAAAATACTTGAAAATAAACTAAATGCTTATCTTAGAATTATGAATATGCAGTATGTATGCAATTCTAATGTTCTTTTTCGATTTGTTATTGCTAGTCCCTTTCTTTAGACATGGCTAATGCTTTTACCTGAATAGAAAATACCTTTTATTTGATGATCCAGCCATTGTTCTCTAATATACATGTACTGTACTCAGATACTAGCTTTATGGGACTTTGTTTTTTTTCTTCATACAAATGCTTACTTAAACAGAGCAACATGTGTGAACATTTTATACTTCCAAAACACCCTGCACCTTTTCTCAGATGAAAAAATTGTGTCCAACAAGTGAAACAATTTGTCCAAAGTCACATGACTGAATCATGATTTGAACTGAGTCCAGTTAGATTCAGAGGCCACCAACTTTATACTGACTTTCCCTCCTTGCACTGCTCCCTCCGCAGAGCACTGCTGGCCTCTTCTTGGACAGAGAGAGGATACCTCTTCTGAGGCAGAGGGAAAGGTGAGCATAAAGGCTGTACATTTGGGACACCTGGGTGGCTCAGTTGTAAAGCTTCTACCTTCAGCTCAGGTCATGATCCCAGGGTCCTGGGATCGAGCCCCACTTCGGGCCCCTTGCTCAGCGGGAAGCCTGCTTCTCTCTCTCCCACTCCCCCTGCTTGTGTTCCTTCCCTCACTGTCCCTCTCTCTCTCTGTCAAATAAATAAATAAAGTCTGAAAAAAAAAATGCTGTACATTTGCAAATTGGAGTCCTTACCAAAAACTCATGAAGTTCCATATCCTCGTTGTTTTCTGGTTGTGTTTTCTTTCAACACCACGTATAGTAGAACATAACCATGGAACTCATTTGTGTTTAAACATTCCTGACTTAAAATTAAATATATCAGTTTTAATCTCTAATCTTTTGGTATCCAGATGCTCATCAGTTTAGGGGAATTACGATTATCTCTATCAAAGTAGCAGTTTTAGATCAAGAGAGAGGACAGCATTATCTTCGATAGGCTACTAGTGTTGACTTTCATTGGGTATCTTTGCCAGAACATGGTTTGCTTTATGTCTAATGCCATTACATTTATACCCTTTATTATTTTTGGCCAGTGTTTCTTTATTCTTTGTTTTTTCCTTACTGTTTTGTCCTTTCTGAGAACTTCTGAATGAAAACTGCTAAGTCACATGAGATAAAAGACAAAGGAATTGATGCTCGAGTTCACATTCTGAAGATTACCAGTTGTCTATTTCATAAGGTATTGTTTATTTGTAAAGTGAAGGGAGCAAGGTGGCCCTGAATTTTTTAAAGATTGGTTTCCATAGATTACTTTCCCAGATCTGCTTCCAGTAGAATCAAAATTATTCTCCTTCAGGGGCACCTGGTTGGCTCAGTTGATTAAGCATCTACCTTCAGTTCAGGTCATCATCTCAGGGTCCTGGGATCGAGCCCCGCATCAGGCTCCCTGCTCAGTGGAGAGTCTGCTTCTCCCTCTCCCTCCCCTTTCCCCCTGACCTCCCCACCCTGCTCATGAGTGCGTGCTCTCTCTCCTCTTTCTCTCTCAAATAAATAAAATCTTTTAAAAAGTTGTTCTAGTTCATTAGTTATTATTTTTCTCTTGCGTTAGTTAGTCCAAATGTATCCAAATTCCTCCTGGTTTTGCATGCTTAGGTTGTTTGTTGACTGAGGTTATTGGTAGCAGGAGCTCCTGGAGAGATCCATGGAGAAAGGTAGTCTGATCATGCATAGTCATCTACTCATTTCTTGTGATCCTGTAACAAGTCCTGCTTGGAAGGAACTTGACTTTGGTCTGTCTTTTTACCTTTGGGGTCTTAGGATAGTGTCTAGCAAAGTAGATAATGTAGCAAGAATGAAAATGTAAGCTCTGTGTGGCCCAGGACCACACCTACCTTGTGCATTGTATACTCATCCCTTAACCTAATTCCTGGATACTTAGTAGGTGAGCAATAAATACATATTGAGGGAGCAGAGAATTGGGTTTCTGACTTGCTTGGATCCTTATTCTTACATTCTTTGATGTTCATAGTTTGACATATGATTTGAGTTTAGAAGTAAAATCTTGATTTGGTTATCCAAATGTGCAGGCTTATTATTATGATTGAAAGATTACATTTTATATAAGATACTGCCTTGTAATTTATTATTTTCCTCTTACCTTCAAACCTCCCACACAATTTTTAAATAGTCCTTGTAATTAGGATGACTTGAAGTGTATTTACCTGGTTGCTATGGATGAGTGGTGACTTTGGAGAGGCTAAAATATAAGCAAGTTTAAGAACCATTTTAGAAGAATTCATGCATGATCAAGCCATTACAAGTCACGAGAGGAAGGAGGCGTTTATGGCATAGGTCATTATGTGGTTGAGGTCGGCATCACCAAGAAACTTTCCTTTGCAGGTGCTATGTAGCAGGTGGCAAATATGATTTCCACTGAATCTGAAAGCTTATTTAAAAATATTCTCAGTGCAGCAATGAACCAGGTGCGCCTACTACTTAAGCATCAGTTTTCTCAGGAGCGATGTTTTGAACCTAAATGACTTGCATGGTTACTAGAAGAATGAGGTTACTGATAAAAATTATTCCCTTTTTGCTGGGGATGGTTTTAGTAGCATATTGCCATTGTTTAAAGGAAATTTTCTCAGAGGAGACAGATGCTAGGTGTTTATTAGTATGGAGGTTTTAACATTGAGGGTATGAACAAAAGATCAGATCATTCCAATGATTCTTTGGTGATTTCTACAGAAACAAAACAAAACAAAACATACGCTTTAACAAAATATGAATACCATAGAACTTTAAACAATTTATTTGTACAACTTAACATGGAAATGTAATGTTTGTTTCGGTTATGTATGGTTTATTTTAGTGATAGTTAGAAGCTTTTAAAAGTGTTTGACTTTTATGGGGTATAGATGTTGTTTGCACTCGGGTAGGACAGGACTATATTCAGGCTTTTGTTTTGAGCCTCTGAAAATAGTGACAACTTGTTTGCAAGGTAGCATTATTTTTTCCCTTGGCTTGGGCAGCATCTGTGCACCTTCACATTGGCACTTCTCCCACATGCTCTTTGAGAATCTCTCAGTAGAAAAATATTTGTCTTGACTTTGTTGTGCAGAAGATGGTCAGCAGTGGAGTTGTGAAGACAGGAAGTGAAAAAGCCATGGCTTTCACTATAATTAAATGTTCTTTGACATGATTTGTACTTGTTCCAGCTTCTCTCTCTCTCTCTCTTTTTTTTAACTAGCTGTTTAATAAAAGCAAAGTCTTTTTTTTCTTTTTAACAGTTGGACTCTCAAACCTAAAAGGCAACTTCCTGTCTCTTCTTAGTAATAATCTGAGTGACTTTTTAAGGTTTTAGTATCCACTGAAGTCCTGGAGAAATAATTGAAAAATTTATGGAAGTAAGAATGTTGGGCACAGAAAGGACCTCAGAAATTCAATCTAACCTCTCTTTTTACAGACAAGGAAACTGAGGCCTGAAAGTGAGTTGGTCAGACATGCAGCTAGTTATAGGCTACCTCATGCCCCGGACTCTCATTACTATGATCCTTCCTGGGGGCCACAGTGACCAAATGGAATAGCAGTATATGAGAAAGTGGGTACTAGGAAAGGAGGGGAGACTCAAAATTCTCGAACTCCAATTCTACGACAACTTACATTCTCTTTTCCCCTTAATTTACATTGTAAGCATGCATGTTGCCTTACAACTAGGATAGCTGCAGCATCGCCATATTTGAAAACTTTCCTAGTTTCTATTCTGCCCATATCCCTAGTCATTTAGTGAAGGTCCATCATGCAGGAAACAAGGAACAGCAAAGATAACACTTATATTCTCATTCTGTCATGTATTTGCTTTTTTAATTCTAAGAGCCACAGATGTATAAAAGCATGTTTCTCTATTTGCATTTGTCCTATCCTTTTTTTTTTTTTTTTTTGAGTCTAAGTCCTCTGGTTGTCTAAACCTGTTTGAACTGATTGTTAAGTATATTTTTGCTTAATATTTAGGCAAGCATAGGTTTATGTGTTTCAAGCCAGTTTATTAATTACTTAAAATAGTCAAGTTGTCAGATTGGTTGTAATATGGATTGTCAGCAAGTTTTTCCTGTTTGAACTCAAATGCTACTATGGATGAGAAGAAAGGTAGGACTTTCTAAGGCTTTTCAAACTCTCAAGAAGTTTTCCAAAGCATGTAATATTCTGACATAGCCTATTTTGGCTACACAGAAGAATTGCAGTCAGATATGTTGATTGCTGCATAAATAGGGAAGAACCTTACTTGGTGTTTTTTGTTCTCCTTAGAACTCCTTAGAATGGAGACTGGACTGAGAAAGGGTAGTTTGAAAATAGATCAAGACTGGCATCATCCTGTAGTATCTACATACTAAAGTGACTTCATAGCACCATATTTCTTTTTTAAATGTTAGAAACCAATGGAAGTTCAAAGAAGAAAATAGTCATCATCTACATTTCCTGCATCTAGGATGAACCACTCAGCATTTTGATAAGCTTGCTTTTTCTGTCTCTTTCTATACGTTACTAATTATACAAGTGACATGAGTGGTTAGTAAATAGTGAGCACAATAATACAAATAATACTCTATTTTAAATATTTTTATATGCTTATACAAATTTACATAGAAAATATAAAGTATTGTTTGTGAGAGTTTTTAAATGATATTATATTGTATGCCCAGCCATCTTTATATTCTCTTCACTTAGCATTGGTGTTTAGCAGTCAATAACTAAATGTTTACTAAAGTAGGGTGCCTGGGTGGCTCAGTCGGTTAAGCCTCTGCCTTTGGCTCAGGTTATGATCCTGGGGTCCTGGAATGGAGCCCCGCATCGGGCTCCTTGCTTGGCAAGGAGCCTGCTTCTCCCTCTGCCTGCCGCTCCCTCTGCTTATGCTTTATGCTTCATCTCTCTCTCTATCTCAAATAAAAATAAAATCTTAAAAATATATATATATATATTTGTATACTAAAGTAAAAATTGAAAATTAGCAAATAGATTATGTATATACTTTATCCAAAATGAACTTCTTTTAGTTTCTTAAATACTTACATCTTACTTTGGTCCTAGGCCTTTAGATCTGCTGCTCCTTGTGCCTGAAATGCTCAGGTCCTACCTCAGTTGCTGTTTCCTTGGGAGACCTTTGCTGATCGTTTTCTGATGGAGGGACTTCCTTGCTCCATATTCCCATGCTACAGGGCATGGCCCTTTTCAATACTCATTTCTATTTAAAAATGTTCATTTAGGGGCATCTTTCTTGGTACACTGTTATCCCTTGAGAGCAAGGACCATACCTGGTTTTCCACTTCTATATTCCTAGCGCCCAACTTATAGCCTTGTTCTTAGTAAGACTGAATAAAGTATTGAGAAACTGAATCATGAGCATGTTTTTACTACTTTGGAATGCAATTCAAGGGGATGACAAAATAACAGTGCTTTCATAGGTCACTACTGCCTTTTGACACTTCCTTCTCTTAGTTCCTGTCCCCCTGCCATTGCCCATCCATGTCCAATCCTGTCATTTTAACCTCTAAAATAAGTATCATAGGTCTGCTCTTTTTTTTTTTTTTTATTTAAGGAAACTCTGTGCCCAGTATAGGGCTGGAACTCACAACCCCAAGATCAAGAGTTGCCTGCTCCGCTGACTGAGCCAGCCAGACTCCCCAGCTTCGCTCATTTTATTCCATCTTCGTCACTACTACTGTGGTCCAGCCTACCATCATCTCTTGCTCTGGACCACTAGAATAATCTGGTCTCCCAACGTTCATCTTGTCTCATCCAAGGAAATAGAACAGTCTAAACTGATAGCCTATTATGTAATAAGAATAAGTACTGTTTTGTGAAACTGTTTTCAGTTCTCATTTGCTGCATTGTGAGGGTATATGTGCTGTATATAAGTTGTGTGTGTGTGTGAGTGCCTATTTTAGTACTTGGTTACTCTACAGGATGTATTTCTTATTGCGGGATATGGTCAAAACAGTTCGAAAGCCATTGTCCTATACTGATAACTCTGGAGGATGATTCTGCTCTGTTAGGCTCAGAAGACTATGTATTCTTCATTACCATACGATTCTCTTTTGTATGTGTCCTTAAAGGAAAAATTCCTTTTAAAGGAATTTAAAGGAAAAGGAATACAAAAAAATTTTATATGTGTCTTTAAAATAAAAGAAGTGAAGTTTTTTGGATAAACCTCTTTGGAAGTGGTCCCACCCTTTCTTTATATGTTCCTCTCTCTCATTTCAAGTTTAAATTATATAGGTCAGTGGGTAAAATCTTCAGATATGAGTACTTGGGCTGAATTAAACTGTAATTTTTCTGCTTTTTAAGTATTCACTTATGCAAATAAGTAAATAATTATACTTCTTTATTTATTTCTATTATTTTCTCCCTCCCTCTCCCAATATTATTCGTGATTATATTTCTTAGTCTTTTTTTCTCCTTCTTATATTCTTATCTATTTTTGGATTCCTTTTCATGTCTATAATATTAATATTATCATAACACTGCTCTCATTGGAAGTGTGACTTTTGGGAACTTAAAAATGAAAAGCCTAAATACTGTCCCAGTGTATGCCTTTCTTGTATATGCTTGGTATGAAGTGCATTTTTGGGCCCTTTTGAATCTGCTCTCAAAAGGATAAGAAATCTTAGATCATCACTTGGAAGCAAACTGACCTGTAGGTTTAGGGCTAAACAAGCCTTGTGGTTGTGTTAGGGAACTTTTCAGTTGCTCTAATCTATTCGCATCATCAAAGGAGAGGTCAGGAGACCTCTAACCTCACTCTTACTTTTCCTGTGCTGCTTTTGTTTTTTCTTTTTTTTTAAAGATTTTATTTATCAATTTATTTGACAGAGAGAGAGGGATCATAAGCAGGCAAAGAGGCAGGCAGAGAGAGAGAGCTGAGCAGGGAGCCCGATGCAGGGCTGGATCCCAGGACTCTGAGATCATGACCTCAGCCGAAGGCAGAGGTTTAACCCACGGAACTACGTAGGTGCCGCATGTTTTTTCTCTTTTAATATTTTTTTTGAGGCTAATTTTGTACTTGTTTTCAGGTATGGCACAGTCACAAGGCTGGATGAGAAGATATGCAAAGGCCTTCTGTAAGGGCTTTTTTGTGGCAGTGCCCGTGGCAGTGACTTTCCTGGACCGGGTGGCTTGTGTGGCTAGAGTGGAGGGAGCATCAATGCAGGTAAAAACAAACGTGGCTTTTGTTCTTTATAGCACATGCTTCATGGTTTCTCATGTACTAGCGGTGGAATTTCTGTATATTATTTCTATGCTGGGACCTGAAAAGTTTTAAAAAGGCCTTGACCTGAAATTTAACTTTACTAAATTTTTTTTTTAACTTTACTAAATTTTTTTAAAAGGTCTTTTGATGTGGTCATAATATAAACAGAGTAGAGTTGAATAAATACAATTGTCAAATCGTTCTCTGTATCTGTAGGGTTTCTTTTTTTTTTTTGGTTTTATTTTATTTTATTTATTTTAGGATTGTAAGTAGAGAGTCTAAGGAAATTTTACTAAATGACACCATTTTCTGTGGATATAGCCTGAAGTTTTAAGATATTTTAATTATTTATATTTGAATTTACACTTAACTGTCCTTTTAAGACCAAATTATTAGTGTAGTTGCAGGATGGGTTTGGGTCAAATTCAGTTAGTATGTGTGTGCATATGTATATGTATATTTGTGCATATGTATATGTATATGCACACACATACACATATATATATACATACAGTTACTATATCTCAATGTCCACCTATATTTCAGTATGTATGTATCTGTACATAGACCCAGAATATGTATATGTATAAAAAATATATATATACCATATTTATACACATAGGGTGTATATATACATAAGTACATGTATGTATTCATGCATATATATATGTAGGTGTGTGTATGTGTATAAACATACACGCTTTCAGTAGGTAGAAAAGTCTAGAGCGCTGGTCCCAGGTATTCTGGGTATGTTCTCTAAGCATGCTGCTGATTGAAAAGATTAAATATACTTTACATTGGAAGAATTTTGCAGGGAGATTTCTAAGACTTATGTGCAGACAGACTTCTGGAATAACTTAGAGAAGACTTTGTTGTTCTACAGTTGATATCTAGAACCTAGCTGTGTGAGTAAGTTTATGTATTAAATTTAAGAAGAATTTGCATTTTGTGATATGATTTGTTTTCTTCCATTGTGAACATGTATTAAATTCACATTGTGCTAAATAGCTGCATAAAACAAGTAAAATGCATATATAAGCTTATAAGAGCTTAAAGTTATATAAAGAATAAACATTTTATTTTTTCTTTTTGTTTTAATCAGAACTAGTTAAGGACATAGGTATCAGTTTTGAGGAGTTAGAATGAGTATGCTTTTTTTTTTTTTTAAAGATTTTATTAATTTATTTCACAGAGAGAGATACAGTGAGAGAGGGAGCACAAGCAAGGGGAGTGGGAGAGGGAAAAGCAGGCTCCCCACTGAGCAGGGAGCTCCACCCAGGGCTTGATCACAGGATTCTGGGATCATGACGCTAGCAGAAGGTGGACTCTTAACGACTGAGCCACACAGGTGCCCCAAGTCTGCTTTTTAAAATGTAATTATTGTATTGAAAATCATATCTCTTCCTGAGTTCTGGTAGTGAGTGCTGTTATCCTATACAACCATTACTATTCCGAGACGGATTTTTCTAGAACCCTTCTTACCTTGGATCTAATGATATTCCAGAGGATTGTTCAGCAGTCATAGTATCCTAATCTTCATGATTTAGGCCAGTATACACCTACTGAACATCTATGTTCGTGGCTTGTGCTAAGAGGGAATTCTTTAAAAAATATAAGAAATTGTCTTATGAAAAGACAAGGCTTATCCTCAGTTAAGAAGTGAAGAAAGTGTTAAATGGTGTCATTCTTAAATGCCAGTCTGTTAAATCAGATTTTTTGCTGCAGATGCATTTGCTGCAGATATATTTCTTACAGTGTTCCTGGGCCCTACTCCCAAGAAGTCAAATTTGTTACCTCGTAGTTTGTCTGGTATCCTATGTAGAATTTCCTTGGCTACTGATTACAGGATGAGAGCTTGAATTGAGTTAGATATACAGGAGAGTTTATTGGAAAGCTCATTATGTACCCAGGAGGAAGGCAGAAGTGTGACAATCAGCAGGGGCAACTAGAACCAGGGATTTGGACGCTGCTGGGTGCTCTGTCTTCTGTGTTTCTGCCGTCTGTTTCTGTCCACATCTTTGGCTTCGTTCTCTTGGAGCGGCTTTCTTCGCCATGCAGGGCACATGGCTGCTGGCAGCTCTCATGCTTAAGATGCCCCATTTCATCACCACTTGAGAGAGATCTCCCCTCTTGCCTTAATTTCATTTTGAAAGATCTTGGGAAAGGACTGTGATTGATTGTTTCAGTCATGTATGCTTATCTATACAAATACAGATCAACTTTGACCAGTGGATTAGGGTGCCATGATTGGCTCGGCTTCAGACAGGTACACAGCCCTAGCCTATGGCTAGGCTCAATAAGAAAATGACGGTATATGTTTGAATCACATTGTTCCAGGGGTTTTAGCTTTTGAGGAAGGTAGGGGTGACATTTCCCAGAAGAGAGGGTGTGCTATTTTCAGAATAAAAGAGGAAAGGATGTTCTGGGAAGAAAACAAAGATGTATGTTTATTACAACTGGGTCTGTATTTTAGGATTTTTTTTGACTCCTTCTAAGTGTAATAGAGAATTTATGTATAATTTCATTATATATTACTAAATATACTTAAAATTATTTAGGAGCAGAAATTGCAATAATGGGATATAGTGATTAATTAAAGCATTTTTGAAGACATCTTTGCTACTGTACAGCTTTGATGAATGAACTGAACATGTTTAGACTGTGGAGTTCAGAATTTTTGGTCAAAAATTTGACAAAAATTTTTGTCTTCAAATTTCTGTAATGACACAAGTACTAAATAGCTGGCAGGGTGTGTGGACATCTCTGGAAGTCCCCAAGCATCCTGCAAGGAACACACCTGCTCTTATTAACTCTGAGGTCTGAGAATTATATCTAGTATTTGGCAGTTGGTTGATTTGTTATGAAGGAAGGGAGTTCTCTGGACGTGTGATGATGCCTTCTTGTACGAGGTTTAGAAGTATGAGAGAAAGGTAGAAAAAGCAAGTGGCCAGAAATAGAAGTGTGGAGAAGAAGAGAAAAGGAAGTAACATAGATTGGTTTGGTAATAGAGGACGATGGAGAAAAGGAGACAACTGGTACAATGAGCAGGAGGCCGAGTGGCACAAAGGACCAGTGTGAAAGCGACTCAAGACAGAAATGTGCTCCCCTGAAGGCGTTGCTAGGCCCCCTTGTCAGACCTCCCTTGAATGCTGACACAGCTCTGTGGCATGTTTGTGTGTAACACCATGAGATACGTCATCCTACATCTCAGTGTTTGTTGAAGGAATCTGTGCCATTTCGAAGGAATTCATGTTGGTGTAGCTTACCCGTCTTGAGAATCATTCATTGTGTAGTACTTTAGAATACCTGTGTGTTCAGGTGAAAAGATCATATCTCGTCATTTCTGTCATTTCAAATACATGAATCATTTTGTGACTCAGGAGGTCATTTTGAGATTTGGACAATAATGAAAAGCAGAGGTAACTTTGAATTAGGATAGGGAGTCATTTATCAAATGGCTAAGAAGTGTGAAACCCTATTTTAGGTGCTGTAGGGGGATGGCGAACCAGGTATAGATTTTGTCTTCAGTGTACTTTTACTTTAGTAGGAGAAGTTCAAGGTTATTAATCCTGAAGAATGGATACATTTTCAGATGAGAAGATATCGAGCTGTCAGATTTATTTGGCCAGTGTCTGGTACTGAAATGAAAACTGGTTACCTTTAGCATACTATTTTGGAGCATGGACCTGGAAGTTTTAATCTGGGATAGAGTGGTACCAGGGAGTAATACCTTGAGCCCTTTTATTGTTGGTCATGGTATTCACTTTTACTATAGCAATAAACTACCCCAAGATCTCAATTGCTTGCATTCAGATCATTATTTCTTGCTCATGGGTCAGTAGATTAACTATAGTCATTCTGGACTACGGGTTTGGTTCAGTCTGCTTCATGTACCTGTCTCTGTAGGACCTACACTGAAGGAACCATGGCTGCTTGGGGGTATGTTTTCATGGGTGATAGCAGGATACCAGAGGATGAGTAGAAACACTCGGAACCTCTTAAAGCCCCAGTTCCGAACTTCCACTCTTCTGTTCACATTCCATTTGTCAAAGTAAGTCATGTATCAAAACACAAAGTCAGTGAAATTGGGAGTCATGGCAAAGTGAGGAGGGAAGGAAGAATAGTGAGTAGGTGAGTGCACCTACCATAGCCGTTATGACTCCAGTGGTATTTGGTTGACTTCAGAGGTAACCTAAAAAGTCATTTTTCACCTTCGAGTCTGCCTACAATGACCCTAGTCTTTGGAGTCAAAGACTGACAAAATTGAAATAGATTGAAATTTTGAGTCACTGAATTCTGGAATGGGTTGATCCATTTTAGATGTCTTTAGGTTGGAAGTCATTCTGAGCCGCTTTAGAGTGGCTTTTCATAAAGGTCACTTTGCAGTTTGTAGACATGTTATTTAAGAAAATTCAAGGACTGAAAGATCAAATCTCATTAAAGAGATATATAGTACCAATCTTTTGGAGTGCATTGAATAAATGCTGTTATAGCAACACTGAAAATTCACTTTGGTAGCAAATTTTGCATGAGAACTGTTCCTTATGCCTTTTAAGAATTCTACTGGCTTGGGATTTAATAGGAAAAGCTTGTTTCCAGGATTCCCTCTTACAAGAAATCCTTACTTTTTGAACACGATGAAGTAGGTTAGGTTTCCCAGTGTTAATTTATAATTTATTAGGTATCTGACTAGAAGGATAGAGGTGGTCAAACATGAGGACTTACAGCTAGTTGAAGGTAAGTCATAAATGAAAATAAAGTTTTTAATGGTAGAATGACATAATTCAATGGGAAATAGGATTCAGCTTATCAAACATTTGATTTTTTAAATAAAGTTGCATAGACATATCCATTTTATTGGATGAGATGTGCCTTTTGCAATGCTCTGCACACAGGGAATGCTGGCAGAAATTGTTGGCTAATTATTATTCATATTGACCTCTTCCCCTCTAGTGCACATGAATCACTTCTCCTAGTTGCTGAAAGGTTACTATGAAAGTAGATGCACCTTTTTTTTTTTTTAAAAAAAGCACCGCATTACTCAGTATTAATTTAACTCAGGAAATGAAGATTGATACTGCATACAGTTGAAACTACAGAGGGAATTTATGTTGGTGGAATGCAATTATTCAAATTAGAAGTTCAATCGCTTACTGAGGCTTTTAGAGTAAAAAAGCTGCCCTAGGAATAGTTTAATGACCTCATACCAAAGTTTTAGATTTTATTTGAGTGAGAATGCCTGTAGCAGGGTCACTGGTTCTTATAAAAGGTGTATGCCTTCTACATTTAAAATTAAGATTTAAGACTTTAAGAAGTAAGTGAAAGAAATAATTGTAGATATCATTGTCCTGTTCTTGTTGTAATTGCTATCTGTAGCATATAGTTTACCATCTTCTTTTTTCCAGTTGGCAAAGCCACAGGGGAAAATACTTTAAAACATTATTCCATGATTTTATCTCTCTAGCTCAGATTTCAGAGAAAGATTTGTGCAGAATAAATTAGAAAGTTAGAGAATGGGAGGGAGAATAGAGTTTAATCAGCAGTGAGATATTTATTAATCAATAACACACCTTCATTGGTTCAAAATTGTCTTGACTTTCAGCTACCTACAGACAATCCTGAAGAAATTGTTTTGTAATGAACACCTTAGGCTCCTTCTTGGCTCTTTGCTGTCATTATCTGAATTTCCTGCTGAGTTTAAAATTAAAAGTTCTGTCAAAAAAGCGAGCAAAGAGGCTTACACTCCCTCCTTGTTATATTTATTTATTTCATTTTATTAAAAAAATTAAACCTATAGAGGGTTTAATGGTCAACAGTTATCATTGGTTGTAACTATTATTTTGACACTCTGAGAAGCTAGATACAAATACAGACTCTTAAGGAGAGAGATAGATATATTGTGATTTATGCACTAGAATTTCTTGTAGAGTTAGGGAGTTTTGTGTTACCTGCTGAATTTGCACTTCCAAGATGCTGGGAACCACCGGGTGCACATTTCCTGCGATGCTGAATGCTCTGTGTTCTTACTCCCCTTAGTCATCTGGGGCTGACTTTGGAGGAAGCCAGGAGTTAATGTTGGAATGCTTTCTCAGCTGATGTGTGAGCTTTCTTCCCAAATTACCTTTGGCTCAAAAATCTCACCTAAGGTGTTTACCCCTCAGGATGTTATACATTTTTATGTAGTTCTGCAACCTGTCATTAATAGAGAACTCAAATAGATCAGTTTGTATTTATAGCAACAAACATATGTGAAACTGAAACAGTTGGTGAGTGATAACTTCATAATGTCCCTTCATGGATTTCCTTTACTTCCCATGATAGAAGAACAGTATGCTTCTGTTTTATGCAGCCAGGGTTATATCTGTTATTTAAATGCTGACTTCATAACACTTTTAAAAAAAGATGTTGAAGTAATTTTAGACTCACAGGAAAGTTGTAAGAGTAGTATAGAGAACTCCCGTGGGTCTTCTACTCAGATTCATCAGTTTTCAATATTTTGCCACCTTTATTTTCTTCCTTTTTTCTTTTTCCCTCCTCCTTCTCTCTCTCTCCCTTTCCTTCTTTTCCTTTCTCTCAAACATAGATATTTATGTCTCTCTGTATACACACACATACATACATATGTGTATACACACACACAAAAACATTGTCATTGAACCATTTAAGTTCCGTCCACCATGCCCCTTTAATAAGACTTTTGTATATGCTTCTGAGTCGTGATCATTGCTGATTGGCATATTAATGCTTTTCTTTTACATAATTTTAAATTTAATACTTTATTCAGATTCTCATGGCTAGAACTTTTAATACATTAAGGTATATTGACTCAAGCTAAACTGTTTATTAAAAAAAACTGAGGCCAAACTTTTGGGTAATTTACCTAAGCTCACACAGCCATCATGTTTCAGAACTGACTCCAACTAACTCTGGTTAGTTTCTAGAGTTTACTTTCCATTTTACTAAATGAAACTAATAAGAGTCCTGCTTTATCACTATTGCGTAATACCTCCCTATATAATACTGCTCGCAGAGATATTTTATTCCATTTTATTTTTTGTTTATGCAGTGGTATAATTGGTAAGTTATTTAATTTTGGGATGGTTCTGTAGTATATTTGGATTTTAAACAAAGATAGAAATTAATGTTATGGTGGAGATGAAAAACTTCAAACTTTGAAACTTAGGTTGATGGAAAATGCCCTATTCTAAGCTGAAGATTATAAACTTTATTAGACTTCTTAAAAGAAGGAATTAGATTTCACTTTCTGGAAATACAGCAGAGTAGATATCTAGAGAATATTCCCAATGCAAAACTCATAAAAAAGTATAAATAAAACATGAAAAATCTTTAAAAATGCATAGTGACCTTGCAGGGAGGTAAGGAGAATGATCTGAAAGCAGAAATCAGGGGGAATACATTTCCAGAGTAGTAAGTATGCTTTGAAGCCTGCAGCTGTCCAATGGACATTTGTCAATTCTGGTAACTCAGAGTTTTGGGTTTTAATAGCCACATGGGGATCGGAAGACAAGGCCCTGGGTTCATACAGGGTTGAGAGGTATTCTGAACAGAAATTCTGAATAAATTCGGACCATAGAGGAGACACATCTTTAGGGAATGCATACACTAAAACCAAAATTTGTTCTGCAAGAAAAATTTTCTAGGCTCTGAGTAGAGGAGAAAAGCCCCAACGGGGGACTGAGGTTTGAATTCACCTTCACTGCCATTGAAACACCCTAATTTGAGATTGTCATTCACTTTGGACTCGGGTTTAGTGTCGCCTTGGGCACCTGGTGGGAGCTATCACTGATCTTCCTGGGCACAGACAAAGTTGGAGGAACAGGATCTCACAGTAAAAATATCACACAAGGAAATGAGCACCATTATAAGTGAGAGTCTGTAAAGTCCTTCGGCAGAATCAGGCCTTAAAGACAAGCTATTAGAACTATCAGCTGCTAAATATGGTATATTTAAAGAAATCAAAGACAAAATTGAAAATATGAGAAAACAATGAAAGATTATTTAAAATGGCCAAAGTACCATTTTTATCATGTGTGCTTTAATGTATTTTTTAAGGTATAAAAATTGTATTGTTGTTAGTTTGAAAAATCTTCTATAGTATTTGTCACATAAAATTTGCAATAAAATGTGTAATAGCTGAGGTTTACTTTATAGTAATATAGTAATATGGGAGGAGGAAGAGTGGATGGTGTTATAGATGAAACAAGATTGGCCATGAGTTCATAATTGTGGACCCTAGATGATGGGTAACACGGTAGTTGATTATACTATTCGGTTCGATTTTTAAAAAACAGTTTTGTTGAGGGCTAACTTTATACCATTGAATTTATCCATGGTGAATGATTTAGTAATTTTTTTTTTAAGATTTTATTTATTTATTTGACAGACAGAGATCACAAGTAGGCAGAGAGGCAGGCAGAGAGAGAGAGGGAAGCAGGCTCCCTGTGGAGCAGAGAGCCCAATGTGGGGCTCGATCCCAGGACCCCGAGATCATGACCTGAGCCGAAGGCAGAGGCTTTAACCCACTGAGCCACCCAGGTGCCCCTGATTTAGTAATTTTTAATAACTTTATGGAGTTGTAAAATCATCATCTTTTAGAACATTTCCAAACCCCCCAAAATGATCCCTCTTGTCTATTTGAAGTTAATTCTTACTTTAACTTATGCTTTTTCTGGGCATTATCTGCAAATAGAACCATTCAATATGTGGTCTTTTATGTCTTGCTTCTTTGACTTACCATGGTGTGTTTTGAGGTTTATCTATGTTGTACCATATATCAATAGTTTTTTTTTTTAATTACCAAAAATAATTCCATTGTATGGATTTTTTTTTTCTGTTTTGTTTCTGTTTACCAGATGATGAACATTTAAGTTGTTTCTACATTTTCATTATTGTGAGTAACGCTGCTAGGAGTGGAATTGCTAAGTTGTATGGTACACTTATGTTTCATTTTAAGAAATTGCTGAATTAACCCCAGGGTAGCTGATAGTGTGTGTGTGCTGACTAACATGGCCTGCATTCTCATTCTGCCTCTTGTTCCAGGACTGAGGGCAGTGAAGGGAAAGTACCCATTCTCACTGATGCTGCCTGTGGCCGGAACCCTAGTTCCTTGTTCGGCCCACTAACACTCGGGGGTTGGGGCAGAGTTTCCTTTGGTGTTTGGCTGGATTAGGATGGGTGTTATAAGAAGCGTTTTCTGTTCCACTTGGGCGTCCTTTTCCTGGCCCTATGGCTGGAAAGTAGGCTTTTCTTCAAGCTTTTTTGTTCTGCCTGTTGGTGGCTCCTGGTTGTAGGCTTCTCCAGTGCATTATCTAGAATATATGAGAAATGGGTGCCTGGGTGGCTCAGTGGGTTAAAGCCTCTGCCTTCAGCTCAGGTCATGATCTCAGGTTCCTGGGATGGAGCCCCGCATTGGGCTCTCTGCTCAGTGGGGAGCCTCCTTCCCCTCTCTCTCTGCCTGCCTCTCTGCCTACTTGTGCTCTCTCTCTCTCTCAAATAAATAAAATCTTAAAAAAAAAAAAAGACAAACTATGTGAGAAGCAAAAAGAAAACCCAGGGAACTTGCCACCATGTTGTTCTTTTTAAGATGTCCCTAGCCTCCAGTCCATCTTCTTTCTACCTTTTAGAGTCATCCTTCATTTGTTCTTTGTCTTATGTCTGGGATATTTTAGTTGTAAGAGAAGTTATACACCAAGTGTTTGAGATTCGTTTTATAGGCCGTTAGCCTCGTTTGGCTATGTAACAAGACTTATTACGATACCTTTTCCTTTCTGCTTTTTCTTACCATATAGGCTAAACTCAAGCCCTACCTTCTTGAAACTTTCCCTAATTCTATCACTCACTTATGTGAAATCCTCAGCACTGAAAATTTAACTCATGATTGTAAATGTTTTGTATTGTTCTCTAGTCTTCTACTTATTTCATGAGTTAATGCTAACTCTACTTTGTAAGCTTCTAAAAGAAAAGGACTGTATTCCTCTCACCTACCCATTCAGAGGGATGCTGAATAAATGCATATTAAATTTGTTCTCTGAAGCATTGAAGTGCCTGAATAATTAAACCCTACAGAAATATGATGAAATGAAATTATCATCATTAAAATTTTTTTCTTTGACTTTGAGGGTGTTTCTGCACTTTTCACCTGAAAACTTTTTAGCTTCTTGATGAATCCATCATATTCTTTATGGCAGAGGTTTTCAAACCTTTTTGCTTATGACTCATTAAGTAATATAGTTTTTCATTGTACATATATACACACAACTGAAACAGAAGTTTCATGTAATAATACTAAAATCGTAATTACTATCATTATGTGCAGTGCCCTCTGATATTTTCTATTCTTGTTGCATCCCATTAAATTGATTCTATGACTCACTCATTGGTCATGACCTGTAATTTGAAAAATGCTGCTTTATTGCTGGAGGGAGACTTGAAAGGGTGAAGCAGCTCAAATTGAGATATAGCTAAGGAGGTGGGGGATGTTAGCTTTTGAGTCTGAAGTTTTAAATGTGGGCTTGTCCTAAGGGCTTCAAGCAGGAAGTGCAATGCAAAGGATAAGAAGGCCCATGGTCTGAGAAAGCCCTTTGACAGTTAGTGTCATCTTTAGGTTTTTATTAATACCACCTGCGGTGCCTTATTCATGAAGATTCCTGAACCCTGTCCCAGTTCTATGAAAATGGAATTATTACTAGGACCTTGGAATCTGTATTGTGACAGATAAAGCTCTGTAAATACTCAGATATGAAAAAAAATTCTTAACTATGTATGGTGATAGATGATAACAAGACTTACTGGAGTGATCACTTGTATACAAGTGTTGAATCACTGTGTTGTACATCTGAAACTAGTATAATATTATGTCTCAATTATGCTTTAATAAAAAAATATGTTTGAGGAATCTTTTGTTGTAGAGAGCCCCAACTCTTGGATAGGGCAAGTTGTGGGGGCACTTGCCAGACTCGGGAATTGTTTTTTTTTTTTTTTTTTTTTTCGGGAATTGTTTTTGCTTCAAAACTCCTGGTTGTCTTGGTTTGCTAGGCTTTTAGATTCTAAATTTTAGTACTTTTTTAAAAAATAAAAGATCTTATTTATTTATTTGATAGAGAGGAAGAGATCACAAGTAGGTAGGGAGGCAGGCAGAGAGAGAGGAGGAAGCAGGCTCCCTGCTGAGCAGAGAGCCCGATGTGGGGCTCAATCCCAGGACCCTGAGATCATGACCTGAGCCAAAGACAGAGGCTTTCACCTACTGAGCCACCCAGGTGCCCCTAAATTTTAGTACTTTTAAAAATGTATTTTTCGTGGGGTGCCTGGGTTGCCCATTTGGTTAGGCATCTGCCTTCGGCTCAAGTTACGATCCCAGGGTCCTGGGATAGAGCCCCACATTAGGCTCCCTGCTTAGTGGGGAGCCTGCTTTTTCCCCTCCTTCTGCCCTTCCCCCAGCTCCTGCTCTCTCATGCATGCTTTTTCTCTCAAATAAATAAAATTTTAAGAAAATAGTTTTTTTTATTCTCCATACATTTGTCTGTTAAATCATTCATCATACATTTATGTTAGTTTTGGCGTATTTTATTGCTTCTAATCCCTTGTATCAATGGTTATATCAATTATAATTTTCACTCTTGATTTTTCTTACTAGTTGTAAGCTTTGTTTTTATTTCTTCTGTCTAGTTTTATTTTTATATTATCTTGTTACTTTATTTTTGACTTTTAAATGTGTATTCTATATAGCTTAGAGTGTTTATCTTTGAATTTTTTGTTTTGTTTTTTTTTATTTTGCCAGCTACTCTCTTTCTTTCTTTTTTTACAATATAAACAATCTTTCCCGTTTGTAGTTTTTATTTATTTTTTAAAAAATATTTATTTGAAACAGAGAGAAAGAGAGAGAGTGTGCATGAGCGGGGGTGGGGAGGTCAGAAAAAGAAGGAGAAAGTGACACACCACTGAGCAGGGAGCCTGATGGGGGGCTCGGTCCGAGGACCCTGAGATCATGACCTGAGCTGAAGGGAGATGCTTAATTGGCTGAGCCACCTGGGTATCCCATCTGTAGTTTTTAAAATGACCAAAAAGAAGCGTAGAGTGGCATCTGAGAGGATGGCCCATTCACTTAGCATGGGAAATGTGTAGATTTTTATAGTAACGTCTTCTCAATGAATCACATTTCCTCCCACATTGAATCTGGCCATATGACTTGCTTTAGCCAATTGCTCATCAACAAATACTACTCGAGTAGGAACTTGGTCAGTGCTTGTGAATGGGGAACATGCAAGAAACTCAGGCAGTCCTGCTAGAGGGGACGCTGGAGAACAAGTGAAGCATCCTGGCCAAGGAGTCCTGGTTAAGTGCTTGATGTGTGAGTAGGCTATCTTGCCCTTCCCAGCCCCTTTGGAGTCACAGATGATTGCAGCCACATGAATGGCCTCAGGAGAGAGAGATCAGCAGAGCACCTGCTCCTCTGAGTGAGACTTATGTTGCAGGATTATGAGCAAATAAATGGTTGTTCTTTTTAGACTCCTAGTTTTGGAGTGGTTTGTTAGGAAACAATAGGTAACCCAAATTATTAGTGAGGTGCCGCCAAAACAAAATTCTAAAATAGATGGCGTTGGTTTTGGGATTGGATGGCAGTGGAGGGCTGGAAAAATGGTAGGGGATTGCTGGCAAAAGTTGGACAAATGGCAGGTAACTATTACTAGAAGCTGGAAAGGTGGTGAGGAAACTGTTTATTAGAGGCTTCGGTCTCTAGTGGTGACCATGTTTCATGGTACTGAAACAGTTTGAGAAACTGTCACCTGCAAGAACTTGGAATATAGAAGGTATACCTAACACATTTATGGATCTGGCTAAGGAGATTTCCAGGCAGAATATTGACATTGTCAGTTGGCTTCTTATAATTTTGTGTAGGGTATAGGAAGAGAGACATGAACTTAAAGCAGAACTGAGAGGAACTATAAGGTGTCCAGTAATTTTGTTTTAAAAAATTAAACTGTTTCTTCAGCAGTCTCTGGCAGGCAAAAGATTCTCAAAGTAAGAAGTAAGTTAGGGTAAATATCAAATCTTGACTGGAAGACTCTTTGGTTAAGACCTCAAAAAGATTTAAAGTGTGACTTAGTGGATCCTTTTAGCCACACAGAAGAGATTGTAATGGTGTAGGAATCTTAAGGGCTTTGTGTCACAGCAGTCTGACACAAAGTAGAGAGAGCTCTCGTTTGCAAAGACTTGTTAATATAGTTTTATGGGAGAATGGAGTGCATGTTAATTAGATGAATAGGAAACCAACAGAGTTTTAAGGGACTTGAATTGGTGTATACTTAAAGGGATGGTCAGAATTTGTATGGGACCCCAAAGACCCTGAATAGCCATGGCAATCTTGAAAAAAGAAAAACAAAGCTGAAGTTTTGTGAAATTATCACAACTCCAGACTTCAAGTTATACTACAGAGTTGTAGTAATCAAAACAATATGGTACTGTCCCCAAAATAGACAGATCAATGGAATGGAATAGAAACCCCAGAAGCAAACCCACAATTATAAGGTAAAAAAGAGACAAACCAAAAAATAGACATTTAACCAAGTAGAACAAACTGATGGTTACCAGAGGGGAGGTGGGTGGGGGGATAGGTAATATAGGTGAAGGGGATTGAAAGTACTCATCATGAGCACTGAGTAATGTATAGAATTGTTGAATTACTATATTGTACGCCTGCAAATAATTTAACACTGTATGTTAACTGTACTGAAATTAAAATTTTTAAAAGTGAGAAAGAAAAATAAAGGGGATGGTCAGTTTAAAAAGAGGCCTCTGGACCCCAGCTTACTATGAACAGAAGCATTTTTAAAAAATATTTTATTTATTTATTTGAGAGAAAGAGAGACCATGGGCAAGGGGGAGGCATAGAAGGAGAGGGAAAAGCAGACTTCCGCTAAGCAGGGAGCCCGACATGGGGCTCAATCCCTTTAGATCATGACCTAAGGTCATGACCATGACCTTAAGATCATGACCTGAGCAGAAGGCAGACACCTAACTGACCAAGCCATCCAAGTGCCCTCAGAAGCATTTCTTTTTAAAAAGAACCCCTCATGGAGTCAGAAGCTCACAGGGCAGAGCAAAGAGCCGTGGACAACAATAGATTAGGAAACCATCTTAGAGAATGAAGTGGGTCTGAATGAAAGAACATTCCTGTCCCTGGAGTAGGAGGCCCTGACACCTGCTGGTAGATAGTAGACTTTCGATGGACAAATCTGTGTTTCTCCTCCTCTTTTTCAAAAATCTATTGTGGGTATCCTGTTCCTGTCTTTTTTTTTTTTTTTTTTTGCATGTTGGGTGTCTGGGGGACAGATAGCTTGTCTTTTTACTTCATACGATGAATTGCATTTGAACTGCACCCCAGGGTCCTCAATCATGGGCTTCAGTCCTTTTGCAAGAAGACTTTGGTACACTGTTACATAAATGTCCCCTTTTCCACTACCAACTCCTATGAGTCATGCCTCTTGGTTCCCAAGCTCTTGTGTAGTCCTCTACCCTGGCTCTTGGCTTGGCCACATTAATCTCTTTGGCCAGTGGACTTAGAGCAAACAGCATGCAAACAGAGGCTTGTTAGCTGCTTGCATAGTGGAGTTTGTCCTCTGGGACCACTGGTATCGCTGTGGTTGTAGCTGCCTGAGTGATACCAAGTCAGTCTAGCTTATTTCCATCTAGCTAAGCAGAGCTTACATTGTAGAATCAAGAGCAAATAAACAATTTTGTGTTAGGTTTTATAATGCTTATTTTGTAGCAATAAAGAAGTAATATAAGGACTTTGGTCTCTTTTATCTGTCACAATGCTTTTTAATTCCTTTTAATATGCTATTTGTTTCCTACACAGTTGAACCCTTTAATTCTGATTGCTTTGATTCATGTAATTCAGGGGTCTTGAATTTCTACTGATATACTTTTCTAGTGCTAGAATTTTTTTTCGCCCTATATGATGCCACATCAAGTTCAGTAATGAGGAGCTAAGGATCTAAAACCATGGTCTCATCTTCACAGATACTGTCTGTACAAATAAAGTAAATAGATTGGCCCTTGTACTTGGGACCCATTAAAGATTCTAGACCTATCAGGGACTAAGAAAGCTTTATTCAGTTTTATGAGGCAGTTATGGATTTGTCAGTGTATAGGTAGGTATATCTTGGTGCCAATGTATGGATGTATCCATGTAGCTGGCTTATATTGCATATAATGATCTGTGTTGTTGATAACATGTAGAAATGTTTATTTATTTTATTTTTTAAAATATTTTATTTATTTATTTGACAGAAAGAGAGATCACAAGTAGGCAGAGAGGTGGGCAGAGGGGGAAAGCAGGCTTCCCGCTGAGCAGGGAGCCTAATGTGGGCTTGATCCAAGGACCCTGAGATCATGACCTGAGCCGAAGGCAGAGGCTTTAACCCACTGAGCCACCCAGGCGCCCCTAGAAATGTTTATTTATATAAATTTTATATCATTAATTATACACGATCTATTTCTTGTCATGATTAGTTAGAGCTATTAATTTGCAAAGCTATCTTAATATCTGTTTTATTAGCAAGGAAACACTATACGTATATTTAATGGTAGTGTTTTATAGTTATTGCACTATTGCACTGAACCAGAAAGTTTGCTGTCTAGTTATAGAGATCTGAACTAAGGGGATGCTTAAACACTGAATAAGTTGTTATAGAAGAAAGCATACTTCATAAATACTTGTAATAAAAGAATGCAAAAGTCAGATGGTTTTTCTCTTTAAAAAATTAATTAGTTCAGGGGCGCCTGGGTGGCTCAGTCGTTAAGCGTCTGCCTTCGGCTCAGGTCATGATCCCAGGGTCCTGGGATCGAGCCCCGCATCGGGCTCCCTGCTCAGCAGGAAGCCTGCTTCTCCCGCTACTATTCCCTCTGCTTGTGTTCCCTCTCTCGCTGTGTTTCTCTCTGTCAAATAAATAAAATCTTTAAAAAAAAAAAATTAATTAGTTCTTACTCTAAGGCATTGCATATTGGTTGAAGAAAACTTGGAAAATATAGAAAAATATGAAAAATAAAAAGAAGCTGTACCACCTTACAGAATTAGGTAATTTTAAGATGTTATTCTATAATAATAATAGTTGGAAATATTGAATGATCACTGTATTTTGGGCATTAGAATGTAGTATTCACTGTAAATATAATAGTTTATTTAGTATCCCCTACGTCCCTGTGATGAAGGTACTATTACCCTTTTTACAGATGAAGAAACAGGAACAAAGAGACTAATTTGTTAAAAATTAAATGGATTTAAACCCAGGCTTTAGATTTCAAAATTTGCATTTCTCAACCATTATAAATTTTCTTATCCTTTTCTGTACAGTTTTCCTTCCCCCTCCCCACCCTCTCTCCCTTCTTTCTCTATATTGGATCACACCAGTTTTCTTTTTTAATTTATTACATTTTCACCTAATTTATTTAGCCAAACATATCCAAATATCCTTAAATTTATATTTTTAAAGATTTTATTTATTTTTATTTGAGAGAGAGAGAGAGCTGTATTAGCTAAATACAGCTAATAAGTATTTAGAGGAAGAAAATACTCTAAGTGCAAGAGCAGACAGGAAAGGGAGAAGCGGATTTCTCACTGAGCAGGGAGCCTGATGCAGGGCTTGATCTCAGGACCCTGGGATCATGAGCTGATCTAAGGCAGTTGCTTAACTGACTGAGCCACCCAGGTGTTCCCCCTTAAATAATTTTCTGCAGTGTGATTTTTTTTTTAAAGACTTTTTTTTATTTGACAGAGAGAAACACAGCGAGAGAGGGGACACAAGCAGAGGGAATGGTAGCTGGAGAAGCAGGCTTCCGGCTGAGCAGAGAGCCCGATGCGGGGCTCGATCCCTGGACCCTGGGATCATGACCTGAGCCGAAGGCAGATACTTAACGACTGAGCCACCCAGGCTCCCCTCTGCAGTGTGATTTTTAATGGCTTTTAGTATCCCTGTACCATATTGTTTAACCAAATGTGACATTTCCAGGTCTAAGGATAAGACCACTTTAAAGCCTTTAGATATGTTTTGGCAAATTACCTTGTAGACAGTTTGTAAAGATTTTTTTTTTAAGATTTTATTTATTTGACAGAGAGAGATCACAAGTAGGCAGAAAGGCAACCAGAGAGAAAGAGGGGGAAGCAGGCTCCCCACTGAGCAGAGAGCCCGATGCGGGGTTTGAACCCAGAACCCTGAGACCATGACCCGAGCTGAAGGCAGAGGCCCTAACCCACTGAGCCACCCAGGAGCCCCAATATATATATATTTTTTAAGATTCCATTTATTTATTTGACAGATAGAGATCACAAGTAGGGAAAGAGACAGCAGAGCAGAGAGCCCTATGTGGGGCTTGATCCCAGGACCATGGGACCTGGGCTGAAGGTGGAGGCCTTAATCCCCTGAGCTACCCGGGAGCCCTAAAGATTTTTGTTAGTATAAGTAATATATGAGAATACCCATAAAATTGTGATGTGTCCTTCTATGGAGCATAGGAAATATATCAAAGGCTAGGACAATGAAAAATTAGCAACTCACTATACTTCCAAATTAAACTAATATAGTATTATTATGTATATAGTATTATACATATAGTACATATAGTATATACTATATGTATATAGTATAGTATATACTATAGTATATAGTATTATTATGTATATATTAGTATAGTATTATGTCCATTTTAAAATTGTATTAATATAGCTCTAAGGACCTGCTTTTTAAAGAAAAAATAAGAAAGTTAATATCTACAGAAATACAGGTTATTTCTATATGAATGTAATTTCATGCAGAACTATCAAAAGGAGGAAGAAAATACTCGTGAAAGAAAGCATGAATGAATCTTTTTATAACTTCACATCCCTAATGAAGGCATCCTTTTTCATTTCCTGTTTTGTGTAAGTTGGACATGTGAAGAATGTGTCTCTTGTCCTGCTCCTGTGGGGCCTGTGCAGAGTCTACACGTGTGAGCAGAAAGAGGCTGCCGGGACAGTTTGGTCAAGGTGGGGTGACTGGTCTAGAGCAGAGCTCTCAAGTGATTCTCTAAGGGGGGGTTTCTAGTGGGGACTTTGTGATGTTTCTAGATGCTCCTTTGGGGGAGCGTCTGGAGGCTGGAACAGGCATGAAGAACCCCTCATTCTGTACTTACCAATGAAGTGTCAGATGTAACTACGGCTTAATAAGTCTAAATTTCATGAAATGCCTTAGGATTTGAATTTCTTCTTTTAGCAACCTCAAGCATAATGTGTGTGTGACTCTAGGTTTTAATACCCTTGCCAGGTTAAGGGACCTATGGGTAAGGGTAATTTTTGAATTAGATGGTTGATCACTGAAGGGGGTCAAGTATTAAGGGGTAGGGATAAGTATCCTTTACCTGAAAGGAACGGTCCATTTCTAACTTAAATCTTCATGCAGGCTTGGGTACAGTTATTATTCATTTTATTTTGTACACTTAGTGAGACAAATCCAATCAAGTCTCAATATCAAGGGAGGAGGGGGCACCTGGGTGGCTCAGTCGGTTAAGCCTCTGCCTTCTGCTCATGTCATGATCCCAGGGTCCTAGGATTGAAGCCCCGAGTCTGTTTCTTTCTCTCCCTCTGCCCCTCCCTGCCATACTCTCTCGTTCTCTCTCTCTCAAACAAATAAATAAATAAAATCTTTATTTTATATTATAATAGGGAAGGAAGATGACATTTTAGACCATTTTATCTACATTCTTTCAGAAGTGTGGCTTCTCATAGTAATAATAATCTATTATCAGAATATACATTTATTTTAATTGTATTTCATGCTTCTTGGCCAATGCTGCAGTTAAAAAAAGATAGTCCTCATTTCTCTAAATAATTGTCCTTCAAAAGAAATCTGAGAGCTACTGCTGTTTCCTTATGGCTATAACTGGGGACCATCTCTTTGAAAAGTACTATATGTAATATTCAAACATTTTTAGACTGTATATTGCCAGGGTGGGTGGCTCTCTTTATAGGCCTGAAGGGGTTGAAGGCACTGCGCCCAGAGAAGTGAGGTTAAAACCAGGCTTTGTTGGTAGGTGATAGGTAGTGAATTATAGGTTGGGAACTTTTTTTTTTTTAATTAAAAAAATGAATGCACCAAAACATTAATAAAAAATTATAGAAAAAAATCAAAATCAGAATAATATCATTTACTGATTGATGACTCTGGCTGAATTTTACAAGGTAAGAAATCCATCATGTCTCTCTTTAGTTCTCTAGGGGAGTTTTATTTTTCTAAACCAAGACATAAATTCCCCCATACTGTCATTTGGTTTGAACTTAGACACAAGCTGAGAATTTAGGATACCTTGACAATAATATTTGTTTGTAGGAGGAATAAAAATCTTTCAGCATAGTCTTTGATCAGAGATAGCATTAAAGCCCAACTGCTGTGTTGTACTTGTTCCAAATGTAGGTTTGAAACCTGCTATTTCTAGGCTTAGCATAATTTATTAACATCTGCTGAAATCTGCTGACTTATGTTGTCTTTCTTAGAGTGAATGATAAAATACTTAGGTCAGAGGAAATCTTACCATAACCTTTTTTTAATGTTACAAAAATTCCCCCAACCGCCCCCCAAAAAAGGGGGAAAAAAAAAAGGAGACATAATCTCGTTAATCAGAGCTAATGACTTGGATTTTTGATGAATATCTTTTTATATACATGTGTATATGTGTATATGTTAAAAATGGTAATTTAAAACATGGACATAAGGTTTTTATAGAAAATATTTTTAAGTAGTTGTGCACATTAAATTTTGGAAGATTAATTTCTAAAAGCAGAATAATTGAGATCCAAAATGAAAGTATACTGACTTGGGGTCCCTGGGTAACTCAGTTGGTTAGGCTTCCAACTCTTAATATCACCTCAGGTTGTGATCTCAGTGTGGTGAGATCAAGCCCCCGGTCAGTTTGCATGCTGGGCATGGAGCCTGATTAAGATTCCCTTTCTCCCTCTCCCTCTGCCCGTTTCCCCCATCTCTCTCTCTCCTTCTCTAAAAAAAAGTATGTTGACTTTACCTTCTTTTTTTTTTTTTTTTTTTTGACTTTACCTTCTTAAAAGAAATGGGGAAACAGGGGCACCTGGGTGGCTCAGTGGGTTAAAGCCTCTGCCTTCGGCTCAGGTCATGATCTCGGGGTCCTGGGATCGAGCCCCGCATCGGGCTCTCTGCTCGGCGGGGAGCCTGCTTTCCCCTCTCTCTGCCTGCCTCTCTGCCTCCTTGTGATCTCTCTCTCTGTCAAATAAATAAATAAAATATTAAAAAAAAAAAAAAAAAAAAAGAAATGGGGAAACAATCCACCAAGTATTTAGAAATAAGTAGTAGAATTTTCAGCCTGAAGACTTCCAAGTTAGTATTTAAAAGGAAAAACATTCGGAGCAATAGGTAGAGGCTTATCCTTATTTTGAATCTTACAGAAAGAATATGGTACTTGTTTTTTTCTTTTTGTCCTGTTGTTGCTAGCATCCTCTTTATCATATTAGTTTGTTGACTGTTTACTCTGTATCAGGCACTGTGTTAGCACTTTTTGGACCCTCTCTTTATTTTTCATGACAACCCTGTGATGTAGGTGGTACTGCAATCCCCATTTTATAGATGTGGAAATGAGGCTTACAGAGGTTACATAATTTGTTCCTGGCTAGTAAGGAAACGGTGCCAAGATGTAACTGCAGTTCTCTGTCTCTGGAGCAAGAGCTATCCAAAAAACTTCTCAAAGTTGTTGATTTTTAAAAATTTAAATTAGATTAATTAGCATGTAGTATATTTTTAGTTTCAGAGGTGTAGTTCAGTGATCCATCAGTCTTATATAATACCCAACGCTCATTACATCATGTGCCCTCCTTAAAGTCCATCACCCAGCTACTCCATCCCATCCCCCCTCCCTCCTCCAGCAACCCTGGGTTTGCTTCCTATGATTAAGATTCTCTTATGGCTTGTCTCCCTCTCTGATTTTGTCTTGTTTTATTTTTCCCTCCCTTCCCCTATGATCCTGTTTTGTTTCTTAAATTCCCCATGCTAGTGAGATCATATGATAATTGTCTTTCTCTGATTTGACTTATTTCGCTTAGCATAATACCCTCTAGCTCTATTGACATCATTGCAAATGGCAAGATTTCATTTTTTTTTCTTTTTTTTTTTTTAAGATTTCATTTTTTTGATGGCTGGGTAGTGTAGACACACATACACAGACACACACAGACACACACACACACACACCCCACATCTTCTTTATCATCTGTAGACATCTGAGCTCTTTCCATAATTTGGCTATTATGGAAAATATTATTAATAATAAATTATTATGGACATTGCTGCTATAAATATTGGGGTGCAGGTGCACCTTTGGTTTACTACATTTGTATCTTTGGAGCCAGTAACTAGTAGTGATAGGGTAGCTCTATTTTCAACTTCTTGAGGAACATCTATACTGTTTTCCAGAGTGCATTCACCAGCTTGCATTCCCACCAAAAGTGTAAGAGGATTCCCCTTTCTGCACATCTTTGCCAACATCTATCATTTTCCTGACTTGTTAATTTTAGCCATTCTGACCAGTGTGAGGTGGTATCTCATTGTGGTTTTGCTTTGTATTTCCCTGATGCTGAGTGATGATGAGTATTTTTTCATCTGTCTGTTGGTCATTTGGTTGTTTTTTTTGGAGAAATGTCTGTTTATATCTTCTGTTTGACTTCTTTGCTGTTTTGGATGCATTTTCTTCCTTCCTTCCTTTCTTTCTTCTTGTCTGATTACTGAGGCTAGGACTTCTAGTACTATGTTGAACAACATTGGTGATAGTAAACATCACTGCTGTGTTCCTGATCTTGAGAATGATATTTGCTGTGGGCTTTTCTTAGATGGCTTCTGTAAGGTATGTTCCCTTTATCCCTACACTGTGAAGAGGTTTTTTTTTTTTTTTAAGATTTTATTTATTTATTTATTTGACAGAGAGAGATCACAAGTAGGCAGAGAGGCAGGTGGAGAGAGAGGGGAGGAAGCAGGCTCCCCGCTGAGCAGAGAGCCCGATGCGGGGCTCTATCCCAGGACCCTGAGACCATGACCTGAGCTGAAGTCAGAAGCTTTAACCCACTGAGCCACCAGGTGCCCCTGCTGTGAAGAGTTTTAATCAAGAAAGGATGCTATGTTTTGTCAAATATAGCATTTTTCTGCATTTTTTGAGAGTATCACATAGTTCTTGTCCTCTCTTTTATTAACGTAGTGTACCACACTGATTGATTTGCAGATATTGAACCATCCTTACAGCCCAGGAATAAATTCCACTTGGTCATGGTGAATAATCCTTTTTAATGCACTATTAGATCCTATTGGCTAGAATCTTGGTGAGAATTTTTGCATCCATCAGGGATATTCATTTGTAATTCTCCTTTTTTGTGGGGTCTTTGTCTGGTTTTGGGTAAGTTGTTGATTTTTAACCTTAATGCTGCATGATAGGAGCCCATGAATAGATTGCATTTGAAGATGCAAGTCACTGAAGAAAAGGTGGGCAGAACAGCTGTGGGGTTTGTAGTCCCAATGGTTATCAGTGTTTTTTTCCTTACTACTGGAAATCTCCTTGACTACCAGGAAGAACATCTCACACAGTAACACATTTTTGAAGTGGAGGTGGAAACTCCTAGGTTAAATATTCTCTGAGTTTTCTTTTTTCTTTTTCTTTTCTTTTCTTCCTTCCTTTCTTTTTTTTATTTTTATTTTATTTATTTGAGAGAGTGAGAGAGAACATGAGAGGGGTGAGGTTCAGAGGGAGAAGCAGACTCCCTGATGAGCAGGGAACCCAATGAGGGACTCAGTCCCAGGACTCTGGGATCATGTCCTGGGCTGAAGGCAGTGGCTTAACCAACTAAGCCATGCAGGCACCCCATTCTCTGAAATTTCTTATTTCCAAAGTTGATTATAATTTCGATGTTGTCTTAGCAAGTCTGGAATTTAAGATATTAACAATATGACAAGAAAATATGGTTACATTAGTAACTCTGGTTACATTAGTCTCCAAAAGTTTATGACTTTTAATTTAAATTTCATGTATATAACTTCTTTGATTTGAAAAGATTACTTGCTCTGTCTGAAGCATAAACTGCCATTCCCACAAGGGAAAGTGAGATGTAAAATTTCTAAGTAATAACATGACTTACTAATTTTTCTGAAATAGCATTATTTGAATGAGATTTTCTTGATTTTCATATAAATTTTTCATTTTGAAGTAAGTGTGTTATTTTTCTTCTCAAAAGTTGTTTTAGGAAATTCAGGAACTAAAGTGCTTTTTTCTTTTTAATAAGTTTTTAAATTGAAGTACAAAGAACTATGGCTGTTATAGTCCCATAGAACAGTTTCTCAATCGAAGAGAATTTTTCTTTAAGTATCATTCATATTCATAAATGAATAGTGAAGAAAAAATTTTATTCTGTTGTGAAAATTTTATTCTGTTTACAATTCTGTTTCACATAACGAATACTACGTTAGCATTATTTCATTATGCATAATAATAAAGTGCCATTCAACTTTATTCCTTGTGTTTAAATTTCCTAATTTGATGCAACACAAAAGATTTCTTACTAGACTTACCTAGAATATGTTTTTATGGAAAGAAATGCATGCATTGTTTAGATAATGTACAATGCCTAGGAACCATCTTATTTAAAAATGCTTTTAAAAACTTTTAATATTTTAAACTTTTAAGTATAGAAATACTGTTTTCCAGCCCTTCTTCTGGGCATACAAACATGGGTAAGACATGATTTCTGCAACTGAGAAGCTTACAGTTGAGTGAGAGTCATATGTGTAGACAGGTACCTATAACAAGGTTTTAAGAAGTATTATTGAAGTTAACCTAAATAGCAAAGGGAGCACAGATGGGGGAATGATTAAATGTAACCTTGTAGAGGAGAGGAAAGGTAAAAGAAAACTGTATTGTTTCCTTTATGAAATCAAACAAGGTCTTCTAGGTGTTGACTGATGATTCTAATATTTTACTGTTTGAAATTAGACATGCTTCCTTCTGGGATTTTTTTCCCTACATAGATCTTTTATTTACAACTCATTACCTTTTGGTTCTAACAATTAGAGTTAGAAAAGCTGGTTGATGAGTGATCCTCTAAGGAAAAGATGAATCCCAGTGTCAAGATTTGGGTCTATGGGGATTCTTTTGTCTTCCATCTTGGAGCACCAGGATGTAATTTCCTAATTTCTATAAGGAAACTACAGGTATTTGTTTGTTTATTTAAGGCTTCACACAGAAGTCACCATCCAAGCCGTGCTTTGAGAGAGAAGTAGAATTTTCCAAGTAGAGGAAAGGCATTCTGGGCAGAGGAGCAGTCGGATGATGAGACACCCAAAGGGAGAGCAAGAAATTGAGGCTGATTCAAAAGTATTTTAGTCTGTGGAGCAGGGTGAATGGGTATACTGTTAACTAAGGAGGGGAATACAGAAATATAATTGGGAGCTGGAGTGGAATATGATCTCTCTTCTGGGCATGTTAATTTGGGAAGTTTTGGGGAATTTCAATAATTGATATTTTTCATTCTTTCACTGAATCACCCCATGTGCCTAGATGTCAAGAACACAGAAATAAGAAAAAACATATTCTCAAAAGGCTTACACGCTCTTGGAAAGAGAGACAAGGCAATAAGTACAATGCACATTTAAATATGGTGTGATAGAAATGATTACACTTTGGTGATGGGGAACTTTAGAACTTTGATTACCTAATGGACACTGAAGCTGGGAATAGGGAGAAGGAGAAATGAGGGTTAGGAAAGAATTCCTGTGAAATTGCCTCATGAGACGCAGATGTTGATTTGCTGGGTGAGTTAACAAGATGGCAGAAGGTAGAAAGAGGGAACAACATTTCAGGCAGAAATATTTGCTTATATGATGGCTTGGAAGTTTCAGTGAATAACCTACTTATGGTTTAATTTAACCAGTAGGAACTATGTAAATGAGGATTGATAGGGTCCTGCCGATCATGTGTGTTTTGATTTTGATCTCGAAGCCAGTCATGTTGGTAGCATTAGGAAGTTGGTGAAGGATTTAAGGTAGGGGAATGACTTAATCAGATGAGATGTCCAGCAACCACTTAGAGCTATGAGCTGAATCTCAGAGAAGTAGTTGGTGTTGGGAGTATAAATCTAACTATGGGTTACCATGATGGATAAAAAGTGCTTTTTGCTTAGTTGTAGAGACAGACAGGTAAGTAAAAATTACATTACCGTATGCACATGCTGTAGTGTGTAGTGCTGTGGATTGAGGATAGAGAAGGAAGTAATTTTGGGACTACACAGTTAGAAGTCATTGGTATGTGGGTGATATTTGCAACTGAGAATGTTGATGAGGTTTTTCAGGGAAAGAATTTAAAAACAGGAATGAATGAACTAAAGGTGGAATTCTGGAAAAATGCAACAGTCATAGGATAATGGTTGGAGAAGAATTGTCTAAAGCTATGATTTTAGCACTGTGGGTTGCACCTTCCTAGTAGGTTGCAAAATCGAGACAGTGGATGTGAACTTAATATGGTTGGTTATAGACAGAATTTTCAACAACAGATTAGGAGAGAATAGAAAATATCAGGGTACATGTCATAATGGTAATTATTGTCTTGTGAAATTTTGTTCAGAATTCTGTGTTTGTCCATGTGTGTAAAATGCATTTCTTACTATGAGCGGTGGTCATAAACTTTTGAAAAACAGCAATAAAAGAAACTAAGGAAGAGCAGTCAAATTACTAAAGCACTTTTGTTTGTTAATCTGATAGCAAAGAAAAGAAACCCAGTGAAAGTACAATGAGAAGATTTTCTCTTTAGGGTTCGGATGGCCTCCTAGGCCACCTTTTTACATTAGTTATATAGGAGGAAAAATAGAAAGAAATAGGAGAAAAGGACTTGCAAGATACTAAACTCAAAGACAGGGAGATAGAGAATATGAATGAGAGAGAATGAACCCCCATGGAAGCTGAATTTTTAATCTAAGCCTACTGTGTGATGGCAAAAGCTCCATTCCCTAGCACATGGCCCAAAAAGCCCCTTGGATTCATCCTACAGTATCAGCTCTGTTCTTTTTTATGGAGCCAGAGGAACCTGAGAAAGGACACAAGACTACCTATCATTAAAATTGTGATTTATATTACCAATAATAGAGATTACTGAGAGCTTGTCTGTGAGTCAAGAACCGTTGTATGCACTTGAAGTGAATGATCTCACCAAGTAAGTTAATATTTGTAAAGCTCTTAGAACAGTGCCTTGCACTTTGTAAGCACCCAGTGTATCTGGTTATCATTAATAGAAGAGTTGAGCACTTGGTCATTACCGGGTATTATTGTGTATTATTACTAATTAGCTAAGTTACTAATGATCACCACTTTACTAGTAAGGAAATAGAAGCATAATAAAATTAAGTAACTTGCTCAAAATCATATAGCTAGAAAGAAATGGAATCATTCCTTTCTGAGTTGGAGGTGAAAATGCTTAGTATAGTTACATGGTGAGTTATGTGACAGTTGGTGCTTCAAGTATGTTAATGGGAGAGGGAAGAGGAAAGATGGACCATAAGTGAAAGACTTCATGAAGAAAGCAATAAAACTCCTTAGCTTGGTGATTAGTTCCATATGAAGTAAAAAGATAACCAAGATTTTAAGCTGGTTGACTGGGAAAATGGTAACTAAGATGTAAGAAAATAAAGAAAATCTTTCTTGGTAAGAAAGAATGACAATTTCCATTTAATTGTGTTGAATTTTACATGAGATAGTCAAGTAAAATGAGTAGCCCAGAATTTAAAAATAAAGATAGAGATACTTAGGCATTATCATGTAAAGGAGTTGGTAGAAGCTGTGGGAGTATTTGAGATCTTCAGAAATGTCCAGTGTATTTTGGCCATGAGAAAACGTGGGGAGTAAAAAATAAGATCACGATAATTGCGCCCACACAATATTTCTATAGCTTTGCCCACAGCGGCTTTATGGAAATCTTCAAATAATTTCAGGAATCTTCAAAAAAGAGCATATCACTACTGCTCTGGGGGCTGGCTGTTGTGTGGCATCCACTGTTTTGGTGGCTTCTGCCCTGGGCTGTGGCTGGGTCTCCTCTTGCTGCCCCTGTCAGTGAGGGCGGAGAGGCTCCGCTCTGCTTTGGCCCCTTCCCCACTACCACAGAGAGGCGCTTTCCCCTCGTGGTGTGCTCAGAGAACCTGGAGAGTCAATGGCAAGAAAGCTTTCCTAGGCTTTCTTATTCTCTCTTTATTTTCTCTGTTCCCACCTCAGGTTTCAGACTTGTTATTCACTGGCTTTTCCGGCACCCCTGTCCGAGTGACAGGTGTGTTTTCTTCATGGTTCCTCAAATTTTTATGCCTACATGGTTCCCGACCTTCAGATGAATTCTTACGTAAAACATGTTTCAGCTTTTGCCCCATCAGTCCTCAGGCACACCTAGACTTATCTGAATCTTAGGGTGAAGGTCCCTTACTAGGTTGAAACTGGGTCTCTGCTCTCTCTAGAAGAGAGAGGTCAACGTGGGAAATGCCCACATCTTCTATAATTGTCCTATCCCTTGTTTATTCTGCTCCCTTCTCTTCTTCATATGGCTGTTTCCCTGGTTGATTGGAGATTATTTCTTCTTTTTCCCAAATGGAACAGTGATGTGCACTACTATGGAATTAGATCCCATCTGAATATTCCTTTGGGAAGTTTGATTCATTTCTTCCCCCCCCCCCTTTTTTTTATAATCCTTCTTAAGGCTTTTCATACCTCTTTACTGGAGCTTAGTAAAGATTTGACTATCTAGCACATTTTCCTTTCAAATAGGTATTGGTAATGTATTTCTTCCCCCAGTTCACCTGTGAAGAATACCGATGAGTCTTTTTGAAAACTCATCATTGGCAGTTACTTTAGAACAGCAATTCATTGAAAGCTACTATATTAGAAATGTTTTATTGCACTGCACTAGAGCTGTGAAGTGCAAGGAACCATGAAGATTGAAAAATACAAATGATAGATGTCTCTCTTTCTCCTTATTTTTTAGCCTTCTTTGAATCCTGGGGGGAGCCAATCATCTGATGTGGTGCTTCTGAACCACTGGAAAGTGAGGAATTTTGAAGTACAACGAGGTGACATTGTGTCATTGGTGTAAGTAAATCAGAAGCATATTATATTTGAATATAAAATTATTGTCTGATTTAACTGGTAATTTGCTGTTAATATCATTGCTAATTATAAGTAAATTTTAAATTAGCATATTTTTAAAAATCAATTTTAAATTGTAACAGTGCTATCAAAAAGGATTTCTCTTTTATATTTAAAATATATCACTTGGTTGAAATACTTGAATTTGGTAAAATGTCTTTGGTCATATGTTGATTAGAAATTATATTGATGATCTAAAGTACATGTTATTTGGTATCAGGTTTGGATTATTTTGAAATTTTGCATCTTGGAAGCAACCTTAATGTTACTTTCATTTTTATGAGCTTGTGTATGTACACAGTATTTCTAGAAGATGATAATTGTGACATGATTTTCAGTGACATTTCTGTGTGTGTCTCAGTGATGGAACTGAAATAAGGCAGTTTGGAAGATTAGTAGACTGGAGGCTTTTGTTTGGGACCAAAAGGTGGCACTGTTTCTCTGTTAAAGTATTATGACTGGTCAGGAACAAGAATTTCATTCCAGTCTTAAGGTAGAAAAAAGATGCCCAAGTGTGCATGATTGACGCAATGACATAATACATAGACCCAGCGCGTGCTGGGATGGTTTAGGTTTGAGGTTTGTTTGTTTTAAAAGTAAATGCACACTGAGAAGACTAACAGAACTTGCCTGATTTCTTCTGGTTTCAGCTACTTATAAAAATGTTTTCCTATGCTTCCCTTTGATGGCAGTTAGTACATCTGGGTAGCAATTAATATAGCACTTACCGTCATTTGTTTTGATGATAGTAAAATCCTGGTGTTTGGTGAAGACTTCCAGTTTATATTTCTCGTTCTTTAATTGGAATGCTTGTTTTTTTGTTGGATGAGAATGTAATTGTTTGGTAAATGTAAAACATGATCTACTTGTTCATACTTACCTTTGGCTAGCTCTTTGTGGAAATAGATGTTTTATAAATGTGTCTCCTTCAAGCCTATTTTACCAGGATTCATTTAAAAACATATTAACTAAATCTTGTTAGTAACTGATAAAATAAATACATTTGGATGGAGTTTTGTATGGCAGACATCCAAGGATGGGGATTAAATGCTTCTCATGTTCTTGAGTGCTTTCTTTAATATTAACCTGCTCTTTGGACTCTACTTCTATTTTGTTATTCAGAGTCCTTTTTTCCCCGCAACCTCCTTAACAACCTTTTCCATGCTGGGTTAGCCTGTTGTGTGCTCATTATTCTTTTGCCTTTGGTTTGACAAGGTTACATTCTCACTTAGTCGGTGATGGAGAAGGATACCCACCCAAGTGAAAGAGGTCACACTATAAGCAGACAATTGTGCAGTTTTGTTTTTTTTTCCCAAGAGAAACATGCTGACTATCTCTAAGCAAGTAAATTTGAATAGGTAATTGGAAAAAAAAAAAGGCTCCTTGAAATTCAGGGTTGCATGGGTCCACAAAAGTATGCTAGCATATTATGGACTATGTGAAAAAGAGAATATTATTGTCTTATGTAATTATTAAGCTAATTGATATTTATTATATACATTAATTTTAAAATAGTATATCTGAATTAGAGTTGATATAACAAGTTATAGCTCCTTGGGTCGAACATTATTTTTAATGAGTTAATTATGTGCTGTATCTCTGTCATGTACAAATAACACAAATTTTCTTTCATAATGTTTGCTGTTAGAAGGAGCCATTTACATGCAAGAATGCTTAGTGATTGGTATTATATTATTTAACAACAAATAATCATTAAGCAATGGTTTTTTTTGAGAAAGAAAAAGTCTTTCGCTAAATTCTTTTTTAGCATGATGTAATATTACATAAAATACCTTTAAAGTATCTTTTTAGTTTTATGAGCAAAAATACTTTCTAAATGTCATTATTTTTAGACATTTTATAGACTGCTTCATTTGAAAAGATTGATGTTGGTTTGATTAATGTCCATGAATATATATTTAATTCATGTCAACACTGAATATTTCAAAATGTATCAGTCTGGTTTTAACTTAGATGATAATTATCATTATTATATCAGAACATTCTATCTATTTAAGAAATGTGTGACTCAAGAAATGAGTGACTCAATTTGTATTTAAGGCTAAATAGAAAATGTAGTTTGTCATTTTATTTATAAATTGATATGACACATTTCATTGATACATAAAATCTTTGGAAACAAGGTGGTAAGACAATTTATATTTGAAAAAATCCTGGGATGGTGTTTTTATATATTCAGTGTATGTGGAAATACAGCATTTTTATTATTATATATACATTTCTGGAAAAATTGCAGTTTGCAAATTCATAAAGTAGTGGGACTAATGCAACTTTGTAACTAGAGGACTAATGAAAACAATAACAATTCAATAAAACTGCTAGTACAGTTTAAACAACATGAAATTTTTTATAAGTAAGCACTTTAGTAAATGTAGGATTTATTTAAAATGACAAAGCTGAAGGTACGTTGGTGGAAGGCAATGTAAGGAAGGGTTGAGCTTGTCTACATATACAAGGGCAGAGGGACATTTTCATCAGAAGTTACAAATAGTGAGAAGATTGCAAGATTTGTACAAAATGTACTGATACCAGAGGTTTATCCTCTGCTCATTTTTCAGTGGTACCTTCATATCTATATCTTTATCGATATAAAATATATCTATATATATCTATACATCTATATTTGTATCTATATATTTAAAACAAAGATCAGGGTTAACCTTGCAATAAGTACTTGTAAGAGAAGGATTAAATATATAATAATATATAATACTGATTCCTTCCTGGCTTATTGCCGTTAGCATACTTAGCCTTCAGTTACTATTATTAATGAGGCAACACATTAATGGTCTGGGAAAAAATTCCGTATGAACTAATGTAGCTTCTGCTTTATACTGAAACCCTTTCTCCATAGTCCCTATGAGCTGATTCATGTTACAGAAACACGTGCTATAGCAGAACAGACTTTCTTTTCTATTGCAGTGGATTTTGTTCAGAGTTTATTGAACAAGGGTGTTCCCTACAGGGTGGAGGGTCAGAGGGGGTACATATTAGAATATGCTTCTTTGCATCTCTTCCTTACCTTTTCCTGTTACTTTCTTTCTGTGAAAAGTTGGTCTCAGTGGAGCTAATGTTTAAGCATGTTATTCAGTAATGTTAAATTAAAAGATATATTTATTTAAAAACATTACTTGTCACATAGAACATTATTTGCTGCCGTCAAGTCCTTGGTATTACTGAATGTATGTAGGTGACATCATACTCTCTTAGTGGATTTGTGAACTAATAGTGGTAATTAAGGTGGATTTTCTATACCTAGGAATTGACTTTTCATTAACTTGTGTGATGGCCTTACTGCAGTAGGCTTAACATAAGTAGCATATTTCCAGTGATATATCAATTAACAAATCCATGGGGACAGAGTTTCCTTCATAAAATAGTTTCAAATAATCACACTTTAAAGTGTTTTAGCTTTTT
>CM053614.1:31086427-31113025 GCA_028646535.1 Procyon lotor
TGTTTTAGCTTTTTATTTTGAAATGATATTAGACCTCAAGAAAAGTCATAAAAATAGTATAGAGTTCCCATATAACTGCCAATGTATTTTTTCAGCTTTACTGATGTATAATTGACAAATGAATTGTGATATTTAAAGCACACAATGGGATGATTTGATAAATATATATGTACACATGTGTGTATATATACATATATAGATAAATTATATATATATATGTTATCCATTAGACCAGCAGACTATTCATCTTATACCCCCCTAAATTAACATTGGACATTGCCATGGTGTAATTGCTGAGATGAGGAAGTTGACCTCAATACAAAACTCGTAGACCTTATGTGAGTTTCACCAGTTTTCCCACTAATATCCATTTTCTACACCAAGATGCTAAACAGGATCCCTTATTTCATTTTGATTTTTTACTATCTCTGTAGTCTTCTCCAATTTGTGATAGTTCCTCATTTGTTCTTTGTCTTTTCTGATCTTGACACCTTTGAAGGGTTCTTCCAGTTATTTTGTAGAAAAATCCTTACCTTTAGAAACTTTGAGGTCAGCGTATGTTCCAGTGGAGAAGCTTTTGCTGTTGATGACGCTTGCTGGGGACGCTGTGGCAGTGGTGAGTTACAGGCGGGTGAGACAGAGCCAGAGAAGGGCATGCGCTTGTCTAAGTCATGCTGGTTTCTAAGGACCCCGTACCTGGGTCATGACTAAGAGACTCCATGGCTTCTGGAAGTCCACACAGTCCTGTTTACCACTGCTAGGAAGCAGGGAGGGGAGAGCTGTGCAGGTAGGGGGAAGACTGCAGTTTATGGCACAGATAGAAGAGAAGGAACTAAGGCTGGCTCACAGATGATACTACACTGAGCCCAGGTTCAGTTCTGGAGTAGAAGATGAGGGTGGGGAAATTCTCATTGAATTAGTACCCCGTATATCAGGCATTGTGCTATGCACTTTGTGTATGCCAGTTTTACTTAATTCTCATAACAATATCTGGAAATGGTTATTTATAACACAGTGAAAATGAGACTTAGCAAGTAAACAGCAAGTGAATAGCAGAGCCGGAATGCACACCCAGGCCCACTTGACTCTGAACCTGTCCTGCCCAACGTAGCAGGCGGTGTGACTGTTGAGTACCCGACGTGGTTCTTGCCCCTGTTAAAATGGCAATATTTTGAGTATATTCAGTCAGATAAAGTACATTATTCAAATGAACTTAAGAGCTTGCGGGAGTGCACCCAGTCCACTGAGTGCCGCACACAGAGAAAAGCTGCAGGCTCCTGGGCCACACCAGGCTTTCTAAGGTGCTTGCAGGAACGTGCGCCCCGCCCACGAAATGGTGGAAGGAGCAGAAAGCTGCAGGTCCAGGAACCACAGACTGGGCCCCCTGCCAGTCTCTCTTTGATGCGGGTGGTGTCCTTCCTGGGAACGTGGGCCCAGACTTGTGCCCGGGACCACCCACTTCTACTAGTTGCTCCTTAAGATCTTTTGCTCTTTTTAAGTGTTTTTAACCAGACTCTAAGTTAATGCTGGTCCCCATCCACAGGGCACTTTCCTTTGGGGTGTTACTGTTCTTGGGTCGCTTCTGGTGGCTCTCTCCCCCTTCTGTATATCCTCTGATATAGGTTTGAGTGTTCTCAATCTGCTTTACCTCTCCACTGCTGCCTTCTGCTCCCGTAGAGATCCAGAAGTGAAAAATCTTACTTCTCAGGCTGATTTCATGGGTGTAAAGCGTGTTCTGGTAGATATCCAGCTCACTTTAGGGGACCGGTTGTAACAGGATTGCCTACTTCTATGCCATCTTGTGGTTTTTCTTTTCTTTCTTTTTTTTTTTTAACGTGGCTAGTAGAAAATTCAAAATTAGAACATGTGACATGTACTCTGTTTCTACTGGACAGACATCACTGTCTAAATCTTTTCCCATCAACCACTGCTGCTTTCCTGGAGTGTGTCTAAGGTCAGCTAATGTAAGATCCTAACGTCTGAGGTGGAAAAATACTGAGGTAGTTGCTATGAAGCAAAGGCAGACTTCCCAAGATAGTGAAACACTTTGCATTGGTAAGAGTATTGGGGCGATCAGGTCCAAACACAAAGAAAAAAGACATACAATCTATGAGAGAGAAAAAAAGGTATCCACAGCCGTTGTTTGTTTGCTTTTTGTTTTTTAAGTAGACTTCATGACCAATATGGGGCTTCAGTTCATGACCGTGAGATCAAGAGGCACATACGCAGCCAACTGAGCCAGCCAGGCACCCCCACAATGGTTTTTAATATGTATTGACTATTATTTTCCTGTCACTGGGCTAAGAGTTCTATATTCATTTTTATTTAATCCTTATTTAAACCACCCGACTGTAGGTACTGTTGTTATTCCTATTTTATAGGTGAGAACAGTGAGGTATAGAGAGGATAAGTAACTTGCTTAAGGACATACAGCTAGTAAATGGAAAAGCAGTTTTGAAGTGCCTCTCATCAACTCCTGTATTCTTAACCTTCAAACTATAATGCCTCTATAAATTGTGGTGGTTTGGTTGAAGACGCTTACTCATTCTCAGCAAAAAAGTCAAGCAGGCATCTATCATATTATCCCCATTTCTGTAATGATTTTCTGATACAGTGGTTCATGAAATGTGGTCTCTTCGTTAATAGCGATAAGACATTATTATGAACATAGAGTGTGCATACAATTTCTCCAGCTGGTTTGTGACATGCTAAACTAATTGTCGTTTTCTGACAGATGGCCACTATGATGGCTACATCTCTAGCAGTGAATGTGAGCGAAGAGTTATGAAGCTTTCAGCCAGGGAAATAGATGAAATAGAATTGAGCCTTTGAAAAAAAATAAAAGATGCTAGTTCCTTTGTGTCTTGAGTGCTTGTAAATCTTTAAAGATCCCTTAATCCACCAGGGTAGATTAATCTGCTAAAAACCCAAATTCAGGTTTTGAACAAATGCTCAGAGCAATGATAATACTGAATCATGACCTGTAATTGTATTAAAAGCCAGTTATCTGTTGAGCTGGAGGAAGGTAATTGTGGATGCTTATCTGTTGAATCTGTACTCATTCCTAATTTGTTTTTTGTTTACAGCCAAATATTTTTCTTAGTTTGTAGGTAATATTATATATTTCAGGAACACAAAGTTACAAAGACCATGACTTTCAAAGAAAGGTTCATAAGTAAAATTTTTTACCTTATTTCTTTTTCTTTTTCTTTTTCTTCTTCTTCTCCCCTTCCTCCTCCTTCTCCTCCTTCTTCTAAAATTAATTGACTATAAAAATGGTGGACAGGGAGATCCATTTTTCAGTTTATTTTCATGAGAGATTTAGTTTTTAGCACTTTAAATTACCTATTGTAGTTTGCAGTCATTACTAAGTATATTTACAAATGGTACTTTTAAAAATGAGACAGTGTAAGTATTTATTGCTATTATTTGATATAGATTAAACTGATTTTGTAACTGCTCTGTGTAGGCATATAAAAAGTTAGTGCCTTTAAGGTAGTCTTTAATATCAATTTGCTTTCCTGAGTTGGATAAACTGCTTTTACAATTGTTATACTTTTAATTATGCAACAAACATTTCCTTAGTTCTGAGCTAGGAAATGTTTCAGTGATCATAAATTTCAATTTCGAATTATCGAGATTTTATGGTAATATAACTATAGGAGATATTCATAGCTTCTGCTCAACCCATTTCCTAAATCTTATATCCTTTGAGCGATAACTGGAAATTGTCAAAGAACAAAGTTATACGGGCAACATTTTATGAAATAGTAGGTACTTATGTTTGTAACTGTTTTATTGCAAACAGTTACTTATGTTGTAACTTTTATTTTTTTCTGTGAAAAAATCCCGTATCTGAGAACACTAACTTTTATTAAAAAAAAAAAAAGAAAAAAGAAAGTTCAGGATAGCATTACATATTATATGTATTGAGTCAGATTGAACTTTTAAGGAGAAGGATTTTGAATATAAGCTTAAATAATAATTGTAAGAGAAATAGTAAGTATTTTGGAGAAGCAGACAATTTAAGCTTCAAGATAATAAATATAACTCAGAAAAATAAACTTACATAGGTAGGCCAACCTGTTTTAAATTCTTCTGAAACCATTAAGATATAGATACATATATAAAGATAGGCTACTGAGATCAATCAATATCTGATTTTCATTGTCATCTGTGATAGACTAGTTTATTTCAAACTAAGACCCATACTGAGAAACATGAGAAAGCTGCATTAAAAAAAAAAACCTACATGCACTGTAGCTCCATCAACGGGTAAAGATCCCAGAGTGAAGGTACACATTGAGGTGTACCCTGTATTCAGTGCCACTTTTTAATCTTGGGTTATTTGTCACTTTGTAAGCACCGCAGGTTGTGAGACCGAGAAGCCAAAGAGTGGCAGCTAAGATAGTGAGATGCTGAGTAGAATCTTTGACAGTTTTACATTGCTAGTGAGTCAAACTATAATTCAAGGAGGATGAGGCAGGACCCTGGTCAAATACCCCATACTTTTAATTGGGACCCTTGAAGGATATATCCTATGAGTTAGAACTAGAAATAGACCATAACTTAGAAAAATTGAGATACAGCCTCTGATAAACTCAATCCTGACTTTAATGTGATCTGCCTTTATTTAAACTGTCTTTGCCAGAAGCAAGAGACATCATGCAGAGTTTCTATAAGTTTCTGGACCCAACACTTGGCCTTCAGTAAAAAATCACCATGCGTGTCAGAAGCCAGGAACAAGACAAAAACAAAATAAAACAATAAATAATAGAAACAATCTCATAGTGATCTAGCTGTTGGAATGATCAGTTATGGGCTATACAATAATTATAATCAGTATATTAAAAATTGATGAAAAGATGGATAATTTCATCAGAGAATCAGAATCTATAAAAAAAAATCAAAAGAAACTCTAGGAAAACTAGGCTAACTGAAGACAAAAACTCAGTTGATGTGGTTGACAGCCAATTTGATACAGCCATGGAGAGGATTCATGAACAGGGTAAAAGGTCAGTTAGAAAATCTCTACACTGGAGTACGGAGGGATACAAGATTGTGACATACAATGAGTAGTACAAGAGGTGTATATAGTGAAAAAGGCTGATGTCCATCTAATTGAAGTAGCAGAAGAGGTGGAGGAGAGAGAGAGTGAGGCAGAGGAAATAATGTCTGAATAAAGTCCAAGCATTTTCAAGAACATTTTTTTAAAGATTTTATTTATATATTTGTCAGAGAAAGAGAGAGGGAGTGAGAGAGCCCAAGCGAGGAGAGGGAGGGCGGAAGGGAGAAGCAGGCTCCCTGCTGAGCAAGAAGCCCGTTGTGAGACTCAATCATAGGGCCCTGGGATCATGACCTGAACCTAACGCAGACAGATGCGTAACTGACTGAGCCACCCGAGTGCCTCGCATTTTCCATAACTTATGAAAGACATCAACATATAGAATCAAGATGCTCTAAAACCCAATCAGGAAAAATACAATGAAAAAACACGTTTAGGGCACATGGTAGTCAAACCACTGAAAGCCAAAGAAAAATAGAAAAATCTTGAGAAGAATAAAAAGGCATATCATCTTCAAAGAAGCAAAAAGATAGCTGACTTCTTAACCAATGGGAGACAGGAGATAACTGAATGATATCTATAAAGTGCTAAAGGAAAAAAAAAATTCCAGCCTAGAATTTTGTATCTGCTGGAACCATTCAAAAATGAAAGAGAAATATCCTCCTTTTCAACAACAATCCCCTAGCATATACTGTATTGTCCTGTTGGACTTCATTTATAAAACACATTCAAAGTGGTAGGAATTTTAAGGTGGCAGCTGGAGAGCATTAATCCCCAAGGTTGTGGTTTGTCTGAGCCTCAGACCCATGCACTGGTCATATCCTTATGAAGCTGGCCCTGTGATTGGTGCAGGGGTCGGCATTGGACATCAACAAGGCTGATCTGAGTCATTACTGGAAATAGACATAAATATTAGGGGTGAAGGGTGATATTTTTGTTAGAGTTAAGTGTAAACAATATGGACGTTTTGGGGGTAAAAACAGTCACATTTCCTTGGGGCGTCTGGGTGGCTCAGTCTGTTAAAAGAGTCCGACTTAATTTCAGCTCAGGTCATGGTCTCAGGGTCGTGAGATAGAGCCCCACGCTGGGCTCCGCTCTCTGGGGAGTCTGCTTGAGAGTCTTTCCTCTTCCTCTCTGCTCCTTTGCTATGTCTCGCTCTCTCTCAAAATAAATAAATAAATCTTAAAAAAACCAAAACCAGTCACATTTCCTTAAGTTTACATTAGTAAAATAGGTGCTAAATGTAGTAGGCAGAATTTTGGTCTCCAAGGAGATTCTATATCCTAATCCCCGGGACAGTGACTATGATGAGATATCATGCCCATGAATATGTGACCCTGCATTGCCAAAGGACTTTGCAGATGTAATTAAGGTTGACCTTCAGTTGGCCATAAAATAATGAGGTTATCCTTGATTATCCAGGCCCCATTTAATCACATGAGTCTTTAAAAGCAGAGGCTGAAGTGAGGGAGATGTAGAAGAAAACGTCAGAGAGATCCACATGCAGGAAGGATTTGAAGCATTCTTGTTGCTGGCTTTGAGGATTCTAGGGCCCTGAGCAGAGAAAAGTGTGCTGACTCTAGAAGCTGAGCATAGCCTCTGGCCAGAGGCCCCCAAAGAATCAGGACCTCAGTCCTGTAACTACATGGAACTGAATTTGGCCAACAACTTTATAAGTCTGGGAGTGGATTCTCCCTCATTCTCCACATAAGGGCCCAAAGCAGCAGAAACCTTGATTTTGGTCTTCTGAGACTCTAAGCAGAGGACCCACCCAAACTTGCCAGACTTCTGTTCTAGATAATGGTGAGCTAATGAATGGATGCTGTTTCATGTTTGCTTTAATTTGCTATAGTGGCAGTAGAAAATTGTATTAAGCTATTAAAAATTATAAACACTTCTAATACTACCCTAAAATATACGGAAAAGGAAAATGAACTTTTATGAAAGATTCTTATGAGCATTTGCAAATACTGATTTTATTTAGGTACTTGACTAATGAATTAAAATTATTTTCTTTTGCATAAAACAACTCTGTCTGCCTCTACCTGTGAGTTTCCTGGCACAAAATACAGTACAAACGTTAGGAGGCCTTGTTTCTTCTTTCAGCTGCATTACTTGTTAACTGACTATGTGACCTCAGACTGGTTATCTTCATTTATTCTTTGTGTCAGTTTTAGCATATGCAAAATATAAAGTATAGACTAGCCAATCTCTAAGGTCTATTTCATTTTAAGATTGCATGACAATAGTTTTGAGGAGCTCGACATAAGAATCAATCACTCAGAATATCAGAAAGATGCAGACTTTTGCATACTTTTGAAGCTGGAGTCAAAATTGAAAATTTTTGAAAGAAAAGAAGCTATATTGGTAACTTACACAGAAGTTTTAGAATGGATAAGGAGACTTTGAACGCCAAGGTTCTTTTGGTCAACAGGTTCAAATGAATCTGTGTTTTATTAAGATTATGTCTTTGGTGGAAATGATTGAAAATGGAGAAATTGAAAGTTGGCAGGAAGGCATTTTACGGGATGATGAGAGCAAAATCCTTTCTCACTTGCTTAAAATTATTTAGAGTAAGAAAGCTGTAGAAATCTTATATTTCTTTATTCCTTATAATTTACTCTGGGAGTTGAGTTAAGACTCTAATAGTTAATCTTGTCCTAGTTATCCCTGTTTTGTCAGCTTACGATGCACTTCCTACCAGTGCATATTCTGTTCACTTGCTCTTACCAGAAATGCTAGAGTCCATATTCTGTTTAATCGTTCAGGTCCTGGAAATGTGGAAGGAATCTCAAAACTTGAACATAATCTTATTCGATCCAAGGTCAGCAGTTACCCTCCCATTTTTATTTACCTTTTATAAAGAAAGGCACTGTTTTTGGTGACTAGAGGTGGCAGTTGCTGGGAAATGTGGCTGTGGCTGATAAGAAGAGGGAAAGGGCTTAAAGCAACAGCCACCAAACTTTATCTGTGCTTTGGAGCTCAGGGAAACATTTCTGTCCAGGAAGGAACAGGGATCCTTTTTTGCTGTTGTTGTTTTTTGCTGCTTATTTCCATTAATAAGAAGCCTCAGTGCCCTGTATTACGAGAGATTATTCCTTGCATAATCTAGTGACAGGTTTACTCACGTTCCGAGGTCATGTTAATATTTACTGAAGGTGCAACAAATATACGTTTCGCTTTATTAAAAAATTGTGTGGATGTTGAAATTGCTGACAGAGAAGCTGGCTCAGTTGGATTTGGCTATGGATATGATAATTATAATATGGCTCTTTGTGCTTTTAGAGGTCATAAATTACATTGCAAAGATTTGTGTATTTGGATTGCTGAAAAGTTACTGTAGAGTGTTACGACAAAACAGTAGGAAACATTTCAGTGTGAGTAGTATATCTCACGTAAATTTCATTATAGAATTAAAGAAGAATCATTAAAATATACCAGGTTTACTAAAAATTCATTATTGTACTAGAGGATCTTTAAAGTGCAATAAGAACTTGAAGAAATAATAGGAAAGTTTTGGTAACCGTGACAGTGTGTTAATTGAGTGGAAGGAAGGTAAAAAAATGTATTAACAGAATAGAGCCAAATTTGGCAAAAAAGATGTATAATAAATCAAGAGGGGAAATCAGTTAATAAAGAGGCCAATTATCAGTGAAGGAAGGGGGTATGTTTAATGATTCTAAATGAAAGGTTAAACTGCTCTAGTGAATTTCAGTTGAACAAAAAGGAAGAAAAGCAATATGGATAATTAGACAGTAATAAGATCATACTGAAAAAAAAAATCAGAAAACTGCCTTAGGTGTTACGGGAATATTGGCTAATGAACTTAACCTTCTGCAATTATCTTTGAATACTCACTTTTACTCTAGAAATGGAGGGAAGTGATGCTTTTCGTTATCTTCACAGTCGTATGATTTTCTAAAACACATTTATTGTATGTAGATTTTTAAATGGTAACAATGAAATGGAGAAAAATAATTTCTTATGAGAACAATATCATCTGTAATCCATTAATATACTGTAATTTTAGCTATCCTGTATTTTTTTTGTTATTGATCAGTTCTTTAAATTTGGATTCTTCTTCAGTGTTTGACAATAGAGAAATGTTTAGAGGCTGCTAGCCTAATTGAACCATTCAGAGAAATGCAGTGTAGGAAATTAGGATCTCTGTAAGGGTTTCTCAGTTTAGGTCTTATTAAAAACTAAATGGGTAGAAATCCCAAATATTGTCTAAAAGATTTTTTTTTCTCTCAAATTAACCCAGTAATTTACGTATACACATGCAAATTCTTAAAATTTTATAAAGATGTTGATATATTTTTAGCCATTTTATAGTTTTTATTTTAGGCCTCTAAATTGTGGGATGATCTGGGTAATCATTTCTGGAATCAATATAAGGTCTAATTTTACGTGACCTTTGTACTGGTGATCAGACAGAATGGTAATCAAGATAATTAAGTTCATAGACGATTCCAAATTTAGAGGTGGTTTGAACATAGAATTTGGGCTAATCTCTGCTTCTGTGATGCTCTGTTGAGAAAAAGGTCATCAGATTGATATAGAAATATGTTTTTTAATTATAGTCTTTTTTTTTCGGGTCACTGATAGTCTTCTAATTACCTTGATTTTTCTTTTATTAGATATGATATTAAATGTAGTTCTGCATTGTATATTAATGTGGAAAACCAATGAAAAAGTCTGCTTTTCAAAATAATGGCAGGTCCTAAACAAGTTATTAGCTCATGTAGACAATAACCGAAGGGGCAGTCATGATTATCTACTCAGAAAAAAATTTGGACAAGATACCAAGAGACTTGAGTTCTAGTCTCAGTCTGGCTTTAAGGGACTGTGTATCAGTTAACTTCTGGATTTTTTTTTAATAAAATGAAGAGATTGGACTCAGTAATTTATAACATGCCCTTTAACTTGACGGTTGTTTTTCTCAGTGATTATTTTATTTTCCACATGTGTAGGTTAATTATTTTATGATATGAGGCCTATCACAGCTTTTTTTTTTTTTTTTAAAGATTTTATTTATTTGACAGAGAGAAACACAGTGAGAGAGGGAACACAAGCAGAGGGAGTGGTAGCAGGAGAAGCAGGCTTCCTGCCGAGCAGGGAGCCCGATGCGGGGCTCGATCCCAGGACCCTGGGATCATGACCTGAGCTGAAGGCAGATGCTTAACGACTGAGCCACCCAGGCGCCCCCCCATCACAGCTTTTACTGGATATTATGTAGTATTTTATTATATTTAAAAATATCAACAATTTATTAATTTGATAAATATTTTCTAAGGGATTACTCTGGGCATAGAACTAGTCACTCTGATAGAACAGTAAGGAAAACAGGAAAAGCACCTCCTTTTGTGGGACTTAATCATTCTACGGAATGAATATGTCTTGAATAAAATAGAGTCAAAAATAGATATTTTTTCGACTTGTCAAAATTGTGGCAGGTGGGCATATTAGGAAGGAAACTGCATATTCATTAAGTCAGCAGTTGTGCCCAGCATCATACATTGTCTTGCACTGGCTCCCAAGTCAGTGTGTGCATTTCTTCGCAACACTGTATTCAGTGATTTCATGTTGGTAGCCTGAAATCAGTTATGGTGTGAGTATTTATATCATGGAAATTGGTGAACACTGTACATCAGGGCTTTAAAAAAGGTTTGTTTTTGTTTTGTTTTAAATTCAGTGATGTGGTGGAACAGCATACCATTGGTGGTGAGTGTTGTTAGATGGCACAGCAGAAATGGAGGCGTAGTTTCTACCCTTGTGTGTCCTTGATCAGCCTAGAGGTGAGACAAAGACATGTGGTGCGTGACGAGTTTATAGAACCCTACAAACCACCATTGATAGCATACTGAGAATAGTGAATTCCTGAAGGAAGAGGAGTTGAAAGAAAAATAGATGAGAATTTGAAACTAGGTTTTGAAGATGAGGTGGTACGTACTTGACCAGAGAAGCAGCAGGCGAGTTTTAGAGGTGGCACGTGTGAAAGTTTTGAGGCAAGTGTGAAAAGTTGTGGGGAGAAAGCATTGAATAGATTTGTTGATCTAGAACAAGGTGTTAAAGCTTAGCCTCATATGAGCATGACGATGTCTAGATCCCGTATTAAGCTGTATTAGTGAAGTCCTAAACACAGGTGGGTTTTCACTAGCAGTGAAAAATGGAAGACTGTCCTTGAGTTTAGTGACCAGATCTCAGTGATGCCTTGAGAATTAAGGAAATAAAAAATCCTTTCTACAAAATTTTAGGCTTAATGTCAGATTGAAGGCCGCTCAGATGTTACGTGTAGAATACTGGTATCGAGTGTACCGCCAATCCTTAAGCAACTTCCCCACCCTCCCTGTTAAGTCAGTTATTCTTAATATAAAGTAGGTTGACATGAAAATACCCAACCTGCGATGCAGCCTTCCAGCATTGAAGGAGAGTGATCCTCTGTAGTACCATGCTGGATTAGGCTTTGTGAAGAATGGATGACTGTGGGACACTTAGTACCTGCTGTGCAGTAAGCTACATGGCACATACAATGAGGGAAAACTGGAAAACTCTTTTAAGGCTGTGCTGCAGCTCAGCTTTAAATGACACCTGGATCTGTACTTTTAGGAGATTACTGCAACCCGTGGGCAGGCTGCCCTGTGGGGGTCCATGCTGGAATACCTTTTAAAATGGATGAGTGCACAAACTCCAGTTATTTGAAGAGGGGCCACAACCAACAAGGCAATGAATTGAAAACATGTAGATCAAAATTGAAAACTTGCTTTGAAATGCTCAGTCGCCCCATGCATGCCTAACTCCATGCTAGGTTCGCATCAGCCTTTTATCTGTGTAATAAATTGAGATAGCAGATATTCAAGAAATGGGAGCTAGAATTCTTTATTTCTGTCACTCCCCATAATGTCATTTTGGAATACTGATATTAGTTTTACTTGTTAAAATAAATACAGGGTGGATATACAGATTGAAATAAACATGTTGTCTAATCAAATAATCTATTTTTCACTTTTCAGCTCTGTATTTTGGAGCAATAACTGTATGAAGGAAATAACTATCACGATTTTGGCACTTATTAGCTTATTAAGCTATCTCACAAAAATTGAGTACTGCATAGAGTTTAAAGTGATGTTTGTTTTTCAATTTTCACATGGAAAATTAGCATGAAAAGAAAATTTCGTAAATCTCATTCCTTTCCTCCCACTCCCTTTTTAATGTGCCCTTTCTTACATAAGAAGTATAAGTAGATTCACAGTATCTTGGAGTATTCAAGAAATTATAGTCAGAGATTTTGGTTGGTTATAATTTGGTTGGTGATCCTGAAACTGAGGTTGCCCTTTATCATAGTCCTTGAATGAGCTTTGAAGGTTTCATTGGGAGAACAAGACTTGAAATCATGCCAGAAATTGAAGTATGGTATATGATCATATACTACAGCAATACTTTGAACTTTCTAATTTTTAACTTGCTGTGAGTGTTGTACTTAGGCACATGATGGTGTCTTAGTGAGTTACTGCTCGCAAGTGGAATTCTTTGAAATTGTTCAAATATGTTTTCTTACCACTGTTTTTCAAGAGGTGTATACTTGAAGGGGTGATGCTGTCTTTAAAATTAGTGTGGAATTAGGTTGAAATATATTTAGAATGTATATACATCCAAAATAAAACAAAACCAAAACAAATCCTGGGTTGACATATCTTAAATTCTTATATCATATGTTGGCGGGTACACATAGGAAACTGAATGTTTATTGAGGTCATGATTTTAATATGTTTGGGAGGTTATGTTTTTTTTACTCTAAGTAGACATTTTATTGGACGTGGCATAGAATGAGATGTACGTACCAGTTAAGCTACTATACTTTTTAAAAATTCAAATTGTTAAATTTTCACTGCCATCTCAACAAGTGAAATAATAGAGGTAAACCTTTAGATGAGTTCTCTGGGTTGTCCTTCTAAAGAGACAGGTGATCTGAATAAGCCATCTAATCAGTTAGGACCTTAGCTTCTTAAACTACACAATCATGAAGTTTTCCTGGGTGACCTTTTTAGAAACTTCAGCCTTAAAGTGATACATACAGATTTTTAGGGCAGATTTTTACAGAGCCTTTTTGATCCTGCTTTTCTTTCAATATAGTATTCATTCTCTAGATCAGGGCTGCCCAATAGAAATATAATGTGATCTATATAGGTACTTTTAAAGTCTAGTTGGGACATTAACAAAGTGAAAAGCTGGAGAAGTTAATTTTAGGTGTAAATTTTATTTAATTTATCCAAAATATTATTTTCACATGTAATTAAAAAAGGAGCCTCTGGGTGGCTCAGAGGGTTAAGGCCTCTGCCTTCGGCTCAGGTCGTGATCTCAGGGTCCTGGGATCAAGCCCCCATGGGCTCTCTGCTCAGCAGGGAGCCTGCTTCCCCCCTCTCTCTCTGCCTGCCTCTCTGCCTGCTTGTGATCTCTCTCTCTCTCTCTGTCAAATAAATAAATAAAATCTTAAAAAAAAATAAAATATTATGAAATACTAAATCTTGAAACACTAAGTCTTGAAAATCTGGTATGGGTTTCACAGAATGTATTTCAAATTGGAAGAGCTATATTTCAAGTGTTCTATAGCCAAACTGAGGCTCATGGCTAATGTAATGGACAGTGTTGCTGAGGTCACTGGATCCCCATATCAAATTTTGGGACTTCAGAATTACCTGTAATTCCTTCTGTTTTCATCGCTCTTCTACCCAATAGTAACAGAGACTTGCACTCCCTGGAATTGCTCATGATTTTGAGTCAAATTTGCACATTTTCTTTATTTTCTAACTTCTGTGAATTCTCTTCAATTTTAATTCACTTATTCCTTCAGTCCATTGAAATCAGATCTAGATCTTAAACACTCCATAGAAACTCTTGAGAACAATTCCCATACCCTCTCAATGTTTAAATACAATGGTCATGATGCGAATGCGTCCTGATACCTTAGCAGAATCAGACACTGTAAATACTTCCTCCTTGAAACTTTCTTGTCCTTTGTCATATACTACACTCATTGTTTCTCGGTTCTTCTTTGAGCTCTCTGTTTTGCCAGTTATTTTCTCAGTTTTCTTTTCTTTGCTCTTTGCCTACTGTCCTTGATTTCTTGCCTACTTGACTTCTTTCCTGAACATCATACCTTAATTTTCAGCTGTCTACTGGATAAATCTCTGTGATGATATTATGTGCATTTTTTCCAACACGACACAGCCTGCTCTCCCATACCAAACGTGTTCTCTCCCTCTGTGTCTAATTTTGGTTTTTGATATTACTGTATTTTGTCACAAGTTACAGTTAGAAACTTTATCATCATCTTCATTTCCATTTTGACCATCTACGTAGAGTTAGATACAGAGTCTTTTTTGGGTCTACCTGCGAAATATGTATTTAGTATTTCTCTCTTCTCTTTCTTGCAATGTTTCAGTTCAGGTGCCTTCACTAAGATCCCACACTGTCTCTCTTTCTTTGACTCTGTTTTCTCTAATACATTTTCCATATTGCTACCAGAGTTCTTTTCAGCACAATTGAGATAATTAGTCTGTTTAAAGCTTGTGCTGATTCCATTTGTTCTCTTCTTACGTGGTATATAAATCCTAAATGACTCTTCCATCTCTAACTCTGAATGTTCTCTTCTGCATTTCCCTCTCCTCTGAAATCCTTTAAGAACTAAATTTATTTTAGTGATGAAACTTCAGGCTTCTTGATGGTTTGTGGAACCATGCCAGTTCCACAGAACCATACCAGTCATGAAGCGTGGTTAGCATGTCCTGACAACACTCCTCTACCCATAGCAAATGATCAAATACATGGTTTACTTATGTGATATTTATATGAGCTAGGTTAATAAGTAGAGTTCTTTGGTTTCTCTGTGAAAGAATCCCTGTAGAGATAATTTTAGTTCCTGAGCAGCAAGAGTTAATGACATCCTGGTAACAATGAATGATGTATGCTTTATTTACAGATAAGCTTTCTACACTTGAAAACTAATATGGAGAAATACCTTGGTTAAGCTGTGCAGCTTGGCTAGCTTTTATAGGAAAACAATAGATTCCCTGAGGTAATACTAATGTAAGTAGAAAGTAACCCTGGCAGTTAGTAGATCTAGTTGGGCTGAGAAAGAATGACTTTAATTGTTACCTATTTCTTAATATTTTTACAATTGGTTGTCTCCTGATTTCTTATTCTCCTAGCATATTTCAGTTGGATAAGATGTTCATTTTTTATAATGCAACATATTTTTTCACCTGGCTAAATCCCATTGTTGTTATCTTCTTATGCCTTAGCTGGCAACTGGCTTCCCTTTGGCAGCCTACTCATTGATGCTGCAAGGAAGAGAATAAATATTAATTGGAGGGTGTTACTTGTGGGAGAGCTTTAAGAAGTTCTAAATATGCTGAGGAAGTGGTTTTTGGTTCTATTTCATGAGTGTTTGTTTAAAATCTAATTGCTTGATTTGAAAGAAAACTATAGTTTTCACAACAATGAATAAATTGTCAACAGGAATATTTTTGCATTTAGTAAGGATATTTTGCCCTTTTCTCAAAAGGAAAACAAGGCAATGGCCAATCATCATGTTTAAAATGGTAATTAACCTTCTCATCTTTGTAATTCCAAGCAAGTCCAGTCATGAACTTGGGATCTGACATATTGTCTCTAAGGTAAACATAAGTCATCACTGAAAATTTATTCTCTAAAATCACCTGTACTGTGTGTGTTTAAGTGGGTGTAAGCAGCGTGACTCATGTAAGTAGTAGGAAATGAGCCAAAAACTATAGCTGCAACAAAATACTCTTGTTACAACCAATTCCATCTTTGGTAGAACTGTATATAGTTCTGAACAATATATACAGTTGGAAACAATATATACAGTTGGAAAAGTTTCTGAGGACCTATTATGTGATGGGAATTGTTCTAAATGATTTATATATATTTCCTCATTTAATTGTCCCAATAACCATATGAGGTAAGAAGTATGCTGTACAGCGAGGAAACTATGCACTTAGAGATGAATTAACTTGCCCAATATCACCCAGTAAATGCTGGAGTGAGGATTCAGACTAGGGCCTTTTTCCCTCAGAGTTGTACTCTTGGTCATTCAGCTCTTCTGCTAGTTAGTCATTTAGCCGGGCAGTCTGGTTTTGTAACAATGAACTCTACTGCTACCACTCTCTATTAGACTCTTACGGTACATTCCAATTATCTCAAGTGTTTTATACAGTAACAATATTAACTTTTTGTTCATTATAGTTGTTGCAGCTTAGGTATGTTCTGCTAAGTAAGGGCATTTTTTTTTTTTTAAGGCTTGTGTTATATGGAAGTTAAAAAGAAGGGTTACAGTTTCCAAATACCCATAAGAGTTTCTTTTTACAGGTTCTCTCCACAGCTCCTTACCAATTCCTAAAAAGCTACTAAATTTGGTGTTTTCTCATGTCCTTTTTGAGTGATGTCTGAGCTCAAACATCGTCTCTTTCCCCCACAATTAAACAAAATCAAGTGTAGGGGTGTCTGGGTGGCTTAGTTGGTAAACATCCGACTCTTGATCTTAGCTCAGGTCTTGCTTTCAGGGTCGTGAGTTCAAGCCCTGTGTTGGACTCCATGCTGGGTATGGAGCCTACTTAAAACAAAAAATGCCCCCCGCCCCACCATGGGGTCACTGGGTAACTGAGTGATGGGCATTAAGGAGGGCAGGTGATGTGATGAGCACTAGGTGTTGTTCGCGATTGGTGAATTATTGAACACTCCATCTGAAACTAATGATGTACTATATGTTGGCTAATTGAATTTAAAAAAACACTCCCCTCAAAACAAAACAAAACAAAAAATCAAGTATACACATTTTGGGGTGAAAATCACTATCAAGTGCTGTTTCCCTAGAGGAAGGAGGGAGTTGGTAACTGTCTTTCAAAAGCCTAAATAAAGCTTGGGGTAGTGGGTTGAGAGTGGCATCTTACATCCACCCAGGAGTAGCCTGGCTGAGGGGATTGATGAATATCAAAATCTTATCTGACAGTGAAGTCATCAAAAATGAATTATAAGGACATAAAACTCCTGAGGATTTAAGATGTACTGCCAAATAGGGGTCAGAGATCCAGCAAGAGTGATAGGTCTTATTGACCTTCTGAATGATAGGTAGTTTGGGTAGTAAAAGTTAAACCCTTGGGCTCTCTGTTTGTATATTCCTAGCATATTTTTGATAGAGGAGGTGGTGTCTACATAAAATAACTGAGGCTAGATTGACGTGGTTAATGATTGGTTATATGCTGAGAGTTGCTTTCGTTGTTAATCTAAAAAAATTATACATTTAGAATGTTTATTGTTAAAATTAAAGCATATAGATAAAAATGTTTATAAAAATCACTAGTAATATCAACCCACTAAGAAGATAACTATTTTTATTAGTATATGCACTTCTAGGTTTTTTTTTTCCCGTGTGTGTGTACATATGGGTATGTATATAATATATGCAAGGCAGGATTGTGTCACACAAACATTTTTGTAGCCTACATTTTGAAATATTGTTTAGCTCCTGAAAGTGGTACGGTAAAGATTGCTTCTAACTTTTGCTAAACAATACTATGATACAGTTTTGCCTGTAAACAACAATATGATAAACACCCCTGTAGGTAAATCATTGTGTTATCCAGTTGTTGTTCTGAGTGGAATCATGTTTCCATGATGAACAACAGAGCATATAAAAGCAATTGCCAGTGTCTAGAATCAAGTGAAAACTCAGAAACCTATCTCAATAGAAAAAATCTGTAGGAGGTTAGAGAGACATGCCAAAGTCAATGTATAAACAAAGACTCGAAAGAAAAGAGGATGTAAAGAAGCCTTCACAATAAACCTTCAGGTTATGTTGGGATTAGAAATGATTACAGCCCTTAGGGAAGCAGTCTGGCGATGTGCATCAAGAGCCTTAAACTTACATTTTTGCTAGAATGAAAAAAAATTACATATTCTTGGAATGTGGTCTGCTTTTTATTTTTATTCAGACATCTTATTTTGGAAAATTTTTAACATGCACCATCTTGTTTCATCTGTACTTCCCATCCACTTCCCTGCCCTGTATTAGTTTGTTACAAACCCAGAAAGCATATTGCCTTTTAATTTTGATTATCATTTTTGATATGTAGTAGTTTAATTTTGAGGAGTATATTCTAAGAAAAGAATTTGAAATACTGGAAAAACTTTTTGCCCAATATGTTCTTTACAGAATTATTTATGATGGTAAAACAAATTGAAAGCAAGTACCCAACACGAAGGCAAAATATAAATTGTGAAATGCTCACTTGATGGACTGTTGTATTAAAGTGAAGCCTGTGAATAGATTGAGGTAACATGAGTAAAAGTTTATGTTGTTATGTTTCATAATAAAAAAGAAGAATTAAAGTCTATAGAAAAGAAACAAATGAATAAGCAAAAACTTCTCTGGGAAAAATATGACAGGGGAATATACCAAAATATGAAGTAATGATTTACTTAGATCACAGTTTTGGAAGTGTTATTTTCCCCATTTTGTCTGCTGTTTATTGTACTCCATATCTTCTACATTGACCATGAATTAGTTTTATGATGGGAAAAATATAGTGAACTTGAATTGTGATAAAAGCATGACAACACTATATTGGTTTTAGATAATCATACTACTTGACTGTAATCATTAATGGTAATTGTGGCAACTAAGTATAAGAACAAATAACATCAAAGAAGAATATTCTGAGGATTCCTTTGGATTGCAAAATTTGCAGATGACTGCTCTCATTTGCTCCTTCTCCTAGTTAACTTTTTTCTTTTACTACCTAAGAAAATAAAAAAATCAAACATTTATTTAAAAATCTCCCACAAACACTTTTACTTATGAAATACAAACAAAACAATAAGAAAATATCCTACTCTTCTACCTTTGTGAAATGCCAATTGATTAGCATTGAACTTGCTTCTCATTTCCATTTGGACTTCCTCTAAATTCTTTTAGGTCTTGAAATTCTCACTAAGACTCTTAAATACCGATGTGGTTAGCTGTAGAAGAAATATTTTCTTTATCTAATGGGTTTTAGATCATAACAGTTAAAATTTCTTTAGAAACTCAAATTACGTGCCCAGATCTTTATACATTTGTTTTGTTTGGTTTATTTATTGCAGTTAAAATATATCAAGTTGGATTATCTTTTATATCTGAGGCTCTGGTTACCTTCTCTTTTTTATCTCCTCTACTCTTATGCTCGGGTGCATTTCAGCCCATATATAGGAATTTTAAAACGAGGCATGTTGCCTGGTTTCTTGATGCTTTTTTGGGGCTTCTAGAGCTGCAATAAAACTATCTTTGAGCTGCACTATGAAGCGTTTTTATTTCACTGAAATCTAGCAAAAACTTTATTGGAATTCTCTGAATTAAAGTATTCTCTGATTTTCAAAGTCAGCTTGATCTCAAAGCAGAGTCAAGGATGCCTTCTGACTTTAGCAGCTTCCTTTATTGCTCCATATTTTTTCTTAGGACTGGGACTCCACACCTGTAATGCTCCTATCAAAGGGCCTCCCTGCATGGAGTTCTTTTTAAGGACATTACCTGCAACTTTGTGCTTAATAAAAGGGTTCATTTCAAGGAATAAAAAACCCTTTACATTTTACTATGGGAAAATAACAATAATAATAATAATAATCACATGAAGAGAAACATTTATCTATTGTCTTGGTTGTTCTCACAGGGAAAAAGAACCCAGCAATGGCTTTTAAAGCTTTTGCCTGGGGGCCCCTGGGTGGCTCAGTGGTTTAAAGCCTCTGCCTTTGGCTCAGGTCATGATCTCAGGATCTCAGGATTGAGCCCCTGCATCTCTGCTCAGCAGGGAGCCTGCATTCCCCCCCCCTCCCTGCCCCCACCTGCCTCTGCCTACTTGTGATCTCTCTTTCTCTTTCTTTCAAATAAATAAATAAAATCTTAAAAAAAAAAAAAGCTTTTGCCTAGAAGTATCTCATGTCTGTTTTGCTCATATTTTGTTGGTTGAAAGTTGACATGGCCGTTCTTAAAGGGGAGTGGAAAATAGAGCAGGGAGTGGAAGGATTGTTTACTTAGTATGTGTGAACACTTTCTTTTTTCTTTTTCTTTTTAAATATTTATTTGACAGAGGAGAGGGATCACAAGTAGGCAGAGAGGCAGACAGAGAGAGAGGGGGAAGCAGGCTCCCTGCTGAGCAGAGAGCCCAATGCGGGGCTCCATCCCAGGACCCTGAGATCATGACCTGAGCCAAAGGCAGAGGCTTTAACCTACTGAGCCACCAGGCGCCCCGTGTGAACACTTTCATAGGGTTTATTGGCTGATTGGTTCATATATTTAAAATTTATTGAGCATGTACTGCTCATTGTTGAGCATTGTTTGCTGCTTATTGTTGTATTACTAGTGCTTTTAATACACAAAAAACAGACAAGATCCCTGTTGTGGAGCTAACATTTTTATGATAGCATTATGATAGCAGGTGATTTTAGAAATCACCTTGTCACTGTTAATCAAGAATCTTAATCCTTATACCTTATCAACCAGTAATTCCACTTCTATATTGCTAGACTAAGGAGATATTTTTGAACATGGAAAGAATTGTAATAATGAACATTGTAATTTTATTTGTAATACTGAAAAATTAGAAACAAATGTCCAGTATGGAAAGAGTGAACCACAGTACATTTACTCATAGACTACTATGAACCCCTGGAGTGCCTGGGTGGCTCAGTCAGTTAAGCTGCCCACTCTTGAGTTTGATTCAGGTCATGCTCTCAGGGTCCTGAGGTGGAGCCCAGCATTGGGCTCCACACTCCCACACTCAGGAGGGAGTCTGCTTAAGGATTCTCTCTCCCTCTCCATCTGCCCTCTCCCAACTCTCTCAAATAAATAAATCTTAAAAAAAAAAAAAAAAAGAATACTATGAACTTGTCAGTTTGTATTGAAAACAGTCATTACATTTTTTGTGTGTGGCTATTTTCAGTTACATTTTAGCGTCCTGCAATGAAATAAAGCAGGCAACCTAATTCATTCTGGGTTTGTGGTTGGCAGTATGGTGAGGATTTGAAATTGTTAGGATTACTTAGGAGAATTAGATGTCCCTAAGTATGAGAGTATGAATAGAGAGATTGGGAGGATGTAGAGAAACTAGAAGTTTTGAATTCTAATAGAATATTAAGTCATTCAAATAGACCTATCCGGAAGGCAGCTGGAAACACAGGATCAGAGATTGGTCAGAGATGAGGGCTAAAGTGTTCTTGGGGATTCATCAGTGTGGAAATGTTTGTTGAACTTGTGGAAGCAAATGAGCTATGAAGGAGTGAAATAAGAGGAAGGCGAATATGGACAGAGAATCAAAGAGGAGAAAGGATGAAAAGTATCCCAAAGAAAGGGATTAAAAGATTAGAGAGATAGGACCAAAAAAAATTGGTTGTATGGGGAATTTTTCAGGAGAGAATTAAAAAAAATATTTGTAAGATTTTACTTTTTAAGTAGTTTCTACACCCAACATGGGGCTCAGACTCACAACCCTGAGATTAAGAGTCTCTTGCACTCTTCTGACTGAGACAGCTCAGGCTCCCCAGAGAGAATTTTTTGAAGGACTTAGGTCAGAGAAAGAAAGTAGAAAGGGATTAGAGGAATCATTTTACTGGTAAGTTAGGGCAATTTTTTTGGTAAGTTAGGGTAGTGCAGTGGTAGTGCATTTCTTAAAACAAAGCATTATCATAGAAATTAGATGGTTGTTAAAATAACAGTCTATAAAAGTTGATCAAACTTTTTTGACCGTTTAAAAAAACTACTTTTTAGTGAGAGGCTCAATTGATAGAAATAGTTTCTATTTTTTTAATAGTTTTTATTTTAATAGAAATTTACTTTTACAAAGATATACTCACACAAGGAAAGTTAGCTCATATAATCCTTTTCATGCTAACCAGGTAGTCCAAAATACCAATTTTATTTATTTACCAATTGAAAAAACAATTTATATTTTGGAGATTGAAGCAGGTTAAGTGGCCTGTAAGTTACAAATGAGGGGTGCAGGGAGGTGGGAAATTTGTTTTAAATCTTTTAGGCAAAATTATCTAGGTACTCTGCTTCTATTTAGAAAGTCAATGATTTATATGCTGTATCTTGAAGCAACTAAAGGACATGGTGAACGTTTTTCATATGTCAGTATTGTATATGTTTGCTTTAAGGGACAAATTAGTGACATTTGGAGACCTGACAATAACTTTGTGGGAAGAACTAGGGCATTTGTAATGAGAAAAGTGTAGTTTTGCCATGTACAGAAAAAGGATGTTATAAGCTAGTAAAATGTAACAGCATCCTGTATACCTAGAAGGGCTTATGTGGCAATTGTGTCTGCATAGATCTCTTTTATCCTAAAACCTTCTAGTTTGAAATGAGTATAGTCAGTGTCCTTAGCTAGGCAATGGTTGGAATTTATTAAAATATCTGTTTATGTATTCTCTCTTCTTTTCCCACTCTAGAATTTAACTGTTAAGTTTCTGTAGTTTCCTCTTTTTCTTTCAACACATTATGCAAGACTAAATATCAAGAGGTAGAAAATTGAGCAGGGGATTTGATTGTTATTGATAAGGATTTAGAATATCAGGTTTTTAATTAGGAAAAGACCTTAGAGATCATCTTCATTTCATTGTGGTTTTGCAAAGGAAGAATTTGAGGCACAGGAAAGTTAAGTGTTTCAGTCCCACCAGAGCCTAATCACCTGGCCATCAATATTGTATATTTCTACTAATCTCAGCTGTACCTAATATTACCATATCTGTGCTAAATGCAAGTGTTATCAGGTAGAGAATTACTACATTAATAATGACTAACTCCCTTTTGAAGGGGTTTCTGTAACTAAGCAAGTCAGATCTCAGAGAAATATAATTTGTTATGTGAGGGAAGAAAGAAGGAAGGAAAGCTCCTAGCCATGAGCATTAAGTCTGTGATTATATTCTGGACCCAGAGTCAGAGAGCCTGGGATTCAGTTCTGACAACTCTACTTATTAATTGTGTGACTTTGGGCAAAGTCTTAAATTTAAGTTTCTTCATGTATTGAAGGGAAATAATGATTGTTGCCGTATTTACTTCACAGGTTGATGGTGAGAATCCAAGTTATTGTGAGGAGTCAAGGTCAAATTTACTAATGGTTATGACTACTATGGTATTGTAGGCTATGTTGCAAAAGCTCAGCAATAAACAATTAAAATTTTACAAGTTTTATGAAATTACAGAAGGCCAAAAATTAAGAAATAAAATTTAGCAGGAAATCTGATTGATGTCATTGATAAGTACTTAGAATTTAGGACTTCCAGAAGAATTTTGTCTCCTATATCCTCAAGGAGATTACAACTAGTTGGAGTTACAATCCTTTAAGAAAAAAGCCTTTCATTATATTTATTGAGGTGGTTGTTAACAACTTTGCAAGCTGTTAATCTATACTAGATTGAAAATGGAAAAGGTATGTCATGAGTACATCAAAAAGGAGAAGGGAGATTATTTGCTTAAGAAGGGTGGTAGTGATTTTTTTTTGTCATTGTTTTATTTTAAGCCAGCCCTTTTATGCTATATCTTTCTTGTCCTATGACTGGAGACAAACTCCCATTACTACTCTTTCAGTCAGTAAGAGATAGAATAACTTTATTTCATTCAAGGACCCCACATTTCATATTTACCTCTGAAGGGCTGTTTGCCTTCACTGAGATTTGTGGTCTTACTTTTAACATGTGTACAGTTCTTGCTATCTACATGGACTTTATTAGTGATGACCATCTAGTGATAGGGTTTCTGATTGTAACCCATTTACCTTTTATAATCATGTTATAGGTTTATACATTTATCACAATGGTGTTTTATGGTTTCTAAGGTGGACATTTTTGTTTATATTTCAATGTACTTGAAATTAGGATCCATTCTTTATTATTTTATTTATTTTAAAAGATTTTATTTATTTATTTGTTTGTTTGTTTGTTTGTTTGTTTGTCAGAGAGAGAGAGAGAGAGAGAGAGCACAGCAGGGGGAGCAGCAGGCAGAGGGAGAAGCCGGCTCCCTGCTGAGCAAGGAACCCAATTCAGGACTTGATTCCAGGTCCCTGGGATCGTGACCTGAGCCAAAGGCAGACACTTACCCAACTAAGCCACCCAGGAGTCCCAGGATGCATCTTTAAATTGGTTTCCATCTTTAAATTGGGATGTATCTTTAAATTGATAGCTTCTTAAATTCTCTATTGGCCCAGTGGTGATTTTGATGTCATTGTCATTGTTTGTATATGTATGAATATAGTCCTAGTGTCATTGCTTAAATTGAGATAAGTGTATTTTAGGTACCACCATAATTCCCAAATCCTTAGATCTGATCTTGGAAAGAAATTATATAAATACAGAGATATGGGAATTGAACAATGGAGAAAATGATAAACAGAAAAAAATACAAAAAATCTTATCCATTATAGGAAAGCATTGTATCATGGTTCAGTTGTCAGCTTTTTTCCTTTCTTACTGGTATATGAACAATAAAGGAACATCATACAATGATGGTGTTTTGGATTCACTGAAGCATACTATATTATTTTAGCTTGAGTAATTTACATGGGATGTATTTGGAGGGCAGAATCAAAATTATTATAACAATTTCAAAATTGAGAATAAATTAAAATTAATTTTCTTACTGTTTTTGATTTATTACTTTTGAAAACAAGTATTCTCATTTTCTGATAGCTCTGTGACTGACATAAATTGTTACTTGAGAATTATCTGATTCGAATCAAAAGTGTTTCATTTTATTGTAAAATTGGTTTACACTGTTTTGATGATGTGCTGGATGTATGAATGCATGAAGTTCTTATTGAGCATATAGATACATTTATTTAACTGTTACTGTGTTTATCAGTTGGTAATGTACATTTTGAGACCTAAGCCTATACATATAAAATTCTGGCATTTAATTTGGGCTGAATTTATTTAACAAATATTTATTGAGTACTTACTATATTATGAGTGCATGTTATTTTAGGGAGCTTTTCCTTTACACAAGTAAAAGAACGGGAATGATTGGGTTTTGCTACATGAAATAGTCATTTTTGGGTTAGCTTGTGACACTGAGAAAGAAGGTAGCCAATCACTTAATACCCACTCTGCTCAAAATCACCCTGGTGAGACCCCCCTACCCCCACTGCCCCAGTCTTTTTTCCTTTTCCCTCCACTGTAGTGGAGCCCTGGAGTTGTTACATATTAACAATAAAGTGCGCTATTCCTTTCATCCTGTTCTGTAGGTAGCATTTACCTTTACATGTATCAGTTTAAAGTATAGCTACAATTTGCTAGGAATACTTTTACAATAATAACATGTTATAGCATCTACTTATATATATTAAATAGATTCACAAATGTGTGTATAAATCTACTGCTAATGGACTTTTTTGGTTTTAAACACCATCTGAGATCAAAGTGTTAGCAGTGTTGGTTTCTTCGGAGGCTTTCTTCCTTGCCTTGCAGGTGACTGACTTCTTGTGTCTTCACAGGATCTCTCCTTTGTCTATGCACATGGCTCCTTTCAACTTTCCTCTTAAAAGGACACTAGTCATTTGGAATTAGGGCCCACCCTAATGACCTCATCTAATCTTAATTATCTCTTCTGCCAAAATGGGCTTTTATGGAGGTTTTTGAGGGACATTGTTGTTGGTCAAGGGAAAATCAGGGGAGTAGAGTAGGTCTACTGTAAGGGTAGGGAGAAGGCATAATGGATAAGGTACATAGAAATGAACGGAGGCAGTAAATTTATAAGAGAGAAGTATTCAGGGAAAGAGACTCTGAAGACTTTGTCCAAGGAGGGATAAGAAACAAACTTAACTATTAGATGTTTGGGTTTCTTATGGCCATAAAACGAAGTCAGCCAAGAACAGAAGTATTTGTTAGGGTTTTAATGAAAGTTAAACTGGAGATATCACTTCCAGTTCTGTGGCAACAAACTCTTACCCATGACAATGACATTAGGGTGAGAAAAATCACGTGCAAATTAAGTAGCTAGAATTGGAGCAGCATGTGATTTAGTTTGTGGCACCTCAGATGGGGAGTTAGGTACAGATAGAGCCCTAGGCAAAGTTAAGAATTAATTGATTCAGTGTGTTTTTGAGTAGCTACTCTGTGTCAGACACTATTCTAGGTAGTTGGGATAGGTCAGTGAACAAAATGATGTAGATCCTTGCCCGTGTGAAGATTACTTTCTTTCTAGTAAGAAGAGACCATTAAAAAAAAAAAAAAAAAAAAAAAAAAAAAAAAAAAAAAAAAAAAAAAAAAATATATATATATATATATATATATATATATAAAATAAATGTGTAAATTATATGGTATGTTAGGAAATAAGTTGTAGAATAGATTGATAGATTGGTGTCACGGGGATCCAGGAGTGTTGGAGGAGATGATGGCAGTACATAAAGGGAGTAATAAGTCGGCTTTGAGTTGGAGGGTGGGAGCAACCTGATAATCAGATTTCCTTCCTTCCCTTACAACTCCAG
>CM053614.1:31113525-31142397 GCA_028646535.1 Procyon lotor
TATATATAAAATAATATATATATATAAAATATATAAAATATATATAAATATATATATATTTATATATAAATATATATATATAAATATATATATATATAATATATATATAAATATATATATATAAATATATATAAAATAAATGTGTAAATTATATGGTATGTTAGGAAATAAGTTGTAGAATAGATTGATAGATTGGTGTCACGGGGATCCAGGAGTGTTGGAGGAGATGATGGCAGTACATAAAGGGAGTAATAAGTCGGCTTTGAGTTGGAGGGTGGGAGCAACCTGATAATCAGATTTCCTTCCTTCCCTTACAACTCCAGAGAATGAGAGTTGGGCTTGCCCAAGAGAATTAGTGGCAGAGGAACAGGAAGTAACTGTTGGGTATTTTTCAAGATGATAATAAAATTTGCTAATGACAATAATAAAAAATAAACCTGTAATACTCCTTTGTCCTTTCTTTTGAGCAAGAGAAAAGGGGCAGGAAATTGTCAGAGTTTAAAAACTGTAGTATTCTGTTGGAAATTGGTCTCATTTAGGGAAGATTTTGATAGCAGTTGAGTCATAAGTTCTATAAGAATTTTATGACGATTTTGTGTAGCAAGTTCATTGAGGGAATTCCAAGTTTTATCTCCTTTTCAAAAGACCTGTATAAATGATGTTTTCTTGGGCAAAACTTTGCATATCTTGACAGCTTGTTAAAATAATTGTTTGCTTCTGGGTTTTAATTTCAGATGCACACAATAAATCATAAATTGCCTTATAACTGAGTCCAAGCTCATTCTGCTTGCCACACAATAGGCCTATAAGTCAAGCATGAGATTTGAGCTCCTTTTATATTAGAAAGAGTGGGGAACAGGAGGAGGTTGGAGTCAAAAGGTGGCTGACATCTATAGACATCTGAGAAGGTCATGTGACTTCTTTGTCCTTGGTCAGTGGATCTTTGTGTACGGGAATCTGGTCATGTCATTCCCGTAAATCTCAAAGATGGCATAGTCATTTATCTATGACTAATGATAGTCATGACTATGATAGTCATTTAATTATCTACGCACTTCCTTATCTCCTCAGATGAAGTGGAATTTGGATAAAAAGCAGTTTTTGCAAATCTTAACTGTAACACGTCTATATATGCAGGGCTAACCAGAAGTTTCTAAGCTATATCACGGCAGCAAGGAAAATAGAGGCAATCTGGAGTCAGATATGCTAAGTTTCTCCCTGTTATAGCCTTACTAAATGTGATGCATATGTGTAGTCATGGTAGATTATACAAAATTGTTGCTGATAAGAACCTTACAGTAAGGCTCAAAAGTAAACTATAAACCTGCATCTTAATTAATATAGAAATGTTACTAGGAAAAGATAAGTCTAATACTGTTCCACATGGATACTGTTCCACGTATCACTGAGTAATGTAATATCTCCTAAAGGTATCTCTCTCTCTCAGCCCTACTATCCAGTAGTGGCCAGAATTGTTTTCAGTCTGTATGTAAAGACACCATTAGTTTTATATTCTCTGTGAACAATATATTTTCTCTTAGTTTCTGCTTAAGCCTGCCTTTTAAAGAAAGTATTTATTAATTTCTTTCTTATTGCTACTAGTGATACATCCAGAGAAGATCTAGGATTTCTTTATTGACAAAGTAGAATTTAGGTATCTTGTTTTGATAATATGGCATTCCAATCACTGATTATGCCCTATTAATTTGTAGCCTTTATGCGATTGGTTTGTTTGATAGGATATCTTCCATTAATACAAAATCGATTTGTCTTGCCTCCTTTCTCCTTTTTTTCCTACTTTGCTTGTTCTTGTTGCTCCCTTTTCTTCCAGTTAATCCTATTTTCCAACCTCCATCCTTTCAGCACTCCACAAGAAAGATCCTCTAATTTGAGCTCTGAAATGTATCTGAAAATGCTCAGAATGTCTTGGAGAAAGAGCTTGAATTCCTATTCTCTATTTGTACTTTCAGGTTTCATTATTCTCAGTTTTCAAATTTCTGGTTCTTTGTTATTCACCAGAACCTTGGATGGTTTTGCTCTTTGAAGGCCAAAGCATTTTAAACTAATGTGTGTATGCATTAATAGAATGTATCTATTCTTTTTTTTTTTTTTTTTTTTCCATCCTTCTTCTAGGAAGGAGGTGGGCAAATTGTTAGGAAGGAGAAGAGGATGTTTCCTCACTTGGGGAGATACTCCTCTCTTCAGCAGAGAGTGCTGATAGTGACAAAATACATGAGGAGTTGTACATCTGTTTTTGATGCTCCAAGGCTTTTGTGTCTCTGAACAATATACGGTAGTATGCCTAGGGATATGTGAGAGCACAGCTGTTTTTCCTATAAAGCAGGAGAGAAGGGTAGTGGAGAGAAGGTAAATGGGAAAGAAGATCCTACTTGGGAGGAGCTTTCTCATATAGATCAATTTTAGTAAAGAGTTTATATGAAAGTTGATTCCCTTGTAAACGTTGTGAGTCTACCTCTTAGAAAGATGTTCATGTCATTACAGGAGTAGATGGATCCCAATTAGAAGACCAACTTCATTGTACTATGCAATTTCTGTCCCTGATTATTATTTGTATTCTTTTAATTATTTGTGTTAAGAATGTACATTGTCCTCAGGGTTAAGTGTGACCTGTTGTTTTCTGAGGGTCAGAAGTGCATAAACATCTGTAACGCTGGGTTTGATATTAAGCACTCAGTAAAGTTGTTGCTGTAGAAATGATGATGAAGAAAAGAAGAGGGAGAGATGGAAGAAAAAGGAAGGTAAAAATAATTTTCAAAAATTCAACACTATTCAGATACTTAAAAGTGCCATACACTCTTCTAATAATTTATAAATAATCTATCTTTAGTCATATTTAGACCCTAAGAAGCAGGTGCTATCATTTTACAGGTAAGGAAAGTGGGGTGCAGAGAGGTTCAGTAATTTGTCTAAGCTTGTGGGTGCTGGAGCCATAATCTGAACCAAGTGGTCTTGCTTCAGAGCCTTAACCACTGTACCATCTTCCTGTTGTGTATATATATATATATATATATATATATATATATATATATGCATCACACGTGTACATATGCATGTATGTAAACATGTACATATTTGCCAATATATGAGCTGAGCCAGAATATAAATATGGGGTGTATCAACAGATAAGTAAATACAGAGATTATTTTAAAACACGAGGAAGGGCATCGTAATTAAGGGAGAAAAATAAACAAATTCAAGAGTTGATAATAGGGGAATATAGAAAATAGTAACAAACTTATTTCTCCCAAGTGATAAAGAAACTGAGTCTTTATAAAAATGCTGCATTTAACAATGACTCTTAGAGAAATTAAGGCTGCACACTTAAGGCTGTAAGATATTTTTAGAGAAATAACTTATAAATCCAAATATTTTTTACCTTTTGAAATTTGATGCTGTCGAGATGCACACCCTATATTTTTTTAAAGCTCAATTTTCGCTTATATAATTCCATTTACAATTTTCCTCCCTTTATAAGGGATAGAAAATCAAATTATTCCCTTTTAATTCACCACTTCTTTCTGTCATGGCTGTATAGAAAGAAGTGACAATGCATGAAGTGTTAGAATATTTACAATAATCCCTATATTTAAAAATAAAGAAGGAAATGGTAGCAGCTGTACATATTTGAGTCAAATATTTTGACATTTTGATTTTTTTTGAGATTTTAATAATTTCATCCTTTTCAGTGTTAGTTCAGAACATTTGAACAATGGGATTCTAAAGTCCCTCTTAGATATTCTTGAGTTGAATTTTGATCTGTGGCAGCCCAGACTGAGAAGGAATATGTCATCATGTTCGGAAGTGGATAGAGGAGGATTGAGAAATGTAGGAGCTCTGTTTGCTTAGCTGTACCATGTCATTTCAAATTTACCATGTTTCATGGGAATTCATTTTAAATCAGAGACCAAACTGTGTCTGCTGTGTCCTTGACCAGCCCACTGAAGTTTCCTCCTCTGCTGACAGGAGTCCTAATACTCTGATTGTCTTGAAGGTAGCATGGTACTTTGGTAGATTTGTAAAATAATTTATTCTATTGTATTTGAAAAATGGGCTTTTTTCTGGTGCCAAGATATAAATAATAGAGGAATTCTTGTCTAATTTATTGTGTGGTCTTGGGTGAATCACCTTTTCTTGCTTTTATTTTCTCAACTTTAAAATGAAGAGGATTGAATGAGATAATCTTTAAGCCTCCTTCTTAAAAAATATCAATGCTATTATGTGTATATATTTTTACTAACTGATTTAAATGTTTTGTTGGATGTTCTGGAAAGGAGAAAGTGAAGTGAAAAATCCTCTGTATTTCCAAAGCAAATGTGAAATTGAGACATTGTAGATGATAGTGTGAGGCCTCTGTTCCGCTTTGATATTGTTTCTCTCAACATAGAGACTTTTGTTCTTTTGTACTTAAATGGTAATTATAACTAGGTCCAGGCCAGCTCCGTTTGACTTTTCAATTCACAAGACTTGCTTGGGCACAGCCAGTTAACTATATGGGGAGATTGAATGTTAAAAACACTTATCCTCCTATGATTTGCAAAGGACCTCCTGGCATACAATTTCAGAAAATTCTGTTAGTATCTATATTCAGCCTTGTAGTGTTGTGGGCTTTATTAGCTGCATTGAGTCCTAGTTTATTTGTGCCAGACTTTTTTTGTTGGTACTTGGCAATCATTTGCGGTAACTACACGTACATATTGCAGGGAACACCTGGGCCTCCTCATTAGCACAGGCCATTACCGAAGGTTAGAGATGTACTTTGTTGCCATCCTTAATCTGAAGGCTGGTTTCAGGGTTATTTTGTCCAATATCCTGGCATTGATGAAAGTATATATTGGGATCAGAGGGTCATTAAAAGGGCAAAACTCAGTATTGGGAAGGTCTAGAAAATCAGTCAACTGCAAATGATGAAGTTCTCAAATATATGTCACTAAAGCTGTGTCCAGTGATTGAAGCTTGTTTCAAGAAGGCAAAAGCCTGAAATGGTTTTGACTATAAGTTCCCGTAGATAAATGCACTAAGGCTACCTTTGGACCGACTTGTGGTACATGATTAGTGGCTCCCCAGAAGGAATCCCTATTCTGCAGTAAACATCTGTATATCTTGGCACATTTTTATAATAAAAAACTCAGACCACATTACCTGTGGAGCTGTCACGTGTTTTCATCCTGCCTTATTTTCTAAGTAGATGTGTATCTGTCTTTCTCTTACATCATGTGCAGCCACAGGTTATCCCTCCTGGGTCATCAGGGTCTGGGAGTACAGTTCTGGGAGTAAGTGTGAGAATACTTGAGGCAGAGAGAGTGCTGAGATGGGGCCTCTAGATGGGGCTCTAGATGGGAGCTCTAGATGGGTTCTAGAGCGAGGATTGGAAGGGGCCTCTGGGAAGCACCATTTCTGAAAAGCGAAGATGAGAATATTAGCCGTGGGATAAGGGGCTAGAAGAGATAGGTAAGGAGACTTATCTCCAAAGGCAGCTGTTTCAGAAGAGGATTGGATACTGGGATGTAGAACAGCATGGTCTGTCTGAGGTTAGTCTGCCCTGAGTCTAGGAATAGAAGGGCCGAATCTGACTGCTGGGCCTCATCTTGATTTGACCTTGTGTCGGTGATTTTTCATTGTCAAATAATGTCCTCGCATGAGCGTGAAGCTCCTCTGGAGGGCAAGTAGTGTTTTCCTAGTCCTATTTTATTGTCTTGGTGCCTAGCACACAGTAGAGAAATAAAAATTTGTTTAATTCATAATTGCCAAGTGGGCAATAGGAGTTTTAACTTCTTTAATGTGGATGTGTGGGGTCTGGATGAGGGAATGCGAAGGTTATCAGTGAGCAACCAATAGTCATACTGGCCAGCATCTGTCTTGTAGCAAGAAGAATGACCAATTCTGTGCATTCTTTTCACATTGACCTTTGTATGCTTTCTTTTGGTTATCAGCTTCGTCCAGATTGTAAACAATAACCTAGAAGAGAAAGGTTTTATATTCCATTATCATTTCTTGTAGCCGCACAGTTTTGTGTGAATAGGCAATCTCAAGTAAAGGAGAGATAGCTTATTTTGAACTGGATTTTCCAGGAAACAGTTCTTAGCCTTAACTTTGATTAAAAGTGTAAGCTTTCATTTCCTGTAGGATTGTCAGACGTTATTATAAAAAGAACTGTGTTTGGAAACAGTATGGGACACCTGAATGTAGTAATTTAAACTCCGAACCCCGTGGTATGAAACAGAAATGGCACTCTATAAAAAAGACTAGTTCTATAGTTTTTAATGCTGAGGATCTCTTTCTGTGCTTAAAATTCTAATGGATTAGATTATGGTATACATGTAATAGTATTCTTTGAAACCATTAGAAAGTTATTTTAAAAATAAGTAATATGTACCTAGCGCCAAACAATTGAGTAATTTTGGGGTAAAAATACTTTAAAAAGTTTACTGTGATCATAACTCATACTGATTGGCCTTTAATAATCAACTCTGTGGGATTGGTTTCTGCCTCAGAAACAGTTTGCTTTTATAAATTTCATGGAATAGCAAGGGACAGATTCATAACGCTTACGTGAAATAACATTAAAGAAAATTTAGGAATTGAAAACTTAGAGGAGCAGCTTTTTCTGACATGCATGTTGAGAGAGAAATTGCCCTCACCATGGAAGACATGGTACTGTTAAGATCCCTGACCTTTTATGACACATATGATAATTATTCATAGACAGGTTTGTCATATTCAGTTGTACAGGTTGTACGTTGCATAACTGTAGTTAGGTACTACTATTTATGTATGTGAAACCTACATGTCTATGTGTGGGGACTAGTGGGGTTATTAATGAGACAGAAAACACACTTTTATTCCAGGAGTCTACTTGTTAGAGGGCCAGATAGATGATACATAAATAAAGGAGATATGTATCAGTGAAATCAGTGCTATACAAATAATTAAAACAGTGTGATATGATAGTGGCTTGATGGCCAGTTTAGATTAGGTGACCAGGAAGACATACTAAAATGAAAAGAATTTAAAAGTAAAATCTTTGCAAAGTGGCACCATTAAATTTATTCTATAAACATATCTTTGAGACCATCATTTTTATACTTTTATTACTGAGGATACTGAGTCTGACACAGTTCTCTGTTTGCTCTCTGGATTTTTTCAAGCTGTTATAGCAGTGAGATTTTTTTTTTTAAGATCTGTTTTGGCTGATTTTCATAAAAAAAAAACAAGTAAGTATAGTTTTGTATAATGATTTAGTGTTAAATTCTTTGAGTTTAACTTAGTGGCAGGATTCCACATAATAAAACAGTTTTAAAAAAATCTGAGTAACTTTATTTGGATTTTTATATAATGAGAAAAATTTTTTAAGTATTCAGTGATTATGTATATCTAAGCATAAGGAGAAAAGATTTGGAATATAACTCAGACCTATCTTAGTTAAAAATGCATGTTTATTTAGTTTAACTTCTCTAGCTTGCTTTTTTTTTTTTTTTTACAAAATACCGTGAGGAACAATTTTGTTTTTGTGTTATTACAACGTTTGGTTAAAACTGTTCCCTTTTTAGGGGATAGTGTAGTTCCTTTCAATTTATTGTCAATTTTTTTTTCCTCAAAGCATTTCCACATCACTACATGGGTTTTATGTCCATTATTTTGAATGGCTTCCAAATGGAAGATCAAGTGGGTATGTCACAATTTCTATAATCATTCTGTTTTAGTAATTTTTAGTTGATTCTGGAGGTTTGCTGTTATCAGTAATTTTGTGTTAGATATTTTGTGGCTTACAGCTCTTTTCTGTATGTTGGAATATTATATTAAGTTAGATTGTCCACATGTGGATTTCTAAACACTAATTCTGTTGTTGCCAAAGAGCATAAACATTTTTAAAAAGAAATTATGGGGGCACTTGGGTGGCTCAGTCAGTTAAGTGTCTGCCTTTGGCTCAGGTCATGATCCCAGGGTCCTGAGATCGAGCCCCACATCAGGCTCCCTGCTCAGCGAGGAGCCTGCTTCCCCCTCTCCCTCTGCCTGCCACTCTGCCTGCTGGTACTCTCTATCTCTCTGATAAACTAACAAACAAACAAACAAATAAAAAAAATCTTAAAAAGAAAAAGAGGCACCTAGGTGGCTCAGTCGGTTGAGTGTCCCACTCTTGGTTTCAGCTCCGGTTACGATATCACGGTTGTGAGATCGAGCCCCTTGAGAGGCTCTCCGCTGGGCGTGGAGTTTGCTTAAGATTCTCTCCTTCCTTTGCCCTCCTCCCCTTCCTCTTCTCTAAAAAAAAAGAAATTAGGGAAGTTTTGGTTTTATGGTAATTTCAAATTATGATTAGACATTCTATGAAGGTTTTAACTGGAAAAAACGAGCAAAGAGAAATCTGAAGAGAAACTATAATTCTATGAATTTTCTATAAAGTTTAAAACTGGAGATTTTGGTAGAGTTTTGGTAAAGTCTGATGCAGGCAACTCTTTAGTAAATTGGATAATCAAAGCTTGGAATTATATTTATCAAAAACAATTTTAAGATTTAACTGATCTAATTTATCTTCTCATATCTTAATTTCTATCTCTGGAATCCTCTGATAACTTTGGTCTAGTAATATAAAAGATAAAAGCGGGGCGCCTGGGTGGCTCAGTCGTTAAGCGTCTGCCTTCGGCTCAGGTCATGATCCCAGGGTCCTGGGATCGAGCCCCACATCGGGCTCTCTGCTCAGCGGGGAGCCTGCTTCTCCCACTACCATTCCCCCTGCTTGTGTTCCCTCTCTTCGCTGTGTTTCTCTCTGTCAAATAAATAAAATCTTTAAAAAAAAAAAAAAAAAGATAAAAGCAAATGGTTCTTTAGCTAATCTTCAACTGTGGCAAATTGTTTCTTTCTCTTCTGGTCTTCAATTTTTACCACATTTTTATGGACCTCCCACTCTCTTATATGTTTTGCTACATTTTATGGACTTACTCAACGATCATACTTAAGAAATTATAGAAATGAAGAGTAAATAGACTGGAAAGAACATTTGTAATTTTGGGTCCTGCACATTATTTTTTGGCTACCTGTTATGGGTAGATGTCAGGGTACCATGATCTCTTCCAACAAAGGTTTGTAGATGAATAAAATTTATAATAAATACTTTATTACATATGAGAAGACTGAGACCCACTGAGCAAAATGACTTGCTCTGACCAGTAAAATCTTAAGAAAGTCCAAAGTGCACTAGTGATGAATATTATACTACTAAGGGTTGCATTTCCTTTCTGGTTTATCTAGAGTTTTGTTATCTAACAAAAGCTCTATAAATTCTGACCATATCCCATGGAAGTGCTGCATGTGTAATAACTGTTACTAAGATGGAGCCCATTTATCCTCAAGATAAAAAAGGACATAGGATATTTAAATTTAATAGTGTCTATTGTCTATTTCCTGCAGTAAAAGAAAACGGTAAAAATAATCATACACTGGTATAGGTTCTAATTTTGTACACATAGCATCCAGGAAAATACTTGGTTACCCTACTTAGATCTCTTAAAGCTTATTTTTATAAATAAATAGTTTAAAATAATTATCCCATTACTTTTCCTAAGTGATTAATTTTACTTGGCTTACTCAAGTAAGGATTTTGGTTTGAGATTGGACTCTCTGGTAAATTAAGGAAGAATTAATGAGAATTTTATCTGTCTTTTTTGTTTTTAACAGCTTTTTTTTTTTTTAAAGATTTTATTTATTTGACAGAGAGAGAGAGAGATCACAAGTAGGTAGAGAGGCAGGCAGAGAGAGGGGGAAGCAGGCCCCTTGCTGAGCAGAGCCCGATGTGGGGCTCGATGTTAGCGCTCGATCCCACGACTCTGAGATCATGACCTGAGCCCAAGGCAGAGGCTCTAATCCACTGAGCCACCCAGATGCCCCAAGAATTTTATCTGTCTTTACCTCTCCCATAGACTAGCATCAACAGATACTCTGAGACTGTTAAAAACTCAGATGAAAAAAGAAATATATTGGACTAGGCTAAAAGGCATACTTGATATCCTTAGCTTTCCCTAAGAATTTACATTTACTTTCTTTTTAAAATATTTTTTTTATACCAGGAAAGAAAGGAAGAATAGTATTTTAGTGTGTGTTATTTTTAGATTAAATAGCAGTCATTTTCAGGGATATGTCATTTAGCGTACTTAGGATGCTCATTGCAGAAATTGTGAAAATATCAAATATATTTTCCCTACCTTGTTAATAATTTCCAATATCTGGAGGTGCCTGGGTGGCTCAGTCAGTTAAGTGCCTGCCTTCAGCTCAGGTCATGATCCCAGGGTTCTGGGACTGAACCCCACGTTGGGCTCCCTGCTCAGTGGGAAGCCTGCTTCTCCCTCTCCCACTCTTCCCATTTGTGTTCCCTCTCTCACTGTCTCTCTTTCTTTCAAATAAATAAATAAAATCTTAAAAAATCTTTTTCCAATATCTTTCTGTATTCTCCAATTTTTATTTTAATTATAGTGTTCTAATCAGGATCTCAAGCAGGACTTTGTTATTTATAAGATAAAGCCAGAGAGACAGAAAGTAGAGTGACTCAAGGCCTATGTTTGTTTTGTATACATGTGGTAGCAGTGACTGACAGGCAAGTTACATTATGATCACGCTTGCCCAGGAGCTTAAATTCATCCACATGTCGTTAGAGCTAAGACCCTATGTCTTCTGATTTGATTCTGGTCCAATATCCTTTCTATAGTACTGTGTTGCCCTTTTCCTGCTGTGAATTTGCTTCTCAAGTCTGCATTTTTCCCAAGTGTGAGCTGATATGTCCAATAAAGACACTTAGGATATTATTTGGCACCATGATACATGTTTGTGAGAAGCTCAGAGAGGATCTCTGGAAAGACATCATTTCTCCAAAGTTCTGCCTTTGAAAGGCAAAATTTAGCTATTAGAATCTCAAGTTAAGAAACACAGAGTGTTTCATCTGGGTTGGAGTTCAATTAGATGTGAATCTTTAAATCCTTTATTTAATTCTCCCAGGCTATTATGAAAGGCTGATGTTTAATAAATATGAAATCAGGGAGGCTATGTTGAATTAATTTTTTTAGCTGACTTTCAGTGCTTTTGTTACGAACTGAGTGGATATTATCCTGCTGCTCTGAATTCAGGAACCGTGCCTAGCACCATCTGTGAGTGCCAGAGCTTCCCTATATGTCTGGAAAGTGCTTGTTCAGGCTGCTTTGCCAGCTTCTTTTTACTTGGGCCTTGCTTTTTTGGATGGTAGGTGAAAAACTCTGGCAAAGTACACTTTTTTTTAAAAAAAATTTTTATTTATTTGACAGAGTGAAACACAGTGAGAGAGGGAACACAAGCAGAGGAAATGGTAGCGGGAGAAGCAGGCTTCCTGCCAAGCAGAGAGCCCAATGCAGGGCTCGATCCCATGACTCTGGGATCATGACCTGGGCCGAAGGCAGACGCTTAACGACTGAGCCACCCAGGCGCCCTGCAAAGCACACTTTTAAAAAAAGACTAGGTTAATTGTTTCTGGAGATCGAAAGAAGAGGCCCCTTTTGTTAATGTACTCTACGAAAGAGAGATATGATTCTGTGAATCTCCATGTTATCTTAAAGCACATTGTGGGAACTCAGGCAGTGCTAAGAATTTTCCTTGTGCAGAGTACTGAATGCTGATAACTGAGAACTTTTGTGTTATAACTTCAGTCTTATTAAAAGTAAATTTTGAGAATAGTCAGTGCCCACTTAGGCCACTAATTTCATTGAAAAGTAATCTTAAACAGTATAATTTCCAACCTCTTTAAGGCAGCCAAGAGTTCTGTTGTTAAATGAGAACCCTGAGTTTGAGGGTGTCCTTCGTTTTTCTTGATATTATTAGCATGGCTTCCCAGCTTTGAGAAGCTACCTAGCATTGCCCTATCATTTAGTGAATCATGCAAAACACTTTACTATCGTGGGTCTTAACCTTCTTTTAGGTTAAGAAGGTTAAGGTTAATTTTAGGTTAATACCTTTCAGAAGTCCATTCCAGTAAATGCATCAGTGAATGTCTATACACTGAAACTCACACTCATCCTCTCTCTCTTTCACACACACATTCATGTGTCTACCCACATCAGCATGCACCTCTCCCATCTCTCCCTCATTTATAGTTCATGGTGACTCATAAACCCACTCCTGACCTTGACAACCTGTGGATTAAGGACTTCTGCAGGTATTAGTGAAAGGAGGGAAGAAAGATCGCATTCATTCATTCATTCATTCATTTGGTTTTGCTTTGACAGAAAGCAGTTTATCAATTCACCTGCCCTTCTGAGCATCTGTTGATTCATCTACCTGTGTATCCACCCATAATCTACCTGTGCATCTACCCATCTTTTATCATATGCTTTCTGTTTGTGAAAACGTGGTGCATTTTGTTTTTCTACTTATTTTTTCTTTCCTTTAAAATCAGAAACCATATTGCTTTTTAAATACTTGTGGAAAATGAAAGAATAAGTCATGGCAACTGTGATGCTGTTCAAGTAGGAAATATATAAATAGTTGTGTTGCATAATAATTTACTTTTAAGCTTTGACAGATTTGGGAAGGTAGTACAGCTAGTCATTTCAGCTGTGGCTTGGTGTATCCTAGACTCTTTTCTTTCTTTTTTTTTTTTGGTACTTGGGAAAGTCTTCCTTTGAACTTTTTGTACAACTCTAGTTTTAAAATAAAGCATATTGTCAATCAGTAAAGCAGAGTAGGGTTTTCTTGGGTAAAAAAATTGTTAGGCACTTGGCCATTTCTTTAGAAAGGTACTCTATCTAAGTCCATTTTAAAAAATTTTAATTGAAATCAGATATTATTCCATTTACCAAAAAAGTTTCTCTTTTCTTTTTGAAATAACAGATTTATTGGGCACCTGGGTGGCTCAATCGTTAAGCATCTGCCTTCAGCTCAGGTCATGATTCCAGAGTCCTAGGATCGAGCCCCGCATCAGGCTCCCTGCTCAGTGGGAAGCCTGCTTCTCCTGCTACCATTCTCTCTCTCGCTGTGTTTCTCTCTGTCAAATAAATAAAATCTTAAAAAAAAAAAAGAAATAACAGATTTATTTATTTAATATAGGAATCATTTCGGAAAGGTTTTTTAGGATTGTGTAGATTCAGCAAGTATTTTTAGACATTCAAATTTTTGTATCAAATTTTGTTCCTGGTCCTTACTCTTTCAACAATTGTTATTGAAATATATATTTCTTCTGACTTTTTTGGTATTCATTTTTCTGCTACCTTATGTGTTCTTCATTTAGTTAAGAAGCCAAGCATCCGTTTATTTCTATCCATCCATCCATTCGACAAGGGAGGCCGAGTGACTTATTTGCTAAGTAAGGCCCTACTTGCCCTATCCTTTTCTTTAAGATTGAAATGTAAGACCAGGGAACAATAAAGAAAATCACTGTTAGAATACTGCAAATAAGAGCAACAGGAATCTTCACATGCATGCAGTCTGCTGGCAGGACTCCGCTGAGGACGGCAGCATGAGCACAGCTGCTCACAGCCCACTCCTATCAGGAGCACATCATAAAGATGAAAAAGTGAAAATCAGGACTAATGGCTTTTAGGTTTTTAAATGAGTATAATTAGCATTCCAGCAAAATAAGATTCATACCTATATCTTAAATTCAGCATGTTTTAAGAGGAGAAAATGTCAGTGTTATGGCATTATTTGCTCTTAAGGCATTATTAAAGATTTAGCTGTTTTAAAATCTTTATGATATATTGGACTAGATTTATAATTTAACAATAAATATGTAGAATATTTTATTTTTCACTTGGTGGGAACATACATGGAGATTAATAAACTGATCAATAGTAAAGATCATTTTACAAGGTGGTTCCCAAATTTACAGACTGTTCTGACACTCTGCACACAACTGTCCCCCTCTGTTGAAGATTTGTTGACTTAGATCACTTAATTGCATCTCAAAGTATAACCTCAAATCCTCACTTCTTTCTAGCTCAAAGTGATAATGTACTTTACTATTAAATAGTAACAGCCATTATATGTACTAACAAATGAAATCAGACTTTCTCTCTAAATTTTTTTCATCCTAGAAATATCTTTTCCCTAGGGTCCCTGAATATTCTTTTTATAATGCAATGTTCAGTCCTAAGAACTCCCCAAATATTACCTTTCCTAACTGACTTTTTCAAAGCCTCTCAGAACAAAACATCTCATTCAGCCTAGGACTCATTTGAAGGTACCTATAGAAAATGGTTTGAAACAAATTACAAAGCATCTTGAGTCTGAACCTCTAGCCCAACTCAGTCACTGGGAATTTTTTTAGAGGATTATTTGAGGTCAAGGTCCAGTGATATTTCTATTCTCAGCCACTAACGGATAAATGATAAAAGAATTCTAAGGTCTTTGCTAGTGAACTCTATAAAGAGTGCCAGTCTTGGGTGAGCAGTGAAGTAAGGAGTTTGGATCTGAAAGGGAGCAAATGAAAAGCTATCATGACATTGAAGTGGTCAGTAATGCAATGAGACTAAGAGTTAGGACTTTGTAACTAAACTGAAAAGATAAGATGAATTCTGGCTCACTTTAGCTTGTGGCCCAGATCAAAAAGCATGTCTGTGCAATTGCATGAATATGTATATGGATAACTTTTTAAATACTGGTTACTACTATTTATTGAACAGTAAGCACTAACTCCTTTTCATTTTTTAAAAATCTCATTTGATTTTCACATTAAGCATGTGAGATCTATAGTGATATATACATTTTGCAGATAAATCTATTGAAGTAAACCCACAGGTATTAGAGTTTTGTTTTTTAGAGAGACAAAGTAGTCATTGAAGGAAATGGGACTATCTACATGCATTAAAAGGGAAGATAGAAAATATTAAAAATATCTAAATAGATTGTCTACAATTTAGACAGTACTTTGATATTTGTCCTTTGTGCATTTTATATTGAGCTGAGTTGCTATGTTAGCAATTTGCATTTTTATTTGTTGTCTGGTCTGGGAAACTTTTTAATCCGAGTATTCACTCTTGGAATTTCAAGGCATTAGAGCAGTACTTTCCAACGTGTGTTCCAGCTAAAAAGCTTCTTATAAAAAAAAAAAGTCCTTAATTAGTAATAAAATTAAATGTGGACATACCTTTAAATATTTAAATGCAATACACGTAGCTTTAGGTCAATGGCAAAAAAGATACACCTAGATTTATATTGGTGATGGAAAAGACTGCAGAACATTCCAAAAGCAGTATATCAGATAGTAGAAGGAGGGATCTAATGTATGTAAATTTATTTTAGATACTTAGATAAATTTAAGAAGCAACTACCATAAACTTAATTTTAGCTGTGAAATAAAGTTTCTGTATTATATGCTTACTTACTCAATTTTTCACAGTCTAGAATTAACTTTTCTCTCCCTGTACTCCATCTGGAAAAATCATACTCATTCTTTATGGTCCAGAAAATGCCCTGCCAGCCATATTCCTCTAACACTTGATACATATCACATTGTATTACAATTAAGTTGACTTTCTTCCTTTTGCAATACAGACATCTAGTACATAGAAAGTGATTGATAAGTATATGTGGAATGAATGAAGGAATGGATGAATAAATTATATATTTAATTTAACAATATTTTTATCCAGTGCTATTTGGATCAATTTTCATAAATACCTGAAATTATCAAGCAAGGTGGTAACAAAGGTTAAGGATGAAAATCTTTGGGAACGCTTGCTGATGACTTTTTCTTTACTGAGTGAATATTAGGGTGGAAAGGATTATGAAGAAATTACAAACTTTAAGATGTTTTATTATGGAAGTTTTCTTTCTTTTTCTTTTCTTTTCTTTTTTTATTATGGAAGTTTTCAAACAAAGATTTTTACAATGAACACCAGAATACCACCACTCATAGTTTAGCAAACATTTTCCCATTATGTATCTATCCATCTATTCATCCAGTTATTCATCTGTCAATCCATCTTATTTACGATGCGTTTCAAATTGCAGGCACTTAAGCCTAAATACTTCAGCGTGCATATCATTGACTAGAGTTCATTAATAGTTATTTTTTTTTCCTCTTGAGGTAAAGTTTAAACACAACAGACATGTATAAATCTTAAGGAAACATTTGCTATGTTTTGACATATGTGTAGACCTGTGCAACCCAAACCTTTATCAAGGCACAGAATATTACTGTCAGCCGGGAATGTTCCCTCATGTCCATTGCCAGTCAAACTCTGCCCTCACGCCCCACTGGCAGCCATTTTTCTGATCATTGCCCCCATACCTCATCCCAGTTAGTTTTGCCAAAAAAATGACATCTTTAAGAAATCAAAATATGGAAATGTTTGAGTGATAAAAACATGGAAAGGTGAAGAATTGCTTTGTGAATTGATCATAAGAGTGATGGCTAAAGAAGTTGAGAAGGTAGTTGATGAAAGAAAGCTGAAATGATTCATGAAATGACTAATGACATGGATTGAGGGAAATGCCAGAAGTACCCACGGCTAGCATTTTGTTCAGCCTGTAATTGCTTGTAATGGCACAGACTGTATCAACCTGAAAGTCACTTGACTGAGGTTTTTGCCTGGGGGTCAGTGACACAATTCTATGGCCAAAACAGTTTTGTATTTTACAAAGTTTATAAAGTTGAAATACAGTGATTATTTCAAATGTTTTGCTTTGTGATAGCATTGCTTACTATTTGGCTTCAAAATGATCGATTATAAAATGTTGATGAAAATACAGAATTTTAATCATTGCACAAGGAAGAAACCTGCTTTGGAATATGTAAAACTGCTCTGAATTAAGACTGTATTTAAAATAAAGTTTAATGGTGTAGCTGTACATAATGTACGGTTGTAATGAATCCCAGGTGTTATTCAGATACTTTGTATATATCACTAATATATTTAAATTCAGTAAAGAAAGAAGTCAGCAATAAAACTTAACAGAATCACACAGCTTGTTCTGGGCACTGGCCCAAATGTCTATCGGTGACTTCCAGCCTCTCTTCTTCTGTACAGCACAGTCAGATGCTGAGTACTAGTTGATGGGTTGTTGGAGCATGTAGAACCTGTTTGCTCAGCTTCCCTTTCCTCTTTTCCCTCAATTTCCTCCTTCCCTCTCTCCTTCCTTTCCTGCTAATTGAACAGATATTTATTGTCTACCACTTGTACAGCACAGGGCTAGATGGTAGAGTTAATGGAACATTTATCTCACGGTAAAACAGGTTCTGCAGATGCTACTCAGATTTATAAACATTAACTTCTGATAAATTAGGACTCATTTGAAAATATATCATACATTCTAGCATTTGTGAACAGGTTTGCTAGAAGACAGGCCATGTTGATATCTGTGATAAGATAGATTCTTGGTAGTTGATTGCATGTTCATACTGTTGATTTAGTTCCTTTCTCTCCATAACTGAACCAACGGGACTTGCTTTCCTATTGATACCTGCCCACCCCATCAATTGTTCATGCTCAAGTACAGTTTGCTATCTTTTTTTTTTTTACAGTTTCACTTGAAATTCTGTTCTATACATAGCTTTTTATTTGTTTTGAAATAAGTATTCTTAGAGAAGTTTGGAATTTCTTAGGTGATCTTTCAATTGTATAGTGGTAGAGAAAAACATTCAGACCCTGAAGTCAAGAAACTGAATTAGTTTTCTCCACTTAAGAGCTATGACTTTGAATGATTCAGTTAAGTACTTAGTTTCCATTATTTAAAATAAAGTACTGGGACGCCTGGGTGGCTCAGTTGGTTAAGCAGCTGCCTTCAGCTCGGGTCATGATCCCAGGGTTCTGGGATCAAGTCCCACATTGGGCTCCTTGCTCAGCGGGGAACCTGCTTCTGCCTCTGCCTGCCACTCTGCCTGCTTGTGTTCTCTCTCTCTCTCTCTGACAAATAAATAAATAAAACCTTTAAAATAAATAAATAAAGTACTTTTCAATTCAGGCTAAATCCTAGAAAATAAAAAAATACATATAAAAATGTAAGTATATTTATTTTAGAATAATTAAAAAGATTTTTAGTGATAAAATGTATATAACATAAAACTTATCACTTCAACCATTTATGAGTATATGGTTCTATGGCATTGAGTATATTCTCATTGGGCCACCTTCACCATTCATCTTCCCAAACTGAAAGTATGTACTTATTAAAGAGTAACTCAGTAACTCCTTATTCTTCCCTCCCTTAGCCCCTGACGACTACCAGTCCGTCTTCTGTCTCTATGAATAAAACTTTTTTTTTTTAAATAAGAGTGACAAGTTATCTCTTTACTTCCAATCCTCTTATTTCAATTCTTTTTTTTTTTTTTTTAAGATTTTATTTATTTGACAGAGAGAAACACAGTGAGAGAGGGAACACAAGCAGAGGGAATGGTAGCGGGAGAAGCAGGCTTCCTGCTGAGCAAGGAGCCCGATGCGGGGCTAGATCCCAGGACTCTGGGATCATGACCTGGGCCGAAGGCAGACGATTAATGACTGAGCCACCCAGGCGCCCCAATTCTTTCTTTTTATCAAGCACGGTTAATCAGAGAAAAGGAATATACTAGAGTATGTGTATCCCAAGTCTAATTTCAGTTAATTTTTTTAACATAGTCTCTAATTTTTTTTATTCGATTGAAATGTTTTTGTCTTAACTGCCAATGCATTGTTTATATATTAGAATAACATTATCCTACAGCTATAGGAGGCAGCAACAGAAATACTTCTGGATAACTGTGCCTAGGCAATTAAATAAATGCAATCCATTTAAAGCTTCAGCCATTTATGTGAAATTAGGCATTTCATTTGATTTCCACCTATGGCTATGGCTTTCAGAAATTTGATTTACAATTTATTTGATGTAATTTCAGGCTGAGAATATCTTTGCAATACAATAATGAGAAATTAGGTTATCCAAAGTATGGCTTAATGAAGTGTAAAGGGTATGAAATGAAAAATAAAATGTAACTTAGGGAATATTTGCATGAATGGCATTTAGCTATTGGGCATTTTTATACTCCTGTTGTAAGTACATTTTCGTAATACATAAAGGTGGTTTTACAATGTTGGTATCATTTAAAACATGTTCTAAATATAATTAAAAGACTGAAATTTTTGTTTGTCTTTTATTTACTTAAGTGAATTGGCATTGTCAGGCTAGCAGTTTGTTTCAATATATTGTTTACTTAAAAAAAAAAACACAACTTGGTCATTTGAATAGCTATAACTGTAATTGTATTAAGAACTTAACTGCCATTAGCAGTACAAAGCTCAAAGGCACCCAGTGTAACTCAAGACTGACATTCGTATCTGTGCTAGTGAGGTGTGAACTTTTTTTTAATGATCACATGATCACTTTATTTTTTTTTTTAAATTTTTATTTATTTGTTGTCAGAGAAAGAGGGAGAAAGAGAGTGAGCACAAGCAGGCAGAGTGGCAGATGGAGACAGAGGGAGAAGCAGACTCCCTGCCGAGCAAGGAGCCCGTTATGGGACTCCATCCCAGGACCCTGGGATCATGACCTGAGCTGAAGGCAGCCGCTTAACCAACTGAGCCACCCAGGTGTCCCGGTGTGAACTTTTTTTGTACTGAAGGTTGAAGAGATATACAGATGAACTTCAGAGAGTGCAAGGCATATATTTAAAATTAACTCCTTTAAATTCTGGGATTCAATGATAGTGATGTGACTGGGCTGTTAAATGTTGTAACACATGTGAAATGAAGAAACAAAAATGTGGAGATTGCTAACTGGTAATTATATATTTTAATCAAGACATAATTTCCTAGCACCAGGAGTAGATCAAGGTTATGTTGGGGACCTAAAAAAGTAGACCTTTTGGGATGGGGAAAACTTCCCTTTAAGAAAGAAATACAAAACTACAAATACACGTTTATGTACGAAAGTCAGCATTTATTTAGAATGAAAAAAGAACAGGTTACAGATTGAAAAAAAGGTAGCTACTGACATAATCATCACAAATGACATTTTAAAACTGTTGATTGTACTTTTAAATTATTTTCTAGAACTATAGGATGTTTAGCATTTGATTGCTTCTATCACAATGCTTTTATAATATGATTTCCTACACAGAAACTTAGAAAGTCTTTGCTGTAGCCCGGCTAATAAAATCTTGTTTTTATTGATAGTTGAAGTGTAAAAAACATGCATTTTCACTGACAGACACACCTAGTATTTGTAGAAGTGTTCTACATTTGTGCTGTATAGTTTCAGAGGTTCCATTTCATGAGTCCCATCAAAAAAGAAAAGAAATATGGTACATTTATAATTAAATATATTATCAACTATATTCCTAATAAGAGAAAATTTCTGATTTGACCAGGCATTGATTAAAAATCAATTATCTGCTTATACTGTTTTTTTTAATTTTTTTTTATTTTTTAAAGATTTTATTTATTTGAGAGCGAGAAACACAGCGAGAGAGGGAACACAAGCAGATGGAATGGTAGCCGGAGAAGCAGGCTTCCTGCCGAGCAAGGAGCCTGACGAGGGGCTCAATCCCAGGACTCTGGGATCATGACCTGGGCCGAAGGCAGACGCTTAACGACTGAGCCACCCAGGCGCCCCTGCTTATACTGTTTCATATCTCATGATTGGAAAAATTTCCCAATGACCTGTTTCTAGCTGCATATATTTCAGATTGTTTCTCCTCTACTTATATACCTATGGTTCCTTTGGTTCCAGTTGCCATGAGACACATTCATGTTGCCTCTGATGTACGATTTTGCCTCTTCATTTCATGCCTCCCGGTGAGTTGAAGCAGTAGGAAAAAGGTACATTCCCAGAAGCCATTCCTGCAGTGGAACATATGGCAATAATTGATTACACATGGAAATGACTGAGAACCACATGCATATGTCCCATAAGCCCAAACTGAATAGATCTCTAATTCACCTTTCTTTTTGCTGGAACTCCAAGTTACCGACTCACACCATTTGCCACAGTGTCATTTGAAAGAGTGGTGAAGTGTAAGTTGGAGTGGCAAGAGAAATTTGTTTTTATGGTTAAAACATCTTAATTTTGCATCATGTATGAAAATGCATCATCATGAGAACCCATGGCTAAGCTCCTCCCAGGTCCCTGAAAGGGCCTTTTCAAGTGAGGAGCCCTGAAGCTTCAGCTTCATGAGGCAATTTAACAGTAAACAAGTCAAACAAGTGCTATTTCTGCATGATAGAAATCTGTTCAGTATGGTAGCTGCAAGACCTTCTGTGGCTACTGAAGACTTGAAATTTGATTTGTGCAACTGAAGAAATGAATCTTTAATATGCAGTTCTAATTATTTTAAACTTAAATAGATATATGTGGTTAATGACTACTGTATTGGACCATGCAGGTCTAGTACCCACTTTAATATTATTTTTTTTTTTTACAATATTTGTACTCATTTAATTCTATTAAAGATAGGACATATTACATTTTGCTTAACTTATGATGTCATTTAGGTATAAACTCCCAATTGTAACTTACATTCTGTATTACATATGATACATTTATTGCCTACTGAATAAAGCAGGCAATTCTCATAATTATGCACAAGATCTATGCTTGTAAATTACATCAAACTGAAAAAATACCTTTAAAGTGTTTCTTCTGATTGGAAGATTTTGATTGTTTTGCTAGAAAATTATCTTGAACCAACCATTGGTTGATGATGGTTGAAAAACCTTAAATTATGATTTAAATTGTGTTTTCAAAGTAGTGGTTAAGATCTTTTATATGAATTACTGTGCTTTTCTCTTTGGAAATTTAATAAAATGTTTCCAAAGACAAAAGGAAAGTGGATTATTTGGTTGATGTGCTTAATATTTTATTTTACTGCTTAGTTTGCTAATCCTAGTAGTTCAAACCACATTCCAAAATTTGGGCTAAATCTTGTCTTGCTACAACATGGTATTTGGCAATAATTTATGAATATTTAATTGGTAGAAAAAGGAGAAAGCGTGCATATTGTTTAGTACGGTTATGTGAATGCCTCTGTGGTATAACATTTTATATAATTTTTGAAAAATGTTGCAAATATTATAAAGTCTAGCACAGGATAGAACATTTTCATTATTGTTCATGCAGTGAACAGATGACCTTTCAAGCATCATATATAAAATTTCAATGTGTACTTAAATGGGGTAGTTAATGATTTTCTGTTCATGTGCTAGTGATTTTTATTTGCACAGTTGAGTGTTATACAGAGATCATCTATTCCCAATTTCTGTCACCTATATATAATAATTTAATATTTAGACTGACTAGATCAACTTTTAAAAATTGAGGTAAAGTTCACATAATATAAAATTATTTTAAAGTGTATAATTCATTGGTATTCACAATCCTGTCACCTCTTAGTTCCAAAAAGCCATTATCCCCAAAGGAGTCTCCCATATCCAGAATGGATTTACCTATCTGAATATTTTATATAAATAATAAGACATGTGGCCTGTGGTTTTCTGGCTTCTTCAGTTAGTATCATGTTTTTAGGGCTCGTCCACCTTTCTTCCACCCTATAGCATGTATTAGTACTTCATTCCTTTTTAAGGCTGAAGAGTAATTCATTGTATGGATATACCACATTTTATCACTTCATCCATGAGAATAAATAGAGTTGAAACTATGTTTTTCATAGTTTGTTTCTGAAATATATGAAACATAGTTTTTGGTAGTTTCATAATTTGACTTAATCAGTTCTAATTCTTGATTGACCATTTTAATAGCTTTTTAAAAGTCTTTTTATGTTAACTTTATCTTTTTTTATTTTGCGTCCATTTTGATCGACTGATTCCCCCCCCCACACACACACACTTATGGGCACTATTTTCTGCCTTTTTGCCTGTTAAGGTTTTTTTTTTTTTTTTTTTTTTATTAGATAATGAATGTTAGGATTCACATTATTAAGCTGAAGGTTATGGCTTTGTTTCATTAGTGTTTGACTTTTTTTTTCTTTTTGCATTCAGTTATTTGCAAGTCAGTCTGATAATCTCAAGGCTCATCTTCATGCTTTTATAGGATGATCTAGAGTAGTATTTACTCTAGAGCTGGTTTACCCTCACCCCTAAGAAATTAACTTTCTGGAGTCTGCAGAATGCCCTGATTATTCAACAAGGTCTCTACATTTAGGGAATTGTTCAGTTGACAGCTTCTTTGAAATTGATTTTTCCTTTCTAGTTGTTCCTCAGTTGACCTCTTTAAGTTTCACCCTAAGAAGCACAGTTTGGTATTTAACGTCTTGAGGGGATCCCTCTGCCAGTTACCACAGCTTTTTTCTCTGCACAGCTCCCTTTCACCAGCTCTGGCCCCACAGATTCTGGCCATCTCAGCCCTCTCAAACAGTAGTTTCAGTATCTCATTTTCTTCAGTCTGTAAGGCTTCTTTTGGGTTTCCCTTTCCTGTACCACAATCTAGATTTTGCTTCCAGTATGAAATATGGGCAGTTTTGGAGAGTACCTGCTTTGTTTCCCTTCTTCTAAAAATCACAGACCTGTCTTGCCTTTTTCCCTCTATGTGAAATAACTTCCTATAATTTGCTTACTTTTATAGTTACATACATGATTGCGAGAGCAGTCCTGCAGCAATCTAGCATAGTTGTTTGTTTTTTTTTTTTTTTCTGCTTAAATTTATGATAGTGAATGTAGTTTGTTTAAACCCGAATATCGAATCTGGTTGCTGTTAGAAGCAAGCTTTATGTTACTGTGTATATTTATTTTCAGGAATTTCAAAGAATTATTTTATATAGAGACCAAAACATTACTTAATTGAAGTATCAAAGTTATACCAACATCTTAAGAAACAATTAAGCAGAATTTTTTCAAAGAGGTCATTTCTTTTTTTGTTATTTGTTGTTGTTGTTGTTGTTTGTTTTCATTTTTTTTTCAGGGGTGTGTAAGTTGGTGATTTCATTCATTACAGTCACAATACCTATAGGTTCTTTTAAAATGGTCTGGGGCTCAAAATGAGCACATGCTGTTGTAATGGTTCTTACCATAGTATATATCGAATTATGAGAAGTACTCGTGGCTGTATGTTACCCAGGAGGACTATTTAATGTACTTGGCTTTATCAATTTGCAAGTTTTTAGCTATGTTCTGATATCCATATTGAATCATAAATTTATTACTGATGTATTGCTTTCTAGGCAGTCATGTTATGCTCTAAAGAATTAAGGATAAGAATTAATTTTCTGGTATGGAACGTTTTCTCCAACTATACTTGAATGCGTTAAGCATACACATTACTAACTCCTAGAACTAACACTAAAAAAGTTGTTTAATTATTAGTTTGGAGCATAAATTAATTATAAAGTTTCCTAATAAAAATATGGGAGAAACATTTAGGGAAAAATATTTCTCTGTTAATGCAATTTAACTGACAGAAGCTTGTCAGCACTTAGAAACATTTATTCTCAGTTATGAATGGTGCATTTTTCAGCACCATTTTTATTCTAGCTTTCCATCGATATATCATTTAGACAGAAAGTGCTGACGTGGGTTTTTCAGTCTTAGCTGCAAATGTATTGAAGGTGAATGTGGTTTTAGTTAAATAGCCTGTTTCCTACATAGTCTGGGTATTGGGTTTTATTAGACTGTTCCAAAGACTTTGTTGTCAAATATATAGGCTTGCTAATCATTTATATGAAATGCCTTAGTTTTAAAAAAATTAACTACATACAAGGTGGTTCATTTATCAGCTCTCTTATTTAGAGCTATTTCCAAATTTGAAAGTGTATTATTGAAAGATACATGAGAAGTCATTGTCACCAGGTCTTCCATTTATATTGGTTTACTGCCATGTAAAATTTATAACTAAACTTCCATATGAAGAAGATAAAGCACACTGTCCTCTCATCTTGTCCCATTGTACTTTTCAGTTACAGGAACAATGATATGCCTTCAGTTTGATGACATGGCGAACTAGAAAACTCTTTATTATTCAGTGTATGTCACTTAGCGTGTGTGTTTGTATATTTATACATGACCCTTGCAGAATAAAGTTGTATTTATATGCACGATGATATTTTTGTGGCTTTATGAACACACAGATTCAGCAGGTTAGATCATGGGTATTCTTTATATTTGTTTATAGTAGTTATAAGGTAGTTATAAGTTAAGTCCCTCAACAAATATGTTCCAGTAACTGACCGAACTGTCTTATAATGAGCATATATTAATGACTGATTTTATTGGCTAGTAGAAAGAAGTATTGCAAACTGGTTACTTATTAGACCATCTTAAATATGCTACTTATGGTAAAGTTACCATGTTTATACACATAAGATGCTGTCTTGGTTTTGTTGTATGTAAGTAAATGCTGTTACTTGAATTTCAAGGTAGAATTAGTTCTTTTTATCAACATAAATTAATACATTCTTGGTATATTACTTCCCTGATTTTGGGTTGCTTACTTCCTTATGCCTCACTTATCTCATCTCTGAGATGGGGATGAAATAGTTTCCATTTCATGGGATTATGGTGAAAATTAAATGAGTTAATGCATGTAAAGCTTTTAGAACAATTCTTGATTCCTAGCAAACTCAGTGAGTCTGTTATTATCATTACTATCACTGAAGATTATTCAAGAATGTACCAACAATCTGTTTTTACTCTTCCTTTGTACATATTTATTACTGTATAATTTATATCTCCTAAAGTCTCCCATACTAAGTGTAGAAATCAATGATTTCTACATCATTGTAAATCATGTAAATGATTTCTAAACCATTGTAAATCATGTAAATCAATGATACACAGTGAATTTGCAGAGTTGTGTAGCCATCAACACAATCCAATTTTAGAGAGTTTTCCACCATTTTTAAAAAAGATTTTATTTATGGGAGAAAGAGAGAGAGAGAGAAGGAGAGAATGAGCGTGTGAGCAGAGAGAGGGGCAGAGGCAGAGGGAGAGAGAGAGTGGGAGAGAAGCAGACACAAGCCTGTTGTGGGGCTTGATCTCACAATCCTGAGATCATGACCTGAGCTGAAACCAAGAGTCAGGTGCTTACTGACTGAGCCAGCCAGGTACCCCAATATTTCCACCATTCTAAAAGTATTCTTATGCCTATTTGTAGTCACTCCTATTACCAATCCCCAGCCCCAGCCCACCAATAATTTATTTATTTGATGGACCTTAGGGTTGTTTGCAGTTTTTAGGTATTATGACTAATACTGCTACAAATATTCTTTTTTTTTTTTTAATATTTTACTTATTTATTTGACACAGAGAGAGATGACAAGTAGGCAGAGAGGCAGGCAGAGAGAGAGGGGAAGCAGGTTCCCCGCTGAGCAGAGAGCCCGAGGCAGGGCTCCATCCCAGGACCCTGAGTTCATGACCTGAGCTGAAGGCAGAGGCCTCAACCCACTGAGCCACCCAGGCGCCCCTGCTACAAATATTCTTTTTAAGTCTTTCTATAGACTATATTTTTGTTTCCCTTGAGTAGATTCCTAGATGTGGAATTGCTGGATTGTATGGTAAATTTATGTTAATTTTTCAAGAAACTACCAAACTGTTTTCTAAAGCAGCTGTGTGTAACAGTTCACATTCTCATCAGCAATGTGTGATGGCTCTAGTTTCTCTATATCCTCGCCAATGTTTGATATTTTCTGTGTTTTGATTATAGCTATTTTAGTGTGCATAAAATAGTATGTTGTTGTGGTTTGAATTTGCATTTCCCTAACTTCCCTAAAGCACGTTTTATGTTTCTTACCCCTGGTTTATGCCCCTTTCTGGAGTACCATGCATCTCATAGTGCATCAATATATTGGCTCAAAGACTCGGTCCCTTGCCTCAACAGGAACAAAGGCTATTCCCAACTTGAGGTTTTTGTGTTGTTGGCTAAAGCCTCTGTTACAACTGCATTGCAGTCCAATTTCCTTCTGCCTGTCCTGCTTCCTTCACTTCTTTTCAGATGTTGTTCCTGAGAGCACTCCCCCAAATGCATGCAAATCTCAGTTTTGGATTCTGTTTCCTGGGGTATCCAACAATAGCAGAAATAGAGTTGACAGGAGTCACTAAATTAGAGATGGCTTCTACTCTGTATTAATATTTGAGCAGATCCCCACATAAAAAGAGTAAGTGAGCCAACCAGCTATCCAGGGTAAGAATTTTCCTGTCATGGCAGTGAGTACAAAGATCCTGGGCAGGACCATGCTTGACAGCAAGGAGCCCCATGTGGACAAACCAAAGAGAAAGAAGAAGTGGTTGTAACCAGGGCTTTGATAGCCATACCCTGCATGGACCCTGAAGTATTTTTGGCAGTGGGATTCCATGATCATTCCGCATGCTCTGTGAAAATAGAATGTAAGGGACTGAGAGCAGAATTAAGAGATCCAATCAGGAGACTACTGCCATAGTCCAGGTGAGAAATGGTTGTGGCTTGAGTCAAAGTGGTAGCATTGGAGTAGGTAAGAAATGGCAAGATTCTGGATATATGTTGAGGATGTAAGTTTTTGATGATTGGGATATGGAATGTGATAGAAACAGAGAAATAAACAATGATTCTAAAGTTTTTGGCCTGTGCAATTGGATGAGTGGAAATGTATGTACTGAGAAAGGAAAGGTGTAGGAACAGGTCGGGGTAGGTGGAAATCAAATTTCTAGTTTTAGATGTGTGAAATTTGCATGCCTATTAGAAATTCAAGAGTAGATATGGCCTGAAAAGTTGAAATGCAAATCTGGGTCAGCGCTGAAGATAGAATTTTTGAGTTGTCAAGACATAGATTTAAAGCTGTGAATCTGGGCAAGATCCCTTAGGCAAGGATTGGCATACCTTTTCTGTAAAAGGTCAGGCAAGTACACTAATGCAGTCTTTGTTGCAACTGTTCAACTCTGCCCCTGTACTGTGACATATGATAACAATAATTAAATGGGTATGGTTATGTCCTAATAAATCTTTATTTATAAAAATAGGTAATAGACTGTACTTGGCCTGCAGGAAATAGTTTGCTGACCTCTGAGCTAGACAGTGAGTAGAGAAAGAAGAGACTTTACACCTGAACCCTTAGTGAGCCCCAGTAGTCTAACTTAGAACCAGGACGATGAGAAGGAGAAACCAGTGATATCAGAGGGAAACTCAGTAAATGTGTTCATCTTATAATTTATGTTTATCCCCTTCTCACTTATATTTGTAATTGGACAAAAATTTATATAAAAAATCTAAATATGTAATATCCGGACTGCCTTTGGTCTTAGACATACTATTTCTCTGATAATTATTCTTCATTAACCATTTTCTAGAATTTATGGATAGTATCATGTAAAATGCTCAGAACTCTTTAGATATTTTGTACATGGAGTTCTAATCAAAATTTTTAGTACATTGTTCCAAATACTTTTTTTTTTTGGTTTGTGTAATCTAATGTGTGGGGTTATTTGTTAAGTTGCTGTAGTTGAAGTTTTTTTTCCTGAATTTTCAGGTGGTCACTGTTTTGGAGGCACCTACATTCTCAGGAATAGTCAAAATAAAGTTCAGGGACAACAGATAAATCTTAAATTTGAGTATTTCCATTTCTCAAGACCTTTGAAATCTTAGTTGAAGAATGTAGTTGCACACCGTCTATGAAGTAACTGAAGAATGAGTTGTGTAAGCACATGTGAACTCACTAGCCCAAATGGGTAGAAGGGATTTCCTGGACTTTTGAGATATTAGATCAGAAACATGACTGACTAGACATTAATAGAAATCCTGATTAAACTTGTATTTAATTTGTAGAATTGTATTTATAGCAAGCTATTCCTGGTGTGATTTTTATATTTCTGATACTGTTATAAGCAACAGATTCCAGGTGAAGTAGGAATTAAGGAACTATTTAAGATACATTTTTTCAGTAGCTTTTTGGAGGTCAGACACCAGAAGTGATTCTGTATTGCCAACTGACAAGACATTATGTATAAAGAACTC
>CM053614.1:31142497-31166780 GCA_028646535.1 Procyon lotor
ATGTAGTCAATTAAATGGAAAAAGAGAATTCCAGGAGGCATTGAAAACACTTTATAGTTTTTCTCAAAATTATTTTTTTATTTGTGGGAGAGGGAGGTCATAATTGGTGTCCCTCATGTGCCTATTGTATTTGAATGCTTTTGTATTCTGTCAAATATAATGTGTTCTGGATGAGATCATCAAGAAAGAACATTTTCCATTGTCATTACAATGGCAATTGGGCAAACCCTTTTTTTCTAAAAAGCTCTCAGTAATTCCTAGCACTCCTATTATTTCAGCTCTTTGTGATAACCAGTTTTAATTGTATTACACTGAGCCTGATTCCATGGTATACTAATTATCTTCTCAGATGAATTTATGTTCTCTGTACTCCAAAATATTTTAGAAAATAGATTGACTAGTATGAATTTATGTGGCCATATATTTTCTCGCCAAGTAGATAAAGTTCTATGAGCTAGGGCAGTGTTAAATATGAAGGAGAGGTCACACCTTCACAGTAAAACTCCTTGTATGTTATACTGTCACTTACTTTTAGTTAATTACTATAGGTTGTTCTAGGTATGGCCCTTACAATAATATGTCAGTTAAAAAAATAAACATAAGCCATCCAAAGACTTCAAAATAGCATGGCTAATTTAGCCCAAATATTACATTTAGGTGTGATGGTAATTCCACATTCAGATTTCAAACTGCTTTTTAAATCAAAGGATGCTAACTTTTACAGTATTACATGGAAAGGGATCCTTGTTTCTACCCTTCCAGGATCCTCTGCAGGATTCCTAACCATCTGAGGAATATAGAGTTTTGGGTTTTGAATTTGGCTTTTTTTGAATTTTTTGAATTTGGCAAATCAAACGGTGTGTGATTTTGGAATAGTTACTTTTTGTTCTCTGTTTCTTCATGTGTAAAAACAAAGCTTTTAAACTTGATTATTTTATTTACCACTTTTAAGCAGCACATATATTTTGAACAATTACTATTCACCATGTGATATTCTAAATATCCTAGGAAGTACAAAATAAAAGATAAACCCTTTGACTTTGAGAATTTTAACATATAATCGCTATGAAAACAGCTGATCGTAATTTAAAACAGCATTAAGATAAACTGGCAGAATAAACATTGTATATACTAAGGAAGAAAGTAGTGTGGATTTGAAAGATCTGAGAGGACTTTTTGGAGGAAATTGTTCTGGAGTTGAGCTGGAATATGTAGGGATCGGTTGGCCATAGAGAAAACAAGTGTAAATAGATACAAGTAAACTTGACGTGTGTGTAGAACCGGTAGGGTATTGTGGATGCAACAGAAGGTTCCTATGGGGGAAGGTAATAGGAAACAGGTTGGGTCTATAGAGATGGAGGATCTCGAGTGCTATCTTGAGGAGTTTCAGTCTGATTCTGTGGTAAATGGAAGCTTTTATGTTTCTTCAGCAGACAGTCATAAAAGTAGTTTCATAAGGGAAAGAGAGATTCCATTTCATTATGTGGATAATATATAGATAAGAATAAGAGAATCTGATGCCAGACCCCAGCAATACCAGATGAGGTGTTTTATAAAAAGGTAGTTTCAGAACAGAAAGCTTTTGCTTCGCTTTGTTTTGAATATATAGGATGTTTACAGGGTAAATATATGAAGGATTGGTCTCTGATTTTATTATTATTATTTTTTAAGCCATGACTGTATAACATGGGAGACAGTCTCCCAGAGAACATTTTTCCTTGATTTTATTTACTAACCTAGCCTTTCACACTATGTTTGGAAGATTGGAAACTCTAAACGTTAGTTTAATTATGAACGTGTCTTCCCAGTTCTGTTGCTTAATAGCATCTCAACTTATTCCTTCCACCTGTACTATATGTACTCATATATTTGGTTTACCGGTTGAATTGCTATGTATAGCAATACCTTGCCTCACATTTTTCTTATTCACTCATGGATGGTAGAGGGATCTCCTGAACAGTAAGCAGTAGTCTCTTCCCAGTCAGAACCCATTTTACAGAAGTCTACCGGAAGCATAATCTGCAGTATATCTTTAGAAGGGACATGGTTGGGTAATTTCTCCCTTCCTTATTGCTCAAAGAAGTACTAGAGCTACAGTTTTAATTCTCTCTACTTACCTATATGTACTTTTAATGCTAAAACTCTTTAGTGCCATTAGAGAATGTGTTTATTTTTTTTTTAAATCATTTTATTCTACCTTATATTGTTGTTAGTTGAGCCTATCTCCTCTACACTTAGCACAGGTCGGCAATAGAAAATATTTGTTGAATTAAAATGCTGTTCTTAATATTTGTGTAAAAACATTCACTAGCAAATTGGAATTATATTTTTATGGATTTCTTTCTTTAAGACTTCATTTTAACTCGTGTTATAATTTGGATTACATTTAGAACAAGCTGAAATTTTAAGGCATCTCAAAAAGATACACAATCTCACCACATGTCATCGAATTCTTAAAAAATAAAAGCAAGTCTGTTCAGTCCAAAGTGATGTTACTCTGAAAATTTATGGAAGTGTTTTGAAAAACAGAGATGGTAGAAAAAGTGGAAAACACAAACATAAAAGAAAACCATTCTTTATCTGAATAGATTTGAGAAGGGCTCATCAGTCTAGTCCTTATTTTCTTTTTTTTCCCTTTTTTTTTTTGGTGTGATTCTAAAAAATTCTGTGTCCTTTCTGTTGGTGATCATTATGGAAATGTGAGTAGTAAAATTATAAAATAGCCTTTACTACAGAGATAATTTATTTCAGAGTAGAAATGCAATCATTCTCATGCTGTATGCTTTTCCAAAGACGTAGGCAGGATAAGCTTAGAGCTGCTCTACAGCCTTAGTACCCGAAGTCTCACATCACTAATAGTTTCCCATTAAGCCATGTAGTGCACCAGCATGTAAACTTAGCATGAAGAAGGTACAGTAGAAGGTATTGTCATTCAGATTATGGATAAAGGTGATTAATCACAAAGAAAAACCCTAAGGAGAACAGGGTAGGAACATTTGAAAGGGACAGTGGAGCAGGGTGGAGAAGGTCAAGACTGCTTAGAAGGATCAAACTGATCAGAACTAGGGAATACCATCAGGGAGGAGCTAAAGCAGCAGGTTCCAGAACCCCCCAAGACTGGGTTCTGGAAATAGAGGTCATGTCCTTACAGAATTTTGATCCTGAAGAGATTCAGTAGATAATTTTATTAAGAAATAACCCATTTCTGAATTTGACATCATGACTTATAAAGGTTAAATGTCTTGTTTATTATTTTAATCATGAATCACTAACTGACCTGAAAGAGCCTAGAAATCTTGAAATCCTGCACGCATGCATTCACTTAACAAGTATTTACGAACTGCTGACTGTTAGCTTGATAATACGGATAAAATGATATTTGAAATGAAGTTTTTACTTCTTAGGCTCTAATGGTTTAGTGGGGAGACTTGTTGGTATGTCAGAAAGTAGAATACAAGGTTCTAAGTGTTAGGATCAGGCATGTTCAGGTGGCTTGGAAAGCCCTAGGAGAGGTACTTCAGGCAGCTGGACTGTGGCACTGGGGCCAGGAAATGCTTCTGGGGCAAGCTGACATTTCATCAAAGCTCACTCTGTACTGTGTTGGCTTCTTGGAGATACTGCAGGCATTTTCATGGTAGTTTACTTGGGTCACTTTATCTTCTGCTTTTACTTCTGAGTCTTGTTCAATAGCTAGGAAATTGAGTACACTTTTAAGAGTAGTACATTACAGACATACTTGCCATGTCTTTATATTGAGTCAAAACATAAAATTTTTCTTTATAATATAGGATATTCCATTGATTCTTTTCCTTCATAGTGCTGATAGGATAAGAGTAGGAATGAAGGAGAATCTTAATTCTGTGCTCTGGAAAGAAGCTAAAAACATCGGATATGCTGCTACATATTTATACCCTAGATTAAAAAAAAAGCACAAAAAAGAGGTTTCATAAAGTGTGAAAAGACCATTAATAATACATTTAATTTAAAGAGTGTTGATGGTTTAAACTTGGTGTGTTAGAACAATTACGCCTGAAAAGAACATGATTAGCTCTCCACTGATCCTATATGCAAAATACATTCCATATGAGTTAAAAAATGAATACCCAAAATGGAAAATGTAAAATACTTAGAAGAAAGTATGGGTGAATCATTTGATAGTAGGGCGAGGAAAGCTTTCTTCGATATAAAGCCAAAGGAAATTATAATGAAGGAAAGTTTGTTAGATTTGATTATGTAAAATGAAGATCTCTTATTTGTCAAAAAAGGAAAAGGAAATGAGAACCTTGAAAAGTATTTGCAGTATTGAACCTATCACTCATGTATGAAGAACAGCCACAAAAAAAGGGAGGCAAAGGGTGTGGAGAAAAAGCATTGACTCTGAAGGAAAGTGGGCAGAGGTCCTCGATAGGCAGTTTGGTGGTAGGCATAAAAAGCCTGGAAAATCTTTACACTTGACTTTACTTAACATTTTCCACTTGTAGAATTTTTTCCTGAGAAACAGAGACCAGAGCAAAGGTAAGGGTTTGTTGACTCTTGCATTATTATGGCAGTAAATGTCCTAAATGTCCAAAGTGGTCATCTGCTAAATAAACTATGACCTATCCAAATGCTCGATAGATCATAGTTTAGCCATTTGCAGCCATTCAAAAATCGTGTGTGTGGTTTTTTTTTTTTTTAAAGTATTTTATTTATTTATTTAACACAGAGAGATCTCAAGTAGGCAGAGAGGCAGGCAGAGAGAGAGGGGGAAGCAGGCTTCCCACTGAGCAGAGAGCCCGATGCGGGGCTTGATCCCAGGACCCTGAGATCATGACCTGAGCCAAAGGCAGAGGCTTAACCCACTAAGCTACCCAGGTGCCCTTCAAAAATCATGTTTTTAAAGACTATGTAAGGATATTGAAAATACTACTATTATATGGTCAGGTTTTTAAAATAACTTACAAGATGGTGTGTGCTATTATTCTATCTATCTATCTATCTATCTATCTATCTATCTATCTATCTATCTATCTATCTAGATTTTATTTATTTGGCAGATAGAGGAAGAGCACAAGCCAGGGCGGAGAGGGAGAAGCAGACTCCATATTGAGCAGGTTGCCCGATGCAGTGCGGAGCCTGATCCCACCTGGGATGTATGTATGTATGTGTAGACAAAAGACTAGAGGAACATAGACTGTGTATTGTGAATATGTGTCTTAAATGTGATTTTTCTTAGAATTTAAAAATGCTTTTCAAAAAAAAAAATGCTTTTCATGTTTCCTGTTGGAGAAAAATTAAAATTGTGTACTAGCAATCTATATTGAATTATAATCATATTGTATTTATACAAATGATTTGTCAACTCTATTTCTCTGTTCTTAAGGCAATATGATACATCAAAATTCAATAATTAGAATTATAGTTAAGTTTGTTGTATAACACTTGTTTAGGTGAAGGTCCAAATTAAATCAATATTTAATAGTTTTTGCTTGAGAATGTTGCAGAATAATGTTACTACAGTTGGCTGAATATTTTTTTTATCTGACTAGAGATGAAATTATACTATGTTTTTAATTAAATTATTTTAAATATGAGAAAGGCAAAAGCCATGAAGAGCAGAATAAAGAAACAATTTCATATATAAAAATACCAAAAAGTTACACTGTTTACCTTATTTGCTCACTTCTAGAAATCCTGTAGCTGTATTATAATTTTTATTAAAATCTGGATATTTCTCATATTCCCACATTCATTGGCAGGTAATTCCCACATTCATTGACAGGTAAAATAATTCCAAAATGACTGCATAAATCAGTATAAAGTAGAACAGTATAAATAGTAATATCAAGGCAAATAAAATTGGGCTACAATTTTTAAAATCAATTGATTGCTTTCTAATTGAAGCAGAAATCCATTTCAAGTTATTGTTTATGGAAATAGAAAAAAAATGACTGAGGGTAGAATAGTGATGTGAAAGAAAATAGCTCACATCATTTAAAAATAGGTCTTGGTACATTTAGTAGGGGAAAAAGATGATTGATAGAGACATTTTCAAAGATTCCTCACTATGTAATTGTCTTATAGTGTATTTTCCAATGAGATTCCTACTTTTTTGATTTCGTGGCTAGTTGGAGGATCTGATGTATAAATGCCTTTGGTTTGAAAATATCCCAACCCATTGGGCTTGAATACTATGAGCTGTCATTTAGCACAACCTTTAGCAATTCCACCAGACTTTTTTTACTGATCTTTTACATGGAGACAGATGGAAAGGTTAGAAAATTAGGACAGAACAAATAAACAAAAGGACTCAAAGAAAAAAGTAGAATAAGGGGAGTACATCTGAACTCTAACTTAATTTACCTTTATTTCTGAAACTTCAGTTATTGGTTTAGAAACATCATGATGATAGCAAGTAAGATTTATTGAGCACTTACTATATGCCATTTCCAATGCTCACTATTTCACATGGATTATCTCTAGTGGTCAACCAGAGCCTGTTGGGAGAGGAAGTTATTTTGTCAAATCTCAGGTGCATCCTTATTTTATGTGCCACGAAGAAAGAAAAAATACTGTCACTTAGACTATACTGTCATTGACTACAACATATATCCTAATGCCAGAAATGACAAAATATTTGAAGAATTGTGATAAATTAAGAATTGTGATACATTAAATGCGTTGGTTGGTAGATGTGAGACTTGACTAGCAGACTGATCATTAGCTGGTTCCTATCTTGAAGATCGGCTTTTTGTTTTGTTTTGTTTTTAAAGATTTTATTTGTTTATTTGACAGAGAGAGGCAGTGAGAGAGGGAACACAAGCAGGGGGAGTGGGAGAGGGAGAAGCAGAAGCAGGCTTCCTGCCAAGCAAGGAGCCCGATGGGGAACTCATTCCCAGGACCCTGGGATCATGACCCGAACTGAAGGAGATGCTTAATGACTGAGCCACCCAGACACCCCTTGAAGGCTGGTTTTTAAAAAGGTTATTATAAAAAAAAAATTTAAAAAGTTAAAAAAAAAATAAAAAGGTTATTGTCACTGAAAGGAGAAAATTTTACAAACGTGTGAACATGGAAATAAAAAACAGTGCTTCAATTCAGAATGAAAGTGAGTGTCTTTCACGCATCTCTTGGCTATCTTTAGGCCTGTCCTTCCCGGGGAAGGTATACAGCACCCATTTCTGTGAACAGAGAATGAAAAAATAAGATTCCAAGGGGTGTGTCCATCTTCAGGAAGGGCTAGCTTTTTCTGTAAGCGGACGCTAAGCTTTAATTTCTGCTGGTTTTAGACATTTCGTTGCAAAGTTGTACTCCTGGCAGTGAAGATTGGTGATCGGGAGGATTTTAAAGGTAAAACAGTAGATGGCTATTGAGAAATAGATACGTTGTTACTAGAGGAATGTTCTTTCAAGAGATGCTGAACCGTAAGCCATTCTTCTACATGAGACTTTGGGAGCAAAATAAAATAACCCTTACTAGCATGCAGAGTTTATAAATTGCAAAATTGCATGTACTCCCTGAGCATAGTAGATAACAAAGTGTAAGTCTACTTGAAAGTATGTTGTGATTTAAATCCTGCCTATTACCTGGTACAGACCTGAGGAGGGAAGAAGGAAGGGAGGGGAAATGGAAGGTTTTTTGTTTTGTTATTTTAAAAAAAAAGCGATACAAAGGGAGCAGTTGCAGGGGCTAGATACTGCAGCATCTAGTATTAGTTTGTTCCCAGTTCCTGGCACAGAGTTCCTAAAACCCTTGGAATTCTCTGAGTGATAAAGGTAATATGAGCATCTTTTGTTTTAAGGAGGCAACCCTAGGTGGGCCCCTAGATAGCTTCAGATGGGGGCTGGTCACCAGAATAGTAAGCCTTGGCAGAAGCTTGTAACTTTCAGCCACCACGCAACCTCTGGGGACGAGAGAGGGACTAGAGATTGAGTAAGTCACCAATAGCCGATGATGTAATCAGCCACGTCTAGTTAATGAAGCCTCCATAAAAATCCCTAAATGACAGGGCTCAGAGAGCTTGAGAGTTACGCCTACCTGTGTCTCATTCATAACCCCAACTCTAAAGGGACAGAAACCCATGTGCTTGACCTTGCTCCATGTACCTCCTTCACCTGAATGTTCATTTGTATTCCTTGTAATTAACCAGAAATAGTCATGAAAATGTTTTGCAGAGTTTTCTGAACCATTTCAGATTATTGAATCTGAAAGGGTGGGGTTGGGACCCCCCCCCCCCCCGGCTTTGTAGGCAAGTTGGACGGAGTATCTTATGAGTAATGTCTGAAGTGGTCAGTCTTGAACCTATGAAGTCTGAGGCTGACTCTGGGGAGTTAGTATCAGAATTGAATTGAATTGTAGGGACACCCAGTTTTAGTCAGAATTCCTAGGTGTCAGGAGTGATGTGAGTGCAAGTAACTCAACCATAATTTGGAGAAGTGGGTAATGAGGAACCCATATGTACAAAAACAAGGACAATGAGGCAAGCAGGGGAAGAACACGTAAGTGGGCACTGCCAGCCAGGAAGAATTAGCCTGTGGTTGAAGCAGGGCTCACTGCAGGTCAAGGACAAGGGGGCCATGCTCAGTGCCGTCTCTAAGGCTGGAATCCCACCTGGAGAGTGGAGGCAAATCAGAGAGAGGTGCGTTTGTATTACTACTATTAAAGTATTCAGTCCAGGCTTCCTTGAACTCCTATGTTTGTCTCACTTATTCTTTGTCATTTTTTTGTTGTAAGGCTGGAGCTTTTTCCTTTCAACAACTTGGAGTTTTGCATAGTCATTATTGAATAAAGCACAGACAATGTTATACAATTTGCAGTTTGGATTATTAAGAGCAAAAATTTAAGACACGAAGGAATCTGAGCGTTGAATACTTTTTAGATACGAGTAATTGTTTCCTTAATTGTCCAAAGTCTAGCTTTGTTCATACTCAATTTGTTCATATTTTTTTGTGATTCATCTTTATCACATCTTTGCAAAACATGGTAGTTATTTTTCTAAGATATGATAATTCTCCCTTTTCTGCATGTATATTTCATCAGACTGTGAACAGTCTAATTATTGCCATTATGGCAAGAACAACTGGTAATAAGTGTGGGAACAAAACATTGACCCTCGGTGAGTGTACAACTTGGGGTGTAGGGAGAAAAGCACGTGTATGGTAGACTGGACAACGGAGCGTGCTGCCCTGTGCCTCGGTGTGCATGTTTCACAGGGGGAACAGAGAGCTTTGGCTCCCTGGGTATTAGGTGAGATCTGCTGCTGTATTTGTGATGCTCACAAACCCTCCTGCTCCTTTGTTCCCAAGCTTTGTAGAGATCCAGAGGTCTTTTGAGAATCTTTCTTTTATATATTAATCATCATCCATATTTGTAATTGTTACTAAAAATGAACATAATGGGATATATTAGTGGTTGGAGCTGGTATTGAAGTAGATAATAGACTTTCAAATAAGACTTGTAGGAATTCTCAAATTTACAAGTAAATTTTATGATAGTTGAATGTATTTTGGCAGTAATGGTGGGGAGTAATATTGCAAATTGATTATTGAGATCTGTCTTTTAAACTTACCGTATAATTAGAGTTTGACTCTTCATATTTCTGTGTGTATGAATTGTCTGTGTTTGCTTTGTTTTAAAATGTGATACTAAAAATACACAGAAATTGAAATTTAGTCCCACTGCAGTCCCATAATCTCCTCCTATTTTGTTCTGTTGCTAAGCCAGAAATTCACATTTACTAGATTATTATCTATTGCCATGGAAATCATTTTGTTATATTTCAATTTCACTACAGGAACAAGCAGCAGGAGCTAATGGACCATAAGAGGGAAATTTGTTGTTTAAATAATGATTATCTTTTATATTTGGCTAACATGAAAAGGGGAAAGTACGATTCTTTTGTCACACAGCATGAGAAGGTAAATGGATGAGAGTTAGAGGCAGAATTCACCTTAAGAAAATTCATGGCTGCCTTGTGAGTCAGAAATTACACGACCCACTCACAAGCTGAACTGTAAAAGGTGTCCACACCAAGCCGTGTTCCGTCAAATAACAAAGGAAATCCTCGTTGTGGGCTTGGCTCCCCAGAGGTGAGCAGTGAGATGGAGTTTGGGGTGCCACATTAGCGTCAGGGGTCGTGTGCTGTGGCTGGAAGGGGAAGCGGCAGGATTGGGCAGGCCCCCTGAAACTCAGGTCGCATTGCCCTTGGGGCCGCCTCCTCTCACCCCTGCTTTGTCGTGGGATGGGGGCAGCCCCCATGTGGGGCTGCTCTCTGCAGCTGCAGGAGATTGAATTCTCCGGACCTGGGGGCTGTCTTCTGACCACACTCCCTGCACGCCGCGGTCAGCCAGTCCGTCCTTGAAGGCTTATCTGGGAGGCGAGTCTGTCTACGTGGATCTTTTTCTCCTATGAGTATCAGGGATTTCCTGCAGTTTTGTCCTTGTGGTATCTATAATTCCCGGTATACATCAGCTTTAATCAGGCAAGTGTTCACATTTTTTAGACATATTGATGATAAAAGCCCTTTTAACGCCGTGATTTGGTTTAAGTGCTTTTTGAGTTATGTAGGTTGTATTCTGCCTCTAGCCATAGCATATCTTTTTTTTTTTTTTTTTTTGGTTCCTATCAGACTGTGGCCCTTTATAGAAAGTTAAGACTTTTCTGAATAGTATATGAGCATTTATAAGCAGACATATTTTTTAAAACTTTTTATTTTATAATGATTTCAAACTCAGAGAAACATTTTAAGAACAGGACAAAGAGCTAACATAAGTTCTTCACTCACATTCACCTGTTATTAGTATTTTACTACAGTTGCCTTATCGTATTCTCTTTCTTCTCTCTCACTTTCTCCCTCACCCTTTACTCTGATACATTCTTGTTTTGAAATTCTTTGTTCTTGTTTTGTTTGTTTTGGCTTGAGATTAAAAATTGCAAACATGATGCCCTAGTATTCCTTTGGTACTTCAGTGAGTTTTTCCTAAAAATAAGGATGTCGTTCCACAGAACCCCCATATAATAATCAAAATAGGAAATAAATATTAATGTAATATTACCGTCTGATCCACAAATCTCATTCACAATTCACCAGTTGTCCCTGTGATGTTCTTTATGAGTCCAGAATCCGGGATCACACCTTGTGTTTAGTTGCCTCGCTTTCTGGTCTCCTTCAGTCTGGAACTGTTCCTTAGTCTTTTCTCATCTTTCATGATCTTGATATTTTGGAAGAGTTCAGTCAATTCATGCTTCTCTTTTTGGTTTCATCTGATGTTTCCTCATGAATGAGTTCAGGTTATTTTGGGCAGGATTACCAAAGAAGTGATGCTATGTTCTTAGATCATCATGTTAAAAGGTGGTCAGGCTTATCTTATGTACTTTTCTTGTGCCAGCCTTGGAATTACTAAGGAATGGAAAATGACATTTAGACATTTAGAAACCAAGGTCTGGGTTCTAAAGATGCTCATTGCTACTGGAGTATCATTCTTGCTAGGTCTTCTCAGGAAATGAAATTAGGCAATATAGGTTTTATAAACTCTATCTATCTATCTATCTATCTATCTATCTATCTATCTATCTATCTATCATCTATCTATGCCTGGATCCTGTTAACCTCACATGTTTACCTGTTTGCTCATTTCCCCCTGAATATAATCAGTCTCTCAGCTATGTGAGTCATCAATGTGGCTTGGTCCTGCTATCCCCAACCAGCTGGTTGAATATTGGGTTTTGGCTTTGCTGGTGATGCCAACTACTTGCTCAGTCACAACTAAGGGGAAGGATTCCAGATGCTTCTTATGTTTCCTATTCCTATTATTATTTTTCTGTGGATATAAAGTGCTACAGTGATTCCAAAAAAAATTCAGCAGAGGAGGTAGTTGTTATGGGTATTATCATAAAAGACATTCCTAAATTAAAAATGGGATTTTCTAGTGGTTTAGCTGTTTCTTTTTTAGTTTTGTTTTTTTTAAAATGATTACTATTCTAAGATGTGAATGACAGGATTTTAGTGCTTAGCTTAAGATTCTGTTAAGGACAATAATAATAGCACTGGGATATGTGCTAGGCATTTTGATATTAAATATAGTTTCTGAATAAGAAACCATTTATATTGTTAAGGCAGATCTTTCTTTGGTTTCTTTTGGATTTATTTCTTGGTCATTCAATAGTGATAGCTATTAGCAAAAACATTTTTTCTTACGCCTTGTTTATTGGTTTGCAATAATGAGAACAGTTATTGAGTCCGATAATTTTGTGCTTTTATTTTCAAGTAACAAAGTGTTCTTATTTTGTGATGATACTAAGGAAAGGCAGTTTAAAAGCTAGTTTTAAAGGATCTGTAGCTTTGAGAGGTTATAATTTAGAAGGGAGGCATGGTGGTCAGAGGAAATGAGCCAAAGTTAAAAGCCTTTTCTGTGCCATTGAATCTGTAACCATCCTCAAAGTACTCTGCACTTTATGTCACAAAAAAGCCTCAAATCCCGTGGGTAAATGTTATCTGCAGGAACCTCATCATTTCTGAAAACAGTTCTTTTATTCTTAGAGTGTTTGAACAAGAAATACAAATAATAGTATTTTCTTCTCTTTTTGCAGGACAACATATGGATATAGGGGTTCTTCTATTTTTGAATAAGTGCTTTGTGATATAAAAAGCAAAATCAAATTTAAAATTAATGGTTAGTTAGAAACTTCAGGTGTTGGCTAAATCTCTTTTGCTTTCTTTGTGAAGCAGGGGTGTCAGTGCTCCTCTTTTCTTGTGGGGTTGTTTTATGCTTGATTTTCTTTTGGAAGATAAAAAATAATTACTTGTCAGCCAAAAGTTTATGGCAGAGACACTTTTGCAAATAGCCTTAAAGGTAGCTCTTGATTATAAATAACCTGTAAGGAGCACACAAGATGCGACTAAAGCAGTTGATGAGCAGTGAATGTGACTGTACAGAGGAGAGAAGTGAGTGAAGGCTCACTTCATTCTTGTGCTTTAAATATGTTCACATTTTCTCATGAGTCTTTTATGATTTCTGCTCTCCTTGTCCAATATAACTTTAGTTGCTTATTAGCCCATTCCTCGTCTCCTTTACTCTCTCTCTCCCTGATAAAAACTCACTCACACAAATACACATACATTCACACTTAAATTTAAATAATTGGCATGCTTAGAAGTATTCCCAGCTGGAGGCCACACAGGGCCAATGCCTAGAATTGGGTTTGTGTATACATATGTATACATACATACTTGTGTTTGTGTATACTTATGTACACACACACACACACACACACACACCCCATTTTCAAATAGTTGGCCGCTAAAAGTACTTGGCTTATTGTAGGTTTGCAGCTCACATTTGTTGAGTGAATGAATCTGAGTCCAGAAAGACAAGTAATATTAAGGACTGAAGCGACCAGAGTGAAGGAATGGGCAGAGTCTCATGGAGACATGATTTCTGCCGTGAAGATTCCTTTGTTGTAGGGACGGCTACCCCAGAATGATCAAGTATTCATATGGAGCAGTTGTTAGGTTGAGTCTGCTGCTTTACCTCACCTCTCTGAACCAAAATTTATTTCTGATTGACAGAGGGTAATTAATTGAACTATACAGAAACTTCCCTGGAAAGGGTAGATCACTCCTTAGATGAATGCAGTGATCTGGATATGGGGCCAGATATGTGTACTTTTCCCTCCTCTCGATAAAACTCTTCTTACTGCAGCTCATTTTATGTTTTGTGACAGCCAAGTAACACAGAGTAGAGTGAAATGACTTTTGTACGACAGAACCATAGCAAGCCACGCAAGACATTTGCCTTTAAAAACAACAATAAAAAGATCAAACATTCTCTCGTTACCACTTTAACATTTTACAGTTTGGAGTGGTTCTGCTAGTCCTGTCAATGAAAATTACCACTTGGCATCCTTTTGGAGTATCTAAATGTGTGGTCAGGGACCCACTTGGGCACAGGGTAGTGCTGTGAGCTCAGTTCACGATTTTCTGTACTACTTCCTGATGTGCCCGAAATGCTGAGAGCAGGGCACCGCTTCCCCTGCTACTTTTCAAATGTCAATATCTTCCTATCTTTTTCCATGTGGAGTTACATTTATTCCACTGTATAGCAGCAAGTCCACTTCTAATTCATTGAAACCATTTTCCTCCATTCAGTACTAAGCCCTCCCAAACCACTAAGACCAAAGGTTCAGGCACCCAAAAATTCTTCAAGTGGGTTATTAGGTGTACTAGAGAGCCCAACGAAAATGCATACATGTATACACCAAAAGATATACACAAGAATCTTCACAGCAGCACTCCTCCTAATAGCCCCACATGGAAACATCTCTAATGTCTACCAACAACAGTGCAATGAATACATTGTGGTATATTCATTAACTGTGGTATAGTCATTCATTGTATAGCAATGGAAACAAATGAACAACTAGTCCCGGTAGCAACATAGATGAATCTCCATCATGTTAAAGGAAACCAGACAAAAAAAGAATACATTACGTATTCAATTTATATAAAGGTTAACCACTGACAAACCTCATTTTTGGTTTGGAAACCAGGGTAGTGATTACCTTTCGGAAGGAAGAAGAGTAATGACTAAGAAGGGGCAGACTACTGTAGTCATTCATGTGGGTGGTGGTTACACAGTTATCTTCACGTTGTGATAAGTCATGCCAAATAATTGCATTGGTGCCCCTTTCTGTATGTGTTATGTTTCCATTAAAAAATTAATGTAATTGCATGTAATGTCTACTTTTTCCTGGATGCTTTTTAAGATGTTTTTCTTTGTCTTAGTTTTATGTTTGACTATAGCATGTATAGGTGTGATTTTCATTGTAATTTTCCTACTCTGGTTCACTGAGCTTTGTGAATCTGTAATTTCATGCTTTTCACCAAATTCAGAAAACATGCTGCCAATATTTTTTTTTTTTTTAAGATTTTTTATTTATTTGACAGAGAGAAACACAGCGAGAGGGGGAACACAAGCAGAGGGAAGGGTAGTGGGAGAAGCAGGCTTCCTGCTGAGCAGGGAGCCCAATGCGGGGCTCGATCCCAGGACCCTGGGATCATGACCCGAGCCGAAGGCAGATGCCCAACGACTGAGCCACCCAGGCACCCCTAATATTTTTTTTTTAAATTAGACTTAAAGAAAGTAGAGGGACCCTCACCTCCACTTTTGCATACCTTCAGGAAAAGACGGCAGCATATATGCATTACTAGTTTTAAGCGTATACTTCATTTTATATTATAGGTCAGCATCTCAAATTCGCAGGTTCCTGCCTCCCAGCTGGCGCTGTAAACTGAACCAGTTTTCCCATTTGTTCTAAGTTCTTGTCTAGCCTTGTCAACTCTGAAGCCACTAACAACTAACCAGTATATACCCTTAGCTCAGGCTATGCCTCCTAAAGTTCTTCGCAGTGGAAGGCTTTCTCTTTACCATTGTGTTTCGGGGCCACTGAAGAGTGGTGGTGTTGTATAGTGACCACTTACACCTGGCTTTTGCCGGCTTGGTACAGGTCCTTCTGTGCATGAAAAAGACTCACCCTTTTTTCTCTTCTATTAACTGGCCAGAGGGAACCCCTTGTGATGCCAGTTTATGTGGATTGAGGGAGAAGCGCTGAAGGATTAGGGGTGGGAGCTATAGTAGTCTGGGTCATCTGCGTATTCAGTTTAGCTGTGGCCATGTTCCCAGTCTTCGAGGGAGTGGACTGCTTTCGCGCCCGTCTAGTTGTATGGTTTGGTGAATCAGAGAAAAGCGGTTTATGATGGTGGTTTGGTTATTCGCCTAGTCACTTGGTGTCCTGTGGTCATGTGTTCCAGCTCTACCAGGGGCCACTAGCAAATCAGGAGAGCAATCTTAACAAGGTCCCCAAGAACCACATGTGATTAGCGCTGACACATTGCTCTATGACACTGACTATGCAGTTGTACGGCAGCCATTTCTCAAGGAACCTTCTGGTTATAAAGCACTTGCACGTGTTTTCTCTCATAGGACTGGGTATCTTTCTGCCGGCCTCCAGGGCTACAGATGTAAAAGGCCCAACATGAAATGGAGATTACATGGAGGACCTGGCTATTCTGGTGGCTCTGCAGCCCATGGCACAACTACTACTGCTGCTGCTATTGCTGCTGCTGCTACTACTACTACTACTACTACTATTACTACTACTACTACTACTACTACTACTACTATTACTGCTGCTGCTGCTACTACTACTACTGCTGCTACTACTATTACTGCTGCTGCTGCTACTACTACTACTGCTGCTACTATTACTACTTCTCCTCCTTCTCCTCCTCTTCCTCCTCTCTTTTTCCCCTTCTCCTCCTCCTCCTTCTTCCTCCTTCTCTTTCTCTCCCCCCTTCTCTCCTCCTCCTTCTCCTCACCCTCCTCTTCCCCCTCCTTCTTCTTCCCCTCCTTCTCCTTCTTCTCTGCCTTCTCCTTCTTCATCTTGAACTAGAATTTAATGTTGGGGAAGGAGGATGCTTAGGGGGTAGCATTTGGCAAGGGGACACATTGGCTCTGTTTTTGGGCTAGCAGATGCAGAAGCAGGCAGTGCAGGGCCCGACAGACAGGTGTGTAGCCCAGGTGGCTCAGGTGCAGGTATTTGTACAAGCTGTGGTGACTTATGGTACCATCCAAGTGCACAAAGCTGGGTTAACAGCCAGGAGGTGGGCCCATGGGTGGCCAGCCAATGCTGCCTGGACCAACTCATTCACCCATCATTTTTTCTCTTGAAGTGGGTTAGGGTGCTGGCCCCTGGGAAGCAGACCTGGCACCAATGACCTGGGTCTGGGGCTGCTATTGGTTCACCAGTTGCCCGATGGTCTTGATGCCACCAGTCACTTGCTCTGCTGTGTGCCTGTGGTGGTTGGGACTCACCCAGACCACTACAATCTTGAGTGAGATTAGTTCCAGCTCCCCATTCTCCAGCTGCCAAAGCACCTGTTATGTGCTGTCACTGCCAATACCGAAGTTAAGTGCGTGCAGAGGAGAAAAGAGCTTCTGCCAGATCTTGCACTAGTGCCATTAGCCGGACCCAGGAGTCCCTGATGAAGATGACTTTGTGTTCCTTATCTTTGCTGTGGGCTTTGAACCAATGTGCAGGGACATCCAGTGTCCATTGCCCTGCATGTGCTACACTGGCAGGGACTTGCCAGTGCCTTCTCCTCTTCATTTATCTTTGTGCTACAGCTCGTGCTGGATCCAACATCTTTTTTAAAGGCACATTGCCATATTTGAAAGAACATAAGCAGTAGAAATCCAAGATTTGGGTAACAGTTGAGATTAGAACACCAACCACTTGGCTCTCTTCCTCTCCATTTGGGTCTCTGCTCAAATGTCATTTTGGCTCCCAAACCAGAAACATTAAGAGTAGAGGTTGAGGGAATTTTAGGTCTCCACCTTTAAGGCACAGTAACTCCACCAATGGCTTAAACTGTAGCTCAGTATGATAGCTGTGACTCTTGGGAAGGAGCTAGTGAGGGTTTATGGGGGGAGGAGGAAGGCTTTGTGCCACACCCTCCACTCCAGATGCACATAGGTGGAAATCCTAGAGGGATATAAGCGCTCTCTGACCCCAAGACACGTTAGACCACATTTTCTCCCTTCTTTCCTCTTTGAAACCATTGATAATCACTTCTTACAAGTTTTTTTTTTTTTTTTTTTTTTTTTGTATGAGAGCATAGTAAATCATGGACCATGGAGTAGACAGAAGTCAGCTTGCCCTTAATGTGATGAACCTGTGCCTTTGGCCTTAGAACGTTTGCTGTACATGAGAATGTACAGCAAATAGCACTAGAGAACAGCATCTGTAGTTACCATTAACCAAAGGATCCCAGTGATGACTTTATAAACTGAGTAATATTTTAATACAGAAACAGTTTTTACCTGCTTCAGAATTGATTATAAAAAATATCTCTTTAAAAAGATTATCATCTCTTTAGCCACTTTCACTTCCATCTTTGTGGATAAGATGCCCTTTCTCCTGTTCAGAGATGTCTATACACCTGTTTTCTAGGTCTTCTCTTTCCCCAACTCCTTAGGCCTTTTTTCCATTAATTACTTATTGCTTTTTGAACTAGCCCCTCTTCCCTGATTGCTTTTCTGAGCTTTTGAACATGTTCAAGTTTTTCTCAAGTCAAAACACAAAGACAAATGTGCTCAGACCCTCCCTTAATTCTGAGCTCACTGCTTGATCATTCTTTTATTCACAAGTAGGACTCTAGAAACAAGCCTGTCTACCTGGTCTCTCTACTTCCTTACCTCCGCTGTGTTGTACAGGCTTCTGCGATCTTGGTTGTTCATATCACCCTGCTGGGAGGGTCATCAGTCTCTGACTTGCCAGATGTTATCAGTCTCTGACTTGCTAAACGTTGAAGGTTATCAGTCTCTGACTTGCCAAATGGTAAATGTTTTTCAGTGCTTCTTTGAAACTACTCTTATTACTTGATTCTATTGAATGTTAGTTCATCAAAACGTTCTTCTCTTTTGGTTTCTGGGACTCTACCCTTTATGAGTTTTTTTCCTTCATATCTGGCTACCCCCTGTTAGTGAACTTGCTCTCTACCCTTTCTCTCCTTTTTGGTGTCCTTAGTGTTCTTCCTTGGACGGCTGGCTCTTACCACGCTATAGCTTCCCCTGAGTAGTCAGAACCCCTCCTAAGGATCAGCAGCCAATTATTTTTTTTTTTTTTTAAAGATTTTATTTATTGGACAGAGAGAAACACAGCGAGAGAGGGAACACAAGCAGAGGGAATGGAAGCGGGAGAAGCAGGCTTCCTGCCGAGCAGGGAGCCCGATGCGGGGCTCGATCCAGGACCCTGGGATCATGACCTAGGCCGAAGGCAGACGCTTAACGACTGAGGCCACCCAGGCGCCCCTCAGCAGCCAATTATTATGCCAGTTATATACTAATAACTCCAAACTCTCAAGCTTCAGCTTCATCCTTTTTCCTGATATCCAGTTGCTTCCCAGATATTCCATTAAATATCCTGGAAGATAGAAGAAAATAAATGGAAGAATATCTAAGAATGAGATGATAGACACATGTGATGATAACAGAGCCGTTCCTCCTCCTCTGTTTGCTCTTTTGGTGTGTGGTAACAACCTTGACTCCATTTCTCAGCCTAGAATGTCAGTAAGCATTTCAGCCTTCTGTTTAGCCCACAATAGCACAACCAGCACGGTCCCTGTCTTATCCCAGGCATGCAGTGTTATGTTTGGATGAATGAATGAATACATGACTTCTTCTCCTCCATCCCTTATGTCCATTCAGTCATCAAGTTCTGTCGCTTCTACGTGGCTTTCTTCTTTGAACTTTTCTGTCCTATTCCTCTCCATTCTTGCTCTTCTGGACCAGGCTGTCATCTTCTCTCACCCTTGCTATTTCAAAAGCCTGACTTTGGCCTCATCACTCTAGTCTAATTTCCTCCCTCCACTTCATCATCTCCACTCTTACTGTCTAATTGAAGCCAACATGTAGCTTACGTATTCTATTAACCACATTAAAAAAAAACCGAACAACTAAAAGAGGTGCTAGTGATTTTAATAATGCATTTTATTTGATCCAGTATATCCAAAATATTATTTCAAAATGTGGCCCTAATCAAATTTCAAAGTTCTCAACCTATATATACCCTATTCTCTTTGTCTGGAAGCCTCTGATCCTTCTGTTGAACAAACTTGTTCATATGGTATCAGCCCAAATGCTGTTTCTTTCCTGAATCCTGCCTTGAGTTATTTTGTCAAATTTCTTATACTTTTGGCTTTCAAGTTTTTTAGGCCATATCAAGTAAGAGGGATATTTTGCATTGTGACCAAGATGTATGCATATGTGTGTGTATCTTCCCATATTTTTGTGTATAGCTGTACTGAAATCTCCGTGTCTATTTCTAAATTTATAGCTATGAGAAACTGGAACAGAAGTTCAAAATTGTTTTATTTCATGATGTATACATAAGTCTGTTACTGCATTTACCAGGTTGCACTATTTTTTTTTTTTTTTTGCATATAACTCCTTCCTAGACTCTATATTAATTAATTAATTAATTATGGTGACAAGTCCAGTGCCTGGTCAATGTGTGCACTCAGTGTATATTTATTAACTGACTCAAGTCCAGAAGGGCTGTTCACATGGGTTCAAAGACATCATTTTAACCATCAATATTAATTAGCTACAACAGTTTGTGCAGTGTTGTCTCAACCCTGGCTGACTGAAATACAAACACTGGGTGACAGAAAGGTTTTCTTTATTCCCAGATCTACTTATATCTGAATGAGGAGCTCAGATTCGTTCTCTTATTCTGGCAACATGGATAATGGATAGCAGGGAGAACTTGATGCTTTTCACTTAGAATCAACTCAAATACTGAGAGAAACACATTCTGTTACTTTTTATGAAGGGAGCTGAGGTTTGTACTCTGAGGTTAGCAATTTATGCCTGGTATTTAAAAAAATTTCTGATGACATGATACAATCCCAGAGTATATCAGAGATAAGCCAGATGGCTCATTTCTAGACCAGTTTTACTGCTAATTAAAGGGCTAATTTTTCTCTCACAAACTCAAGAGTGTGAATATATTTATTGTCAAAATACTCAATAGCTGGACAAGCTAAATTGGTTCACGAAAACCTAATTGGGTATTTTCCATCTTGCAAAACTCTGGTGCTTATATTTAAGAGATCCTGGGGAAGAGCTGTTAGTGAAGCTATTGATTACAAGTCTGCTGTGTTTTAATAGCGGTGTATTAACTCAAGAAGTTGGGTTTCAAGGGACTAAAATTTTAAAGAAAAATAACCATCTCAACAGTTAGAACTAGTCCTTTCACTTCCACTCAGGTGAATAGTTTTGCTTTTATTACATTTTAACTGTTGCTGTCAGTCTGTGTGAAGGGACCCACATGACAAGACTGCTCTTACTCTGACAAAAGATCATTATCTGGCTGGAGCATATTCTAGGAGTCAATAAATATATAATATGCTACTTCAGATTCTTTGAAGATATTAAGTAAAATCTCATTTTGGATGTAGGAGGTGTTTCTTCATAAATATTTAAAACTCTATTGGCAGGGCCTCAGTGTGACAGCTAATAAATACACCATCGAATAAGTGTTAACAAAAAGACATATTACAGTGAAGTGCCTTCCAATTATTTAGGTGAAATAATAAAGTATCACCTTTTCCTAACAAATTAGCGATGATTTAATTCCTTCATGTTAATTGATGTTGAGCAATACACACAGCAAAGTTTTTGATGGAGCTATTTTTACTCTCTCTTAGTAATTTACTTAGGATTTTTATTCAGATAATTCATAATACTAAATTATGTTCAGAGAAGAGTTGCCACTTGGAATATATGTGGATTTTGTTTTTTACTTAAACTTCATGTATATGTATGAATGCTGTTACGAATGTTAGGAAATATTTAACCAAGGTCCTGACTTAGAAAGTTGCCTCTCATCTAAAAATTTCAAACTTGAACTGACTTGCTACTTTTTTTTACTTTTTAAAATGATACCTCTAGGGGCACCTGGGTGGCTCAGTGGGTTAAAGCCTCTGCCTTGGGCTCAGATCTCGGGGTCCTGGGATCGAGCGCTGCATCTGGCTCTCTGCTCGAGGGGAGCTTGCTTCCCCCTCTCTCTCTGCCTGCCTTTCTGCCTACATGTGATCTCTCTCTCTCTCTCTCTCTGTCAAATAAATAAATAAATAAAAACTTAAAAATAATAAAATGAGTTCCTCTTTATTCAATGAGCAAATAGTTTGCATTTACATGTTAAACGATTTTGTTATTTAGAGTTGATAATATGTATCATTTTGATATCTCTGGAATTTTCTGTCTTGAAGTTGAAAGCCTTCAGATAGATATTGTTACTATTAACTATTATTATTTGAGAAAATGATTGGCATTTCCACCTGCCTTTCAGCATGGTTACCTTCCACTATATTCACATGCTAAGGGAACTTTGTTTTTGGCTCAGTGAAATATCAATGGTGTTTTTCAGAGGTGCAGCCATCTAATGTGAAATTGTTGTAGGTGCAATGTTATGAAATTTTAATTCACCTTGTAACTATCATGGCCTATCTTGCCATTGTAAAATGACTTGTATTTAAATACCTATAACAACTATAATCCTGGAAAATGAAATAATAATTCATATACTCTCATTAGTAAGTTCTTTGACTAGACTATAAATTTTCATTTCCCTATCAATTTAAGTGGGAAGCTGACATTGTACATGGTCTCTCTTATCTCTAATATGACTTTTTTTTTTTACTGTAAGGTTTATGAGAAGCTTTCAGCGATATTTTGTTTTTTAATTCTGGTCTTGTCTTACTGTGTACAACATGCCACATATCTTATTCTTCAGCTAATAAACAGCTCATATTCTACTGTCTCATTAGCCTTTCAGTAAATGGGATTCAAAATGATCTCATTAGCCTTTTGATAAATATCATTTTAATTAAATATGCATAAATATGGAAAGATCTGTATAACAATGTCTTTAGTAATTACGATGTATTTTATATTATTTTGGATTATTATGGAATTGTGTACCTATTTCTATGCCGAATAATTACACCATTAGGAGCCTATACTAACCTGTGTTTTTGTGTTTATAAAGATCACAAGTTTATCAAGTAGGTGGCTTGAATTAATTTGATTTCACCTTTATCACAGTGCTAATACAATTGATAGTATAAGTTCGCCTGTGCCAAGAGGTAAAGAACTCAGGTTTAATAATTGCTGATTCAGAAAATTGATTTGTTGCTTGCAGTATTTTCTTAAATATAGATTCTGTAATACAATTGACTATTGTAAAAACTCTTTTACTTCTTCAGTAAACTCATATTTATGATATTCCACAGGTATTGGTTACGAAAGGAACTTGAGAGATAGAAAGACCTAACTTGGATCTTATATTTGCCATTTAGTATCACAGTGCTTTTGGTGATTATGATAATAATGCCTGCCTCAAAGGATCATTTTTTGAGAAATAACTGAGATAAGAAGATGTATTAAATATACTAAGTACTAGTAGTTTTATTATTATTATTATTTTTTAAGATTTTATTTATTTATTTGACAGAGAGAGATCACAAGTAGGCAGAGAGGCAGGCAGAGAGAGAAGGAAGCAGGCTCCCTGCTGAGCAGAGAGCCCGATGTGGGGCTCGATCCCAGGACCCTGGGATCATGACCTGAGCTGAAGGCAGAGGCTTTAACCCACTGAGCCACCCAGGCGCCCCTAACTACTAGTAGTTTTATTATTATGATAATAAAAGTCATGAGCTTTTTTTCCTTAAATATATTTCATTTTTCTGGAAATTTTCTTGATCAGTATTTGCATTGTGACAATTACAAAAAGTGGATAAGTATACCACTGTAAACTTTTTTTTGGATCTCTTGAAGGCCAATGTAATCAGTACCCTGAAAAACATTACATAGTTCACATCTAATAAAGTTGAATTTAATTTGCATGGTTTCAACTGGTATAAGATAACTGTCATGCAAATTTGCTTGTTTCCTGTTATATAATTATTTTATAATTGTTCTGTATTATCTGTCAAAGTAATTGTAAACAAAAATTGTTTAGAAATTATTTTTCAGCTTCCTCTTACATATCTAAAAATAGGTAAAAATAATTTTTTTCAACCACCATGTCTATTTAGTAAATGTTTGCTGGATTTTAACCTGATACACTTTTTTTTTAACCTGATACGCTTTTTAAAATTTATTTTTATTTAATTTTATTTTTAATTTAAATTTTGTTAATTAACAAACAGAGCGATATTGGTTTCTGGAATAGAAATCAGTGATTCGTCACTTATACATAACACCCAATACTCATCACAAGGGCCCTCTCTAATGCCCATCACCCATCTAGCCCATTCCCCACCTACTTCTCTCCATCAACCCTCAGTTTGTTCTCTGTCATCACCAGTCACTTATGGCTTGTTTGCCTCTCTCCTTTTATTCTTTTTCCCCTTCCCATATGCTCATCTGTTTTCTTTCTTAATTCCATATATGAGTGAGCTCACATGGTATTTGTCTTTCTCTGACTGACTTATTTCACTTACAATACGCTCTAGTTCTATCCATGTCATTGCAAATGGCAAGATTTCATTCTTTTTGGTGGCTGAGTAATACTCCGTTGTATATATATACCACATCTTCTTTATCCATTCATCAATCGAGGGACATTTGGGCTTTCTCCATAGTTTGGCTCTTGTTGATAATGCTGCTATAAACATTGGGGTGCACATACCCCTTCAAATCTGTATTTTTGCATCCTTTGAGTAAATACCTAGGAGTGTAAT
>CM053614.1:31166880-31181344 GCA_028646535.1 Procyon lotor
AGTTTGTTCTCTGTCATCACCAGTCACTTATGGCTTGTTTGCCTCTCTCCTTTTATTCTTTTTCCCGTTCCATATGCTCATCTGTTTTCTTTCTTAATTCCACATATGAGTGAGCTCACATGGTATTTGTCTTTCTCTGACTGACTTATTTCACTTACAATACACTCTAGTTCTATCCATGTCATTGCAAATGGCAAGATTTCATTCTTTTTGGTGGCTGAGTAATACTCCGTTGTATATATATACCACATCTTCTTTATCCATTCATCAATCGAGGGACATTTGGGCTTTCTCCATAGTTTGGCTCTTGTTGATAATGCTGCTATAAACATTGGGGTGCACATACCCCTTCAAATCTGTATTTTTGCATCCTTTGAGTAAATACCTAGGAGTGTAATTGCTAGATTATAGGGTAGTTCTATTTTAAACTTCTTGAGGAACTTCCTGGGGCGCCTGGGTGGCTCAGTGGGTTAAAGCCACTGCCTTCGGCTCAGGTCATGATCTCAGGGTCCTGGGATCGAGCCCCGCATAAGGCTGTCTGCTCAGCGGGGAACCTGCTTCCCCCTCTCTCTCTGCCTGCCTCTCTGCCTACTTGTGATCTCTCTCTCTCTGTCGAATAAATAAATAAAATCTTAAAAAAAAAAAACTTCTTGAGGAACTTCCATACTGTTCTCCAGAGTGGCTACACCAGTTTACATTCCCACCAACCAGAGGGTCCCTCCTTTTTCCCACTTATTCACCAATATCTGTTGCTTCTTGTGTGGTCTTGTGTGGTTAATTTTAGCCATTCTGACAGGTGTGAGGTGGTATCTCATCATGGTTTTGATTTGTGTTTCCCTAACGATCAGTGATGTTGAGAATCTTTTCATGTGTCTGTTAGCTATCTGGATGTCTTCTTTGGAAAAGTGTCTATTCACGTCTTCTGCCCATTTCTTAACTGGAGTATTTGGTTTTGGGATATTGAGTTTGGTAAGTTCTTTATAGATTTTGCATACTAACCTTTTATTGGATATGTCAATTGAAAATATCTTCTCCCATCACTAGGCTGCATTTTAGTTTTGTTGATTGTTTCCTTCAATATGCAGAAGCTTTTTATCTTGATGAAGTCCCAATAGTTCATTTTTGCTTCTGTTTCCCTTGCCTCCAGTGACGTGTCTAGTAAGAAGTTGCTCTGGCTGAGGTCAGAGAGGTTGCTGCCTGTGTTCTTCTCTAGGATTTTGATGATTTCCTATCTCACATTTAGGTCTTTCATCCATTTTGAATTTATTTTTGTGTATGGTGTAAGACAGTGGTCCAGTTTCATTCTTCTGCATGTGGCTGTCCAATTTTCCCAACACCATTTGTTGAAGAGACTTTCTTTTTTCCATTGGATATTCTTTCCTGCTTTGTCAAAGATTAGTTGACCATATAGTTGAGGGACCATTTCTGTGCTCTCTATTCTGTTCCATTGATCTGTGTTTTTGTGCCAGTCCCATACCATGTTGATGACTACATTTTCATAATATACCTTGAAATCTAGAATTGTGTTGCTTCCAGTTTTGTTTTTCTTTTTCAGAATTGCTTTGGCCATTTGTAGTCTTTTATGGTTCCATACAGATTTTAAGATTGTTCGTTCTAGCTCTGTGAAAAATGCTGGTGGTGTTTTGATAGCGATTGCATTAAATGTGTAGATTGCTTTAGGCAATATAGACAATTTAACAATGTTTGTTCTTATAATTCGTGAGCATGGAATGCTTTTCCATTTCTTTGTGTTCTCATCAATTTCCTTCATAAGTGTTTTGTTGTTTTCAGAGTATGAATCTTTTACCTCTTCAGTTAGGTTTATTCCTAAGGAGCTTACTGTTTTTGGTGCAATTATAAATGAGATTGATTTTTAAAATTTCTTTTTCTACTGCTTTGTTATTGGTGCATAGAAATGCACCATTTAGATTTAGGGTACCTGGGTGGCTCAGCTGGTTAAGTGGCTGCCTTCAGCTCAGGACGTGATCTCGGTCCTGGGATCAAACCCCCTTGTTGGGCTTCACACTTCTCCCATGTTGGGCTCTGCTTTTCCCTCTTCCTCTGCCAACTCCCACCCCCCCATGTACTCACACATGTGTGCATGTGTGCTCTCGCTCTCTCAAGTACATATATAAAACCTTAAAAAATGAATAGCAGTGAGAACAATTTGATGTTTTTCACTTAGAATCAATTCAAATACTGTAGGGAAACACATTCTGTTACTTTTTATGAAGGGAGCTGAAGTTTGTACTTTGAAGTTAGCAATTTATGCTGGGTGTTTAGAAAAATTTCTTTTTTTTTTTAAATTAAAGATTTTATTTCTTTATTCATTTATTAGACAGAGAGAAAGAGATCACAAGTAGGCAGAGAGGGAGGCAGAGAGAGAGGGGGAGGCAGTCTCCCTGCTGAGCAGAGAGCCTGATGCGGGGCTCGATCCCAGGACCCTGAGGTCATGACCTGAGCTGAAGGCAGAGGCTTTAACCCACTGAGCCACCCAGGCGCCCCTAGAAAAATTTCTTTATCCAGCAAGTCTGTCACTAAAAATAGGAGAGACAAAGCATTTCCTAGACAAACAATAACCTGATGCACTTTTGATGGGTTCTATTTCCCTTGATATTATTTTATTTTTTAAGATTTTGTTTATTTATTTGGCAGAGAGAGAGATCACAAGTAGGCAGAGAGGCAGGCAGAGAGAGAGGGGGAAGCAGGCTCCCCGCCGAGCAGAGAGCCCGATGTGGGGCTCGATCCCAGGACCCTGAGATCATGACCTGAGCCGAAGGCAGAGGCTTTAACCCACTGAGCCACCCAGGTGCCCCTATTTCCCTTGATTTTAAAAGAAAAATGGATAAATAAAATAATTATTCATGGAACAGTAATAAAATCAATTATGGTACAGTCATAGTATACATAGTATTATGATGTTAAGACATTTATATATGTGCATATGAAATGATATATGCATAGAAAAAATTATATTAGGATTCATAGCAAATTATTGATAGAATTACTTCTACAGTAGGGATTGGAGCAGTGTAATTCTTGAGTGTATATCAAATAGAGTTTCATGATTGCAAGCAACCTAAACTGAGAGATGATCTAAGTAAAAAAAGAGGAATTTATTAAAGTTTGCCTGTATCACACCATTGAAAACTGAGTTGAATAAGTAGGCCTCAGGAAGCACAGACTTAGAAACAGCTCAAAGAGTTAAGTGGCAGTAATTTGTGAGTAGTTTCAATGGCAGGAATGGGATTTGAAGACTTCTGTAACTGATAGCCCTAGTAGAATGACATAAAATGGGGGCAGGGTGGTGGGGCGGTGGATGGCAGTTCCCCAAAGGAAAGGGTACTGTTTATGAAAAGCATCAGAGATTTCTACTATAGAAGGATGTTTTCCTTTGTATTTTATATGTCTTTTTAAAAAAATAGCTTTGTTGTGATTTAATCCATACACCATATGATTCAACCATTTTGAGGTATATAATTAAATGGCATAGTATTAGTCACAAAATTATACATTCATCAGTACAGTCAAGTTTAGAATACTTTCCTTACTCCAAGAAGGAACCCCATAGCCCTTAGCCATCACCTCCAAACCGTTTCTCTGCTCTCAGCCTCTAGTAGCCACTAACCTGCTATCCGTCTCTACAGATTTCCACATTTTGAACATTACGAATTAATGGAATTATACGATATGTAGTTCTTTGTGACTGACTTCCTTCCCTTAGCACAGTATTTTCAAGGTTCATGAGGTTATAGCATATATCAGTAATTTATTCCTTTTTATGGCTGGATAATATTATTCCATTATAGGGATATACCACATCTTATTTATCCCCTCATCAGTTAGTGGACATTTGGATTGTTTCCACCTTTTGGCTATTAGGAACAATGCTGCTATGAACCTTCAGCTACAAATTTTTGTTTGGTTACCTGTTCTCAGTTCTCTTGGCTTATAGTTAGATGTGATATTGCTGGATTGTGTGGTAACACTATGTTTAAGCATTTGAGGAGCCGTCAAACCATTTTTCAGAAGTCCTACACCATTTACGGTCTCACCAGCAGTGTCGGGAGGTTTCTGTTTCTCCACGTCATTATTAATAGGTTCAATGTCGTTTTGATTATAGCCATCCTAGTAGTGGGTGAGAAGTAGTATCTCATTGTGATTTTGATTTGCATTTATCTGGCGGCTAATGATGTTGAATGTCTTCTATGTCTGACTGTTTATATAGATATAAATATGCATATATTTATATATATAGTGTGTATATATGTATATAATGTTTAAAAGTAAAAACATCAGATTTTTTTCTTTTTTTTCCTTACCATTACTTTTCATTCTTTATAATTTTGGGTGAATGTTTAACACAGAGTTAGTTACGCATAATTTTTCTGTGAGCTGAGTATTATGATATTAAAAATAAAAGGAACTCTGAGAAGGTAAGTAATTTGCTCAAGATCACAGACCTTGTAAGCCACCTAGGATCTGAACCTAGGCCATTTGAAATCCAGTGCCTGGTTTCTTAAACACAGGACTGTAATGTGTATTAAATCACGTGTGTTCTCAAGTTCACTCTATCGTTGTTGTTAGTTTGTTTTGCCTGCCTTTATAATTTTACAGAAATAAAAACTCTTAAATTTCAAAGGGATCTCACAGTTCATCAAGTGTCACCTCTACCCAGTGTAGGTAATCTATCCATAGGTTTGCTAAGGTTTGGTTGTTGAGCCAGGATTGTCTCAACCTACATCAGAATCCACTCAGTTGTTAAAATTGCATATTTCCACGCTTTGCCCCTGACTTCATAAATATGCCAGTTGAGTCCTGGGCCTTGGAAACAAAATTTTAAGTGGAGCAGAAGCACCACTTCTTTGGTGGCAGGTACCTCACCATCTCACAAGGGCATTATTTTGTCTGATGCTTTTCATGTTTCCTGGTAGCTTTTATCACTGGATCTGCCTCTACTCTATAGTAACACTCGATAGGCCTGTTCTCTTTGATGCTCGGCAAACATGGCTCTCGCATGCTGATAGAGAGGCCTTTTTGTCTGTCGTTCCCATCCCGGGAGTTCTGCCGAGTTAATCCTTCAGTTAAGAATCTCTTGCTCAGCACCTCCTGAATAGGTGGAGGACGGCCCTGCTGTGCATGACCTCTGCTACAAAAGAGACAAGACTCTGGGAGGAATTTTAAGCATTAACCAAGAGTATTCAAGACTATTTAAGCAGGATAGCATCTTTGAATGTACCTGATGTGAAAATTTCATGTTTTCTTTTCTCTGAAGACAGAAGTGTAGTCTTAGTGGTAATAATTTTACCTGGTTTCACGTAAGATGTTTTCCGAACAATGTGATAGCTACAGCTAATATCGGATGCAGTGTCCAGTGTCTCTGCACAGACAATAACCCCTACGCTTTGTTTTCTCACTTGGGTTACCATGCTAGGAGAGAATACCATTAAAGGGTCAGACTCATGTGTTCAGGCTCTATTAGCTTTTGATTTATGACCCAAGCCATTTCACTTACGTCTTTACTTGTCTGACTCTCAGGATTTGACTGTCCTTTGGTTTTACCTTGATGAGAACTGTATGGATTGCTTTCTTGCCTTAATACTGTGAACAGTGCAAGGAGCCTTATGATAACTTGTACATCAGATGAGCTGTGATTGTTAGATAAAAGGATGCTAATAATGTGGAGATAGCATGGATTTGGAAAGGCTAATTTTGTAGAATTGCTAAGTTCTGTTCTTTTTTTTTTTTCCAAAGTTGGATTTTTTTTTCAACTTGAGAACTAGCTTATCACCTCATTCTATAGCTTTTTCTCAGGCATTTTCCTAGAATGCCATTCTTTCCTATTTCTTTACCGTCATCAGCCTAGTCCAGGACCTTAGCAGCTGCAGAACGATCAATAGTAGGAAAGGTTAAAAAGGTCAGTTGTGAATTTATTACGCAAGTATTCTCTTGATTTATGCAAATGCATTGTCAACAGATTACCAATTTGCATTATTCAGTATTCATTTACAGGCACTTATGACACTGTCAAACTCAAGCATGTGAGCAATTTTTAAAGACTGGCTTGTGCTTGGATAGTTCAAAGCAGTTTCCATTAAATAATTTGAAGTGACTACGATGAGGGTTTGGTTTTTTTTTTCAGGAACTGAATGGGGTCTTTACTGAAGATGAAAGTGGAAAGGGTCAGAGCAAATCTAGAATCAGAAAGAGGTGCTTGGCATTTTTTCCCTCCGTGATTAACAAAGCAGGAACGGGAAAGCAATTTGAAGCTTTGATTTGATTCAAAACAGTGTTTTCTAAAACATAAGTCGTTCTTGTCCTTAACTTAAAAATAGGTTCATTTAAATCACTGATGTATTTCCCCATGTTCTTCATTCATTCTTAGGAGGCGGATGATTTATGAACTACTGCGCTCAGCAGAGGAGAAATTAATTTGGCACCAAATATGTAGAATCATATCTTTTTTCTTTTCTATTCTTTTTTTTTTTTAATAAGAATTCATTGTATCCTCATCACCCCATCCTTGAAGGCATTTTCCTTTAGTTCATAATCTTCACTAACCTATTTATATCCTGTAGGAACTTAAAAGCATTAGCAAAGGTTATAACTGAAGTTGTCAAGAAAAATAGATGAATTAAAATCTACCCCAGGGCAGTTTTGCACGTGGCAGAATCTGGAGCAGCTAAGGACCAGGAAAGGAGATCCTGACTGTATTGCCTCTTTTCCACTTTGTCTTACCTGGCAGCATTGAAAGACCATTTTCTCTCCTTTCCTCAGTGTTTTTCTCAATTTTACATTTTTACCACCTGGTATTTGCCCGGTATATTTACAAACATTATCTCATCCAGTTTTTGAAAGAGGGCTCCTGGGCTGTTGGGATCAGCCTTTATGCCCGCAGGCCATACCCCTGGACCTCTATTATACTAACTTTCCTGACCATCTCTAATATTTTTTCTTTTTCACAGAAAATGTGTTTTTTTCCTTTCCCTGGCATATAATTTCAGAGAAATTTAAGAAATACTCATTTATAATTTTCTTTTTCCCCATCTAATGCCACTTTTCAGTGTTTGGCATAAATCACTTAATCCTCTATAATGAAAAAAGTAGGTGATTCTGTAGGTCCCTTCCCCTCCAACAAGTAACAAAACAGAGGAAATCAACACTTGATTTTCACTGTCACCCTGACTAGTCATTTACTTTATCTGTGTAGATTTATGCTTATTTGTGAGAATATGATCTCACAGCACTTGAAACAGGAAAATGAAACCGATCAGAAATTCTGACTGTTCAGGCTTTTCTTTCTCTGTTTTGTTTCCCTAGTGTAGAACTAGTATCTCTTAATGTCCTTGCTCATGCATAGTGTTCCTGACCTCTTGGGCAGACTGGGAGGAAAGGGGATGGCTATTAGAGCTTTAATTTCCTTAGATAATTCTCATATTCCTCCCCCCCAACCTCCTATTAACAGCTTGCATTAGTATGGGACATTTGTTATAATTGGTGGTGAGCAAATACTGATACATTAGTATCAACTCAAGTCTATAGTTTACATTAGGGTTCAGTCTTCGTGTTGTACAGTTTTATGGATTTTGGCAAATGCCTAATGTCATATATCTGCCGTTATAGTATCATACCTTGCTGCCCTAAAAATTACCTATACTCTACCTATTCTTCCCTCTCTCCTTCCCAGCCCACTTCCCCACCTTGTGAACCCCTGTAACCACCAGTCTTTTTGCTGCCTCTATAGTTTTGCCATTTCTAGAATGTCACTTACTTGGGATCATATAGTAGGTAGCCTTTTCAGATTGGCTTCTTTCACTTAGTAATAGACATTTAAGATTCCTTTGTGTTTTTTTATATCCTGAGAGCTCATTTCTATTTATCACTGAATAACATTTCATTATATTGATATACCACAATTTGTTTATCCATTCCCCTGTTGGAGACTATCTGGTTTTTTCTAAGTTTTGGCACTTATGAATAAACCGATAAAACATTTTTGTGCAGGATTTTGCATAGACATATGTTTTGAACACATTTAGGCAAATACAAGGATTGTTTATACCTATTTAACACTTCAGAAAATTAGAATGCTTATGAATATATTAGAGCCTTAAAATATTCCATATCAAAGATAGAAGGCATGCTCATTAAAATGATTATATGTGTTTGGTTCTGAAATATACATTGTGAACAATGGAAACCTTTTAGAGATAATGAGGAAATCAGTTAATTTTTGAATTTTTGGAATTGAGAGTGTTTGTATTTTATATGAAGAGTTATCATAGAAGTAAAAAGAGGCCAAAATACCTCTTTTCAGAGCGGTATTCTAGATTGACATTCATAATTTTTGGTAGTGTTTCTGTGTGTTGAATATGTTACTTCTATATTTTATGAATCCAATCCCTCCCTTACTCTCAAAAGACTAAAATCTGGGAAGTCTAGAAAAAAACAAACAAAAAGACTTGTTCTCATCCCAGCATTGTTGTTTTTAAATCTCTTGGATAGTCCTTCACTAACAATGTGAACGTACTCTCAGTGTGCGGGGGGCCATAGCACTTAATAAAAAAGACAGTTTCTGCCCTCATGGGGCTTACATTTTAAAGGAAGAAACCAATAAATAGAATTCACTGTGCATCACATATTTACAAGCAGTCACGGAACGTATAAAGCAGGTATGAGGGAGGAAGAGTCACTGGTGGCTTTGGGGTTGTCTCACTGCCCACAGAGCTGTTGGGAATTAGACATGACCTGGTTCTGAAGAAAAAGGGAAGTAAGGGCAAAATAAGAAGAGTTCTGCTAAATGCTGGGACTGTAAACATGTAAAGGTTGTGAGCGCTGCTGAGGGAGAGGGAGGGACGGCTGTTGGTTTTCCCTCCTGCCCGTGGCTGTGTGTACATGCTGAGGGGGGCGGTCCTATCTGGGGCTCTCTGGCCTCTCCCTTTGACTTATGCTGATGGAGACCCAGGAGTCAGAGGAAGCAATGTCTGGTTTTTTTTTTTTTTTTAAGATTTTATTTATTTGAGAGACAGAGCGAGCATGAGTTGGGGGAGAGGAGCAGAGGGAGATGGAGAAATGACTCTCCGCTGAGCAGGGAGCCTGACGTGGAGCCTAATCCCAGGACTCTGATCTCATGACCTGAGATGAGACAGACACCTAACCACTTGAGCCACCCAGCCGCCTTGAGGAGGTGATGTCTTATACAAGATGTGAAAGCCCCACGGGTCTTTTGTGCAGGTATAAGCCGGGTCATGTGTGGGCAAAGCTTCATCAGTGCCTTGACTGTATCACCAAAGTCCCACTCTGGTATCCCTTCTCTGTCTTTCTTGTCATCAGCTTCATTCTAAGGTGACCCCTGTCACCTCACAGTTATGCCTTCTGCCCACTCACCTGCAGAAAGAACAAGAAGAGTTGGGTGTCCTTTCTTTCACGTGCCTCCAGTTTCTTACAGAAGTATTCACCGTAAAACAAGTTTATTCCAAAGCACCAGTGCGGTGCTCCTGCCTGGTAAATACAACAACAAAATCCTAGTAAAATCGGGCTGCGGAAGCTGGTAAAATCGGGCTGCGGAAGCTGTGAACAATACTTGCCAGGGTGATTGCTCTCTCATCCAGAACTGGGGCCGCTTGTTAATGTGGTCTGAGTTTCACAGCGTGAAGATGATCCCTTATGGTTGACTCGCTGAAATCTAAGACATTCTGCAGTGCGCATTTGATGCCGACTGGTTCAACTTTCAAAGTAGACCTTTCACGGTGTGTTTTGTTGGTATAGATGTTTATTTTGTTTCGCTCTAAAGAGCAGTTTCCCAAGCTGAGCTTGTCTATTCTAAAACATATACACATATACCCACCTCTTCACGATATTTGGAATTTTAAATTTCCAGTATGTGCCATATATACTTGCCTTCTGTGTCTTTAAAGAAATGGCCTAACTTCATGTTAGTGTGTGTGACTTGTGAATTAAGTTTCTGTATATACAGTCTCTATGGTGAAACAGTATCTTTAGTTCTGAGCAGCCTGTGGAAGGTGCCTAACAGTTAGGGTATGTCTTAGAAACCATGTGGTATGTACTATGTCATGGTTCTCTTTTTTTTTTTTTTTTGAGACTTTTTATTTATTTGAAAGAGGGAGAGCACGAGCAGGGGGAGGAGCAAAGGGAGGGGGAGAAACAAGCTCCTCTCTGAGCCAAGGAGCCTGATGTGGGGTTCCATCCCAGGATCCTGCGATCATGACCTGAGCCAAAGGCAGATACTTAACTGACTGAGCCACCCAGGTTCCCCTGCCAGAGTCCTCTTTTAAAGAATGACTTATGCATTTAGTACCAGATTGTTTTTGTTGTTGTATTTTAAAGATTGTATTTATTTATTTGACACAGAGAGAGAGACAGCAAGAGCAGGAACACAAGCAGCGGGAGTGGGAGAGTAGAAGCAGGCTTCCCGACAAGCAGGGAGCCCAATGCAGGGCTCCATCCCAGGACCCTGGGATCATGACCTAAGCCAAAGGCGTCTGCTAATGATTGAGCCATCCAGGTGCCCCGGTTGTTTTTTTTTTAAATAAAACATGTGACCCCATTATCTTTATCACTGATTATAGAAAAAGGCAAGCAAAGGCACACAGTCATTGAAGGGGCTGGGCATGAGGACTCTGTTCCATGGGGTTGCTCTATACAAGAGAGTGACCACAACCCCAGGAAGACCTTATCTCATAGGGTGAGGAATGCAGTGCACAGAATGATGCAGAAGCGTGCAGAATTTCTGAGACAAGGCAGACAGCAGAATCCAGGAGGCTGCTGCAGCTGTGAAGAAGACATTGCTGTGTGAGAATGGAAAAGGGCATACTAAGAACTGAGTAGCTTAGCAAAGGAGAGAGCTCATGGAGAAGAAGGGTCCAAGCATGGAAGACTGAGTTGCCATGTGCCTCCTCTAGTCACTGTGTATTCTGAGAACAGGAAGATTCTGTTTTACCTCATCTCATCTTGTATCCTTTCAACACTTTGAGTTTCCTGACATACTCAGAGTGAGTTTCTTTCCTGGAGCTGCCTGAAATTGCTGATGTCTAACAATTACTTATTGAATAATCAGTTTTTGAGAAGTGATAATATATAACTTTATATAACTTTTTATATATATATAAAGTTGATATTATGTAAACATATTATATTATATATATAACTTTTTTGAGTTTTTTGAGAAGTGATAATATATCACATTAAATATATAAAGTTATATATAAAGTTATATATATATGTTAAATATATATAAGTATATATAGTATATATATAACTATATACATATAGTTATATGTATATGTTAACATATATACATATAGTATATAGTTATATATATATATAACTATATATAGAAATATATAAAGACCTTGTATAATAAAATAGATAGTCTAGAACAAGCCTGAAAATAATAGTTAGGGAAGTGGAATCTCTGAAAAAGAAATGAGATTGTAGGGGCTCCTGGGTGGCTCAGTGGGTTAAGCCTCTGCCTTTGGCTCAGGTCATGATCCCAGAGTCCTAGGATCAGACCCTGCATCGGACTCCTTGTTCAGCAGAGAGTCTGCTTCTCCCTCTCCCTCTGCCTTCTGCTCCCCCTGCTTGTGCTCACTCTCTCTGTCAAATAAATAAAACCTTAAAAAAAAAGAAAAAGAGGTGAGATTGTAGGCTTTTGTGTTTATTTTTTCTTACCATGTGCAAATTTTATGTATCTTGAAATAAAACTTACCTGGTCGTAGCTATCAAGAAACTATCTGATCGGGGCACCTGGTTAGGTCGGTGCGTTAAAGCCTCTGCCTTCGGCTCAGGTCATGATCTCAGGGTCCTGGGATCGACCCTGCATCGGGCTCTCTGCTCAGCAGGGAGCCTACTTCCCCCTCTCTCTCTGCCTACTTGTGATCTCTCTCTCTGTCAAATAAATAAATAAATAAAATCTTTTTTAAAAAAAGAAACTATCTGATAGCTTAAATGAAGAAGAAAAGATGTCTGTATACTAAATTGATTTAAGAGAGCTCATTAACATACTGCCCTTTTTTGTCAAGTCCCTAAGATGCACTCATTCGGTGTGGATTTAGAGAAACCTCTCTTGATGGTGAGGTTGCCAACTATGCTTCATCTATAAAGTTGTCTTTGTGTATTGATGTTCATAGTTACTTCAAACTTCCCAGTGTTACATATTTTACATACACATGTAAAACTCAGAGGGAAGTGATGTATGAAGAAGGAGACAGCAAAGCATTTTAAAAGTGTTTCAATGGGATGCCTGGGTGGCTCAGTTGGTTGAGTGGCTGCCCTCGGCTCAGGTCATGATCCCAGGGTCCTGGGATCGAGTCTCGCATTGGGTTCTTTGCTTTGGCGGGGAGCCTGCTTCTCCCTCTGCCTCTGCCTGCCTCTGCCTGTTTGTGCTCTCTCACTCTCTCTCTCTCTCTGACAAATAAATAAAATCTTAAAAAAATATTAAAAGTGTTTCAAGTGTAATTTTCTATATCATATCTATGAGATTTTGGCTTATTTTTTTCACTGATACATAGCAGGTACCTGGAACAGTGCCTGGCACATAGTAGGTACTCTATAAATATTTGCTAAGTGGAGAATTCCAACCGAGATAGAAGTTTCTATAATTTGACATAAAATACAGATTCATGTTAGAAATAGAGGGGAAATTAAAGCAATTAAACCAAGACTCCATGACTTCCATCACAGATTAGGAAATCGAGGTTTAGAGAGGTGAAGTGAATTGCCTAAGATCACAACCAGTGAGTGCCAGATTGGGACTACATTCTGAATTTCCAGACAACCTGCTCAGTGTCATGTCGTTAACAAGGGGAAGATATGGGGTTTAAATTCAGATATGACAGGCCATGAAGTTCATTATCTGGATATGACAGGCTATGAAGCTCATTATCTGGATAAGAGTTTTAGTATTCATATTTTTAATATTTTAAATCAATGTTTAGTATATCACTTTTTCTTTGTAGCCTTTTCTCTGCCCCCAAACAGAATTAATTGCTTCCTTGACAGCACTAGATACCATCTCCTTTCTAGCATTTATCATATTGTATTGAGTCTGTTTTCATTGCCGTATGTGCCTTAAGGCCAGGGACCAATTCTTATTCCGCTTTGTTACCCTGGAATTTAGCATAGTGACTCACAAGATAGATGGAGTTCTCTGTGTTTGAATTGTGTTGAGAGTTAGTAACAAATAGTATACTCAAGCATAGATTTAGGGACAAAAAACTTTCATGACAGAAACAAAACCTCATTAACTTTCAAGTACAGTTAATGTTTGATAGATGTTAATATTAAATAACCATTATTTTGTAGACTTGACTTAATGATTGTCAGTCTTCTTGGTTTGAATGGCTTTTTGAGGATGGCTCTACTTTTTAACTTTTAAAGAATTCATACTAGTACTCTTGTGTGGATTTCTTTTTTCAAGATTTTATATATTTATTTGAGAGGGAGAGAGTATGAGTGGAGAGAGGGCCAAAGAGGGAGGGAGAGGGGAAAGGAGACAATCTCAAGCAGACTCCATGCCAAGCCTGGACCCGACATGGTGCTTGATCTCACCACCCTAAGATCATGACCTGAGCTGAAACCAAGAGTCAGATGCTTAACCAATTGAGCCACCCAGGCATCCCTTATTTATCTTAGTTTTCATACTAAAACTATTGACTTCATGATTTGCTGTCCCCTGGTATTTTAGATCCTCACTAATCCATGTTAACCATGCCAGTTCTAAAAATTTTGGCTGACTTTGACACAAGTAATTTTAAGTCTTTTTAGTAAATTGAATCCCTGGGACTGTTAAGGATATATAACCTAGTAAGTGAACCAAACAATTTTATATAGAGTTAGCAAACATGTCTACCAAACCACTAATGAATTTTACTTTATTTATTTTTTTAATTTTATTTAAAATTTTATTTAAAAATATAAAAAAATAAAATTTGACAGAGAGAGAGAAAGAGAGAGAGCACAAGCAGGCAGAGTAGCAGGGAGAGGGAGAAGCTGGCTCCCCGAGGAAGGCGCATGATGTGGGGCTCGATCCCCAGACCCCAGGATCATGACCTGAGCCAAAGGCAGTCAACTGAGCCACCCAGGCACCCTCCGTTAATAAATTTTAAAAGGAATTATTTATTCTCTTAAACTTGAAACTTTTGTGTAAGGATGGCATTATACATTGGAAAATAAGAAAGAAAGCACATTTCAGGAGAATATTGTGATATTAGAAAATGTAAAAATTTATAGAAGATGCATTGCTTTGCCTGTGATCTTGTAAATATTATGTTATTTACTGAGCAGTGCTATTTCAAATCTGTATATTTCTTACAGCTAAATCTTCTGAGGCCTGGGGTGTTATTCCTTAGGGATATAGTCTGAAACTATATGATTTCTGTTGGTCACATTAGAAACAACTATAACATTTTATTTGTGTGAAAAACAATATTATATAAGAAGAATG
>CM053614.1:31181844-31197413 GCA_028646535.1 Procyon lotor
AGGAAGGGATGGGGAGGGAGACAAACCATAAGAGACTCCTAGACTCAAGAAGTGAACTAAGGGTGGCCGGGGGCGGGGGGGGGGGCTGTGGTGGGGTAGGGATAGGGTGGCTAGGTTGTGGACAATGGGGAGGGTATGTGCTGTTAAGTGCTGTGAAATGTGTAAGCCTGAGGATTCACAGACATGTACCCTGGGGCAAATAATACATTATATGTTAATAAAAATTAATAATAAAAAAAAGAAGAATGGGAAATACTAAATTCAATAGCATCCATGTGCTAATTTCTTGAAAGATGTATGCTGCTGGTATTGTTATTAAGAATCTGTCCTTTTCTACAAAACACAGTATTTTATAAATGCAAGAAAACTTGCTGTTCAAACCACCTTAATGTATAGATGAGAAAAAAGATGTCAAAAAACAAGAGTGAATTCAACTTTAGATGTTAAAGCCAGTTGGTGGAAAGCCTGGACTAGATTCCAAATCTTCAGATTTTTTTGCCGACATATTTTCTACTCTACCAAATCAATGGATAAGAATAAAAGTCATTCGAGGGGCACCTAGGTGACCCAGTCTGTTGAGCGTCCGACTCTTGATCGCAGTTTACGTCTTGATATCAGGTCATGAGTTCAAGCCCCACGTTGGGCTCCATGCTGGGCATGGAGCCTGCTGAAAAAAGAAGAAAAAAAAAAAGAATGAAAGTCATTCAAAAAATGCTAAATAAAATTAGATAACTTTATCCCCTTCTGTCTTTATATTTTAATTTATATTTTTATCACCTTTGTTATTGTCATTGCCCACACAGGAAACAGACTCTGACTTAAAAGCAAAAATGAATTTATTAGACGTATCTGGGTTGGGAGAAACTCTCTGGATTGAAGGGAGGCTGCATAGTTAGTCTTGAACAGAGGGGACACAGGGGGTTCTCAAGGTCTTGGTAGCAGGAATACTCCGCAAAAATACTCAGGCTCGGTTGCTGACCCGAATCAACTCTCACTACATCTCTAGTACGTGCATGGACTCTGCTTAATATTCCAAAGTCCCAAGAGATTGTGTCTGACTGGCTAAGCTTGGGTTATGTGCCCACCAGCCTGCACCAGGGAGGGGGCAGAAGTTCTCTGGAAGCAGCCTCCAAGGAATGACTTTGGTTTCCATAGTTGGAGAGCATGTACTTGGATGTGTGCTCCCACCAGGAGTACATGGTATGATAGAAAATTCCCCAAAAGAGGCTTGAGGTGCTGTCAGGAAGGGGTCTGGGTGCTGGGCAGCCACAAAATGACTTATGACCGCTGTTTATCAATGATCATACCATGCTAGAAGCCTCTTTTTAGGTATCCAGCAAAATCAGCCTTCTTTGAATAGCATACCAAGTATTTTAAAAATGTAGATTATCTAGTCTATATAGACTGAGAATATTTTAATAATGTTTCTTTTCATTGCTTTTTCTCTGGTAGCATTTCAATTATTCAGCAACACTTGTTTTCCCCATGAGTGGTCAGAGGAAGAAACAGGGGAATTCAAATCTAAGGCATTGCTAGTTTCTAAATTTTAAATACAGCATTTTCTTCCCACACTGAATAGAAATAATAGCCATAATTTGTATTTTACACACCGGCTTAAAGTACTGGACTTAAAGTCCTTTGTGGGCATTTTACCTATGTTTTCAGTGCAGGAATAATTTGAGGTCAGAATCTTAAGTTCAGGAAGGTAATAAAGACACAGTGAAGCATAGTGTTTCCAAGTATGGAGTCTGGAGCGACATTCTCTTCATTCACATTCTAAGGCTGACCCTTGCTAGCTGTGTGACCTTGGGAAAGTTACTTAACCTTTCTGTTCCTTGTTTTTCTCCAGCTGAAAAGAGGGGAAATAACACAATTTGTCCTAAGAGTGGTTGTTAAATTTAAAGATAGAGATCAAATGCTTATTAGCATGGCTCCTGGCACTTAGCACTATGTTAACTATGATAACTATTTGTATTAAACTTGTTAACCATACTATGTGTAACATTTAAAGAAGACAAAAACCAGTTGAGGAGGAAGAAAGAAAGCTAAAGAACTGGGCCTAAAACCAGTATTACATTTTTAACCCCGTATAATAAAAACAGAGTGATGATTATTGCATTCGGAATACTAATTAGTCCATGTCCTATTACGCTTGCATTGTAAGGGCTCTTCCTATCTTAACAGTAGTTTTGAAGGAATTAATAAAACGATTTACAAGAGCATTATTTTTTCTTTCATTCTCCTTTCTAATATGTTATTTTGCACACAGAATATGTCACAAATGTATGGTTAGAAAGCATACTAAGAAGCGGAAGTTGTGCCGCTGTCACCCGGATCGTGGACAACTCATGCCCATCTGTGCTCCTCCCCGTCTGATTCCTCTGCCTCACTCACCTTGCCTGAATTTTGTGCCAGTCCTCTGCTTTTTTTTTCTTTTTTTAAAAGATTTTATTTATTTGACAGAGAGAGACAAAGTGAGAGAGGGAACACAAGCAGGAGGAGTGGCAGAGGGAGAAAGCAGGCTTCCTTCTGAAGCAGGCTTCCGACAAGGAGCCTGGTGCGGGGCTCAATCCCAGGTCACTGGGATCATGACCTGAGCTGAAGGCAGACGCTTAATGACTGAGCCACCCAGGCGCCCACCCTGCTTTTTTTCTTAAACTTTTTATTTGGAAATAATTTTATTTTTATTTTTATTTTTTTAAAGGATTTTATTTATTTATTTGACAAAGAGAGAGAGAGAGAGATCACAAGTAGGCAGAGGCAGGCAGAGACAGAGGGGGAAGCAGGCTCCCTGCCGAGCAGAGTGCCCGATGTGGGGCTCCATCCCAGGACCCTGAGATCATGACCTGAGCCGAAGGCAGAGGCTTTAACCCACTGAGCCACCCAGGCGCCCCTGGGAATAATTTTAAATTAAAGCTGTAAGGATAGTACAAACACTTGTGTGTGTGTGTGTGTATATTTATACTTTTGTGTACACTTACACACAAATGTGCGTGTGCGCACACACACACACAGAATATTCATTCTTTGAGAGTGATTTGCTCTCATTGCCCTCCTATACCATTAAATATTTGTCATTTCCTAAGAATATGGTATATTCTTATATCACCATAGTATAGTTTTTAACTTCAGTAAATCGAGCATCGTTGCAATCTATTATCTCAGTAACATCCATGTTTAAAGTTTGTCAGTGCAGCCGATAATGTACTTTGGAAGCATTTATTTTTTTCTCTCCTGCACAGGATCCAGTGTAGGACCAAGTATTATTGCTTTTGGTTGTTGTGTTTCCTTAGTCTTTTTATTCTGTAAACAATCCTTCAGCTTGTTTGTCTTTTATAACATTGGTATATTTGAAGAATACAACATTCTACCTCTTTTTTTTTTTAATAATGCGCCTGTCATTTGAGATAAATCTATTTCCACCTGATTTGCATTCAGATTATGCCTTCCCAGGCAGAATACTCTGTCCATGATGTTTCCTTTCCAGATATCACATCTGGAAGCACTCACCGTCCACCTGGTCAAGGTGTTGTCCAGTCTCTCCATCTTATCGTTACTAATTTCCCCCTTGTTGCTAGTGAGCCATCTGAGGCATTTTGAAGCCATGCATATATTCTGCTCCTAAAGGAAATTTCTCCTCCTGATTTAGCAGCTGTTGATAATTCTTGCCTGAACCAGGCTTTATTGCAGCAGTTGCAGAATGAGGATATTTTAATGCCAGCGGCTTCTCCATTTTTACCAGTTAGCTCTCAGCATTCTACTCTAGGAACCTTCCCTTCACTCACCATTTCCTTCTATATTTATTATTTTCCTATTCCCCACTCCCCACAGTGGTTTATAATTCTGAGTCCTTGCGATATTTCTTATCATTTCTGTACTTTCTGGCATAATCAGGTGCTCCGGGATCATTGTGTGCCTTCTTTGCCCAGCCCGGGGTCAGCACTTTTTTTTGTGTGAGGAATGGCATTAAACCCCGAAACCTGGCTACTGGATTTACTGGCTCTGCAAGTTGATTAAATTGTGGTTTCGACCAGCCGGTGATTGTTTCTTCTTTTCATTCTCAAGCAACCTGGTCATTTATTGCATTCCTCTGACTTAAGAAGCATCCTTCATAACCTATGATGTTTTAATACTCTTTGCTTTATTTATGGTCGTTTATGTGTTTGTGCTTGTGTTTCTCATGAGTGTCAGGATTGGTTGCCATTTCGTGGGACATCCAATCACTGCTCTGGTGTGGTAGGAAAGGAGCAGCTGTATGAGATTAGTAATGATACCTGTCACAGGCAGGGGGAATAAAGCATCATGATATGAGACTGTTGAAAAGGATAAGCTCGAAAATATTTTCAATAAATGAAATATTCATGACAGCAGCTTGTGGTTTCAGAAGCTGACCAATTTCAAACAATCACTTGTTTTCTACATCTCTTCCGAAGTACAGGAAATGAAGGAAATACAAAATTGTGCGAAGACTCCTCCAGGATATTAATATTATACTGAATTAAAATTTCAAAGTTCAGCAGAGAAAGGTTATGACCTAATCATTTAAAGTCTGTCTTATTTCTTAAGGCATTCCCTGTTGGTTTAAAGTTCTAATCAGTAGAATTTTTGCATATTGGATATGATTTTAATAAAAATAATTACTATGTTTATATAAAATTTTCACATGCATCCATAACTTGATACTACCTGCCTAATATGGTCTTATAGTTACTATTAATATCAAGGAATTGTGACTTAGATAATCTTATTTCATCAAAATCATATAGCCATGCTCTATATATGTATTTGTACCCCGAATAGTTGCAAAAAGAATTGAGGTAGAAAATTAAAGAAAAACAAGCACAAAACTACAACAACAAAATAAAACCAAAACATAAAAACTATTGGATAACATGAAAACACCAAAAGCATAAGATCAGGGGAGAAGCAAATACACTGACTGTAAGGGCTATTACAATTCTTGTGATTAAGAGTTTAATTGTATTTTGTTCAGTTGAACTCCATACTCATTACCTGTTTTATGCCACTTATTTTATCAGTCCATGGAGCTTACTATTTATTTAGGGAGAAAGATGTTTAAAGAAATGATTTGGATGTAAAATAAGTGTTGTGGGAATCGAATAGGTAATAGTTGAGGAAAGAAAAGTAACTTTCCCGTGTGTGTGTGTGTGTGTGTGTGTGTGGTGTGTGTGTGGTGTGTGTGTGTGTGTGTGTGTTTGTGTGGTGTGTGTGTGTGTGTGTAGGATTCGTAGCATCCAGAAAAGCTTCCTGGAGAAGATGCTTGAGTTGGGCTTTGAAGGACAGTTAAGAATTAGCCAGGCAGTAGGTGGGGCAAGAGTATTCTAGGGAGGGGGACAGTGTGATGGACAGTAGAGACAGCAAACCCACATGAGGGTGAAATTCTCTGGAAAAGTGAGAAAAAATGAGCTCAAGCATAGAAGTGAACAATGTAAAATTTCTTAATCTTAAAGAATGTATTTTAAAAACGGATAGTGGTGTATACCAAATTGCTGTGGAATTTAGATTCCTTTGGTACCCCTTAAAGGGTGATGTAACTCTTGTTTAAAAACGGCAGTATTTACAGCCTCCTGGAAATTACAGCCTTTGTAATCTATTTAACTTGTGATAAAAAATTTTCGATGTCAACTGAAAAAGTTTATTGCAGAGTTTAGAAAATTCTTTATAGAGTATGGGAGAAAAGTCAAATGAAGATGATTACTTGAGTACGCCTTTCTCACTTTTCTCACCTCTCTTACTTTCCTCAAGAAGACTTTTTGTAAATTTAGATGACAAAAGGAGACCACACTCTTTGAGAGCTCATTATAATGTTGGTAATGGAGAGGATAATCCTAGGGTCTGACTGCCTGGCAAGTGACGATAAAGTGAGACTTCCGCTGTCTAAGGTGAGTGTTGTAGACAGCTCTCTTGAGGGACTCTCATTTCTGAAAGGTAGGAGTAGCCCTAGATTTTACCCCTACAGACCACTCACACTGTCCTGAGAAAGAAATCTTTGGATCCATGCGGGCATTTGAAAAAAATGAGTATTTTGCTGAGACTCTATGGAGCAAAGCAGATGGGGTTTGGGCGAGGAACCAATTTTGTGATGGCCTCGGCCATCCTCCGCTATGCTGCAACCGCTACTATGGAATCTGTAACTCCGAACACTGAGTAGCTGGGAAATAGATGCCCAGATAATCAAATTAGCTAATGTCTATAATTATATAAACATTACTCCTATAAGCCTGGGTAATTAAATGTTCAAGAATGCTTGAGAAATGCAGAGATGTTAGTTTTGATATGCGTACTATTGAGTTTGTCATATTGGTGTAAGTGAGAATAATAGGGACCAGATGCCAACCTAGCTAATAAGTGCTGAAGCTGCTTTTTGAATCCATGTATTCAGTACCACGTCCTTTCTCCTACAGCAGTTAGAAACGCTGCCTAGTATTTTATACATTCAGAAAGCTGGTTACATTTAAGTAGACTATATTGTTTACTAAAAGGAATTCTGGCGGTGTTACAGCGTTTTGCTAATCTGTTTATACTTCTTAAAAACTCTTAAAAATTGAGGACCCCGAAGAACTTTATGGGGGCTTGTTTTTATCAATATTTAGCATATTACAGATTAAAACTGAGAAAATTAAAAATATGTATTGAATTCACTAAATAACAATAAACCTGTCATTATGTTAATGTAAATAAGGTATTCTTGTGAGAAATAATTACATTTTCGGAAACAAAAATATTTAGTGAGAAGAGTAGCACTGTCTTACATTTTTATAAATCTCCTTAATGTCTGACTTAATAGAAACAGCTGGATTCTCATATCTGCTTTTGCATTCAATCTGCTGTGATAAGTTTTTTTGGTTAAAGTATGCGCAGGAGAATCTGTCCTCACACTGATAAGTTACTCAGAAAAGGGAGACCTTGTGGTCAAAGTTTCTTGGGGACCCTGATAGACATTTGGACCCACACTGTGAGAACTGCTGCTTTAAGATACCGGCGCAAGGGCTACATCATAATTCGCATACACAGAGTAAAATGGGGATACAGTTCTTATAGTATGTGTCATTTTGATGTTGTCTGTCTTTGATTTTAGCTTCATGTATTATGGAAGCCTTTTCCCTTAACTCTTGGATGTGTAATGAGGTTTATGACAAAATTATAATCTTAACCTGAAAGCATTTAAGTAAAATTACAGGGTATATAAGAATATAAATTTCAATAGGATAGAAATTGTGAACAGACGTTTCTCTTTCAGAAAAATCAATACAAAAGGCGTTCAAATATATTATAATTAAGTTAAAGTAGTTATACTGATAAAAGGAATTCCAAACTTCAGGAAAATCTTTTTTCCCATAGAGCCTTTAAAATAAGCTGGATCTGACCATCTTTTTCAGTGTTTTCAAGCCTCCCTCCCTCTTTTCCCTTTCACTGACTAGGAAGCCATAGCTTCTAGAACAAAGAGATGAAAGCGTCCACTGGTTCAAATACAATAAAGCTTTATTTCTTGCTACATCCAATGAACATGTTTCTGTTGGCGGAGGGACTGACTGTGCATTGTAGAGGTGGCCAGACAGGGAAACTATGGTTTCTGCCATGTTTAGGAATCTGGAGAGTCGGGAGGCCACCTCCTAACTGCTGGCTCAAAGACCACATCATCCGTGCCACGATTCACCTGAGTAAAACAGATGACTGGCCCTGGCTCTTGACACTCACGAAAACAGGGGTTGGACATTAGACTCTACGCTGCAGAGAAACCAGATTTCTCTCTGACTGATCTTTAAAGCAAAAACAGCAGGGGCGGCCTTAGCCAGCCTGGCCTCTGCTTCACTGTGTTAACTCTCATTCAAAGTCATGCCATTGCTTCTGCTTGGCAAGAGCTGGATCCCGTCCCCACTCTAGCTGTCAGGGGGTTGAGGAAGTGAACTTCAGCTTTCTAGCTTAGCTATCTAGCTGTGTGGCTGGCATGCATTAAAGAGCACAACTCAAATGGATCGAGGTGACCAATCTACACATAGAACAAATGACTGAAATGAAAATGTATTAAAGTGTTGATAGCAGTTATCCCTGGGTAAGTCAATCTACAGCACTTTCCCTTTCCTTTACATTCTTGATTTCTGTCCTCATCTGTGTTTATCTTTATTATTTTGAAAGAGATTTCACCTTCCCCCAACTCCAAGTATCCGACTGTTAGAAGAGCACAGGGCCAACAGTTAGAACTGGTCATTTTCAAGACTTTACCTCTACCATGAGAACTACAGAAATTTCACCCTTGCATTGTTCTTATGGGGATGGGAGGGGTCATCTAATGAATTGGCTGTCTTTCAGTGAAACTGTGTGTATGTTGAAATATGTCAGTCTAGATCTTTACCACTTCGCTTCCAGGTGTGGATGCTTTGGGGTTGCTAACTCCTGAGCTAGGGCATTATGGTAACAGAGGGTGTTATGTTGTGGAGGAAACCAAGATAATTTTCTGCTTTGTGATTTTCCCCTGGGCATGTCAGAATCAATTGCTTTTCTCCATTCTGCACTACTGCCTGCTGAAGATTCTATATAGTACACAATGGGAGAAGATACTTTGATTAATGCTTTGCAGTTGCCTAAATAACTGGTTGACTAAATAATTTATTCTCAACTCTGGGTGGTATCTTAGTCTTTGAGAGACAGGGAATAGAGGATATTAAGGTAATACATCCATAACTATGGTGCAGGTGAAGAAACATGAAAGGGTAGTTTAGAAAGGAAGGCAAATCTAAACATACTGGGGTTTGCAATTCAAATGGTTTCTTTAGGAGAGTCAGACACCCAGAGGATGTGGCAAAAACAAGCCAAATGGTTTTATGTTCTGAATCTAAAAGATGAGTTGTTGACAGCCCAATGGAGAATGGGTTTCCAGAGCTGAGCAAGGGTGTTTAAAAGGTCCCAATAGACCTAGGGTGGAAAACTAGGGTCTTTGTGCCTTGTAGAGATTGGTGAGTAAAAGGGGAGGTGAGTAGGGTGGTCATGGTGTAGGGGTGGTACAGAAATAATTTCAGTGCTGACTATTTCCTTTGCTTTGACTTCACTTTCCTTCTTCATGGGGAGGTGAGAATGTTTCATACGATTAAAGGTACCAGATAGAAATGGACAGTAGCATATATATATATGTTTTTCTATAAGTTTTTTATGATAACTCACGTTGCCAAAGGCTAAGAGGGTTTTTTTAAACACGTTGTTCACCTCATGATAATCAGTTTGATGGATGTCATTGCATTAATCATTTAATAAAAATATTTAGACCTAATAGCTAGAGCTGGTGGATGTTACCAGTAATATAAATTAAAAAACCAAGTGCAACATTCAGGCAAAACAAGTTAATTTAGTTGACACTATTCTGCTTTATAAAAGCACAGACCAGCTTTTGAAGGGAATGCATTTAGGATTTTTAATGTGGCAATTAAACATGGTTAGGGGGCTGTGTAAATTAGCATGTTTTTAACTGCATTTATGGTCATCTTAATCTGATATGGCTGACTTAATTTCATAGTCATTTGAGGATAGTTAATTCTACTTTATAGTTGCTTACCAGGAAATTATGCCTCATGCTGTGTGGTGAGGTTTTGTAAATGAATTTAAAGAAAATTGTTATTGTTGGAAAAAAAATTCATTGTTTAAGCACCATCTAAAGTTGCTGCCTCTAAGGGATCATTGCTGCATGGTATTTAAAAAAAAGATTTTAAATGTGTTTTAGATCTTGTCAGTTTTTGAGTAGAAAGACACAGATGTGTGTATTTAACAAGAACAATAAAAAACTTTAAATACCATGTTGGCCCAGTCTGTGTTCACATCTTCTTCTTGAAGTGGATAGTGACTAATCCCATGGAAAAGATAAGTTTGTAGTTTATGCAGTACTGTACCAGTTCTTGGTAATCTCCTGGTTTGTACATACATATATTTAAAATCCTGCAAAAAAAACCCTGTAAAAATGTCAGGTTTTTCTGTCTTATTTTTTTAAACAAGAATTTTCAGGGGCGCCTGGGTGGCTCAGTGGATTAAGCCTCTGCCTTCGGCTCAAGTCATGATCTCAGGGTCCTGGGATCGAGCCCCGCATTGGGGCTCTCTGCTCAGCAGGAAGCCTGCTTCCTCCTCTCTCTCTGCCTACTTCTGATCTCTCTCTCTCTGTCAACTAAATAAATAAAACCTTTAAAAAAATTTTTTTTATCCCCGCTGTTATAGAAAGTTAACTAATTTTCTCAAAAACAATATTGCATATGTGGCAATTCTCCTACAAACTTTTAATTCAGGGTTAAAAAATGAACATTCTGGATTTGATATCAAATAAGGCATTATAGTAAGGCTGATGATTCACAGACATGTACCCTGGGGCAAATAATACATTATATGTTAACTAAAAAAGAAATAAATAAAATTTAAAAATAAGGCATTATGCAAATGAGTTGAATGAGTTGAGTTTATTTGTCTAAAAAGGAATTTGGGTCTATTTAATTCATACCTGATTGCATCTTATTTAATATACAGCTTTGTGTGTGTGTGTGTAGTGTGTATATCTAAATCTGTAAATTCTGCTTATGTGGTACCCCAAGTGGCTTAATTGTTGTCCTTTGGAGTTTGTTTTTCAGATAATCATTACATACTCATGAAAGCAGATATTTTAACAAATGCAAGATTTTCTAACAGGAATAGATATTTTCAGATAAATATAATTAAAGACCTATTTGATAAAAAAAACAACTTAAAGAATGCTCTTACTAAAGCTTAAATGTGAATTTGAGAAATATGAAGCAAAATTAAAGTGGATTATACTGTGTGTATGTTCTCTTTAATTAATAAATTGCTCTAGGTGTGCTTGGATCATTCCTCCAAGGAAGAATGATTTGTTGTATTACTGAGTACAGACTACATTTGTTGTAAATGGAAAAATGGAAACCTTACTATCAGTAATATTTCTGTACATCTTATGAGTGAGGAGAAGATTTTAAGGTTTTTTGTTTGTTTGTTTTTCTTTGTTTTTTAACTACTTTTCTCTTTTGAGTTGAAATTTAAAAAAAAAAAATGGTTTTAAGTATACCTGGGGAAATTTATGAAGGGAAGTGAAGAAAAGCAAGAAAATTTGGAAAAATATTGAATTACTAATTGAGCAGATGTACGTGCATTCTATAAACTAAGTAATACTGTTCAATGATGCAGTTTACATAGAGTTTTGAAAAGAAATAATGCTTTGCCCATGTACACAACCTCCGGCAAAAGACTCAAAAAGTATATAAATTACTTATTTTCATAATTAATTCATGAAAATAAACCATTTTACCAAACTTATTTTATGCATTAGTATTATCACCTACATTATGTATGTTTAACTTTTTAATATTTGTTTCACTGTGACTATTAAAAAAATTCCATGTTTATCATAGAAAATATGACAGTTGTTAAAATGACAATATTTAATTTCTCCTTTCAGAGGCAACCACTGTTACTTATATTTAATACAATGTATCATGTTTAGTGTAATAGAATACATTCATGAAATATTCATAAAATGTTCTCTATTGATGATGGTGCTAACGATTAACTCAGGGAAACTGGAATTCAGTAGTGTGTTTCCCAAGGGGTCTCCTTCCCGGCTTCTCACTTTCTCTTTATTCTCTCATAGTTTACTCTAGTACCTATACAGTTCTGTTGATTCTATTGAGATCTTTAAGACATTTGGAATTTGTCTGAGAGTTTGATACACAGTAGGGATTTAATTTTTGGTCAAATGAACGGTATGTCTTTTTTCAGAACTTTTATGTCCTGTGGTAAAATTTTATAGCATTCTTTATATTTGCACATTTGTTGCACATTAGATTTATTCCTACTTATGCCATAGATTTGTATGTTTGTGTTTCAAAAGATCTTTTTTCCCCAATGAAATTTGCAATTGATTATTTCCATGGATGGGAAAATCATTTATGTCAATCTTGATTCTGGCCACATTTCTGAATGTTCTGATTCATTCTAATACATTTTCAGTTGATTATGTCTATCTTTCTAGGTAGACACAAGCAAAACTTTATACTTCTTATTTTTTCTTTCTTTCTTTGACTAAAACCTTCATTCTCCTCCCTCTTGACCTTCATGGGAACCTTTTTACTATTTACCATTAAATGTAATATTTCCCTTGGCTCCTCATATAGAGCTAAAGAAGAGTTCTTTATTCTCAGTTGGTTAAGAGGCTTTTCTGGTATTTGGTTGTTAAATGCTTATCGTAAAGTGGAGGTTAGATTTTAAGTACTTGAGCCTTTGTACTAGGCATCAATCAAGATAATAGTAGTTATGTTTTGTGTTTATCTGTTAATACGGTGAATATATTACACAAATAGTTATCTTTAAATTTATGTGTCTTGCATTCTTGTGAATAATCCTGTTTGGTCCTGAGGAGATTTTTGTTACTATGCAACTGGATTTGTCAAGATTGTACTTGGGTATTTACAAATAAGAATCTATGGAGTTTTTGGGTATGTTTATTCATTTTTGGTATTAGAGATCTTCTAGGCTCATATCTCCATTGCTTATAAACATAAAGCTCTATGCTTCTATGCTCTATTCTTAATTTTACGTTCTTCCTAAATAGTAGTTCTCACCCCTCCAATTCATATCTTCCTTTGCTATCTCACCATCTAGGATCCCACCAGAGGACACTCTGTAGGCAGGATTATTTAATATTTCAAATGTTTTCAGATGAAGAGTGAGGGGGATGGAGGAGGATGAGAAGGAATATTAAAATTTCTCAACAAAACCAGTGTTCCCTTTTCATAATTAATGTGGCATATATAACTGACTACATTTGTGTATATGGAATCTGTTATTATACAAATGTGAACAGATTGTTGTTTGATATATTAAGCTGTATAATTTTTCTAGTAAATCTTTTTTTGTTAAAATGTATGTACTTGTGTGTGTATGCATGTGGTTTTGATACTCAGTTCCCTCTTTCTTATTAAAGTAGATTGAAACTTCTGACATTTACAGTCTTATGTCTGAGAATAGAGTTAAGCTTTTAAAGAAGAGTCAAATTCTTATTTTTTGAGTTTTAAGTAGGCTGCTGAAATTTACATTTGATGCAAAAGTCTTAAAATCCAAGATGTTTGGGTTGAAGAAGCTGGCATTCTGCTAGATAGAAAGGGTCTTAAGTTTTTTTTTTTTTTTTTTAAAGATTTTATTTATTTGACAGAGAGAAATACAGCGAGAGAGGGAACACAGGCAGAGGGAATGTTAGCAGGAGAAGCAGGCTTCCTGCAGAGCAGAGAGCCCGATGCGGGGCTCGATCCCAGGACCCTGGGATCATGACCTGAGCCGAAGGCAGACGCTTAACGACTGAGCCACCCAGGTACCCCGGGTCTTAAGTTTTTAAAGTAAAGCTCTGAAAATACCAGTACATAAATTTATTTATTTTTTAAAACTTAAACAATAGATTGGAATGAAATTAGCTGAAAAGTGAAATGATCTCATCGAAATGTTAACTAAGTGTTGCTTAGCTAGAACGGGAGTTGCATTGGAAGCAAGAATCAGTAGACATGATAGTACTATACTCTACCTTCCTTTCCTCTTCAGGCTGAAATGTGGGGAGAATGATGATAGGAATTCCCTTTAGGTGAAGATTTGAGCTTCACTGTCTAGGTAAAAGCCAGGAAGATGGCAAGCCTTACATAAAAGCGTCCATGATCCTATATGACTATGGTGTGGTAGTAGCAGCATTGGAATAGTTGAAACTCCCACTTCTCCTGGAACTCTGAGAAGGAACAATTTCATGGATGTGTCCTACAGTAAAGTGACATGGGGTCAGTAGGGTAGAGATGTTTATGAGAAGTGTCTCGAGACAAAAAAAGATGTAATAATAACCCCCAATTTATTATAGATCCAGTGAGGCAGTTGGAACTCCCTGCATTCCAGGGCAAGGAAGTTGGTTGAGAGACTAGTGCTTGAAAATAACTCTGTTATGATGAGGGCACACAGCCCAGAATGGCAGCATGGAGTACATGACTGGAGCCCAACAAGCCTATGGATAAGTACTTCTCTGTAAACCAGATTACACAAATGCTGTTTACCAGAGACTTGGAAGATGCCAGAGCAGGGCGTCGCAGCTCTGATGCCTCCCACTGATGTCCTGTGGCTGCTGTGTGAACTGCCCCTCAACTTGTAACCTTCACCTAAGGGAGAAGAAAGATGAAGAGTCATGAAATTGTGAATATAAGTTCACAAGTTAAACAAGTTACTGAGGAAACCCAGAAGTGACTAAGTTTATCTAGAAATGACTAGATTGTGTTTTCTGACATTAGGTGGAATAGGAGGAACTTGAGAGATATGTGATAAACTGTATAGTAGAAAACAGATTTTATGTTCTATATCTGAATTTTTATTTCACTAATAATAATATGCAATATCAATAACGTACTTGGGAACTAGGGTTCTCAAAATGTGTTTGAGGGAATGCTGATGGATCCCTGAAAGCCTTCTAGAGTGCCTATGCGGGCAACACTATTTGTACAGTTAATACCAAACATTTATTTGCCTTTTTTACTCTCATTCTCTCATGGATGTATAGTGTATTTTTTTTTTTTTAAGATTTTTTTTTTATTTATTTGACAGAGAGAAACACAGCGAGAGAGGGAACACAAGCAGAGGGAATGGTAGCAGGCGAAGCAGGCTTCCTGCAGAGCAGAGAGCCCGATGCGGGGCTCGATCCCCTGGGATCTGACCTGGGCTGAAGGCAGACGCTTAACGACTGAGCCACCCAGGCGCCCGTGTATAGTGTGTACTGTTAAAGAGACTACAAGACATGTGACATAATGACAGATTAAATCAAAAGCAGAATTGAGAATCTGATTATTTCCATGCCAGATGTGAAAGGGATTTGCAAAAAAGTAAAACAATGTGACTCTTAACTACTCTGAGGAAAAATATAGTTGTTTTAAACAAAATTTTGCTTTTGTTAAAATGTAATGTTAGCATTATTGTTATTTTAAAATGAATTAACAAATTTTAAGTTATCAATTTTAATTTTTAATGTGGCATAAATTAATAGATATAATCCATGTTGTACAAAGAAAAGGTTTTTGGGATCTTCAGTGAATATTTGAAATGTCAGTGAGTCCTATATCCAAAAAGTTGGAGAACCATTGGCTCAGACTCGTTAGAACCAGCCCCTGGATTGGAGATTAGAAGGGTATAGAGATTGAAATCTGACTGGATCTAAATCACATTGGTTGTGTTTCTCAAATTTTCTAAATCCCACTTTGCTCTTTTATAAAATTGGGACAATAATGTTTAATTCTCAAGAACTTGTGAAGATTAGAGATATATGTACATTGACCACTCTAATATGCTCTTCCTACTAAGTGCTCCACTTATTGGATAGATGACTGTTAGATATTTATGTTTCAGATGCCATCAGGGACATCTACATGGAAATAGCCCATAGTTTTCTTTTCTACTTACTTCAGCTTTTAAAGCCCATTCAAAATTATAAAAAAGTTGAGAAGATTATTAATTTTCTTTCCTTTGAGAAAATGAACACATTTATAGATACA
>CM053614.1:31197913-31216601 GCA_028646535.1 Procyon lotor
CTTCATCCCCAACAATTATAGTGTTCATCGTTCTGCTCTAAGTAAACAGAAACACTGAGGAAATTAATTTAATAAAATTAAAAATAGATCAAAGGTGTAAGAGGTGAAAATCCTCTTGGTGATTGTGAATAAACTATTACATGTTTTGGATTATTTTTGGAAAGGTGTGAAATTCTTTTTTCATTTACTATTAAATATTCTATAGAAAAGGAGTAAAAAAGTTGTTCTATGGTGAACTAAAGCTAAAAATCTCCTAATCAGTTAGCAGCTTCGGACAAAATCTGTCATTGTGGGTATGATTATTTACAGAGAATAAGATTCAGATAATTAGTAAGCACCTAGAGCCTCCTGTTGGGAGGAATACGGTCCCATTGTAAGGTATTGAGCACCTACCACTTATTGCTCTAGGCTCTGGGGATACTAAGCAGATCCTACCCTCAAGGTGTTCATTGCTTAATAATTTATAATACCGTATTGCAAATATAGTGATAGGTCAGCAATGTAACTATATATCGAAAGTTAATGATATGAAATATATTTTATTACTTTAATAATTGACATCAGGATTCCTCTTACGAAGGGAACATCTTTGAATAAAGACCATAATGAGTACACATAAAGTAGATGAGAGCCATCATCTTAAAGGGGGGAGAGTGCGGAGACTTCTGCATCAGAGAACAAGGGGCATTCATTTTGATTTGGACAGGGAGAAGGCCTCTGTGGGACGTGACCAGAGGGCTGGATTGGGAGAGTGGAGTGTCAGATCCTGCCTGCAAAAGAAGACCATGTCTTTCTGTCACCCCTTATCTTGCCCCCAGTGTCCATTCCTGCTCTTCTCCCCCTACACCAGGGATCCCACTGTACTCCTCACACTGGTACCACTCCACCACTCTTCTGTCGACGTTCTTAGTTAATTAAAGCCTGCCATAGAGGTTCATCTGTTAGTGTTTTAACACCCACACAGCTAAGGCTCTGAGGGCTCCCTGAAAGCCAAGACAAATTATTTGCTTTACTGAAATTTCGAGAGAGAGGCTGATTCTTAACATTTGAAATTTAAAAATACAACACCTGTTGTAAATTAAGTAGCTGCATTTGTTGAATTCTTGCTCGGAACTCCTTAAGCTATTTTGTTTTTTCAGGTATGTTCTATCTCACTTGCCTGTGTAATTCCTGGAGAGAAGGAATAATGTTTCCTGCAGCGTCATTACCATTCCTCTACCTAACGTAGCTGCTGCCCAACGTAGGTGCTCATTCATAGTTTTCAAATCATTTATTGCTGTTAATATTAACGATTAATCTTTAATTCCCCCCTCCCGCAAATTTTAGAGAAAAATTGGAATTGAGATAGTAGTTCTATGTTCTGATCCTGGCACTCAGGACTCCGGGAGGCTCCTCTGTTTTGATAATGTGATTGTAGCTCAAAAATCATTCTTTTCCTTATGGCGCACTACTAAAATTGCAGGAAAACTGTATCTGGAAATAAAAGAGCCTCTGTGTTCTGCATGCAAGCCCAAGCTTATAAAGTATTAACTAGTACACACAGGACTCAGTCTCCTTGGGAAGAAAATGAATACTTGAAAGGATTTTTGATGAAGAAAAGATTTCTTTGCTAGTTTAAAACTATTCTAGGAAGATCATTAGGAGTTTATGATATGTACACACAAGGACAGAAGAAGAAATATCCCTTGCTTTCAGAATCCAAGCTTTTGGGTGGCAGAGTCAGCTTGTAAGTGATCGCAAAGGTTCATTTTCTCGGATCATCTAGGACCTGTAAGGCATAGTTTAAGGCTGTCTTAACAGTTTCTAAAGAAACTCACAATTCTGGTTCTATTAATGAGACTAATAATGCCATTTGGATATAATATTAATAAAAAAAAAAACTATGACACAATGACCTTACTCAGAGGGCAGACCCCTAATCACTGTTTGCTATTAGGAAAATTTTTACAAATTTTCTCTCTTCTACTTAGATTTAAAATGATATTGTTTGGTTTCTAACACACTAAAATGAGGAAGTAGATGGGAGTAAGTCCGGTCAGATGACTCAGTAACTGGCTTGCTGCTTCTGAGAAAGCGTGAACCATCTCCCGTGTTTTGGAGAAATTTGGCATTGAACTGAAACTGATCGAGTGGGGAGGATAAACATACAGATATTTTATCATAATAAATGCTTTAATAGAATTTTTAACCAAGTGTTGTAGGAGAGATAAAAGTTGAATTTATGAGAGAAGAGTTAGGAAAAATGTTGCAGGGGACTACTGGGCTGTGAAAGGCAGGGGTGCCTTTCCTCTGTCACGGTCACCCTCATTTTAGCGTCCCAGACTTTGACTCCATACTCCGGTGCACCTCCTCACTCCGAACGTTGTAGAGACACTCTCTCACTTTCCTGCCATAAACCTATCCATACTTTGGCCCTTGCCTCTTCCCTGCTTTTCTAGAAAGAGGGTCTTTTGCTCCTGTTCGGGGCTTCTCCCGGTGCTCTAGGCCCATTTCCCTTCAGCTCCTCCGAAACCATCCCACTCTTGTAACCCCTTGATCAACCTCTCCCTGTCTCCAGGCATTTCTCTTTCAAACCCTAAATACTTGTGTCATCCATCAAAATAAGCCACTTTCCTCCCCTGGCTCTTCTATGCTTTCTACTTCCCTTCACGTCAAGTTTGTTTAGGAGGATTTTACTTTATGCTGGCGTTTACTTCCTACTCTTCAACTCATTGCTGCCTGGAGAACCCCAGTCAGACATCTCAGGCTCCTCCTCTTCCACCTGAAGAGGCCTCCTCGAGCCTGCCCTTCTGCCTGTGCTCCCGCTCTGAAGTCACCCAGTCCCTGAGTGGAGACCTTGGAGCTGCGCCCCCCGCCCCCATCCCCGTGACTCCCTTCTTTCCTTCCCTTCCCCCTCTTCCTTCTTCTTCATCATCTCCACTAATATTCAGGGGGCATTTCTGATGTGATGGGGACTTTTCTGAGTCTGAATGCTCTGTGTCTGTCGTCACAGTTTGAGTCACCAGCATGTCCTCAAGTTAGGTTCCCTTGGGCCGATTTTACTGTGGCCAACGCTGAGGTATGGACAGATGGCTCCAGTCGCACAAATTGGAGTGGTGGAGCTGTAATTTGAACCCCGGTGTCAGACCGGAGCCCAGAGTTTATAGTCTAAACCGTCACTGGTGCTGTCACTGCTGCTTTTAAATCTCTTGAATCCACGTACTTTGTCCCATCGCCACACCACTAATGAGCCTGATGCTTGTCCGGAGTTCACTTGCACTATTGTGAGAGCTTTCTTACTGCTCTCTCTCAGCCCCTCCTGGGGCTTTCGTTTTATCTCTCCCTGTCTACCTTCAGAGCAATCTTTTAAAATGACTTTAGTAAACGTATAATTCTAACATTTAAAATGCTCAACGGCCCCATAACTCTATGGTCCATTCAGACTTCTTGCTGGAGCATTTGGAATGCTCCATCCCCCTCCTTGCCTTGTTTAGACTTTTTTTTCAATTACTTGGAGAAGAATGTAGTTGGTGCATTATCACATAATGCACCTTCTATCACAGAGGGGCTCGAAGTGTGGGTCAGTTTATATATCACATAACAGAATCAGGGGTTCACAGACGATCAGAAGGTTCTCTTATCCATTTCCTATTCTGCCCTGAGGTAGTCCAGTACAGGGGTTAGGTTTTGGAGTTCTGACTTTCCTCTATTTCTGTAACCCACAGCATCTTCAGTATACGATGGCTATTATGATTCCATCCTTATTAGGATTTAGTGACCTTAGACATGCAAAGCACTTAGTACAATTATCGGTTCTTATGCGTAGGTTCGTACATTTGGCTTTGATTCTTAACTAGAGCAATTGCAACAAATTTAAAAGAAAGTGATTTGGTAATTGAAGTGACTCAACACTATGCTTTACAATAAACATCACAATTGAATAACCTACAGTGGTAGAGTCCAAAGACAAAGAAAATGAGGCACAAGAGTATGTAATAGTTGTTTCCAAATATTTGTGGGGTTATGGAAGATTAATGTGATTTATTCTGTTGGTTCCAGGGGCCATAACCTAAGGGGCATAAATTCAAGAGTTGAGGTAGATTTTTTTTTACACGGTATAGAGAATTCTATAACAACTGCTTTAAAATGACCTTCCCAGTGTAGCGGGCATTCCAATGGAGGCCGCAGTTGTCAGATGGTACGTCAGTGCTTTGACTTGAGATTCGGAACTGCTGTGGGTTCATCGTGCCACTGATCCCTGAGGTTCGATGAGTCACTCTGTTTGTGTATAGCGTACTTCCGGCCTATTCCACCTAGGCCATTTACAGATCATAGTTTCTGTGGTAACCAATCCCTGTAATAAGTTGCAGTCCTCAAATAATCAAAAACCGTGCCTTGTTTCTCCTTCTGTAGTTGTTTGATGTCTTTTACAATTTCCCCAAAGTGTTAAATCTGGCCTTTAGGAATCAACATCCTGTAAACCCCAGGAGATAAGTCTAATGTTGTCTGCGACGTGGGGATTATTGCAAACAGCTGCTCGTGGTGGAGTGGTGGGTAGCAAATTGTGCCCCAAGTGACCAGCATAAACTGAATTTGAGTGCAGTGAGCTCTCATGAAGCACCAGTAAAACAGGATGCTCCAAGCTACGTCTACTTGACATTTTCACCTGACCTCAAATTAGTAATATTATACATTCAGTGATACCAGACTTGTCTAGGAGTTATAAAGGAATTGACTGACTCATAAAATCTAGACTACATTCTGTGAGATCCTATATGAAATTTCTAATTTTCGTACTAAGTATTTCTGTGTGAGGAAGATTCTAGGAGAAAACATGAACTGTGGAATAATCACGGTTTATCTTAGCTACTACTTCTGTCTCCATCAGTTTTACACATATTCATAGTCCTGGGTTTCTGGGACTCATATGTTGTTTTGCTTCCTTTTCTCATCATGTGGCTTCTTCCTGATTCTGTCACTCTTAGGTGGCACTTCATTTTTAGAACTTCCTAGACTTACTCTCTGAAACATTTTATTTTCTGTTTCTCCATGGCCCTACGCATTTTCTAAGGTAACAGCTATCTACTTTTATTAACTCAATTATATCATCCCATGCCTTATTTTAGATAATGTAGGTAGTAGCAGTAGACTTTTATTTTATCTTATTTATTTTATTGTATTTATTTTATTTTATTTGACAGTGAGAGAGAGAGAGAGAGATCACAAGTAGAGAGGGGGAAGCAGGCTCACCGCTGAGCAGAGAGCCCAATGCAGGGCTCAATCCCAGGATCCTGAGATCACGACCTGAGCCGAAGGCAGAGTCTTAACCCACTGAGCCACCCAGGCGCCCCTAACAGTAGACTTTGAAACAGGAGACATTTATCCAATTCTACTGATAGACGTTAGACTGTTGAAGGTGAAATTTAGAGAAAATAGGAAATCTCTGTTCACATCAAAATAGACTGCACATGTTCTGCCCATGTATAGTTTCCCTTCTTTTCTTCTGCCTTCCAGAAAGAAATTTAGTCTGTCTGCTGGGTACCCAGGCATGGCTTTACACATTAGGAATATTCCTGAAGGTAGAGAAGGAAGGAAACATCTGTGTGTGGTGGTAGAGAATAATAGGCATGTGAGCTGAGGCAATAGTTTAGATATGATTGACAGGAGGGAAAGTCCTTCTTAAGAAATATAACACTGAGGGTCACTGGGGTGGCTTAGTCGGTTAAACGTCTGCCTTTGGCTCTGGTCATGATCCCAGCATCTTGGGAATGAGCCCTGCATTGGGCTCCCTGCTCAGCAGGGAGCCTGCTTCTCCCTTTCCTTCTGCCTGCCGCTCCCCCTGCCTGTGTGCTCTCTCACTCTCTCTCTGTCAAATAAATAAAATCTTTTTATAAAGAAGAAATATAACACTGAAACTGAAGGCAGGAATCAGCCCTACCAAAAAAAAAAAATTAAGGCAAAAAGTATGCTAGGCAAAGTGAAAAGCATGTGCCAAGATTCTGAGGGTAAAAAGCTTGGCATGTTGCAAAATCTGGAAGGAGGCCAGCGTGGCTGGAGCTTTTTTCAGGCAAAGTTGGATGGGATGAGTTCAGAGAGGCTGTTAAGGACCGTATCATTTAATAGAGCAGAGGAAGTCTTTGAGGGAGATCTTAAGTAGAGTGATGTTCAGTTTATAGTTTGATAAAGATTCTCTATGATAAATAAATTGGATGAGGTAAGAATGGAAGTAAATCCATTACAAATCTAGGAGAGAAACTGGATTACTATGGGGATAGAAAAAAGCAGAGAGAAGTTAAAGTGGATGGATTGAAACACCTCTTTGGAGGTAGATACACAGACATTTTAGTTGGATTGGATCTGGTAGGAGAGGGAGAGAGCGGAAACAAGAATGGTGACTGGTTTTCTGGTTTGATCGATGAGTGGATGTTTGCCCTGTGTAGTGAGATGGTGAAGTACCCCAACTAATAGGAGAGGAAGATAAAACTTGAAGAGGTAAAGTAATTTCTCCAAGATCACCTCTTTCTCTATTCTAGGTTATCATTTTTGGCAAACACCTATACTATTAAATTATTCGTGTGGGAAATATATTCTTATTTTGTGTTATGTCCCAAGAACCCAGCATTTACATCACTTATATTGAGGGCTGACCTTCATATCACTCACTCAGTTATCTAAGAGATAGCGAATTCTCTAAGTATTACTGTGTACAGAGTAGTGACAAAGGGAGATGGTCCCTGTCTTGCTGACGATGGGGAAGGTAGGCCATTAACAATATAGCCCGGTATGAGACTGCTGTAGGGAAGAAGCACTGGGTATGAAGGAAGCCAGGAAAATCTTTTCGGTGAAGGTCACATCTCATCTTAGGTGAACATTGAAAGCTGAGGAGAAGTTAGGAAGGAGGATCAGGAAGTCATATGCTGGGTGGAAGCGATAGCTCCTATTTCAAGCCAGAAATCCATGAAGCTCAGAGAACCTGAAATTGGAGCCATGTGGTTGAAAAATTAAATTGAAATGGAGTGGGGAGAGATAAGTCTGCACAGGTAAGCAGGGCATGCTACCTCAAAAGTTATTTTAAGGAACTTGGGTGTGATCCTGTGATAGAAGGGAAGCCATCTTAAGAAGGGGCATGGCTTCACACAATCATCCTTTTAGAAAGACAAGTGTAACTGTAATATGGAAAATGGGTTAGAAGGGGGTACAAATAAATATTTGATAATATTCTACAAATGTCTCATATATATAACAGGCAGTTTTAAGGATTTTCAGTTTGGTTGTGTTCAAACTATGAAAGATGATTTAAAACCATTATGATATGGTATAAGCAGGGCCTCACTGATGATTAATTTTGTTATTTGAATGTTTAAGCAATCTGATTTTAGTATATTCACAAGTTTTTTTTTGAAAGTTGGCTCATTTTTTGCATATCTTTTATGCTAGAAGGATATTAAAATAAATTGAAAATAAACCCTGTAACTTTTTAGAGATTTGTGTATCTTTTTCTATTAAAAAGGGCGTGTTTACTGGTACAAACGTTCTTATTAACCTATTCAAAATTCCTGTAAAAATTAACATATTTAAAATGCTTTTAGACATCATATTCAAGAGGAAAAAGTAGAAAAGGGTTATAAAATTTTATTGCTGTTATAATTACACTTATGTGTAATTACATACAAATACATACATACACAATTACATACAACATGTATACATATTATACACATATAATACATATACATACATGTATACATATGTACACATACAGAATAATATGTATACATACACAAATACATACAAATACATACATACCATTACATACAAATACATACATCAAATTACACTTATGTGTAATTATGATAGCATTTTTAAGGTCTACAAGATAATACTGTGTAGTTTAAAATTCAACTTATTATGAATATAAGATTGTATATGACATTTGTTCATTTAATTAGTGTATATGTGCTGTAAATATTTTTTTTGTGCAGTAAATATTTTAAAAGCAAACAATATCTTAACATATTTTCAAAACTCCTAATTGCTAATTCCTGTTCTTAAAATTAAATTCCAGAAGAGTCTTGTAGGTCAAATCTAACCTCCCTCCCCAACACAATTTATTTCTCTACAATCCAGTATCAAGTTTCTCTTTCACCCCGTCTTTTTAAATGTTTTGATTATTTGAAGTTCTTTCTGAAATACTGAACTAATCTCTTTCTTTGAAAAATCTGCCTTTTTGGTTCCAGCTCTATCCTCTGTGGTTTCAAGGATATGTTTAAATATTTCATATGTTATCAAGACTTATTCATGAAGATTTATGCTGGAGTGTTAACCCTGGGAAAGGATTTACTTCAGAGTATAATGAAATAGTTATTTAAAGCTAGTTTCCCTTCTGTGTTGATATGTGCTCAGAAGTGTTCAGACTGAATTGAAAGTCTCATTTGGTGTGCACTTACATATTTTTTTCCCCAAACTCTGATTGCAGTTTACATTATGATTCATTCATTTATTGTGTTTGCTGCATATTTCCATTTCTCTCCACCAGAATATAAATGACAGGTGCCTAGAACAGTGTTTTATACATAGTAGGCTCACAATGAGTATTTATTAAATGAGTAAAAATGATTTAAAGTCGGGGCACCTGGGTGGCTCAGTCGTTAAGCGGCTGCCTTCGGCTCAGGTCATGATCCCGGAGTCCTGGGATCGAGCCCCGCATCGGGCTCCCTGCTCTATGGGAAGCCCGCTTCTCCCACTACCATTCCCTCTGCTTGTGTTCCCTCTCTCGCTGTGTTCTCTCTGTCAAATAAATAAAATTAAAAAAAAAAAATGATTTAAAGTCTTCTTAAAAAAAACCTTCATGATCTTGGTCAGGTTTATTGGCTATTAGACTTGCCGCTGAAAGGTTAAATTATGTTAAAGATCACATGGCTGGTTAGGAGAAAAGTCCTTCCTAGAGTCTGATAATTCTGGTTACTATTGCTGGGATGAATTCATTACCCCAGGATGTAACCTGAGAACAAATGTAATACACACTTAAGGACTCTGTCTCCCTCACGCTCCCTCTGTGTCGCTCCCTCACCCGGATGATTTTTATTTCCATGGATTAGTTCTGCTTGTGTCCAGAAGTGTGTGTAAGTTGAATTATATAGTATATACTCTTGCTGTCTGACTCCTTTCCCTCAACGTTCTGCAGATGAAGTTCATCCCGTGTGTGTATAGCAGAAGTTCAGTTTTATTGTGATGATTCCACAATTTATATTTCATTCTGCTATCAACCAGACATTTGTTGTTGTTTTTTGGTTGTTGTTTTTTATTTTTCCTTTTTATTGCTGCTATAGATACTCTTTAAATTTTTCTATACGTGTATGACTTTCTCTTGGATATCAACCTAGGAGTGGAATTGTGGGGAGATAAGGTATGTATATGTTCAGCTCTAGGAGATGAAACTAAAGATTTTTCTAAAGTGTTTGTATTATATTCATATTTTAGAATATGGTGAACACCAGGGATGTGTTTTGATGAAAAAAGGGGTCATATGGCTAAAACCATGCACCATTTCAAATTTTGAGAAATCTAAATGTATGTAATTAATTAATTTTAAAAAAAGATTTTATTTATTTGAGAGAGAGAGAGAGAGCATGAGAGAGTGGGATCAAGGGCAGAGGGAGAAGCAGACCCCCCACTGAGCAGGGAGCCCAATATGGGACTTGGTCCTGGGACTCCAGGATCATGACCTGAGCCAAAGGCAGATGCTTAACTGACTGAGCCACCCAGGCGCCCTGTAATCAATCAATCAAGCAATTAATTAATTAATTAATTTTATGATTTTGCTTATTTATTTGACAGAGAGAGAGATCACAAGTAGGTGGAGAGGCAGGCAGAGAGAGATGGGGAAGCAAGCTCCCCACCAAACAGAGAGCCCGATGCAGGACTCGATCCCAGGATCCCGAGATCATGACCTGAGCTGAAGGCAGAGACTTTAACCCACTGAGCCACCCAGGCGCCCCTGTAATTAATATATTTTTAAAAACAACTAGAGTGATGTCTTTTGTACTTCTCTTTTTGTCCCAACTTTTCCATTTCATTATGGGAAAAAGTGGAGCGGGTAAGTATATTGTCCTGCAGCAGTCATCTTGAAGTACAAAGATCACCTCTGTAACAGAACTTTAAAAACTGAATGTTCAGGGAACATAAATTGCTAAAGATGTCCTTGATGTCCAATTGTGATGATTTTTCCTGCTCTTTGTACACTATGAAAAGTGAGCGACTCATAGACTTGAAATCATGAAAAAATTTGAAGAGTTTAGTTCATTTGACATCCAAAAATTTTGTTTTCATTTCCTCTCCTATACTAAGGTTTCTTGGTTATATGTAACATGTTACAGACAATGGACTGTGTCTACAGAATTTTGTGTACTGAAGAGTAGTATTAGTCAACGTAGGATTGATAACTCTCTGGCAACGATAATTGCCTTATAATCCCAAATTAGCACTTAGGGGGTATATGCAGGTTTCACCATGTGTTTTAGAACATAGGCATTTATTTGATATGGTTTCAGAAGGCTATTTCAGCCTCAGGTACTACATTGAGCGCAGTGTTTGGAAAGTATTTTGATGTATCGAAGAGGTTAACTGCTCAGTTTTCCCCAAATTCCTTTACTAATGCAAGAGTAGGTCCAGAAGAAAAACTTGAGTTGAAGATTGTAAGTGAGATTGGGGGATAAAAACATTACTTCCTCTCTTTGTTTATTTCATGGTCAATTTTACTTTAAGTTAGCTGAGAGCAGTGGTATAATTTGATTACCACTCTTTTGTTTCTTTCAATAAATATTTCTGTACTTTTGGGTAAACCTTTTACTTCAGTGAGCCTTAGTTTCCTTACTTGTTAATGGGGTGTGGGCCTAAGCTGATCCCTTCTGTGGTTAATTTTTGGGTGGTATTAATGTAGGGTATTAGATGTATTTTTTTAAATTTTTATTAGATGTATTTTTAACAGAGCATTGCTTAGTTAGTCGTCTCTGGTTTCCTCTCTTCTTGCTTGCGAGTGGAAGGAAATATTTTGGGAGAAAATAACTATCCTCCCCTTTCCAGAGCTTCATAACTGGTGCTAAATGAACCAAGGAAGAGAGAGATTTGCTAAATCATGGCATTGAACTTGGTGTTCTAGGCATTATAGTTTCTGATGAATGGTGTCTCCTGAGACTTCTGTAAAATGATACATTCTGACATCCAGTGACCTTTTAAACTAATATTTCTGTAATATAATTCAGTTGCTTCTGTTTCCTGGAGATAATAACATTAGTTTGTACAGAGGTAGATAATGATTTTGTTAGCAATTTCCTTTGTGGTAAGTGTTTTTAAAGTAATTTAGTTTGAAGGAAGAATCGTTTATACAAATAAAATCCAAAGGAACTCACCTATAGTGTACTATGATTAAGAAAAAAAAAAACAAGAAGTAGTCAGTGACTTCTGGAACAATATTTTTGAGACTCAAGGTAAATAGTTATATTGACCGATTTATTTTTAGGAAAACTTGTTGCCAACTATAAATATTTTTAAAACAAACACACATACAATATTATGGTGAAGAGACAATAATGTTTAATCAGACATATTGCTCATTCTCTCATGAATGAGTAAAGAATATTAGACACCTGAATTTTTTTTAATCCATAAAACAAGAGTAGTAATACTTCACAAGTTTATATAGTAAAATACTAAATGAGGTGATAACCAGGAGCATACACTATAATATTTGGCATACAGTGGTGCTCAATAAATATCAGCAATTTTTTTTTTCCTTCATGGGTACTATAAGGTCTTAAATGGCTTCTAAATTATCAAAGACAGTTGAAGTTATGTTAGTCAAGTTTTACCATTAAGTTTAGCTATTATATTCTGATTGTTTGATTCCTGTTCTGTTAACTGTTTTTACTAAAGTTGTTGATTGCTCAGGACACCTAGTCCCTTTTTATGGCTGATAACCATTTGCTTGCCATAGAATGCCATAGAATGTCATAGAATGTCATAGAATGATAAGGATAGGATGAATGGTTGACCGTAGTCTTAGAATTTTTTCTAAAATATTTACAGTCATAGCAAAACAAGGATGTGCAAAGAAGAAAGAAATAGCATTTGTTTCCCTCTACAGTTTGTGTCTATTCTTTGATCACCCACATTTTCTGCCCATCTTTCCCCCACGGTCTCTTTTCTAGGCGGACCTCATCATTGCCTGTGGCCCATCATCTCTGCCATTGTGCACTGGACTGCATAACCTTCTCTCTTCTCCACCATAGCTGAGGTCTTGTCTCCTCCATGAGATGCTTGTACTGTGCTTCTTGCCTTCTTCCTTTGTCTCACGTTCTTGCCTCAAATTGTAATATGTCCTGTTATGTGTGTTTTAAGACTACAACTGGATTATATGTAGAGGCGGTCTTTTTACCTCTTTCATGTGTCTGATGAAACTTAAAGAGTCCTTCACACAGCAGGTTTGTAGTGAAAGTTTGTTGGTGGTGTTGCTGCTTCTACTCTTGCTGATGTTAAAAAAAAAAAAAGAAAATCTGCCCCTAGATGTATGGCACTTTGGGTAACCAAGACACTCTAGGTTTGACAAATTTGATGTTGGACTTCGTTCTTTGAGCTGAATGGTTGATTCATTCCCACTTATCTGTTTGTTAATCTGTCCATCCATCCAAGTAATTTATTTAATACTTTGAATACAAAGCATGTGCTAAGAGCCATGGGAAATAGAAAAAAATCAATTGGTAAGGGATGATTACACTAATTACTGGTATTGGTTATTCCTAAATAATTGTTTTGTATCTTCAAATAACTTCAAAAGACTATCAACTCACGATTTATTTATGTTTCTAAGTTGAAGTAAAATTTTTAATGTAATGTATTACTTTTTATGATTCCTTGCTTTAAAAAAACTGTGACATTTCCACTTAACTGATAACTGGTGATCCTTGTTGAATTAGTTAGAATTTTAATCCTAATATAAAAATGTTCCGAGCCAAGAAAGTACTGCAGCATTTCTGAAGGCTAAATATTCAAATTTAAGTAATAACAATGCAGGCTTGCTTTTAAATAACTTGACTGAAATTTAGAGATGGAGTTGAAACAAGATTTGAACAACTGAGAGTAAATATATATGATGTGTGCTAATCTGTTTTTGGTACTACTCTCATTTATTTGGCCTACCTTATTGGGTCTAGTTTCTGTTGGGCCATTTTACCTTACCAGCTGTAAATGACATTAAAAAAACATAAAGTCTGCTTTTGAGGAAGACAACCTGATTAATTAATAATGGGAACATAAATTTGCTTTTTATATAAAATTAGTTTAATGGAAGGGTCTGATAAAAACTTTAAAATAAGTGTGTTTGATGTTTTTTCATGGAGCTAAGTGAAGAAATTATTTACACTGAATTAGAGCAAGAGATTTTGTAACAACAAAACAGGCAGAACCAAATATGAATGTATGAATATAAAAAGGAACTAATCAGAAACTGTAGAATTGAGGGGCACCTGGGTGGCTCAGTTGATTAAGTGTCTGCCTTTGGCTCATCTCACTTTCTCTCTCTCTCTCTCTCTCTCTCTCCCCCCTTAAATAAATAAATAAAATCTTTAAAAAAATTGTAGAATTGAAAAACATTGTCACTGACAATAAAATTTACCTATAGACAGGATAAACTCTGGAGAATAAGCTGTTAAAATTTTTGAACTGGAAGACATGATTGAGGAATCTATACCAAAATCAAATATAGACAAAAATAGAAAAGCCTGAAAATATTGTTGAGAATAAAGGATAGATTGAGAAGTGTCATCATGACTAAAAGTATCTAAAACATCTTAAACACATACAATCTTCATTTTTTTTTAAAGTCTCCTATCCATCCTTCCTTCCTTCCTTCCTTCCTTCCTTCCTTCCTTCCTTCCTTCCTTCCTTCCCTCCCTCCCTCCCTCCCTCCCTCCCTCCCTTCTTTCCTTCCTTCCTTCCTTCCTTCCTTCCTTCCTTCCTTAAGATTTATTTTAACTATTCTGCAATGAAATTCTGCTTATTTCTAGACAGAGAGAAATATTTTAAAGATTTTATTTATTTATTTGACAGAGAGAGAGAGAGAGAGAGAGAGAGAGATCACAAGTAGGCAGAGAGGCAGGCAGAGAGAGAGGGGGAAGCAGGCTCCCTGCAGAGCAGAGAGCCTGATGCGGGGCTCAATCCCAGGACCCTGAGATCATGACCTGAGCTGAAGGCAGAGGCTTTAACCCACTGAGCCACCCAGGCGCCCCTCCTATCCACTTTAAAATTAACTTATTGAGATTATATTAGTATATATGAAAACATTCTTGACAGAAAATTTCAAAATTAGGTAAGACGATATTGAGTTTGTGGACATCCACAGTATCATTTGAGACCTTTATTTTTGTGTAAAATTTTCATATCATTGTGCACCTTTATATTAAAAAAAATTTACAGTTAAAATTGTATCTCTTTGTAATTATGTATGTCTCCAGAACAGATGATTAGAGATGGAAACAATATGGTATGCAAATTTTAACTTTTGTTAGATCCTGGCAATGTTGTTCTCCAATAAAGTTGTACCATTTTACATTCCCACCAATATTGTAAGAGAATTAATGATAGTTTCCTCATACTCACACTAACACAGGATGTTATGAAGTTATTAATTTTGAAATTTCATGGAAAGAGTATTTTGATTTCATGTAAAAGAGTATTTGCATTTCTTAATTTACTAGTGATGTTGGACATATCTTCAACATCTTATGTTTATTTCTTCTGTTATGTGAATATTGATAAGTTACTTATCCTTATTTTGAGTTTTTCCATATGACGAATACTAATTTTTCATCTGTTATATGTGCTATAAATGTTTTCTTCTCATTCATTTGCCCTTTGGCTTTGTTATATTTCCACTTTGTAGACATTTTACCTTTCATGTTGTATAGTTGAGTTTTTAGAACTCTTCAGGCTTATAGCGTAGATGCTTGGTATTACCCTCATTGATCTTACATAAAGATATGTATCATTTCATCAAATATAGTTTTAAATATCTTAGTTATCTATTAAGACGAAAGGGTGAAGGAGGCTAAGATAAAGCTCTAGTTTGTATGTCTTCTGTCGGAGTGCCATTCCTGTCTCCCCGGCCACCTGTGCCCGTGTTAAGCTTAGATTCCAGAAGAGCATCAGTAAATATGAATTTCTGCTGAGCTCATGGGACTTGGCCTGTTACTTGTTCTTGTCTCAGAGTCAAAGGCCAAGGAAAGCTGCTTGTCAGAGTTCTCAACAGGATGATCAATAATGTAAGAGTGATGTGACTGGAGAAGGAATAGGGTGTCTCAAAATTTCGGTTTCTTTGTTACCTGACCCATCTTACTTAAGATCAACCTACCTTTTCTTTCTGTCCTTCTGTGTTGTGATACGTGATAGAAAAAGGGAAGGAAATGAAATAAATAAAAATGATGTGATATGCAGCACGTATTGCATGGAGCACTGGGTGTGGTGCATAAATAATGAATCTTAGAACACTGAAAAAATAAAATAAAAATTAAAAAAAACAGAAAAACAGCATGAAAAGTTCATTGGTAGAGTTTAGGATTCCACATTGCAATTAACCTCTGAAAAATCACTACTACCGACTGAGTTTTGGTGTAGTATCAAACAGGAATATCTGAATTATCTGAAAATGCTATTGAATACCGTTCTCTTTTCCCCAGGTACATGTCTATATAAGTACAGATTTTTTTCATATAGTACCAAAACAACATATTGCAACAAATTGAATGCAGAAATAGATGAAAATTTGGCTGGCTTCTGTGAAAGCAGACAGAAAGAAATTTGCAAAAATAAAAAAATCAATGCCAAAAAAAAAAAAATGACGTGATATGGCATAAAGACAGTAAAAGTGAAATATGAAAAGAGAAGGTACGTTTCGTAATCTTGGAATCCTGGACGCTGGGGCAGTGGGTGCCGTGTACCTGCAGGGAGTTCTATTCCCAGGAGCTCTCGTGCACTGTGAGGACCAAGTCCAAAGGCAGCAGAGAGAACTTGTGGCTCATCTGGATACTGTCCTTCTGGAGTCACGCAGGTCTGAAACACCATGTTATACAAGTTAGTTTTTATATTGAATACCCTTGTGAGCTGGGATTTTACATGTATGTATATATCTGTGAATTTGTTTTCTCTCTCATCTCAGGTTCAAAGGAGTGCGAGTTGTGTTTATGTGTATAATTGCTGGATAAAAGGGAATATGTATTTTACTGAAGGTGGCAGAATAATGCTCCCTGCAGCCCTCAAAAAGATGTCCATACCTTAAACTGCAGGACCTTTGAATATGTTATTTTTGCCCAGAAAAGGCACTTGGAAGAGTGATTTTCATTACCAATCTCTGTCTGGGGAGATTAGCCTTGACCATCGGGTTGTACATGAGTCCTGAAAAGTGAAGCACTTTTTCTGACTGGTTCAGAGCTGGGACAGAAGAAGAAAGACGCGGGAAGTGTGTGAGGGCCTGGAGCTGTCACTACTTGGCTCTGATGATGATTCATATATTTTTATTCTTTCAATTTCAATGATAGATATGTTGAAGGCTATGAATTTTCCTCTGATTTGTGTTTTTAAAACATTCCATGTATTGTAACTTCATTAATATTTTAAAAAGATATTATTATTTCAGTTAGTATTCACCTTCTCACCCCAAGAGTTGCTTTAAAAAAAGGGTTTTTTTAAGTTTTTTTTTTTTATTCCAGGTAGAAGGGCCTTTTATGAAATTCCTTAAATAATTTCTAGTTCTATTTCATTGAGATCAGAAAGTGTTGCATTCTAATATTGCTCTTTTGTAGAACTTACTGATATTTTCCTTGTGACCTAAAATAGGATTAATTTTTGTGAGGCTCCAAATATATTTGAAAGCAAGGTTTATTTTCTGTTATCAGTATGTGAAATTTAATATACATCCCTGAAATCAACATTATTAATTACGTTTAGGGTTGAAAGAATCTTTGTAGTTTTAGTCCACTTCATCTGTCTTGTAATGAATGATATGTCAACCATTCACATAGTTCACCATTAATAGTGAACTCCTATTAATAGTTTTGGTTTGTGTTTGTCTCCTCTGAGGTTTTTGTGTTTGTTTTGTTTTGTTCTGTTTTGTGTTTTAGTAGGCTCCAACCCGTGCAGCAGGGCTTGAACTCACAACCCTAAGATCAAGACCTGGGCTGAGATCAAGAGTCAGATGCTTAACCAACTGAGCCACCCCTGCATCCCTGTGTTTTTGCTTTACAAAGAGGATGTAAAGCAAATCCACATAGATGTTTGTATTTATTATATCTTTACTGTACTTTTGGCTTTTAACATTAAAACGTACCCCTCTTTTTTATATTTAATGGTTTCTGTTTTGCATTTTGTTTGGTATCTGTGTTACTATTCGTTCACCTATTGTTTCAATTTTCTTGGTGTATTTTTGCTTATCCCTTTATATTTGGGCTTACTGACTCATTTTCTTTTAAGGCTCTACCTTATATGCAGTGCATAGTTAGTTTCTGCTTTATGAGCCAGACTAAAAAGTCTTTTCCTTAAAATGGGTTAAGTGCATTCAGAGTTATTGAAAGGACTGCTGTGTTTGGTCTTAATTCTGTCATGTTATTTCATATTATAAATGGTATACATGTTATGGTATATTTTGGGGGTTTCTTTTTTATGTGAGGTTTTTTTTGTTTTTTTTTTTTGAGTTTTCTAGCAAGGTTTTATTTTTGTTTTAGTGCTCACATTGAACTTGTGCCTTTGTTAATGCCTTTATTCCCAGTTGGTAGGTTTATGCATTGAATGTCTGGTTTGGTAGTTTACTGGTGTACTTACTCTTGCCTGTACAACAAGCGTATTCCACTTTGTTTTCCTCTCATTTCTTATTTCACTGTTTTTTTTTTTTTTTTTTTTAGCATTATTTATGCTTTGTGAGAACATTCAGATCATAATATATCACATATTTCACATTATTTTCCCATGCTTAACTGTCTTTGTCTTTGTGTCTTATAGCTACAAATGAAGATATAAATGTACACTATTAGTTTTTTGCTTAACTTTTTTTTTTTTTTTAAAGACTTTATTTACTTGACACAGAGAAACACAGCGAGAGAGGGAACACAAGCAGAGGGAATGGTAGCGGGAGAAGCAGGCTTCCTGCAGAGCAGAGAGCCCGATGCGGGGCTTGATTCCAGGCCCCTGGGATCTGACCTGGGCCGAAGGCAGACGCTTAACGACTGAGCCACCCAGGCGCCCCTTTTTGCGGGAATTTTGCAAAGTCCCGGACTTTTGTATTCACTGCTTAGTTGGATTAAGTTCATCTTCTAGGATATTCTTCAAGGACTCATGGACACGGAGTTTTTTTTGAGCTGTTACATGTTTAAAACTGTTTTTCAATGGCTTTGTTACTCAAAGGCAGCTTGGTTGGATCTCAGTCCTGAGATAGCTCGTTTCCTGGAATTTTATGAAAATGTGTGTTACTTTGTATCTTGTTTTTGTTAAGTCTGTTGCCAGTCTAATTCTTTTTCTTTTGTACACTATTTGAAATTTTTGCCTGGAGACCCTGAGAATTTTTCCTTTATCTTTAATGTCTGCTTTACTAGGATATGTTTCTGAGTCAATCATTACAGGCCCTTTCCCTCTGGTGCCCCTTCAGTGCATAGGTTCAGGTCTTTCATTT
>CM053614.1:31217101-31235565 GCA_028646535.1 Procyon lotor
TTTGTATCTTGTTTTTGTTAAGTCTGTTGCCAGTCTAATTCTTTTTCTTTTGTACACTATTTGAAATTTTTGCCTGGAGACCCTGAGAATTTTTCCTTTATCTTTAATGTCTGCTTTACTAGGATATGTTTCTGAGTCAATCATTACAGGCCCTTTCCCTCTGGTGCCCCTTCAGTGCATAGGTTCAGGTCTTTCATTTTTGAAAATCTTATTGATTTGGAGTTTTCAGATATTAATGCAATTCCATTTACAAAAATCTTCTTTAGAAACTTCATTTATATGTACTTTGGCTTTTCTTTTGCCTCTCTTTCATTTTAGTCACTTTCTCTCTGATCCTTCTTTATTCTCTTTCATTTTTCTCTTGGTTGTTTTGGTTGTTTTCCAATATCCCTTTTTGTATTTTCATTCAAACCTATTTTTCCGTTAGCATCTTGCGATTTAGTTTCCATTTGTGGTATGATTTTGTATTTTTCACCTACTTTTTCTGAGTTCAGTTAACTCTCGTTTTATTTCTTCCTTTATTCTTGTCATGCATTTTTCCCCTGCGTTTTAAATTTCTGTCTCATCTACCTAAAGCTGGATCTGTGGGTATTTAATTAAGCTGTGAATGTTATGTTAAAGTTTCCATCTGTTTTGGCAATCAGTGGATAGGGGGCGGAATTTTCAGTAACTGAATTGTTTGGGTTCTCACTTTCAATTTTCTTTTGACAGTAGCTTTTTGTTGACTTCTTTTCAGTGGGTTGGGATGGTTATGACATTCCTAGTTCAAGACCCACCCTCTTCTGTCACTGCAGACAAAGTATTTTTTCTTTCCTGAATGGCATGGCTCTTGATTTTTAAGTTTTCTTACATCTTCTGGGATCCTCAATGTCCCCCTGCTTCTTTATCTCTCTGTGTAAAGTTGCCAAGGAAACCCTTCCTTCTATTTTAACTCTCTTCTTGCTCCAACATGTAACTTTTCTAGGGTTGCCTTGTCATGGCCCCAACACTTTTGCAAGTCCTTGTTTTTGTCAGTGCTCTTATTGAAGTGTTGACTTTTCAGTATTTTCATGTGGAGGGTCAGTTCCTAGCAGTGGCTCTAAGACACATTTAGGCCCGTCATTAGCTTCCCTTTTCTTACTTGCAGTGTAATTTCCCCTGAACTGCTCATAGTCCCCATGGAGGTTGGTGGCAGGAGCACCACTGACAACTTGCTGTGATTTAATGTTTAGTGTTGTATTTAGAGTGGTTTGAACTTTAGAGGTTTCTGTCTGCTAGTTATGTTGAAGTCATGAATTTGTGTAGTTTTACTTCTTCCTATTCTTTTTTTTTTTTTTTTTGCCTCAGAATATGTTGGGACTTTGAGATTTAAACCATTGCCACTGCTTTGATGACCCAGAATCTTCTCTAGCCATTGATAACACCCGAATCTTGTGGCACTTTAAATGTTTCTTACTTTTGCTTATTATGAAATTCAAATCTTGAATATACTTGAATGCTTTCCAAATGATGGGAAGATATTTCAACTAATTAAATTTATATATCATAGACTTTATCAGACACATAGACTGAGCAGGTTAGGAAAAAAGTGGATTCTGAGGTCTTACCAAGGTCTTACTAATGTAAAAACCAATGGGTTTTTGTCTTTCTGTTATTAATGTTTAGAGTCCCTAATGTGTTTTGTGAGGCTAAATAATAAAAGAATGATCTTCTTTTTCAGTGTGATGCATCACTGACTTTTGTCTTTTTGCTAAGATTATCTCAGACAACCACGTATGTTTAGTAGTCCAAGGGCACGTTGAAGTTTCATGTGGAATAGTTACATGGGAATTTGCTGAAGCAATTACTCTGCTGTTTAATGACAAGTAATTATCCACATCACTTCCCAAGCTACACATCTCTCTCTTGCCCTTCAGCCTTACAAACATCCCACCCATTGACACGCACATTTATTCTGCAGAGTATCCAGCTGTTACCTACTCTAAGACATAGCATACCTCTAATTTATATAACTAAATCTAAGCCTTGCTTTTGGGGCTTGTAAAAATCTACCTTTTAACTGATTTTCTCTATTCTTCAAACTTTGTAATACGTTTAGAATCTTTGGGCCCTGAAATAGTTTTTATACCACTAAGGAGCAAGAAGGGATAGTAACTTTCCTACTGGAGAAAATGGAGTCATCTGAAAGTACATTCCTAGTTGCCATTCTGTGAGCTGTTATTCATTTCTAGCTGTCATACATTTCACTGTAACATGTCATAATTGCACTCATATTGTTTAAATTATTTTTTTGAATTTTATCAATTCTTGGAGCTTCTTTAATATTTCTTGGTAACCTGCAGCAGAGTTGAAAAGAACCCCAGCTGTATTGACAATTTTCAAAATAACTTTGAAAAGCTTATAGGAGGGTACTCGGAGAGAGCTTTCCAGTGGTGCTGTTTTTAAAAATCATAGTAGATTGAATCGTTGTACTTTCATTAGTTCTGTTATGACTGAGAGGTCATGAAGTGGCTACTGCAGTTTTTATCTTCTCCAGCTTAGCACTGAAAAGATGGAAAAAAATATGAGCAGATCTTGTGCTTCATAAGGCTCCTATTCCCATACTTATTTCTATGCATAATATATTACTATATTTACCTCCTTTCCCCAAACAGGTGATCATGTATGTTGTTTAACCCCCATTTCCATGTTGAAAATAGAAGCTTTTTCATCTATCTGCAGAGTTCAAAATTTCTTATCGGGTATGCTCCACGTTTTTCTGCTTCCATTTTGACCTCAAGCAATTTGTGGCTCTCTTATTTCTACCTTTGCATTTATCTTGGATAAACCAGAGGATTTGATGATAGCATTTAAGTCATCAAGATACTGTAAGAATACTTTCTGGCTTTAATTTACCTCTGAACCTAGTTAAAAATACTTTTTGATTCAGAATCAATTGGTGAGCTAAGTTCTCCCACTTTTATTGAGCTGTTGTTTGTTCATATATTCATGTATTTGTCTACTCTGTACTAGATGCCGTGAAAGATTTAGTTCAGTGTTCAGGGGTGTAATGAGGTGGATGGATAAATGAACAATTACTATACCTCAAAGGAACAGTTGTGATCGCTATCTATAGCAAGGGGAGAACATGCTTACACCGTCCTAGAAATTATTTCTTTACAGTGGCACATTTATGTAAGCTACATCATAATTTACGATAAGTTGAGTGAAAACTCAGATAAAGCAGACTAAATGAGTCATTTTATTCAGATCATATTTTCTTGTACATAAATTTTAAGAATTAGTACCTTGAATTAAACCTTCCCATATATTAGTTATGTTTTGTGATTTGAGTTTAGGAGATGTCTATTGTTACCATACCTAACTAATTTCAGTGTTTAAGAGAACAATTTGAAATCACATGTTTGAAGACAAATACTTAAAATGTTCATACTTACAAAAAAGAAGAAAAACATTCTCTTCTGTATAACTGTGACTACATCTCTGTGCCTAAGAAAGTTAATTTTGTACTATCATCTAATATCTGGTTCACAATTGTACCCCAAATATCTTTTATATAGTGTTTTTCTGGTACTAAAACCAAAGTTCAAAGAGTTGTTGTATCTTGTACATCTTTTTTTTTTTCTTGTACATCTTGAATAAAATCCAGTGCCTTCTGTTTGATACCTGTGACTGATAAAAAGCAGTGGCTCTCACCTAGGGGATAGCCTCTCTGGTTTGTTTGTTTGTTTGTTTTTTTAAAAAAAAAGGTAGGTTTGGAGCATTTCCCACAAAATCACAGTGGCACAGATCATATGGCTACAAGTGCTATAGCCCCTCTTTGTCTCCACTGTTGATCCAAATGGGTTTAACAGTGGAGGAAACAATATTTGTACAGCTCCTTTCTTTTTCTCCTCTTTTCATTTTTGCTCTCCTCTGCCTTTGTGCTTTTATCCTTGGACTTCTGTTCTTCCAGATTCGTGAAGCATGAATCTTAACATGGAATGAACACAGCTAAGAGAATTTCTCAATCAGGCGTTACGGTAGGAGACATCTGAAAATTGAATTGTCTTGAAACTTGACCTCACGGGGGAGATTACATGTTGACAATTTGGGAATAATAACTTTGATGAGTAAGATGAAGATTTGAGATTTTAATTCTAATCTCTTTATTAAATTTTTTTTCTGTGGTTTCAAGAAAATTGAAATATCAACTATTTGCTAATCTGCTGAGATTTTGGCTGGCCCGTATGGGTATCACAATATGTATTTACTCACTTAAAATTTCATTTTGGAATTTTTTTTACTGACAAAATAAAATGTTTGTAATACTAATAGTAAACAAAAAAGAATGGAATGCAAAATTATATTTATTTTGCTTGCTTTTACATTTGTATTTTTTTAAAAAATGTATCTCCAGACAAGAATATAGAAACAAAATATACCAATTATTACCTGCAATTTAAAGATAACAGATCTCTAAATGTTTTCTTTTTATGTATTTTTAAATTTATTCAGAATTTTTTTTAGAATCTTTTAAATTCCAAACTTTTACCATTAAGAAGTGTTAGTTTAAAAGTAAAGATACTTGTTTTAAAAAGCTGTCACAATTAGCTCAAAGAATATACATCTTTAGCAATGCATATAAATTATTTTGTGATGAAAATATCAGATTACCTCTTTTCTGTGAATTAACCTATTGTTGGATTTTATGCTGGTAAAAATTATTCATTAAATATTGCATTTTCTGTGAGGTGCCTTTGCAAAACTCATAAATTTAGAGAACACTATTATGTCAGTGAATTGAAATTAATGAAATGGCATCTCACACAGGCACCATAATTTGCATATTAATTTCAGTTAATGTTTTAATGGATGTGACAGACTTATCCCAGTCATATTTGAAAAAAAAATAACAGATTGTGAAGCAACCAAATGCAGAGCACTTGTTCCAGTAGATTCATGGAATCCCAAAACAATCTTCGATGTGCTATTGTTTGGCACTTTGACTTTTGGTTTGTTTACATTTTATTGCTTTTTTTTTTAAAGTAAAAATGTATTTTGTCAATAAGTAGGTACTTGTTGATAGTGAATATTTATTTTTTAACTACTGAAGATTATTTTTTCTCTTTTGAATTGGAATTTATCATTTAAAGAAATTACATTTAAATTAAAAATTATACATAACTTTAAATATATTTTGTTATTTGAATCCTGCTATTGCTGTTAAAATTATTCAGGGGCTTTCTTTTGAGGTGACATCCCTCAGCTTAACTTAAGAATGTCTTAGGAAGTATGGTCTGTAGATGATGAATTGGGTTTACCTCTTTTCTATGCATTTTCTCAGTGACATTCTGTCTCTGTTAAGCTCGGTTTTGCCAAATTAAATTTTACATCATTGTTTTCAAATTTGGGTACACAGTAGATGACTCTCCTTTCATCTTACTCTTCAGGTCATCTCTCTATCTTTTGCCTCATCTCTTTTGGTGATTCTTTCTTTTTTTTTTTTTAAGATTTTATTTATCTATTTGACAGAGAGAGAGATAACAAGTAGGCAGAGAGGCAGGCAGAGAGAGAGGGGGAAGCAGGCTCCCCACTGAGCAGAGAGCCTCATGCGGGGCTCGATCCCAGGACCCTGAGAACATGACCTGAGCTGAAGGCAGACTTTAACCCACCGAGCCACCCAGGCGCCCCTTGATGATTATTTCTTCCTTGTCATTTCTTATAATTTTATTTTTGGGTTTTCTACTCACCCTGCCCCCGACCCCTTCCCCCCACCCTTTTTAATAGGTTGACTCGTAGTTTGTCTGTTTTGTTGAATGTTTCAAAGAACCCGTTTAATTTTTTTTTTCTTTTATTGAGGTACAGTTGACATATAACATTATATCAGTTTCAGGTGTACAACATAATGATTTGATATTTGTATACACTGTGAAATGATATCACAATAAGCCTAGTTAATATCTGTCACTACATATAATTACAGAAATGTTTTTTTTCTTCTGATGAGGGCCTTTAAGATCTACTGAGCAACTCTCAGATATGCAATATGTTAACTATAGTAACCATGCTGTACATTATAGCCCCATGACTTATTTATTTTATAGCTGCAAATTTGTCCCTTTAGACCCTCTTTAACCATTTTTCATCCCCTCTCCTCTGGCAAACATTTATCTATTCTCTATATCTTTAAGCTTGTTTTTTATGGTTAGTTTTATTTCTTGGATTCTTTTTTTTTTTTTTCTAGATTCAACATAAGCATAAGATCATATGGTATTTATTTTTCTCTGACTTACTTCATTTTGGGTAATGCTTTCAAGGTCATCAGTTTTTGTCACAAAGCTTTTTTATGTCTATACAATACTCTGGTGTGTGTGTGTGTGTGTGTGCACATTTTCTTTATTCATACATGTATCAAAGGACACTTAAGTTATTTCCATATCTTTGCTATTACAAATAATGCTGCAGTGAATTTAGGGGTGTATATATCTTTGCAAATTAGTGTTTTCATTTTCTTTGAATAAATATCCAGAAGTGGAATTGCTGGATCTTATGATAATTCTATTTTTAATTTTTTGACGAAGCTCTATACTGTTTTCCACAGTGGCTAGACCAATTTATATTCCCACCAACAGTGTACAAGGGTTCCCTTTTCTCTACATCCTCACCAGCACTTGTTAATTCTTGTCCCTTTGATAATAGCTATTCTAACAGGTGTGAGATGATACCTTATTGTGGTTTGCATTTGCATTTCCCTGATGATTAGTGATGTTGAACATCTTTTCATGTGCCTATTGCCCATCTATGTATACCTCTTCTTTGGAAAAATGTCTGTTCAGATTCTCTACGTATTTTTTAATTGGATTATTTGTTTCCTTGCTATTGAGGTGTATGAGTTCTTTATATATTTTGAATTTTAACCCTTACTGGATACATGGTTTGCAAATATTTTCTCCTATTCAGTAGTTTGCCTTTTCATTTTGTTTATGATTTTGTTTATGATTTGCTGTGCAGAAACTTTTTAGTTTAATATAGTCTCACTTGTTTATTTTTGCTTTTGTTGCTTTTGCTTTTGGAGTCAGAGTCAAAAAATCATTGCCAAGACCAATGTCAAGAAGTTTACTGACAGTGTTTTCTTTTAGGAGTTTTGTGGTTTCAAATCTTATATTCGGGTCTTAAATTCATTTTGAGTTAATTTTTATATATGGTGTAATTACTAATAATTAGTATTACTAATATGGTAGTCTAGTTTCATTCTTCTGCATGGGGCTATCCATTTTTCCCAGCACTATTTATTGAAGAGTCTGTCCTTTCCCTGTTGTGCATCCTTGCCTGCTTTGTCATAAATGAATTGACCAAGTATGCATGGGTTTATTTCTGGGTTCTCTGTTCCTTTGATTCATGTGTCTTTTAAAGAGAACCAGATCTTGGGATGCCTGGGTGGCTCAGTTGGTTAAGCATCTGCCTTCATCTCAGGTCATGATCCCAGAGTCCTGGGATCAAGTCCTGCATTGGGCTCCTTGCTTAGCAGGGAGCCTCCTTCTCCCTCTGCGTACAGCTTTCCCTTTTTGTTTTTGCTCTCTCTCTCTGACAAATAAATAAATAAAATCTTTAAAAAATATTAAAAAGAGCCAGATTTTTGCAATTCAAAATGGATGAATGACCTAAATATGAGATAGGAAACCATCAGAATCCTAGAGGAGAACACAGGCTATAACAGCTACTTATTAGACATGTCACCAGAGGCAAGGGAAAGAAAAGCAGAAATGAAGTATTGGTCCTTCGTCAAGATAAAAATCTTCTGCACAGTGAAGGAAACAATCAACAAAACTAAAAGGCAACCTAGGGAATGGGAGAAGAGATTTGCAAATGGCATATCTGATAAAGGGTTAGTCTCTAAAATCTATAAAGAATTTACCAAACCCAACACCCCAAAAATAAATACTCCAGTTAAGAAATGGGCAGAAGACATGAATAGACATTTTTCCAAAGAAGACATCTAGATCGCTAATAGACACATGAAAAGATGCTCAACATCACTGATCATTAGGGAAACACAAATCAAAACCATAATGGGATACCACCTCACACCTGTCAGAATAGCTAAAATTAAGAACACAAAAAGTAACAGATATTGGTGAGGAAGTGGGAAAAAGGGAGGACCCTCTGGTTGGTGGGAATATAAATTGGTATAGCCACTCTGGAGAACAGTATGGAGGTTCCTTTAAAAGTTAAAAATAGAACTACCCTACAATCTAGCAATTACATTCCTAGGTATTTACCCAAAGGATATGAAAATACAGATTTGAAGGGTTACATGTACCCCTGAGGGTTGATAGAGGGAGGTGGGTGGGGGGTGGGGGATCGGCTAGATGGATGATGGGTGTTAAAGAGGGCATTTGTGATGAGCACTGGGTATTGTACGTAAGTAATGAATCATTGAATTTTATTCCAATATTGTTCTATAAAAAAACCCCAGATTTTTAAAAAAGATTTTATTTATTTATTTGAGAGAGAGAGTGCATGAGCAAGAGGTAGAAGGAGAGGGAGAATCAGACTCCCCACTAAGCAGGGATCCTGATAATGTGGCTCACTGGATCCCAGGACCTGAGATCATGACCTGAGCCAGAGGTAGACGCTTACCCAACTGAGCCACCCAGGCACCCCCACATACCAGATATTTTATTATTCTTTTGCTTTTCTGTTTTTTTAAAAAAATTACTATTGTTTCATTTTCCCCTCCCTTCCCCCTATGAACCCCTGCTCTGCCTCTCAAATTCCTCATATCAGAGAGATCATTGTCTTTTTCTGATTGATTTATTTTGCTTAGCATAATACCCTCTAGTTCTATCCATGTCCTTGCACCGAGGAGGAAGAGAACCCATAAGAGACTCTTAATCTCAGGAAACAAACTGAGGGCAGCTGGTGGGGGGTATGGTGGGGGGGTTTGGCTGGGTGATGGACATTGGGGAGGGCATGTGCTATGGTGAGTGCTGTGAATTGTGTAAGACATGATTCACAGATCTGTACCCCTGAAACAAATAATACATGTTAATAAAAAAAATGCATAAAAACATAACATATGAGATAGGAATGGGTTAATGGAAGGTATAGGGGTCCAGGGCAGGCTGCCTCAAGATGGGCCACTTTGACATAAAGACTATTTTGAGTTAAAAGTAATCAAAACCCAAGAGATACAGGAAAAGCTCTCTGGGTCCCCCAAAATAACCTAAATTTACATTGGAAAGCAGAGCCTTTATTGGGAAGAGAGCTTTTTTTTTCTTTCTTTTTCTTTTAAAGATATTATTTATGGGCGCCTGGTGTTTTAAGGGGTGCCTGGTTGGCTCAATTATTAAGTGTCTGCCTTCAGCTCAGGTCATGGTCCTAGGGTCCTGGGATCAAACCCTGCATCAGGTTTCTTGCTCAGCAGGGACCCTGCTTCTCCCTCTCCCACTCTCCATGCTTGTATTCCTTCTCTCACTGTATATCTCTCTGTCAAATAAATAAAATCTTTAAAAAAATTATTATTAATTTCCTCCTTCTGCGTTTGTTTTACTTTGTTGATCTCTTTCTAGCTTTTTGAGGTGAAGGCCTAAATACTTCCTTTCTTTTAAAAAATATATATTTATATAAATAATAACACTATGGATCCTCTTTAAAGAAGTGCTTTTGTCATGACCTATAAATATTAGTTGTTTAATATAACTTGCTTTTTAATTTCCAGGTGAAAAGTTCTTTTTCACTTTTACATTTTTCATTAAGAAGTTGTTTTGTTTTGTTTTGTTTTTGGTTGTTACATTGTGATAATAGAACACTATTATTAGTATTTATTAGTATTTATATATACTATTATAGCATTAGTGTTAATATACTAATATTAGTATATTTCTAATTTTTTTGGATCTACTTCCTGCTACCAGTCAGACTTTGAGTTCCTCATTTTTGGCACCTGGATATTTTCCTCCCTTCAGATTTGGCTTTGTCACCGAAAATTCTTTTGTTATTCCCTTCTACCTCTGTATTTCACTGATTTGGAACAGAAAGTGACAGATGATTCTGTCTGTACAATCCATTTTAATATTACGCTGAAGTTATGCTTGTGTATTCTTCAGTTTCAGGGTATTTTTATGATGTGAACTAAAATTCTACATAACCAGTCATGGGGTTATTTTGATCTCAATAAATATTTATTGGGAATCTCTTATCTGTTGTATATTATTCCAGTGGGTCAGGCGCAAAGAAATTACTGAGACAAGCTCTTATTTTTTAGTGATTGTTCAGTGGATGTCAAGTCCTAAAGTCACAGTGTCCATGTTTAGGACTAATTAGTACTTCAAACTGGAAGCCATTATCTTATATTTCTACAGGGATATCTCTTGGCATTGTTTTCTTTGGCTGATATCCTAGAAGTTCAAACATGAAGGAAAGTATGTTACTGTGAATGAGGCATACTGCTTATAATGCTTTAGGTTTTAAAATGCATTGGGTTTTAATATAAGGCATTTTAGGCTTAAGGATTTATATCATTATAACTCAAGGTATTTTAAGGTAAGTTACTTAGTCACCAAGGCAAAGATGAAAGTAGTCTTAAAATACTTTACAGACTCTTTAAAAAGGCATGCTGAAGTTTTCTGTAGTAATCACTGTGTACTGTATTTTTAGTTAAATAAACTGCTATTCATATTGTTTCCCTCATTCTTGGACTTGGAAGAGTGAGTCTGTTAAGAGGATGCTTAAATTGAACTCACATTCAAGTGTTTTTATCCAAGGACTTATGAATTTAGACATTTGAGACATATTTACCTATTCCAAACTTTCGATTCAGGACTACAATTTTCATTTGCAGCTTTTGAAAAGAACCTCTTTTAATCATTCCCAGGATGCATTGCTAACACCTGAATAGCTCAACCTTAAAGATGAAAATTTAGGGGGAAAAAGATACTTGCAGTTTTTTTCCCCAGTTGAGAATATATGCATTTAATTTAGGACATTGCATATGTTATCTCAAATCAGAGATCTGAGCAGTTGTGAGCTTCTAAGGAGCACTCAGAATGGATGGAAACATTCTTTATAATTACTGTCCTTTATTTAATCAGTGTGCAATGATTAAATCATGTAAGGAAGCAGGATTTTGATTAAAATCCTTTTTCTTTCAGTAGAAGTTCTAATCTGCTGACTCTGAGCCAATTGTGTGTTGACTTAAATTCCTAGTACAGACGGGTGCTTATTTGTTATGGTAGGGAGACAGTTGAGGAAAGTTGCATTTAAAGGTCAGCATGAATCTGTAACTTCTTGATCAGTAAACTTTTCTGGATTCACTAGGAGTGTCCTAGAACTTCTGACAAACTCTTAGCTGTTATTTTTTATTTTTTCGTTTTTTTCATTTGGTAGCCCTGGAGAGGAGCTTAGCATAGTTCGTAGATATTTTGGTGGACATTTTTTTTTCTTTAAGGAAACACACATTTGCTTATCATCCCATCTCCACATTTATTTAGGTATTCTTTCATTCAGTAAATACTTATTAAGAGTTTAAATGTGTTCCAAATACTGTGCTAGGCACCATGATAGGAATATGAACAAAGTTGCTTCTACTTTTAAGGATACTATAGTCAGGTTTGGAGGGAGAGAGAAAAAGTAAACAGGACAATATAGTATGATAATTATAAGCACAGGGTGATTTTGGAGCACATGGTTGGATTACAGGAGAGGCCTAAGAATTTTTCTGGAGGACTACAACTGAATTACACGATGAGGAATGAGAAATTATAGAACCTGGTGTTAAGAGAGTATAGCCAATTGAATTACCCTAGTGCTTTGGCAGTGTTGGTTATGAACTGGTAAGAAATCAAGCTTGAGGAGTAAACAGAATCTGATCATTAAGAGTCTTTTAAGTTACGTTATGGAGTTAGAACTTGACCCAAGAGTGGTGAGAAACCACTTCAAGGTGTTAGGAAGATTACTCTGGCTGTTTTGGAGCATGATTTTGTGTGTTACAGAACCAGAGGCAGAGAAACCAGTTAGGAAATTTTGTTAAATAACCTAGATTAGAAATGCTTAAGCAGAGCACCTGGGTGGCTCAGTCGGTTAAACATCCAACTCTTGATTTTGACTTAGATCATGATCTTAAGGTTGCGAGACTGAGCCCTCCATTGGGCTCTCCTGGACATGGATCCTGCTTAAGATTCTCTGTCTCCATCTCCTTTTGCCCCTCCCCACCCTCTTTTTAAAAAAAAGGAAGGAAGGAAGGAATCAAGGGAGAAAGAAAGAAGGAAGGAAGGAAGGAAGAAAAAGAAAAGAAAAGAAAAGAAAAGAAAAGAAAGAAAGAAAGAAAGAAAGAAAGAAAGAAAGAAAAGAGAAAAGAAAAGAGAAAAGAAAAGAAAAGAAAAGAAAAAAGAAAAGAAAAGAAAAAAGAAAAGAAAGAAAAGAAAAAAAGAAATGCTTAAGCAAATGCCAATGCATTTGGTTGGGGAGAAGTGAATAGATTCAAGAAGTAACAAGAATTTGGAGTGATTGACTGTGAGATAAAAAGGGGGAAGCAGGGATGACTCTTAAGTTTTTGATTTGGTGAGGAGGTTCATGGATAATGATGCCATTAAATGAACATGAGAATGTCATTTGAGGTACTAGTCTATCATATGTGAACCATGGAATTAGCTTCTGTCCTGGAATGACATTCCAACCAGATGTTCTCTCTCCATTTTCCAGCCATATGCAATATCCAGGTGTGGTCTGTTGGTGTTGAAACCTCACATGACTTAGAGTTGAGGATGATTGATTTGTCCTCTCTTTCAGAGTAGATGTCTTCCCTTCAAGATGGTGTATGATATGGTGATGAGGGTATTTTTTTTTTTAAAAGAGGCCGTTATGCCTAGGATACAGTAAAAACTAGCCAAGAAGGGAGGAAAGGATTCCATTTAATAGTACTAAAGTTGAAAATATAGGTAAGAGAACAATAGCCAAACTATGGAAAGAGCCTAGATATCCATTGGCAGATGAATGGATAAAGAAGATGTGAGCTATATATCTATATATAGATATAGATATGATATAGATATATCCATATATATATGATGGAATATTATTCAGCCATCAAAAAATGAAATCATGCCATTTGTAATGATGTGGATGGAGCTAGAAGGTATTGTGCTAACCAAAGTAAGTCAATCAGAGAAAGACAATTATCATATGATCTTGCTGATATGTGGAATTTGAGAAACAAGGCAGAGGCTCATGAGGGAAGAGAGGAAGAAATGAAATGGGATGAAACTAGAGAGGGAGACAAACCATAAGAGACTCTTAATCTCAGGAAACAAACGAGGGTTGCTGGGGGGTCGGGGGAGGAGGGATAGGGTGGCTGGCTGATGGATATTGGGGAGGGTATGTGCTATGGTGAGTGCTGTGAATTGTTTAAGATTGATGAATCACAGAGCAGTATCCCTGAACAAATAATACATTATATGTTAGTAAAACAAAACAAAAAAAACCCAAATAGGCTCTATTTCTAGGCTTGTATACAGATACAAAGAAAAAATATAGGTAAGAGAGAAAAAGGAAAGCAATTTTCATGTAAAGTCATTATTACTGCATTTGACAGAATGTTGCACCTGAAATATTAACCATTAGCTTTTCTGTAATAGACCTTGGTTTACCTCAAAGTACACCCAGAAGGTATATTTTCAACCAACGTTCTTGCCTTCCTTTAATCTGCTTGCTTCCTTTTTATAATGACTGCTATTTCAGCATTTCAGGAAACTTAGTTTCAGTTACAATTAAAACCTATCTCTTTCCTAAAATGTTACCTATCCCTATAGAATGTATTCTTCCATACTGAAACACATTATGGAATTGTTCTTCAGGGCTAGTCTTTGGAACAGTCAAATGTATAAAATTGATATGAGAATTTTGTTAGTTCACTGATAACATTCTCTTTGGACTCTGCTTCCTCTATATCCTATCGTAATCCATTCCTACTAACTCGCCAGGCAGAATGAGTCCTACTTTGATATGCTATACTGTGAATCTATTACTGTTCTAGAAATAATATTGTATCACATTTGGAAGATACTGAAGCAGTCTATAAAATGTATATAGTATGTAGCATATTAGTATAGGAGAATCTTCTACTTCTTGTGAAGAAATGGCTTTTAGTGCTTATGAGGACTGTAATTATGATCTTTAAGCCATGAAATATCAGGGTTATGACTTGATATTGCTGAACAGTTTTCTGGATGCTGTGAGGGTGAAAAAAGGATGCTCTCAGCACTTTGTGGAATGTGACATGATTACAAATGATCCCTCACAAAGTCCTGTAAGTGTAAGCATGCCCTCAGCCTTACCCTTCCACAGACTACCTGGTGGCTTCTACTCAGACTATCAAAGTCTTATGTTAAGCCACGTGGTGATTTTCTGATTACCGTGATGCTATGAGAGGGTTATTTCCTTCCTTTTGTTATTACAGTGTGTGGACAAAATATAAGGTAATGTTAACAAAGATAGAGTTGATATAGATGGCTAGCTTCTGGCTAATTAGCATGCTTATCTAAGAGTTATTCAGTGAAGTCTGGCTAACACTGAATCTTGGGAAGAAGAGACAATAAATTTGCACATTAATTGGTTTGAAAGAACAGTTCTTTCCACACTTGAGATGTAAATAACACCAGCTATTTAATGGTCCTCATTTAGTAACTAAAATATTTTTAAAAGAATCTATTAACCAAGAGCAATCTTTCTTAATTATGTTATGGTTAGTTGTTTAGTCTTGAAGTGGCTTGGTAAGGTATTGTCTTCAAAAAAAAAATTCCTACTTCCAAGTTTGCCACGTATTAGAGCTAGAAAACTCATTTCTCGTTTGATCAGAGCCATGTCAGTGTCTTACAGTGACTTACTTTGGTCTCCATTGAGTCACGTTGAGGCCTGCTGAATACTGCATCCGATCTGAGGCTTATGGATGATTGTGTCACTTGTGTGGTAAAATCTTTTCATGGGGAGTGGGTTTCCAGAGCTCCCCTTTCCTGGTTCTTCATACACCTTATGTACATGCTATTTGTTACCACCAGACTTTACACCCTGCCCTTGTACTCAACCCTGAATTGTTTGTGTACTCAGACCCCATGCATAGCTTTCACATCTGTACTAACGGCATCTTGGGGAAAGGCTGCCATCTGCTTAGTGGACAGAATCTATCTGCATTTTAATTACACTGATGTTAGGGCCTCTTAAAGGTCCTCGCCTGGCACCTGTGACCCTCCTTCACACTTACACTTTTCAGATTTTGACCTATATTGGAAAATGTAACTGCAAATTTGTAAGCCAACATACTCTCTACTTCTTTAATGCTCCATAGCCTGGATAAGGATTGCATCAGAAGGATTACATCATAAGTAAATGTTTATATTCTATTGATATTTATTTAACATACTTGGTGCTCTTCAAAGGGGAGGTTGGAAAATGTATATTTTAAAAATAGAACTGCCTATTAATATTTTTCTTAAAAGTAAAAAAGGGTGAGAATACATAGAACCTCTAATGAATTTTATTCAACCTTTCTTGACATTTTGAAAGTTTGATTTAACTCTGACAGATTTTTTCTTTTTCTAAACATTTTATTTATTTATTTTAGAGAGAGTGAGAGAGAGTACAAGTCAGGTGAGGAGCAGAGGGAGAAGCAGACACCCTGCTGAGCAGGGAGCCTGATGTGGAGCTCAATCCCGGGACTCCAGGATCATGACCCAAGCTGAAGGCTGTTGCTTAAGCAACTCAGTCACTCAGGCGCCCCTAACTCTGACAGATTTAAGGAAGTAATGAAATACTAAAGTCACAAACTTAAAGAATCTGATTGTTAATAAGTTTAAAGAACCTGCTTTAAGAGTCTATTTCCCTTAAGCAATTCAACAACAAAATAAACGTCCTTTACTAACCTAATGAAATCAGTGACTGACAGGCTGTCCCCAGTAGTCTTATAATGGTCTCTTTTGGGCCATGATAATTGGACTTTAGAGAATGAAGATGAACTGTTCATTTTTATAATGTTTTTTAAAATTCCATATTTCCTTTGCTAAGAAACGTTGCCTTTACTTTTTAGCCCATTAAATATTTTGTTACTAGTTTGTTCCTGTCTCTGCTTTATTACTATTAGGTCTTTGAAATATTGAGTATATAGGGGCTCTTGGAGTGATAAACCTCAATTTCTAGGGAGTCATATGATATTTTTTTGCTTTTCTAATACTGGATGTTAACATATAGGTCTTGCATTTGAACAAATCACATTCAGCTTGGCTAAATCTTTATTTCTGCATTATGTCCGTATAATGATATATTGACAAAGTCTTCATTTATCTGTAGATCAGAATGGCTATAGAAGATGTTGAATTTGTGCTATAACTATCTTTTAGATGACATGAGGTAGTCTGGAGGGGGAACAAGATGTAGGGGCAGAGGTCTGGATGAGAATCTGGCTCTTCCATGTCCACTTAACCTCTTTGAGCCATTTCTATGCCTGTTTAAAAGAGTTAGCAAGCCCTCTTTCACAGAGGTTTTGTGAGAATTGAAAGCTAATATATGTGAGGTCCTTTACAAATTCTCTTTTATCATATTGCTTTTAAATTTGACAATATAACTTTTCTTACTTGGGTATGTAAATATATGAGAAAATACATATTGACTATCAGGTACACTCATTCATTTTTTTAATTTCTCTCTTCTACTTTAAAAAAAGTACTTATTCTCTTTATTCCTTTATAAAAGAATTTTTGTGTGAAACTGAAGTCCCTGGTAGCTTGAGTCTTCTAAGCAGTAGCCCTTCAGAATGGAGGGCTAAGGAATTATAAGAACTACTATAGTGTTATGATTTTATGTGTTGCTGAAGAGTTTGAAAAGATTTTCTTTTTTCCCTATGTGTTCATTCCTGAATGATGCATTTAAATCACATCAAAGAATTTTATTCTCTTGATTATTTTTTTAAAAGATTTTATTTATTTATTTGACAGAGAGAGATGGGGAAGCAGGCTCCCCAATGAGCAGAGAGCCTGATGCGGGGCTTGATCTCAGGACCCCAAGATCATGACCTGAGCCGAAGGCAGAGTCTTTAACCCACTGAGCCACCCAGGCGCCCCTTACTCTCTTGATTCTTAATATGATGAGATATATCCTGGTTCTCAAACATTTGCTCCTGTTTACTTTTTGCCATATATTCTCTTTGTCTATGAATCTTCACTTAGAGTTGCTAGCGTGAGCTTTGAATATATCCGCTACCTTATTTTCTATGTCTCCCATGCCTCTGCTTATGCCATCTCCATCTTTGCAGTTCCCTCCCACTCTCGGGATTCTTTTCTAGCTTGTAGGTATGGTGTAAGTCTTATCCCTTCCATGAAGTCTATCCTGACGACTGTAGCCGGAATGAGTATTCTGTTTTTTACTTTTCTATGTAACGGTGAACTCTAACATTCGTCTTTTTATTAGTTGGCTAGTGAGGGAAGCCTTGATGTGTTTTTTTTGTTTTTATTTTTTTCTTAAAGACTCTAAGAAATCTTTTCTGGTGTGTCAATTGCCTAATTGACCTAGGTCATTTGTTATTGAACTTTTAGTAGGTGGTGAAGGAAGGTATTGCCATGGTCACTTCAAATAGTGCTTACCTCTAAAGTGGGGATGGAATGAAATTGGGAGATTAAAATGCATTGTATAGAGTGATACTCTGATAACATTTCCCCCACCAGCTCCCACCTCAGAAGTAACCAAGGAAATGTTTAAGAAACCCGAAAACCTTAGGAATAGTTATAAAAATGTAGGTCCTCTTCTAAAGAGAAGCAGCATTTCCAGAAGCCCACTGAAAAATTTTCAAAATTAGTTTTTGATATTTGAAATGAAAAGCTTTATTTATGAGTGAGATGACTGTGAAAGGGTTAGTTTATTTTTTAAAAAAAGGAATTATTAGAGATTAGATTCCCTGGAAAAAGTGGAGGATCATATTTTGTCTTTGAACTTTTTCCTACTTCATCTTTCAGTATTTGTCCCTTCTTTTCACCATCTATTTCTCTTCTCTTTCATTAAACATTTATTCTGCGTTTATTTTGTGCCCATCCTGGGCCACATGCAATGAAGACAAGAGTGAATAATAATTGTTCCTGCTGTCAAGGGTCTCTTATGCTACTATAGAGGAGTCAGATAAATTTTAGCAAAGTATGGTAAGTACTGTAATAAAAGTATAAGCAAGATGCTGAGGAAACACCATGGTTCTCCCTCGTCCTCTCACCTGTCAAGGCTAGTTCCCTTGTTTTTTGCCCTCTTTGGATCTCACTCTACTCAACTACCCAAATTTTCCATATCAGGAATTTAATAAAATACATTTTGTGCAAAACTACTGATTGTAATTGAATAGGGCCAGCTCTTTCCTGACCAGCTGTATATAATGGACTGTGATAGCATCACAAATAATTTGCCTTTTTTATGAGATAAAAGAAGTCCATACTATTCTAGGGGAGGATGACCTTAAAAGCAATAAGAATTGATTC
>CM053614.1:31235665-31256364 GCA_028646535.1 Procyon lotor
GATTTTAAGCCAAAGACTATAAGAAGAGATGAGGAAGGACACTATATCATACTTAAAGGGACTGTCCAACAAGAAGATCTAACAATTGTAAATATCTATGCCCCTAACATGGGAGCAGCCAATTATATAAACCATTTAATAACAAAGTCAAAGAAACACATCAACAATAACACAATAATAGTAGGGGACTTTAATACCCCCCTCACCGAAATGGACAGATCATCTAAGCAAAAGATCAACATAGAAAATAAAGGCTCTAAATGACACACTGGACCAGAAGGACATCACAGATATATTCAGAACATTCCATCCCAAAGCAACGGCATACACATTCTTCTCGAATGCACATGGAACATTCTCCAGAATAGATCACATCCTGGGACACAAATCAGGTCTCACTCAGTACCAAAAGATTGGGATCATTCCCTGCATATTTTCAGACCACAATGCCATGAAACTAGAACTCAATCACAAGAGGAAAGTTGGAAAGAACTCAAATACATGGAGGCTAAAGAGCATCCTACTAAAGAACGAATGGATTAACCAGGAAATTAAAGAAGAACTTAAAAAATTCATGGAAACAAATGAAAATGAAAACACAACTGTTCAAAATCTTTGGGACACAGCAAAGGGAGTCCTGAGAGGAAAGTATATAGCAATACAAGCCTTTCTCAAGAAACAAGAAAGATCTCAAATACACAACCCAATGCAACACCTAAAGGAGCTGGAGAAAGAATAACAAAGAAAGCCCAAACCCAGCAGAAGAAGAGAAATAATAAAAATACTCCTCTTGGTTTCCTTTGGGCGACTTTAGTTCTTTGAATTAATATGTATGGGGGAATATTGCAGAATTTAAATGATAACCCTAACAGAATATTATTAAGAGATAGATTTGCTGTAAAACAATCATAACAAAATAGGGAGATAAAAAATAGAATACATTCCACAGCTTCATTTACATTACTTTTTCCTATCTACTCTTTTTAGTTACAGTCCATAAGCCTCCATCTTTTTTTAAGGAAAAATCTGTAGGATAATTTCATTTACTTAATCTCAGTAGAGAAATACAGTTATTAAAATGGCATTGAAATGATATTAATAGTTTTTGAGGTGCCTGGGTGGCTCCATCAGTTAAATGTCTGCCTTCAGCTCAGGTCATGATCTCAGGTCATGATCCAGCCCCATGTCAGGCTTCCTGCTCAGTGGAAAGTCTGCTGCTTCTTCTCCCTCTGCTGTTCCCCCTGCGTGTGCTCTCTCTCTCACTTTCTCTCTCTCTCTTCCTCTCAAACAAATAACTAAAATCTTTTTAAAAAAGATATTAGTAATTTTCAACTAAGCTTCACTGGCAGATTGATGAGAAACTAGGAAACTTTAATAAAAAGTTAAAAAAAAAAAAAAGAGGGGCGCCTGGGTGGCTCAGTTGTTAAGCGTCTGCCTTTGGCCCAGGTCATGATCCCAGGGTCCTGGGATCGAGCCACGCATCGGGCTCTCTGCACAGCAGGGAGCCTCCTTCTCCCGCTACCATTCCCTCTGCTTGTGTTCCCCCTCTCGCTGTGTTTCTGTCAAATAAATAAAATCTTTAAAAAAAAAAAAAAAACTGGGAAACTTACCTATGGAAGGAGGATGAGAGCGACCCTTTTCTTAGACTATGGTTATAGGGTGCATGAGGATATGTTCACTTTACTGCACTTTTGATTCTATTTTCTCTTGTTAGAACAGCTTTCTTACTGATCTTCCGTTCCCCCAGTCTTATCCAGTCTAATAAATCCTCCAATCCTCTGGTAGGTACCTTTCTGGAATGTAAATATATGGTTACTGCACTATTGGATCAAACGCTGAAACATCATGTGATCAGTTATGAGAGAGAGAGAGAGGATCATACTTTCCTGATCTCAACGTGTCCAGTCCCAACTTCTCTTTTCACTTGCCATACCAGCCATATACAGTTCTCCCACTTTCCAGGACAGCCCATGCTTCGTCATGGTTATATGCTGCTGCTCATGCTGCTTTCTAACCTGGAATACCCTTTTCTTTCTGTGTTCTGGCCAAGCTCTCATTTTCTTCTGAGAGTCGCTTCTTCGCTGCAGCCTTCAGGACTCTTACTGTCAGTCATGGTTCTCTCCCCATCTATACCTGCTACGTATAGCCTCGTTCATAATTATTACATTGCATTTTGTTTCTTTCCTCTGAATCTGTTTTCCATCTAGAGTACAAAGTCCTGTAGTTGATTTTGCATACGTAAAGCCAGCACTTGAAACAATATCAGGTACAATAAATATAGTAAATACTTGTTAAATGTTAAGAATGCTGAAATTAGATTTAAAGTGTTATTTTGAACGCTTTCATGATATTTGGTTTTCTTTACAGTTATCATTATGCCATTGAAATTACTTTATAAATGGCTAAGCCAGGATAAAAATGGTCATAGTTTATTTTACCAGTAGTTAGTTTTTTTGCGCTGGTTAGTCCTATCATCTCTCAGCTCCATACCTGCCGGTTTACTCTCTGGTGGTGATAAAACACCCAGGAAATGTGCATGCCTGACACCATTGCTAGCAAGTTTTTTCTTTGCAGCCAAACGAAGGCAATGGTGAAGGATTGAGAAATCTCCAGTTTGTAACATATGTATAGTAATAATAAATAAAAGTTAGCATTATTTCTCATAAGGATGATACTTTGTTTTTAAATTAACATGTAATGTATTATTTGCTTCAGGGGTACAAGTCTGTGAATCATCAGGGTTACACAATTCACAGCACTCACCATAGCACATACCCTCCCCGGTGTCCATCAGCCAGCCACCCGATCCCTAGCCCCCTACCCCCCAGCCACCCTCAGTTTGTTTCCTGAGATTAAGAGTCTCTTATGGTTTGTCTTCTCCCCAGTCCCATAATTTTAGAGTTAGTGATAAGTCTAACAATGCTTCAGAATACCTGTGCTTTCTGTTGGGCACAGGTACTGCTAAATACTACTGTCATTTATTGTCTGCCTTCTTAATGGAGGGAAATTTAAATATTTACTAAGATATTAGAGAAAATAAACCTAGAATCTTTTTTTCCATCCCAATACAGGAACCACTAACCCTCTCTCCTGAATTCTCTCTATTGAACTCTTTGGTGTTTGAGGGGTATATGAATCTCATTTAGAGAACCTCTTCTCTAAATAGATTTGTACAACAAGATGGCCCTGAGTATTTACCATCTTTGAAACATATCTGCTTAATCACATATTTTACCATAATGCTGCATATACTTTATGGGGAAATAAAATTCTTTAAAATAATGGAAAGAGGAGAGTGAGTTTATGTGACCAAGTATTAATTCTTTGGTCACCAAGATACCATATATAGTAAATTAACTCCTCTAGTATACTAAATAGTGCCTCACGGAACTTTTGTGGTGAAATTGTGAAAATAACATTGTTGTTTCCCATTTTATCAACTGGTTCAAGCTCATTTACTTGTAATGCTCAACTAAACAGGCTACATAACATTTAAAATTTTTATTTCCAAACGATTGAGTTTCTGCAATAATCTTCACTAATTGCCTGGTGTAAGATTCTTACTCAAGTATTTACAAATGTATTATTTGTTGTGTATTTGTCAGCTCACTAAAATAAAACTATGAGTAATGAAAACAATTGCATTTTACCCATTATAGCTACAAAATAATTTCTGCATTTTTCCTTTCTTCTCCACAATGTCAACCCTGAATTATGACAATTTCACCAGCATTCGTAAAATTATTATGCTTATTGGATTATTTGCAGGTGGGGCTCTGTGCTTTAGTCTACAAATCAGTGGTTAATTTAATGATGCACTAGTTTATATTTAGCAAAATGAAACATAACAAGCTCAGCTGAAAAAATGATTCTTGCTTTAACCAGTATCTTCACACAGCTGTTTAAATACCATATTGTACTTGTTTTTTTTCCTCTTTCCTTATTTAGGATGGCACATGGTACTTGTGTAATCTTTGCTTATTTTAAGCTGGCATAAAAGAATGGCTCTCAGCAAATTGGAGGCAATTTGCAAAACTAAAGGATATTCTTGTGAATTCAGGCCAAGTTAAATTATTATTGAAGGATATATCGTTTTCTCCCCTAATTTTTTTAGGAATTTTTTTTCATGATAATGCTATATTTCAAAGTTTATGACAGTGGTACCTTTTCCCGTTTGTTCTGTGTAATTTTATTTCTTTTGTCTGAACATGCCATTAAAGTCAGATTGGCCCAGAAAAGTCAGATCTTCTGAAATTGTAGTAGTTCACACTTTGTGTTATCAATTTCATAATAGTTTTCTTCCTAGAAAAGATTGGCTCTTTATATACAGATGTAAATGATGTCTATGGAGATGGAAAGTTTAATTTTCTGTAACTATTTTTTCCCTCTTGACTCCTCCCCACTGCCTGTCTCCTCGACTTCCTCCTCTGACACCACCAGATGAGATGCAGTTTCCTATCCTTTTGCATTTGTGCCTAATGTCCCACAAAAAGCTTTCTCTGAAGATGCCATTGTTTTATTTGCCCTTCTACACTTCTTGAACTTCCACATTTTCTTGAAATGTAGTCATAGTTTTAGATCATATCATTTTGTCACAGTACCTCTGTGACATGGGGACACTGTGCTGTGTCTGGATCTGACATCTGCTTCACATGGGGAGCTCTTTCCTGTGTATTCACTGACCGAACATACGATCTGCTAGAGAAACAGACGCAACTGAGATGGGAAAGATAAGGAATAGAGTTGCCGGAACATAGTTGTTACTTCAAAGACTAAGGTGAAAAAAAAAAAAAAAAAAAAGACTAAGTTGAAGGACACCAGTGTAACTGTTATACTTTGTAAAACAGTTTGGTTGGCATCTCTATTTCCTAAAATGTGAAGTGTCACTTAAAATGTTCAGTTATGTTCTATGTATTTATTAGGGATTCTGGATATCATGAGTATCAGGCCTGATTTTATTTTATTTATTTTCGTTTAAAAAAATGATTTATATATTTATTTGTGAGAAAGAGAGAAGGACAGGGGAGGAGCAGAGAGAGAGGGACAAGCAGACTCTATGCTGAGTGCAGAACCTGACATGGGGCTAAATTTCATGGCTGTGAAATCATGACCTGAGCCCAAATCAAGAGTTGGATGCTTAACTGACTTAGCCACCCACGTGCCCCTGATTTTATTTTGTTTTATTTTATTTTATTTTTAGAAATTTTATTACTCATTTGAGAGAATGCAAGCCAGCACAAGCGGGTGGTGGGGGTGGCGAGGCAGAAGGAGAGGAAGAAGCAGGCTCCCCACTGAGCAGGGAGCCTGATGCAGGGCTCCCTCCCAGGACCCAGAGATCAACACTGGAGCTGAAGGCAGATGCCTCCCCATCTGAGTCACCTGGGTGCCCCCCGGGCCTGATTTTAGCTGATCATTTTTTATTAGGTAGAATGATTATGTTCTTGTCTTAATACTACACTTAAATCTAACAGCTAAAAGTACTGTCCTAGGAACTGTTACACCAATGAAAGTTGTACTGCTATGGGTCTTCTAAGGAAATTAGAAATGCAATGAGGACATGTAGGAAACAGTTATAAGTAAGAGAAAAACAGCCTGTCAAAGAATAAAGATAAACTGTGTAAATTATGAGTATAGTTAAAACTCAAGGGAAACTTAGGGCCTTGAAAATTATTTTGTTAAATTGAACACTATTGTACTGTAATTATATTTTATTGCAATACATTAAGTTTTCAAGCAAAGTTTGTATGTTATATATAGCATGTATAATTTGGGGTGGTATTACTCTGGAACCTTTTATATTTTGACCTGCTGTGAGATAGATAATCATAGCTTTTCCTAGTTGAATTTTATAATAGAATAGAGCATATCTGAACATGCTTTGCACAAAGTACATGATTAGCATTCTTGAGTGAAATTCGAAAGAATGGAACCAAAAATCAAAACTCAGTGACTTAAAAGTAATGGTAGAGACTATTAATATAAAAATAATAATTAAATTATAACATTTATGATACAGCTTTCAGCCAAATAAGCAAATGTTTAAATAAATTAAAATCTTCCAGTCATGAGATACCTCAATAAAAAACATTTGAGGGTTAAAAACTTACAGTGGGGTTTTAAGGTTTTGTAGCATAATTGAAGATCTTGAATATGTGCTTTTCCTTTTGACTTTTTTAGTTTTGATTTTAAGTTTTCCATTTCTATGTGAAAAACGGACTGAAATGATAAACAAAGAATTGAATTAAAACTACTTAAAAAATGCTTCTTAGAATTAATCATATCTTTAAACATCAAAGAGGCTTTTAAAATAATGAGTGATCAATTCCATAAGCATAAAATTTAAAACTGCAGTGCTAATATATGGTGACATTTACTATAGTTTTTTCCTTCATTTGGCTGAGGGTAGCAGGCTCCTAATCCAATTAACTTATTCATTTTCTCTGATTCACCCCAAGGGATAAAAGTTAGGAGACATCACCAGATTGATGGAATAATTTGGTTAAGAGCTTGATTCCTGCACCCTGAAATAAAAAAAAAAAAAAAAAACGAACAAGTAGCCCTCAACATCCACACGCACCTCTTGTTTAGAGCATAGTTCACAGAAATAGCTGCTGTTTCTAGATTCCAAGTGATGATTAAGGACACAGAGAAACAGGGTGATGGGCTCTATCTGGTTTTTTCTTTTCCTTTCTAGATGCTATCATGAGATTATAGATCCTGGTCTTACTGAGCCACCTTGAAACTTGTAATAAAGTTTGGCAGTTGATTGTGCTTAGTCCAATTCCCTAAAGTTCACATCAAAAATCCCTCTACAAAACTGAGAATAATTGGCTCTATTTTTATCAAGCTCCACAAAAAGCAGAACTGCTCTATTTCAGCTGTCATTTCATTCAGTAAACGTTTTTGGTAGCTCTTATGTGCTAGACATTCTGGTAGCAATACAAAGACGAATAATGGTTGAATGTTGCCCTCAAGGAGTAAACAGACAGTGGGGAACACACACGCACACACATACACACACATACACATAAATGCATGCGCACACACACATATGTATGCACACAAGTACTGTGTACGGGCTATAGCCCTGGGTTTTGAAGGTTTTGTAGGAGTTTTATATGTAGAAGAGAAGGAAAGGGGCCCTATATGCCATCATATGAACAGTGGGAAGAAGCATTAAAAATTTTTTAAGTTGAAGAGTAATACCAATTTGAACTGATATATTCTGTAAAGGTAGAGTCTGATACTTGAAACTGAAATTGCCTCTGAAAATTCTAGATAAATTGTCATAACTGTGTTCCAGTCCTTGTGCTAGTATGGTACAAAGATAATGAGGTGCATTTCTTGCTGTCTCCCAATGCACTACTGAATTGGGGAATATAGGTAATACAAAACAAAGTATAATTTGAAGTGCTAAGTGCTGTAATAGTGTTTCAAAGTGCTATGGGAAAGTTCTAGGTCATTAACTTTTTGATTTTGTAAATTTGCTTCTCTCACGGGTTATTTGTAATGTCTTCTTTCTTTTTTTTGAAGACCAACTCCATTGAGGTAAATTATATAAAATACAATGCACCTTTTTTTTTCTTTAAAGATTTTATGTATTTGAGAGAGGGAGTGAGCAGGAGAAAGAGAGCATGAGCAGGGAAGGGGAGAGGGAGAGGTAGAAGCAGATTCCCCACTCAGCAGGGAGCCAAAGCTAGACTCAGTCCCAGGATCCTGGGATCATGACTTGAGCCAAAAGTAGATGCTTAATTGACTGAGCCACGTAGCTGCCCCAAAACACACCCTTTTTAAAAAGAAGTGGAAAATATGTAGGTGAAGAATGAGACTGTAATCCTATTCTTTATAAGAGAAAGATGCAAATTTGTCCAGGCCCAAATTTGACTACCTGTAGATTTTTATAACATTGCAAGTACACCTGTATTTCAGAAACAGGTCTTATTCTGAGAAGGTAATATGGAGGCATCAAATTGAGGTGTATTTCATGGAAAGAATAGCAATTGCTATAGTTTTGACTGAGGGGGACCAAAAAGAAAAGCTTTATCTTCCATGCTATTTTTAAAAAACAGAGTAAGGGAAAAAGTATTTTAAAAAGATTTATAAATTCTGAGAAGATATTAGTTGTAAGAGTATCAAAGAAATCAGCAATAATAAACAGTTCTAGGTTTTTCCAATTAATCAGGCTAAAGATTGAATGTACTATATCCTTTAGATGCCTCTGAATGTATGAGATCTCAGTCATTGATATATACCCTAAAGATTGCTTTGACCACATTATTTTATCAGGAGAGGCTGTCATGATAGCATCTCAATCTACAACCTCTTTTCTGAATTACAAAAAAATGTACATATCCGTCCCATTGATCGTCACTGTGATCCCTTATACAAAAATGAAAAGTCTTTAAGTTATTTCTGAAAATTTCTTCATGTTGATACCCGATAAAGCCAGATCTATGCTAGACTTTTTTCATAACATTTTTTAGTAATGAAGTTATATGTGTATTTTTTTGAAAACTTAGAAATACAAAGTAGAACGAAGAAGAAAATGAAGAGTCAGATTTATTTATTTATTTTAGTTTTTCTTTTTAAAGTTTAAGGATCTCTTTATTTTCAGAGGGAGAGAGGAGGAGGGGCAGAGAGAGAGAGAGAGGGAGAGAGAGAGAGAGAATCTCAAGCATACTCCCTGGTGAGCACAGCATTGCCGCAGGCTGGATCCCAAGACCCTGAGATCATGGCCTGAACTGAAATAAAGAATCAGCCACTTAACTGGCTGAGCCACCCAGTTAGCCGCCCCTAAGTCAGTTCTATTTAAATAAAGATACCAAAATATACTCGGAATGTTTGGGTATTTTATTTTACATTTCATGATATTTAGAGCTCTCTTCTGTATGCCTGAAATTTGTGGTACTTTCCAGAGGCTATCTCACGTTCTCTTCCACCACTTTTCCTCAGAAGCACCCTCCCCTAATTCCCAACTACTTTTTGTGTAAAACACAGCAGGTGGATGCCGAAGGAATGGAGCCCACACCCAGAGTGGTGACAGTCTCACAGGAAGTTTGCTGTTTTAAGGACCAGGTTCTAGGATTTGGTTCTCAGCTTTGCAGGTCCGGAAAGTTGATTCTTCTAGTATGGAAAAGTTTATCAGTATTTCTGGAATAGACCCCAAACAAATTCGTGAACATATATGATATTACTGTTACATAAATCAGTATGCAAATTTATTCATTGCCATTCTAGTTTAGCCCTAAGGAAATGGATTTCTTCTGGAAGTCCTGAAGCCAGCTGGTCCCATTGAGCTTCATGCTCCTGCCCCTCTGAGTTCCTGCCAGAATGCCGATCCTTTTCCGGCAATCTGGCCCCTTCTCTTTTGCCCAGTTCATACTCTGATTCCTTTTTCTTCCTGATTTCCCACTCTTCCCAACCCTTGCAACTCTCCGGAGACCCCACTTCCTAGAAAAACAAAAGAAAACAATGTCCCAGAACAAAACAGTCTCCCCCACTATATTCTTAGATTTGTCAAGAAGTTCTCTTACTCCACTTCCTGTCACAATGAAAATCTGAACTCTGGAGCCACTGAAATCTGGAGAGAAGACCTTCTCTCTCTTAGACAGTCAAACTTCGAAATTCCTTTTTCTGGGGCTTTCTTTTTATAGATGTCTTATAGCTCATTCTTCTTTGGGCACATTGTTTTTCTTTTAAGGAGAATTGCAAGGACCATAATTAAGCTTTCTTATTTATATTTACCTTCTATCATGCTTCTTAGAGTAGCTTGTAGGTCATCTTCCTTTGGATATTGATGTCCAGATAGTTTAATCTCCTGTTTCCAGGCTTTTTCTCAGGACAAATATTTAATATGTAATATTTAATGTATGTATATACACACATGTAAATGTATGTATATGTAAATATGTGTGTATGTGTGTGTGTATATATATATATATAAATATAAATGTATATGTATTTGAGATCATGATATTTCTACAAGTGACTGAACGTTACATTTTGACCTGTCTCAATTCATTCTCAAGGTACTAACTTTACTTCTATTTGGGTTGCAATGTTTTCTGTCCTTCTTTTTCTCCAGCCTACCACCACTAGTAGATTTTTGCTTTGGAAAGAGCTATCTCCGTAAATACAATGGCATTTATTTTGTGTAAAAGCTTTAGTACACATTTTATTTGGACATTGATTTCTCATCATGTGACAGAAATGGCTAGGTTAGCATTTCAGAAGAGCTTCTCTTCTGTTAACAATATCTTCATCCTCTCATTAGTTTAATTCATGATAATAATCCAGACAAGCTTTGACCATTAAATCCTTTTAGGTAGCAAAGTTTCCCAAAGGCCATTCTTTGTTTTTGAATAATTAGTTTTTTCAATTCATTTTAGTGTACGAAGCTAATAGTATATGAGAATTCATTTTCTTCTGATGCTGTAAACTTTCCATTAATGTATGAGGTTAACTTCTATGGTTTTTTCCTTTTCCTATAGAGCTGGCTATTAGAGTATCCAAGAGACTATTTTGTAGTATTCAGACTAAAGCTCTTTTGGGTGGTTTGTGGTTTTAATAGGTGTTCCCTCAATTCTGTTCTTCCATCACACTTCTTTCTTTTATTCCACAGGAAATGATGGGGTCTCTCCAAAGAGCATTTATGAAATCCCTGGAGAACCCCGAGATTGATTTTTGTGTTTCCTTAAAAAAAATACTCAAAGAAATTTGAGAAGCCCATATCTTTGGGATGGTAAATATTACAAAAAGTGTCTACCCAGTTCTGAAAAATTGTCTTGTTATGCCATTATTGTTTCCAACAAATGGATCAGATATGGTTCCATAGAACCAGAGAATTAACTTTAAGTTATTTCTTCTCAAAATTAGAAGAAAGTCTCACAGAATGAAATATAGGATATCCCAACTTTGCGTGGTCATGATTACAGAATTGAAATCTCACAGCACTTTCTGTGACACAAGCACAGACACAAGGAAAAGCATTGCGCAAATAAATAATCAGGATTGGCTGCTTCTAAAACAGCAAGTGTATGTAAGCCATTAAAAAACTTTATGGAGGCTGAGCTTTTTCATTTATTTAGCCAAAAATTCATTACTCTAATTTTTTCAGTGTGATTTCTATCTTGAAGGAAAACAGAACAAATTCGTACTTTAGGAGTTGCTAATACTTACTTGCTAATACTTACCTTATAATGGTGAAATAATTTTTAAGTAATTAATGTCTTACCTTTTTAGATCTCTACAGTCCCATTAGAAAGAGGGAAAAAAAAAAAAGCACCCTGAAGACTCTTAGTAGAACAGAACAATGCAATCAAAGGTGGAAATGTTATACTTAAAAATGCATTTGGGTTTTTAAAAGTTTGCATTTTGGATATTTATGCAATTTCAGAATTCCAGATGATATTTATATAAATCTATCTTTTACTTTCTAAAGCTTCAAAGATGGGGGGCAAAGGAAGCAATATAATGAGCTATTTTAAGGCTAGTAGGATGTAATTAAGTTTGAGAAGAAATTTAGTGAATACTGTATTTGGAAGTTAAGTTGCTGGGGTAGCGTGGAAAGCTATGGGTGTTGTAGCCCTGGTAATTATCTCATAAGTGAATTATGTTGAGAAAACTCTCCTTAAAATCTATTCAGTGTCACAGCCTTTCCTGATATAGCAATATTTTTGTAGGGGACTGGAACTAGAAGTAATCAAATAAAAAGGTGCTAAGTAATAGATGGTGGTAACTGTCAAAATCTCCATCAGAGAAGCCAAAGAAAAGAAGAGAATATTCTTTATTTCAGTGCTTTTTTAGTGTTGATGACTAAGCACACAAACAGCCTGGGCCTGACTTCTTGCTCTGTTGCTTAGTAAGATGGGTAACCTTGCTTCGGTATTTAATCTATCTCTGCCTCAGTTTCTTCATTTATAAAATGAGGATAGTAATTAACACCTTATGGTTATTGTTAGGACTTAATAAACACATATGCCTATGAGTTTATGTGTGTGCACGCACGTGCGTATGTCTACAGAGAGATCTTAAAAGGGTCCTATAGAGAGGTATTAGTTGTTAGCATTATTACTGTAGTTGTTATTATATATGCTAGACTTCATAAATACTTTCAATTTCAACAGATATTACTTAGGCTCCAGTATGTGCTAAGCACTACTCTAAGTACTAGGCATACCATGATGAACAAGGCAGTTAACGGACCCTGTTCTCATGGAACTTGTGTTTTGGTTTGGGAAGTCAAGAGAGACAATTCAACAAGTACACAAGTGATAAAAATATCATGGGGTGCTAACTGCTATATAGATGATTAAAGAGGAGTAATGGGACACATTGGGTAGTCAAGGAAGGCTTTTTAAGGGAGGTGACATTTAAATTGAGAGCTGATGACAAAGAACAAATCTTGTAAAGATGTGGGGCAAGAGCATTCCAGTGAAGAGTTTCTAAAATGTGCTCAGAGAACAGACTGATGATGGATAGTAGCTTGGGTGCGAGCACTGTGAGATAGGATCTGAGAAGATAGATAGGGCAGGGAGGAGATAGTTGTGTCTATGAAAGGACAGCAGGAGGGATCCTTGTAGTGATGGATAATGGAATTGTGGAATCGTTGTGTTTCTTGACCGCTTCGATGTCAACATTCTGGATGTGGTTTTATGCTATAGTTTTGCAAAGATATTAACCCTTGGAAAACCTGGATAGAGGGTACATGGCTTATGTCTGTAGTATTTCTGAAAACTGTATATGAATCTACAATTATCTCAAAATAACAAGTTTAAAGAAAAGAATACATTATTTTGATTGAACAGTAGAGAATGTAATGCCTCCAGCCCTCATTATTCTGATTTAACTGGTCGGGAGTGGGGTCTGTGTCTTGTCCTTTAAAAAAAGAATTTCAGGTGATTCTACTGTGCAGACAGGATTGAGGAGCTCTGTAAAGCTGCAAGGAAATCCCTCTGGGCTTTAAGTGCAGGATGTTACCCATGCTTTCTTTAGGCTGTGATACTTGTTACAGACTCTTGACATTGCAAGTCTGTGATGTGATCCCAGCAGACCTCTGTCACTTCCTCAACTGAGACCACACAGCTGAGAATATTTGAAGTATCTATGTTTCTGTGAATATCTTAATATTTTCCCTTGAAAATAAGTTTTACTGTAATGTTTTTTTCTAAGTCCATTCAGCTTTTATTTCAGATGCTTGGTGAAATAATTAATTTTGTCTCTTGTAGATACTGTAATTTTGTTGGTGAGGATACAGGCGCTATTATTCATGTTTGCAGATTGGTGTTCCTCCTGTTGTTTTTCTTTCTCTTTAATATGGTCCCTGGCTGGGCCAGAAAATACAGCGTGTAAAACAGAACACATGCAAGTCTTCTTGCATGGTAATGCAGGAGTCTTTTTGAAAAAAAGAAAACAAAACTTAATTCACGTATGAAATTCTTCTTTTGAGTGCATGCTGTTTATGATTAGAAACCATATAAATTATTACCTTATGAATAAGTTTAATACTTTATTTTCCATGAGACTGGCTTGCTTTTCATCTTTTTTATTTTATTTATTTATTTATTTATTTTTTAAAGATTTTATTTATTTGACAGAGAGAAACACAGCGAGAGAGGGAACGCAAGCAGGGGGAATGGTAGCGGGAGAAGCAGGCTTCCCGCCGAGCAGGGAGCCCGATGCGGGGCTCGATCCCAGGACCCCGGGATCATGACCTGAGCGGAAGGCAGCTGCTCAACGACTGAGCCACCCAGGCGCCCCTCATCTTTTTTTAAAGTAGAGAAGCATACATTTGCTTTTCCTCTGACTCAGATACACATTTAAAGAATATTCTGGCGAAAACCCCACTGATAATAGATTGTATTTGCTCCTGAAATTGTCCAACTCTTGTCTACTTTTAGTGACCACTTAATTAGTGTTGCATTTGGAACTTTACTTATTTGATACAGAGCTCTGCGGACAATCTGGCACATAGTGGGCATTCAGCGATTGTTACTGAGTAGGATTCACAGTTAATTTAAGGGTCATTGTCACACAGCAGCATTGTGAACAATCCCGTCTTCATGTAGCTTTCGGTTTTGTGCTGAGATACAGAAATAATGAGACTCATTCAAGACGTGTTATCCTAATTTCCCACTTATTGGACATTATGGAAACTCTGAAACTTAATGAGTCCTCATGTTTGTGTGTGTGTGTGTGTGTGTGTGTGTGTGTGTGTGTAACAGTATGCTAGCCTGTTGCCCTCTGACTTTGCCTTTGTCTTCTTCTTTCTTATATTTCAGCCTTATCATGTATACATCTGCTATTTATGGTTCTGATAGGTCAGGACAAAGAGTGAAGTCTATAGGTAGTTCCTTGAATCAAGTATGGTGCAGATAGTTTTGCCTTTTTTTTTTTTTTTTAAAGATTTTTATTTGTTTGACAGAGAGAAACATAGCGAGAGAGGGAACGCAAGCAGAGGGAATGGTAGCGGGAGAAGCAGGCTTCCCGCTGAGCAGGGAGCCCGATGTGGGGCTCGATCCCAGGATCCTGGGATCACGACCTGGGCCGAAGGCAGATGTCTAACAACTGAGCCACCCAGGTGCCCCAGATAGTTTTGCCTTTTGACTGTACTTTCTCCCCTTTGTGACTTCTAGTGCACAGAATTTGTTTGCTCATGGCAGACTCTCATCATTTATAGCCCCTCTTTTAGTTTAGTTTATTACTCATTTTTCTCCTGTCTGCATTGCTCTATCTTCAGTAAGTGTCAATGTCAAGTATTTAATGGATTTCTTTACAATTTGCTCTCTATCAGCTTATTTAGTTATATAATACACACACACACACACACACACACATATGTGTGTATATGTGTGTGTATATATATATATCCTCGAAACAGGATTATCATGTTTTATCTTTTTGTATTTATTTATTTATTTATTTATTTTTGTATTTATTTTTTAAACAAATACTTATATAGCATTTTTCACAAACCAGATACTATTTTAATTTTTTTGTCAACATTAATTCATTTAATCCTTACAGCAAGGTTGTAAGGTCGATACTGTGATCCCTCTTGGCACAAAAAGGTTGAGTAACACCTTGAACTACTATGCTTAGCTGCCTTCCCATGAATACCAGGGTATTGTGCGGTAAATCCTACTTGATTCTTTCCCTTTTGTCCATGTTACCATGGGTACATCAAATTCATGACCTTGAACTGCTACCTGTTAACTCTGTTGTAATGCCATATTTTACAAACAACAACTTTATTGAGACATAGTATACATGTAATAAAATAAGCTTACTTTAGGTATGTAATTTGCTGGGTTTTGAGAAAGGCATACATACTTGTAACTAGCATCACAATCAACATATAGAATATTTCCTTCCCCTCAAGATATACCCTGGTGCCCCTTGCTCCCTCAGTTCTACCCCTAGTACAAGACACCATTGATCTTTCTGTCACAATGAATTAGTTTTTCCTATGCTAGATTTTGCATAAGTGGAATCAAATAGTATGTGTTCTTTAATCTGGCTTCTTTTGTGCAGCATTGATTTTGAGATTCGCTGATGCTGTTGCTTGAATCAGTAGTTTATTTCATTACCGTGCAATTTTACATTGAATGGATGTACCACAATTTGTTCATACATTCATCTGTTGATGGACATGTGGATTGTTTGCATTTTCTGACTAAGATGATTAAAGCTGAAAAGAATATTTATCCACAAGGCTTTTTATTGACATATGTTTTCATTTTACTTAGGTAAATACCTAGGAATTGACTTCCTGGGTCTTATGATAAATATATGCTTAATATTATGAAAAACTTACAAAATGTTTTATAATATGCTTGTGTCATTTTACACATTCACTAGTAATGAGTAAGAGTTTGAGTTCTTCCACATTCTTGGCAACACTTGGGATTGTTCATCTGTCTCTTTTTTAATAGCTTTTTCTTTTGGAATAATTATAGAGTCATAGTTACAGAAATAATACAGGGAGGTCCTGTGTACTCTTGACCTAGTTTTTGTACTATGATAATATCTTGTGTAACCTGAGTACAGGGTCGAAGCCAAGAAATAAACATGGGTACAATTCATAGAGCTTATTCATATTTCATTAGTTTTGCACACACTAATTTCTTTATATGTTGTATGTGTTAGTTCTGTGAGATTTTATCATGTTTAGATTCATGTAACCACCGCCCCAATCAAGATAAAGAGCTGTTCCATCACCACAAAGATTCTTCATGTTAGCCCATTAGAGTCACACTCATCTCCATTGGCTCCCTTCCCTCACCTCTTGCTGCTCCCTTTGTGAAGCCCTGGAAACAGTCTCTTCCCCGTCTGTATAATTTTTCACTTCAAGAAGGTTATATAAATGGAATCATACAGAATATAATCTCTTGAGACTGGCTCCCTTTTTTTTAACCCAGCATAATGCCCTTAATATTCATGATCTTACATGTGTCACTAGTTCTTTCCTCTTAATTACTGAGTAACAAGGATGTGGCACAGTTTGTTTAATCACTTACCCATTGAAAGACATTAGGATTATTTCCATTTTTCACTGTTACAAACATGGCTGCTGTGAACTAGAGTGTACATGCTTTTTTTTGCAGACATAAATTTTACTTTCTCTGGGATAAATGCCCAGTAGGGTATGTTAAGTTTTCTTTTTTCTTTTTCTTTTCTTTTCTTTTTTTCTTTCTTTTAAGAAACTGCCAAACTATTTTCCGGAATGGTTGTGTCTTTTTTGCATTTCCACCAGCAGTGTATGATTTATCCTGTTTCTCTGCATCCTTGCCAGCATTTGGCGTTGCTGTTATTTTTTATTTTAGCCACCATAATAGTTGTGTAATAATATCCTATTTTGGTTTTAATTTGCATTTCCTTAATGGCTAATGGTGTTGAACATCTTTGCATGTGCTTATGTGCCATCTGCATATCCTCTCTGGTGAAATGTCTGTTCATGTGTTCTACTGCCAGTGTTGAATCTTAGCCATTCTGTTGGAGTGCATTGGTATCTCACTGTAGTTTTAATCTTTGTTTTCCTGATAAATTCAGATGTGAGCATCTTTTCGAGTTCCTACTGGCCATCCTTACATATCTGTGAAGTGTGTGTTCAGATTTTTTTTTTTTTTGCACATTTAAAAAAAAGATTTTATGTATTTGACAGAGAGAGACAGAGCAAGAGAGGGAAGAGAAGCAGCGGGACTGGGAGAGGGAGAAGCAGGCATCCCACCGAGCAGGGAGCGCAAGGGAGCCCAATGCGGGGCTGGATCCCAGGACCCTGGGATGACCTGAGCTGAAGGCAGATGCCTAGCGACTGAGCCACCCAGTCGCCCCTTTTTTGCACTTTTTAAAGTTGGTTTATTTTTCTTAGAGAGTTAGGAGTTCTTTCTGGGTACCAGTCCTTTGTCAGATACATCTGTGTAAATATTTTCTTCTGTAGTATGGCTGGCTTTTCTCATTTTTTAAGTAATTTTGTTAGAGGGGTAGTTTTTAATTTTATGAACTTAAATTTGTCCATTTTTTCCCCTTTATCGTTAGTGCTTTTTTACATCCTTCTAACAAATCCTTGTCTACTTAGAAGTCATGAATATTTCTCCTAGAAATTTTATAGTTGTAGATTTTGTATTTAGGCCTAAGATCCATTTGGAGTTAATTTTTGTCTATGTGCCGCATTTCAGTCTAATTTCCTAGTGAACGGAATAGTTACTAGGTTTACTAGCATAAATAACAGAGATGACACAGTATCACGTGTGGTTTCATGGGGCTGTGCAGGGAAGTTATCTCACTCAGTGCATGCAAACTGTTGTCCACAATGGTTGTACACATTCATATTCCTGCTAGCATGGCAGGAGCATTCCTGTTTCCTTTATTTTGACTTCTTATAAATAACTGTATTTATAAGTTAAATTTTTCCTTCACCTGCTTACAAACTCTGATTTTATATTATGTTGTTCTCAACATGCTTCTCTGTGACAGTCTAGTGACTCTTTTCCAGTTTAGCTATTATGTTTTGTGGAAGGGAAAATCAGAACTCTTACTTTGAACTCTGTCTAAATTATGAGTCCAGAGGCTGAGTGTGAAGGCCTTAGGGCTGGTTCAGTATGTAGGCATTAGGATATGTATTTTGCCACCTTGACCACTCTTTTATCTCCTTTTTTGTTCTCATCTTTGGTCCTTATTTTTCATGATGTTGAATTGGTGACCTCAGGTAAGTGAGGTATTAATACATATAATTAAGCACCAAATTGTGTGAAGATAATATTCTAATATAGTTATGAATGCCATATAACTTTAGGTGAAAATATATATGAGCAGATGGTGATGTGGGCAATAACTTAAGTACTTCAATACAGGTCACACCTTAAAAGTCTCTTATCCAGTAAAGGACAAAACCATCAGGTTATAAATATGCTGCAAACTGCTGTAATATGCAGTTTGAAACTTCATGTATTATAAGAAAAACTTGTACTGAACAGATGTTTCAAGTCGTAAGGGCTGCAGTATAAACTAGTTAAATTTACATAATGATTTTATAGGCTAAAATATTAGTTATCTTCTCACTGAAAAGTCTACTCACTGCTCCATAACACTTAGCTGGGGTAAGGAATACCCGTACTAATCTTCATTCCAAAGTTCAGACTGAGAAAATGACATGTGAAAATAAAATATTCCTTTTTTTAGTTGTCTTTGTTAAGTTCTTTGAATATTAATATTAATTATGAATTATATTTATAGAAGCTGTTACTTGCATTAAATGGGGCTTGTATCTGGTGAGCATTATTTTACAGAGTCAGCAATTTAGTTTAAATCTTCCCTTGCTAGTTTTGGTATCAAAATTGAAAAATACTGAGAAATCTTTGTTCATCTTTGATAGGGTTATGATAGTTTCTTTGCTATGCTTGCATAAAACGTGTTTTTTCCCCTCTTGTTTCTCTGGTAGCTTAGTGTTTAAATTATACAAATATCAAAACAAAAAGAAAAAATAGAAATAGAGCTATTACAGATTTATATGTAATTTCAAACTGCTCTGTTTTGTTTGAGAGGGAGAGAGAGAGGGAGAGAGAGTGAGAGAAAGACTTCTGTTAACACACAAATTCTTCCCCCATATTTGCTTAATAGACAGGTTTTGTTTGTTTCTAAAGCCATAGACTGTACCTTCTGGTTTGCTCAGCACAGTTCAGGTTTATGTCTACTTTCCTGGTGTAGTTATTGATAGTATCCCCTTTCACTCCCAAAGTGAAATATGCCTTATATTTCTCAAATCAATTTACTTTCAACGTCCCTGGACTTTTGTTCAGACCCTTCCACCAACTAGCCACATGACTATGGGTATAGAAAGTCATCCAAACTTCCTTTGAGTTTCTTCATGTATAAAGTGAAATACAACAGTAGGACTAAATGATCTCTGAACATTCTAGAAAGCTTTAAAGTTTTATTTCCAAATGCTTAGTTACTTCTGGTGTAACAGTGGTATAGAGAAGTAGCTTTCAAAAAAAAGTTTATTATTTTCTCTTTTACTACTTATGCTCCTATTCTGTTCTATCCTATTATATCCTATTAAAAGAAATGCTTGTCATGACCCACTAGCTTGATTTCATGACCGGAACAACCCAGTTGTTCTGGGTCGAGATTCCCATCTTGATTTGGGTATTCTTTTTTTTTTTTAAAGATTTTATTTATTTATTTGACAGAGAGGAGAGAGATCACAAGTAGGCAGAGAGGAAGGCAGAGAGATGGGGAAGCAGGCTCCCTGCCGAGCAGAGAGCCCGATGCAGGGCTCGATCCCAGGACCCTGAGATCATGACCTGAGCTGAAGGCAGAGACTTTAACCCACTGAGCCACCCAGATGCCCCTGATTTGGGTATTCTTCAGTATCTGTCTTAGCTGTGGCACCCTAAACAGTGAGTTACCTTCTGTAAATTTCAATTTCCTCATCCACCTGTGTTAAGGATGTTGCGAGGGTTAAATGACATAAGCTGCATATAACACTTCTTGTAGTACCTGGTGTGTGAAAGAGCTCATAGCTTGTCGGTTATTCTCTATTCATGCCGTAAACATGATTTTCCTCTGAAAAGAATATGTTACAGAACATACGATTGATTAAGTTTTTACCATGTTTTTGAGAAATCACTTAAAATCACAAGTAAAATTGTATTCTCGTAAACTAGGAATTTCGCTGGTTTAATTAGGTGCTTTAGTGAAACAATATCCATAGGTGCTCAGTGAAATAATAGTTAAGTTTTTGTAGTACTCCTGTGAAGGAGGGAACTCTTTGGCTGTCCATTTGAGTTCCTCGTCAAGAGGTGGAATGTCAGGGAAATCATTAGAGAAAATACAGTAATTCATAAATTACAGAATTTCCTGCCCTGTTCTAGTTGGGATTAATTTACATATTCTGAAAAAAATAGAAAAAAATTTTTTTCTTTTTTCTTTTTTTTTTAAATTTTATTTATTTATTTTTTTCAGTGTTACAAGATTTATTGTTTGCACTACACCCAGTGCTCCATGCAGTATGTGCCCTCCTCAATACCCACCACCAGGCTCGCCCACCCCCCACCCCCCTCCCCTCCAAAACCCTCAGTTTGTTGCTCATAGTCCACGGTCTCTCATGGTTCATCTCCCCCTCTGGTTTTCCCCCATTCACCCCTCCCTTCCTTCTCATAATGCCCTCCATGTTTTTCTTTACGCTCAGCACGTAAGTG
>CM053614.1:31256864-31295014 GCA_028646535.1 Procyon lotor
AAAAAAAAAAAAAAAAAAGAAAAGTAGGTTCACAATTCCAAGATATTCCTGGCAAATTGTGAGAACTAGTAAATGTAAACAGCACAGGTTGGTAGAGATCTACACAGGGTAATTCACATAAGGAGAAAAAAACAAGGTGTACAAATGCAAGAGTATAATATTAAGATGCTACCAGGCAATTCTCTTTTTCTCTAGCAGCCCTGGTCATGACTTAATTATGTAGAATTTGGAGAGAATCCGGAGGAATCCAACAGAAAATACTAAAAGGGTTGAGAAATTTGCTCTGTGATGGAAGTCTGAAGGACTGGATTTATTTAGCCTAGAGAAGCAAAGTCTGAATAGGGACTTAATTACAGTCTTCAGGTTCAGTGAAATCATAGACACAGAGGCCATGAGTGGTTCCCAGGAGAATTGTCTTTTGACAGGCATTCTCAAATATGGTTGTTTTCTTGGTTTTCACTGTGTGTGAAAGGATATTATATGAGTGATGATGAGCAGCTGTTCTTTCTTCGCTGCAGGGGGACAAGCAAGAAAGAGCTTAAATCACCACAGGAGTGATTTAAGGAGAACTTTTCAGCTGGTGGAGATTCTTTTCTCTAAGCTCTATAAAAGTATGAGAGCACCTGTCAAAAATAAGGCTGGATGATAGGCATTTTCATGTTATAATTTCAAACCTAGTTCAGTTTAGTGGAACCACTTAGGAACTTTCTGAGGTACTTGTGGGCCAAGGCCCAGGAAGGTCCTGATTTTCACAAAAGGAAATACAGGTGATATGAGTGGCTATGACCACTGGTCTTCTGTAAAGGCCTCTCCATTTTCTTTCTCAATCTTCTTCCTGGTTGTTTTTGTTCCTTAAAAGCTCTCTTATGACTGAATCTCCCCAGATTGCAAGATATTCTTTGTGCCCCTTCACTGCCTCTTTATATCTAGAAAATCATTCATTTCCTTACTAGTTAGTCTCATCTAAGTTTTAAGGGAGGGTTGGTTTCTCATTAAAGTGATGTAGGAAGGTATGGAATGCAGACAAATACCTTCTATAGGATCTTTATTTGGATTTACTTCCTTCCTCCCTTCCTTGCTCCCATGAATACCTTCTGAAATCCTGCTAAGTTCTAACACTGGGGATATAAAACAGACAAAAATCTCTGCCCTGGAGAGGTGGATAAAAAATAACATATGTAATGTGTTAAATAGTGATAAATGCTATTGGGAAAAATGAAGCATAAAAAAGAGATTATACAAGATCAAAAGATCAGTTTGAAATATATTTATCAGGAAGGCCTCACATATTAAGGCATCAAAGGTAGGTTTGAATGGCCCATTCTGGGCTTCTGCTGCTTTTCCTGCCATACTTTCTAGAAACAGGAATCAGCAGTTTGGTACATCACTTCTACAGGGGTGCTGACCTCCAATACAAGTAGAGCCTGCAAAATTTAAGTCATTGACTTCATTTTTTAAAAAAGAAGTCCATCTATCAGGTTTTAATAAACACTAATTGTATTTTAAAATTACCTCTGAAGGCATTTAAAACATCTCAGTAATGGTACAAATAGCGTCAAAATTTAACAAGTACATAAAGCAATCTATTTACCTCCTTCAGTATATTGAGAAATATTTCTCCCCACTTTATATTTTATCTCATATTGCATGTTGTACACGTGAGTGATTTTTTGCAAAGGGTACCTGGCTGAGGAGTGTGAAAGGATTCAAGAGCCCCACTCCCAGAAAGCCTGCTGAATACACATGATCCAGGGATGATGGGTCAATAGCATAACTTTTATACTTGAAGAAAGCCCTTTTAAAACAAAACTAAGACTGATGGGAAATAATTGAATTACATTCTTGTTTTCTTTGTGTAGTAGCAAGTTAGGGTGGGAAAGACATTAAGAGACAGGGTATAGGTTAGAGATTTGCAGTTATGTCTGACTTAGCAGAGGTTAATAATTTGCAGTAGGTGTATTTGAATTGGGTGTGACCCAGTTCAAGGCTTTCCCTTTGAGGTGATGGATATTAAGAGAGATTCAGCTATGGTACTTGTTATTATATTCATTAATAAAATTCCAATTCAAATGGCTTTTAAAGTGTAAAATCTGGGGGTCCCTGAATGGCTTAGTCCGTTAAGCATCGGACTCTTGATTTTGGATCAGGTCATCATCTCAGGTGGTGAGATCCAGCCCTGCATCAGTATGGAGCCTGCTTGAGATTCTTTCTCTACTCACCCCCCTTACAAAATGAAAAAAAGAAATGTAAAATCTAGGACTTTGTCAATGTCAAAATTCTTCGGTGGGTGCAGAACACTTGAATGCAAAGACAAAACAGTCAAGGATAAGGGAAGTAGTTGTATTTGCAATTTTTGAATAAAGCCATTGGAGGATGCTTCAGGTTTCTCTCTGGAACTCCAAAATAGTTTGGATCTCTTCTCTAAAATTCCAAGAATTGCTTTTCTGATTTGTACATCTCTTTGAAATCACTGAAAGAAAACCTGGGAAACTTGTCCACTGTCGTAATTTCACGTCCGCGTTCAGTTCAACAACATCACCATTACTTAAACCTTGACTCTGTACTTGAGGCCCTTCAGACTTTGCCACCAATTTATCTTTCCAGGCTTTTCCCTATTTCTTCTTCTTTATCTTTTTATTTTTTTATTTTTTAAGATTTTATTTATTTGTCAAACAGAGAGCATGAGCACAGGCAGAGGAAGAAGCAGGCACCCTGCTGAGCAAGGAGCCTGATGCGGGACTCAGTCCCAGGACCTTGGGATCATGACCTGAGGGAAAGGCAGATGCTTAACTGACTGAGCCACCCAGGCATCCCTACCATAGTTCTTTTCTTTTTTTTTCTTCCCTAGTTCTTAAAAAATTCCCTAAGTCCTAATTTAAAAAAAAAAAAATGCCCTACATACAGGAATTGCCTCTTTTAGAATACATAATTCTTTTTGACAAAGTTTGGTGTACCCTACAATGATCATCGTTATTCCTGTTTAGGGTTGCTTATCTATAATTGGATGCAGTCTCCTTTGTTTGGAACTCATGTAAGCACTTTGTTTGATATACATATCTCAGTGCTTCAGAAACAACAGTAACAATAAAAACAAGCAAAAAAAAAATCAAATTGCATTGCAAGACAGTCTTCATGTGACTCTTAAGAAGTGTAAGGTGGGCAATTTTTGATGTTTACTTATGGAGTGAATTTGACTATTGTGCTTAAAGAAAATTAGATCCTGTTGGGTTTATATTTCTCAGCTTCATGGACCAAGATGAAATATTGTACACTTTATAGACTTCAAGACTTCCTTCTTTTGCTTTTTTGTAATTATACCTTGTATAGGAGACTGCCCAGTGAATTTCCCCTGTCTTTGAAACTATTTGAGGACCATTTCTTCACCCTTGTTGGCTCCACACTTCTGGTTCTCTGTGACTGGATACAGAATCCATGTCTTTTTTTTTTTTTTAAAGAATGATCATCTTTTCCCCAACACCTGACCCAAATCAGAATATCTGGCAGCTTTTAAGTTCATGGAAACTCTGAACAAAGCTAGCAAGGGGTTTTGCTATTTTCATACTCAATACCTTGAAAGCAGTATCTTCTTGACAATGAAGACTTTATTTTATTCTTCTTATTGTTGTTATTATTATTATTATTTTGGTGGAGGAGTCTTGATTTTGTGGAACAGAAGTCTAAGTTACGTCTATATTTATGATATAGGTGCCTCCCCTTTCCACCCTGTTATGGTGCCTAACAAGATGGTCAAAATCAGAATCTATTAATGTTTTCCTGATAGCTTAGTAAGTCCTTTTGGGCAAGTAAAGGAGAAATATGTTTGGGATTCCAGTTTGTGTCTTAATAGCTTGACTCACTACTAAGCAAGCAGGATATATGCCCCTTCTCACTTTTCTTCACACCTAGAGAAGAGAAAAAAGTTCTCTATATGCTCTTTTTGGAATTTATTACCACAAACTAGGGGTGGTCTGTTAAGAAAAACTGTTTCTTAGCTGTAATTATTTTCATTAAGAATGGTTTCATGGAACTTGCTCTAAAATCAGTTGTGGACATCCTGTAGCATTTGATTAATTTGTACCTAACAGCCATGTAGGGCAAATTATCTCACTTATCTGGGGAGAGTACATTTGGCATCCAGTTTATCTTGAAAGATATCTTGAAGCATTGCCTAATCTAATAATTATTCTAAAGATGTCCTCTTTTCTTTTAGAGTTTGGTGTTTGGGAATGCTGACCTTGAAAATGATGTATCCAGGCCCCAAGTCTCTAGGATCTCAAGCACCCATTGATGAGTATGCTTAATAAGACTCATGACTGTTTCTGAGAGAAATCTAGCCTGCCTTTGCTTAAGAGTGGGATAATATCCACATGTAGCTTTTAGGTCTGCATGAGATGATACAATCATGGCTGTTGGTCAGCTAATTAGCAACATTCATTATGCTCTTAATTGAGTCCTATTTCTTCTCAGAGACCACAGTTTCTAACTCTGTGCTGCGTTATCGTTATCGAAACTCAGTCATGGTAAGTAATATTTGTGGAATATTCCTGAGGAATATGTAATACATTCACTGTGCTAGAAATTCAGTCTTTTTTACTTAATTCAAATCAGACCATCTTAGAGCTGTGTTTGGCCTCCCTTGAGAATTGCTTTTACTTTGTTGTATTGTGGCATTAGGTCATTTGCCAAATAGAGGGTCATTATGAATGAGCAGCGTCAGGAAAGTGATTATTGTATTCATCACAGCAGAGTTGGTAAGGAAGTGGTCCATACAACATGGAGTGTTTGCTTAAAGGCCTTGTTGTCAGGAAAAGCTGAACTTCAGAGCAACTATTGCTGAGAATCCATTAGCTCATGATTTTCCTGCCCATCTCCAAGTAAACTTCTGTTAGACTTTTGTAACCTACCTTGATTCCATCGGGTTTTTGTTACTTTTACTTTACTTCAATAGCCAGCCTTTCTAGTGTCATGCTGAGTTTCCATAAGTGGTTAAAAATCCTTTCGAAAAAAATCCTTTCAGAGTAACATAAGGAATGAATGAAAAAAATTAAACAAATGAATCCTTTGTTTGCACCTTCTTCTTTGATTTTATATTAAAGTAACGTTTCTTTACAGAACCAGATGTGAGATCTTTTGGGGAGAGATTGTGTTTCTCATTTATTTATTGTATGAAAGTATTAAACACAGTGTTTTGCACTTAATAGGCTCTCCATGAATATTTTTGCATTAAATAAATATGCATTTATTGAATTAAATACTGTTGGGTATACACATATCAATAAAGTATGGTGCGTAGCCTTAGGAAATTTCTGGAGAGACAGAAGGAAGGCTATGTTAAGAGCTGTCATATGCTGTGGAAGTCTTGGGGAGGGAAAAATGAATTCTGATGGGTGAAGGTGTAGCAGTGAACATTAAGTGGGTCTGGAAGGATGAGTAAGATTTCACCAGGGAAGACTACTTTGGGGATGTTCATTCTTAGCATTGAAAGTTGATTTGGGTGAACATGTATACAAATTTTGTATGCTCCAGAATCACTCTTTTTCTTCAGGCTTCAAGGATTTTCCTTGAAAATTAAAGGAAATTAATTTTACTTTAATTTAAATTTAAATTTAAATTAAAGGAAAATTAAAATTCTTCTTAAAATTTAGAGAAAAAACCTTATTGATGTCATGATTTTATAGACTTCAGGCTTTTCCAGCCCCAACTTTGGCACCTTAATCTTTGCAGTTTATCTTGGCATATTAACCTCTTCCCTTCATTTTCTGAATATTTTAAAAACTTCTATCTGGACCTTCTCAAGTCATATGAGATCTTTTCAAGGAAAACTTACTTAAGCTGTGGTTTTACAAATGATCTCTGATTTTTTGGTAATTTTTGTTTTTATTTTCTGCATAGTGTATCTTATTTAGAAGATGCCTTTGAGGTTGTTTTTTGGGCTCTGGCACTGTATTAAAGGCAATTTGTGGTCTCCATCCTGATGACCTTTCCAGCTTTGTGTCTTTTCACTTCTTCCTCATAAGCCACACTGCGTCATGTCGTAGGGGCAGCTGCTGTCCCTGGAAGGCCTTGTTGCATGATGCTCTCTATGCAAATTCTTTCCCATCCTCCATGATGCTGTTATTCACTTGTGAAATCTTTTGTGACCCCATAACCCTATCCCTGCATCTCATGACTCTAGGCACACAGCTCCATTAGTCCTCATTTCATCGGTTGCAAGTAATAATTTGCGTTTCTCCCTCTCTGTAAGATTTGAGTTCCTGGAAGGTCATGGCTACATTTTATTTGACTTTCTCCAATGCTTGGTAGAGGGAGCATGTTTCTCTGTATTTGTAATTTTCTGTCTAACCATAAAGATGCACAGTCTTGCAGTATATCACAAACCTCTTGAACTTTCAATGCCTCACAGAGTTTTTTGTCATGGTTGAGCTGGAGATTTTACTCTGCACTTCTTTATAAACATGTTAAATAAGCACTATTTTAGAAAGGTTCTCTGAGGAGCACTTGTTTAAACTACTTTTATCAGAGAAATTCATGTTCATTACTGTCTTTTTTTTCCTTTTCCCTAAATAATAATTATTATTTTTTTAAATAAATTATTTTGGACAAATATAAAATTAGGGAAATGCTGTTAAATGGTTTTTCTTTTGTTTGTTTTTGTTGCTTTTTACAGAAACTTTGAAGTTTTTAATTAAAAATAACTCAGAACATATTTTGTTTTATCATACTGATTTTGAGTCTTTGGAACTATATCCTGGTTATCCTGAATAATGTTAGGCAAAGCCCTTACCTGGTTGTATGCTTCTAAAGACTTCCAATCCCATAGTAAATTGATTTTTAACATCTTTTTTTAGAGTGAAACTTGACCAGCTGCTTCTCTGCCTATGGGCACCCCTTTGGGAAATTCATATAGGTTGGTCAGATGTCATGTTTTCTAATAGAAGTCAGGTCTTCTCTTCCCGAGGTTATGTGTACTTATATGACCATGGCTATGTTTTACATATACTAATAGGAAAATGTATTACCAATTATTTTTGAATTTTGCTTATATATTCATCATAAAACTGGGTGCAAATTTATTTACTATTCTCATTCTGTCTTTTACCTTCACTTATTTTGCAAATCAGAAGAAATTCTTAGTATAGTTGCAGGAATTGACAGCAAGTTAGAAAGCAGAGATTGTTTACAAATTCTTTTTTTTTTTCTTAAAGATTTTTAAAATTAATTTATTTGACACAGAGAGAGAGATTAGAGGCAGGCAGAGAGACAGGCAGCGAGAGAGGGGGAAGCAGGCCCCCTGCCGAGCAGAGAGCCCGATGTGTGGCTCGATCCCAGGACCCTGAGATCATAACCTGAGCTGAAGGCAGAGGCTTTAAACCACTGAGCCACCTAGGCGCCCCATAAATTCTTAAAATAATTTCTACACTTGGTTCCCATGCATGGTTCCTTGGCTTTAATCCTCACTGATAGTTGGACACCTAGTGGTCTCTTGATATTTTTACAAAGCAACGTCTGGGAGCCCTATGAGTGAGATTATTTTAGGATAATGTCTTCCCCAGACAACATGTATTCAGACAATTTTATTTTGCGGTTATTATTATTTTCTTTCAATCATTCTGATTTTTTGAAAATATCAGTAGAAACCTCTGTCTGTATTGCTTTATTTAGTTGATTTTGGGTAGTAGAAAGTATATCCTGACAGTGTGAATTATGTTAGACAAACCTGGGATTTAATTGTATGTTCTATAATTCCTTGCTGGTTAAAGTCTAGTCTATGAACCAGTAGCATCTGTACACCTGGGATATTCAGAAATGTGGACTATTTGGGCTCACTTGAGACCTACGGAAACATATCTGCAATTTAGCAAAATTCCAAAGTGATTTATAGGTACACTAGAATTTTAGAAACATTTCTCAAAGGCTCATGCCCATCACACATATTTTGAAGGTAGTGAAATCTAGGTCCCTGTTACTGTTAGTGGTGTGCATCCCATTACATAAGTGCCATCTGAGAGCTTGTTAGAAATCCTGACTTTCAGGTCCCACCCCTGACCTCTTGAGGCAGAATCTAAATTTTAACAAGATTCCCTGGTGGTTTCTATGAACATTAAAATATGAAAAGCATTGATCTAGATTATACCATCCTCTTGAAGCTAGTTTAACTTGAAGTCTAGTTTTTGGAATAAATGTTATTCTTTTTTCCAAATGCCTCTTTAGTAGTCTTGGCTAGAACATGGCCAGTTTAGTAAATATGACCACATTCTCTGAATACATAAATGAGCAAAGGAAGAATCTTTTGCATTTCCTTAATAATTGATGTACGCCTCTGACATTTGCCCTTGACTCCTTAATCCCAACACTTTACTGGATAATTCTACTCTCACTTATTTTCATGAAAATAGAAGAGTATGTCATATTTTTTTCCTACTCATTGTGATTTCCAGAGCATTGCTCTGCACAATTATTCAGCAGTTTCTCCTAAGATACCACATCTCCATTTGCATTTATTTCTCTAGTCCCTTTCTCACAGCCTCATCCCCACTGTCTGCTGTCCTTCTGGGCATTTGCCCTCTGTCCTGGATGGCAGCTCCTCATTCAGCCCTCTGCATCCTCTCAAGGCCTTTACCTTTCTTGTCTGTGGTTTCTCAGTGCTTCAGGTCACAGCCATTCTCAGTGGTAATGGCTTTATCTCCTCTTCACTCTTCCGACCCTCGAGCAAAGTCCTTTTCATCATTTCACTTGGTCCCTCTCCAAGATTCTTCTTCCAAGAACCTTGAGTTTCCCTTCAAGTTTCCTTTTGGGGAACTATAGCCTTCCCTCTCAATTTCTTGCTCTGGTTCTTTCCACCCAAACCTTGGCTTCCACCGGCACCTTGCGGGGTTGTAACAGTGCCTTTACTGGCATCTTTGAAGGTTGTCCTTGACTTTTCCTAAACTCCTCTCTTAACTCTGAACTGCCTCTGCTTTTGTTTTCAGGCGATTAAGCTTTGCTTGTGAAAATCATACAACAGAGATGATTGAGTCAAATAACATTTTTGGCTTTATAACCTCAGCTGGGTGGTCCCTTCTGCTCTACTGTCCTTTTCCACATTTGCTGTAGTACCCAGTCCCATGTGTGTCTTTGTAATTTCTTAGGAGAGGTGGGAGATACTGTTCTCATAGCAAATGGTGGTAAGGATCTTTGCTTTTAGATTAAATTTGCTGGTAGGTCTCTAAATCACGCCACTTTTATTTCATTACAATTTTTTTCTAGAACAGTTACAATAAACTTAATATATTTGGCACATTGCTTTGTTGCAGATTTTATTATGGTCTTTAGATGCAGATGGCTTTTACCTTCTTGTGGATATAAACCACAGTAACAAAGATCTGGTGCTTAATTGGTCTCATTTCCTATTGAGCATTGTCACTTTAAAAATTGCTACATAGAAGTAAGAGAAGAGGTTATTAAGGTTTCTTTCCTAGTGGCATTAAAGAGTAAGGAAGCATAATTCAGCTATAATTTGTTCAGTTATACTGGATAGCCAACAAGACTGAGTAAATTAAAAAAGGAAAGAAATGCTTATTAGTTTATGGGCAAAATATCTCTAGGAATTTTGCGCTGTTTGTGCAGTAAAGAAGTAATTGTTTTATTAAAGTGCTTCAATGTCCCCAGCATTACACCAGTGAAGCTAGAGGAAGTACAGGGTATTTTATCTGACTTGAAAAGCTTATATTGAAGAGAAAATGATAATACACATGAATGCTATAAGATAGAATGTGATAAAAAACACAAACTGATTGTGTCACTTCCCTTGTTACAAAGGGTAGTGGTGTCTGGTGTCTACCCAAAAGAGAGTCCATACTGTAGGGAATGGTGTACTTACTCATTAGTCTCCTGGTCTTACCCACACTTTCCAGCATCATCTTCCTCCATTGCCTGTGCCTACCATGTGCCTGACCCTCTAGCCAGTCACTGGGATGTGCTTATTATTCCAGAATGTGCCATCCACTTTAATACTGCTTTGTTAACTCCTTTATTATTATTATTATTATATTTTTATTATTTTTATTCTCTTTCCTCCTGCCTTTGTCACATAAATTCATATTCGTCTTTTAAGACCTACCTCAGATGTTGCTTTCTCAGCAGAACTTCCTTTCATTTTTCTAGCTAGAATTAGCATCTACTCTCTATATGCCCTTTTAGATCCTCGCTAGCTGTGTTTCTATCATTTACCTATTTACCACATTGTTTTTTTTCTGATCTTCCTCTTGATTTTTTCTTTGCCCCATTGGTTATTTAGGAGTGTCTTAGTCATTTTGAGCTGTGATAAGAAAATACCATAAACTGGGTGGCTTATCAGCAACACCAAGTAAGTTCTCATGGTTCTGGAGTCTGGAAATCCAAGGTCAGGGTTCTGGTGAGAGTTCTCTTCCTGATATGCAGATGGCCATCTTCTCCTTGCATTTTCACATGTCAGAGAGCAAAAAGAGAGGATTAGCTCTTGTTCTTAAAAGGGGACTAATCCCATTCTTGAGGGCTCCCCCTTCATGACTTAGTTTCCTGCCCATAAGCCCCCACCTCCTGACACCACCACTTTAGGAGTTAGGAGTTCAAAGTGTGAATTTTCCAGGGGGGGCACAAGCATTCAGTCCGTAGCAAAGAGTGTACTGTTAAATTCCCACACATTCATCAGTTTCCCAAAACGTGCCTGTTACTAATTTTTAATTCCATTCCGTTGTTGTTGCAGAAAATAAATTATATTATTTCTGTCTTTTCTGTTATTTCTATCATTACTGTATAGTCTGTCCTGGAGAATGTTTCATTTGTGCTTAAAAATAGTATATATGCTGTTGTTTGGTGGAGTGTTCTATAGACATCTGTTAGGTTAGCTGGTTAATTGGGTCATTCAAGTCTTCTGTTTCCTTGTTGATCCTCTATCTAGTTATATCCATTAATGAAAGTAGAGTATTAAAATCTCTATTATTATAGAATTGTCTCGCTCTTTTCATTTCTGGAAGTTTATGCTTTGTGTACCTCAGTGCATTGTTATTGGCCATGTATATGCTTATAATTATTATATCTCCCCAATGAACTGACCCTTTTATCACTGTAAAATTTCCATTTCTTTTTAAAGATTTTATTCAGGCAGAAAGAGAGAGAGCACGGGCAGTTGAAAGGGTTAGAGAGAGAAACAGGCTTCCGGCTAAGCAGGGAGCCCGATGCGGGGCTTGTCCCAGGACCCTGGGATCATGATGTGAGCCAAAGGCAGATGCTAATCAACTGAGCCACCCAGACACCCCATAAAATTTTCTTCTTTATCTCTGAACTAGGAGCAGAGGGAGAAAGAGCAGCATTGGTTCAGGCACTGCAGAGTTATACTATTCTTACAGAATTTCCATAGATTTTCTTGCTTAGGTGTATTTTCATTTGCTCTTTGCCATTAGGACCATTTGCAGAGTCTTTACATTTTTTAAGTAATTTCGCCAGTTTTTAATAATTTCACCAGTTCTTTTTCTTCCAGTTTTAAACCGATTGATGGAGCTCCTCGTGCTATCATGCCAGAAGTTGATCCATATGCCTCTTTCTAATATTTGTTTGCGTGTGTATGTGTTCCTTTTCCTAAATAGCTGATGAATCTTATATGCCTTTTGAGACTGCAACTTACTCATTTTTGTTTGCCTAGTACTTAGTATGATGCTTGAGATAGTGCAGATCAGTGATTGTCAGACATTTCTTCTTTAAGAGACACTTTTGAATACTGAAATTTTTGGTAGAGCACTTGAGAGCATTAAAATGATCACAGTAACATTAAATAACATAACAATTATAACACATTTATTATTACAGTTGAACAGCATTATGGTGCCTATAAACACAATCGTGGTTGTCACCATTCCTGTGGCCTCCTTCCGGGGCCCTGTCACATTCCGAGGAGTGTTGTTTACTGCCTTGACTTACCTGCCTGATAACTTTAGGAAATCAAGTTGTTCGGCTTTTGTTTTTGGTGCCATTTGACATCAACTTCTGTCTGTGACTTGCTGCGTAGTACCTGATATATTTGATTCTGATATACAGTGTATTTTTATAGCTGTCCAATCCAGCATTCTTTCTGGTAAACATGGGTATGGTAATATGTTTTTGTTGTTGTTGTTACACAGTTTTGGCAACAATGATGTTTCTCACTTTAGTCATACTGGGCGAAACTTCTGTGAAGTTTAATAAGCCTCCTGAGTATCTCTGCTGGGTTCTTGGTTTATGTTTGGTTACCTTTGGATAAGCCAAAAGCTAAATTTTGAAGTGTACACTAAATGTTATGGCAGTATTCCATGGAACTGAAGCTCTAAGGCTTGGGAAAATCTCTTTGACTTTCAACATTCCCATTCCTGTGCCCTGTGTATTTAATGTGTTGCCAGATTTTATTGCCTTTATCTTTTAGAGGTCTCTGTATTTCAAGGTTTCTTTGCTATTTTTCCCAGTTCGATTTCATCCAGGCTTTAAAACACTTGTCACTAGTTTGTACTAATAGGCTCCTAATTTGTCTTTCTTTAGTCTGTGGCGTTTTAGAAGGCATGCTGTATTCTACTACCCAGACCAAGTTTCTTAGAATTCTAGTCCATCATGCCATTTCCTTAATGTTCATCAGAGATGTTTTCTGGTATTTCTTATGTGCCAGTCACTGTTTTGGCTGCTGCGTTTTAGCGATAAACAAGTTAGACAAGGTCCCTGCCCTCTTGGACATTCTGCTCTTTGTTACAGTAGATAGTAAACAAGTAAATGAGATGCTCGCATTGTGGTAAGTGCTATGACAGGCATAAACACTAGGATGGAGAAACTTCGGGACAGCAGTCAGAGTAGGTGCTGAGTGAAGACCTCTCTTAGGAGATGTCACGGGAGCTGGGACTACAAGGATGAGAATGAACTAGCCACACGGAACTGGGAACAAAGGACTTCTCTCGGGGAAAACACCAAGTGCACATACCCCTTGGCATGTTTGTGAGGCAGAAAGGAGGCTGTTTCTCACTAGAGTGTAATGAAGGATGAGAGTATGAGAGGATGTTCAAGAGGAAGCTAGATCATGAAGGACCTTGCTTTGGAATTTATTCTAAGAGTACTGGGGAGCCATTGATGAGTTTTAATATCAGTGAGATGATTTGTTTTTAAAAGGGAAATGTGGCTTTGTGTGGAGAATGGTCTGAATGGGCAAGAGTAGAACTGAGAGACTACTTTGGAAGTTGGTATCTGTTCTAGGTGAGTGATGCTGGTAGCTTATTCTAGAATAGTGTCATTTAAAGGAGGATAAAAGCACGTAGATTCAAGATATATGTTGAAGGTGGAGCCAATGGACTTGGCAATACATTAGAAGCCCAACCTGTTTGTTGTTTATCTTCTGCATTGTGGGCAAAATCTTTTCTCAGTTTTCTCAAGGTCTATGTAACCTGACCTTTTTATCTGTCTCTTTACTTTCCTCTATACCCCAAGGTATCCTTTATTCCTCATGTAAAAGAGAGTATAATATCATGGTTAAAAGCACCTGCTGTGATGCCAGACTTCCCGGGTTCAAGTTTCGGATTTGTGCCTTTCTATTGATCTCAGGTCATACACTCTTAGCACTTGAGTCTGGACACAGTAGTATTTCTATTTCATAGGGTTGCTTTTAGGATTAAATAAATTAATCCATGGGAAGTGTTTAGGAAATACTCTGCCATAGTAAGTACCCAATAGATAATTAGTATATTCATTTTCCAGGACTGTTTTAACAAACCATGACAAACAGGGTGGCTTAAAACAATAGACATTTATTCTCTTGCAATGCTGGAGGCTGAAAGTCCAAGTTCCAAGGTGTCAGTAGGATTAGTTCTGTCCAGAGGCCATGAAGGAGAATTTGGTCCATGCCTCTCTCCTAGTTTCCAGTGGCTTTGGCAGTGTGTGGCATTCTTTGGCTTATAGAAGGAGACCTTCAATGTCTGCCTTTTTCCTCACATGGCCTCTGTCTTGTGTTTCTGCTAGTATCCTCTTTTCTTCTAGGGACTTGTCTTTGAACGTAGGGTCCATTTTCATTCAAGATGCTCTCATCCCAAGGTCCTTAATTACAAAGATCTTTTTTCTCAGTAAGATCACATTTACAGTTTCTTTCTTTCTTTCTTTTTTTAAAGATTCCATGTATCTACTAAACAGAGAGAGAGAGAGAGAGAGAGAGATCACAAGCAGGCAGAGAGGCAGGCCGAGAGAGAGGGGGAAGCAGGCTCCCTGCCAAGCAGAGAGCCCGATGAGGGGCTCAATCCCAGGACCCTGAGACCATGACCTGAGCTGAAGGCAGAGGCCTCAACCCACTGAGCCACCCAGGTGCCCCTGTAGTTTCTTAGTGTTGGGACACAGGCATGTAATTTTATTGTGTGCAGGGGTCACTACTCAACTCACTACAGTTGCCCAAGACCCCTCTTAGGACCAGTTTTGCTCCTATTCTGACATCTTGTAAATCTCAGCCAGTTTTAATAGTCTGGTTTCAGTCTTACCACTTCCATAAAATAGCTCCTACTCTGTAAGATTTGTTCTCTTCCTTAGGTAAAGTCAAATGCAAAAATATTTTTGAATGCCTATGATTATAAAAACAGCACGGGAGACTTGCTCCCCATAGACTGCTTCTCTGCCTTGCCTTTTATTGATCATTCAGGTACTTCAAGTTCCCTTTTTCTTGTTTCATTTTTTAAAAAAACTAATTAATGAATTACTTTGAAAAAGTAGGCTCCATGCCAATGTGGGGCCTGAACTCACAGCCACGAGATGAATTAGTTGCATGCTCTACGGACCCAGTCAGCCAGGTGCTCCCTCCGTTTTTCACTCCTTAATGATTAGGAAAAATATTTCATTCTCATCAAAATTTATCTCAGTGACCCAGAAAGTATTAAAAATGATTATTTTTGAATTCTGTTATAAAGAATAAGATATCTTGAAAGTTGGATTTGGGATAAAGTTTTAAGTCTAACTTCTGGATGCAAATTAGGCATAGATTTTAGGGAAGTGGGTTTTGGTCATAAAAAAACTAGATCGCCAGTGTATGTGCGAAATGTGGAGTAATCCAATGCATAGGAACTAAAAAAATCATAAAATATGTTATAAATAAAAGACCATACTTAATTGGGTTTTCCTTCCTCATCTTTGAATTTGTAGCTAAAGCTTAAAAAGTATTTGGTTGGAGATTTCATACAAAGATATGTAAATTATAAACGATTACAGAGCTTCACGCTTGATGTGTGTAACTCATATGTCTGTGTATGTGCCTGAAGACATAAGTGGAATAATGTTTGCTGAAGCATTCACAGTGGTTATGTCTGAGTTGTGGGATTTCAGGTGATTTTTGATTTTCAATTGTCAGTTCTTTTTTTTTTTTTTTAAGATTTATTTATTTATTTGACAGAGAGAGACACAACGAGAAACAAGGAACGGAACAGAAGCAGAAAGAATGGGAGAGGGAGAAGCAGGGGAAATGGGGGAGGTAGAAGTAGGCTTCCTGCTGAGCAGGGAGCCCAAAAAGCAGGGCTCAATCCGAAGACCCTGGGATCATGACATAAGCCAAAGGCAGATACCTAACGACTAGCCATTCAAGTGCTCCTCAATCATCAGTTCTGATTGAATTTTTAACAATATGAAAGTGTCATTTATAAAGACAGTGGTTGTAGTGAGGAAAACGCAGTTACAGAGGGGTGGGACCCCTGGGTCAGTTACCTCCAGCTGCACAAGCAGGTTTGCATATTTACCCATGTTCCATACAAAGACGACAATTTTCCCTATATATCCCAGGGCAGAAAAGGTTGAGAAACACTGCAAAATATATATGCTCAAACTCAGTGTTGCCCTGTGAATAACTCTCATGGGTACAGCACACACACACACACACACACACAGCAGTCCAAGTAAAGTCTGATTTGTTAAAAGTGGAATTTTTGTTATTCAAACCTTAATATGCTTTTAAATTGGCTTTTCTTGCCAACCCCACACAAATGTTTGTGGAGTGTAGGGCAGTTACTAGAAGTAGCTCAAGTAGAGAAGTGCTAGTGGGGAACAATAATTTTGGTCCAAAGCCATTAGCAATTCAATCTAGAACATAAACTACCTTTTTAACAAGCTGATTTCCCTTGGAAATATTCGAGTTTGTTGTTAGAATTGTTTATGTAAGAGTGTTTTACTGTTATTTGCCTAGAAAGAGTCATTTGGGCCACATCCATGTCTGGTTAGAGGGCTCCCCCGCATTAGTGGGCACTGTGAGCTTATTGACTTACAGGCAGCGACCTGCAGTCCCTAAGTCCCTCTGAGCAGATCTTCTCTGGGATTCCTGTGAATATGCACAGCGTAGTTGGTTGTTTTTTTTAAACGTGAAGAAATTCAAATAGGCTGGAAACTTGCCAAGTTTAATTTTGACACATGTCAGGATTAGAGGGTCTGTGGAAATGGAAGGTCAGAGTTGTGCCTTGGGGCTACCACTTTGGGACCCAAGACTGTGGGACGTCCAGCAGACAGAGCTATAAATGGTAGTGCATGAGTGCTGTACATACTGATGGGGAATGCTGGCATCTTTCCATGTCATCACTCTCTCAATTCTCTGAATCACTAAAGTGTTACTCTTTCTGTTGGGAATGGCAAGAAAAGCTATTCTCTCTGTATTCCCTGCTCCTGGGACATGTGCCTGTTTGCTTAAAGATGGGTCTTTGAATTTCGGGTTGCAAAACACTTGTTCAGAAAACAACCACAGCAGTCTACTTCAGAAAACCCTTCTCTCTTTTGAGATATAACTGGATTGGTGATTCGTGTCTGTTTGTTAATTGCAATAAAGCTGCTATTGTAATTTAGAATGCTTGTTAAGAATAGTCCAACAGTCCTCTAAGGGACAATAGATAACCTGCTATGTGTCTTGCTTAGGGAGCTGGTAATTATTTTACTGTAAATGAATCTAACAATAGCCCATTGGAAAACCACAAGAGGGACAAGCTTTGAGGGAGGAGTGTTAAAATCAAGGCTCTTCTTTATTGACTACATTCATCAGCCCAAATTACTGGCAATAAAGTTTTTAGAAAGGTTTGAATAAAGTAAGTAAAATAATTAAGGTTCTTTTCAGTTACTGTAAAAAGTTCTTTGTATGAATACATCTTACTTAGACTCATTTTCACCTTCCTTTTAATGGAAGTTTTAATGTTTTATATTATGTAATGATGACTTTGTGCTTTTTAAAAGGCTACCATACCAGATCAGAGACTTGTAAATTTTTCTTGTAGGAAATCCTAGGCTATTCTCACTAACTTGACATGTTAGAGCTGCCTGCTGTATTGAATTTTTGACTTTGGCTAATTTTTTGTTTTCTGGGGGAATAACAGGTGTAGGTAAAAGCCAGGTAAGAGTAATAATTTTGGGTGGTGTTACTAAAGTAAATAAAGGAAAAGTTAGAGAAGCACATTTTCTTTCCATGGAAGAAATGATGTGTTGGCTGAGGAAACTCTGTGTAAATTATTAATTTTCAAAAATTTCAAGAAATACACACACACACACACACACACACACATGCCTGTTACTCAAAGCAAAACAGCTTGTTGTATGTCAAGCTGATGACTCAGCTATATGCATCCTTCTAGCGTTAGATCAAACCAACTTTTGCTTCCACTCTTTTCACTGTGTCCCTTTATGTCACCTGTGCTCCACCCAAGCATAATTTTTACTTTTTAGAATATTCAGTGCACCTTCAAAGTTTGGGGAATGATTTACTCTCAGCCTTGAATGTTTCTAATCCCAACATCTGTACTCCCGAAGATTAAGACCCCTTCAAATCCTACTCCCTCAGGGAGTTCTCCCTAATTGAGTGTAATGAATGCCCCCTACCTCTGCAGTCCCACACAGTGGAGGTAAATCTCCATGTAACCTCAGAACGGAAGCTCATATGTCCTGTTCATCATGACCCCGCTCCCATGATAAGGTCACTGTTCTTGTCTCTTACCATTTCCTTTAATTTAGAGTGTATCATTCTTTATTATACTTTTCCAGATCATCCCTGTTAGGTTAGGAGTTCTAACTTCTCACATGCTTCTCTTCTCCTCCATTCCTACTGCCTCTGCTGGTTGAAGTCCTTATTTTCCCTCTGAGATGGCTGCAGTGACCTCGTTTGTGCCTGTCCCCAGTCTTGTGCCCTTGAATCCCTTCTCCACACTGTCCTTGAAAGGTTTCTATCAGAGTTCAAATCTGACCATGCTGATCTTCTCCATAGGTGCCATTTACCCTGAGAATAAAGTGTAATCTCCTTAGTGTGCCAGATTAAAGCAGGCTGTCTGTGATCTGACCCCTGTCCATCTCTTGGAGTCCAGATTCTTACTTCTTGGGGCTTCGTACCTTATATTCCAGCAGTGCTGAGCTTATCTTATTTCACTATGAGGCTTCTGATATGTTTGATTCTGGACTTCGCTCAAGGTGTTCCTTCTGGTTGTAATCTTTTTCTTTAAAACATAGTTAATTTCTGATCATCCATCAAAGCTTCATTATTACTTCCTCCAGGAAGGCCTCTAGATCAGTTAGCTGCTCTCTGGAGTCTTAGAGCATCTCAATACATATTTGTATCATATTCTTAGTATATTATGGTATATTATATTCTTAGACGTATTATAATCTTAGTGATATGTTTATAAGGAAAAGGTAATTTCTTATTTATGATTGTTTTCTTAAGGTCTAGCATTATATTTGGCACACAGTGGCTTCCCAGTAAGTGTTTGAATGAACGGATAGAAGAGCAGAGATTAAGAATATCCCACAGGCCATAAGAAGAAAGACCAGGAATACAAATCTTGGGGAAAAAATCGAGATATGAGTTTTATAGCAAAGATTCTGTTGGTAGCTTCGAATTTAAGAGAGGAGCCTGTGGGGATAAAGGCTGGCAGTATAACTCCTGTGGAAGGCCTATATTGATTCTGCATAAATGTCCCTTTGGGAGGGTAGCTGTTTAGTAGAGAAAAGGCTACCTTTCAAGATTCAGATAGGTGGCTGTGGTTGGGAATGGTCTTAAAGGGATAGCCTGGATTTCATCTGTATTCATTTGGGATTCAGAGGTAGTCTTGGTTTTGAGGCAGAAAAGCACTTATGGAGGAATTAGGCTGAAACACAGACTGGAATCTTGGAGGAGAGCTGGAGAAAAATAGAAATGGCCGCAGGCTAACTGTATAGAAGCTTGACTACTGCATAGCTGGACTGAAATATTTAGAAAGTGCAAAAGGATTGCTGAGCAAATGAAAAACTGACTTGCAGATCTTTGTCTTCCTTCTGCCGGTGGCCTGGATTGGTCTTGGCTTCTGGGGTGTGTGGGGACCAAAGGGAGGGCTAACTAAGTTAAGGCCGGAGTTCTGCTGCAGAAGCAGTACCAGGCTGGTCATTATAGTGAGCTTGGCGAGGCTCTTTCTACTTGAATTCACTTCCCATTTCTATTCACATATCAACATTTTTGCAATTGCATTTGCATCAGCCAGTCAGTGAGTACTCTGGGACTCTTGCTATATGTTAAGCACTGTATAAGGTTTTGGGATTAGAGTGGTGAACAAGACATAATGGTTCCTTATGGAGCCTAACTGGTGAAGTAAATGTGCAATGAACAAACAATTTCAAATGTGATTAATCACACTAAAGGGGCAATGCACAGTGACTTGGGAGAATATAGTTTCAATTTAATTTATTCTGGGGAATCTGAGAGGGTTTGTAGTAGACATGACATTTAAGCAGAGATCCAAGGAATGAGGAATTCGCTAGGAAAAGTAAGGTGGAGAATGTCTGGAGTCCTCAGTGTAAGCAGAAGTCCTGAGTTAGGATACCGAGGTGTGGCAGAAAGCCCGCATGGTCAGGGGGGACAGTTTATATGAGCTTGAAGAGCTATAGTGGAGGCTTTTTCTTGGATGCTATGGGAAACCACATTAAGGGATTTGGACTGTGTTCTAAAAGATATAAAAATCACTGGACAGTTTTAACTTCATCATATTTGTTTTAGAATGATTGCTCTGTCTGCACTATGGAAAATAGATTCAAGTGGGGCAAAGGTAGAAGAGGAGTATCTGGTTAAGAGTCTATTGTTGTGATCCAAGCATGAGATGATGCTGGCTACATCCGGGTAGAAGTGAGGAAGAAGTCAATGGGTAGATGGGGAAGATGGGCAGGAAGAGAATAGAGAGTTTTGGGCAATTGATTAGATGTGGCCAGAGAGAGAGAATCGTTAAGAGTGACTTGTAAACTTTGAGCAACTTGCTACCTGGTAGGGTCTTTTTTCTTTTCTTTTCTTTTCTTTTCTTTTCTTTTCTTTTCTTTTCTTTTCTTTTCTTTTCTTTTCTTTTCTTTTCTTTTCTCTTCTCTTCTCTTCTCTTCTCTTCTCTTCTCTTCTCTTCTCTTCTCTTCTCTTCTCTTCTCTTCTCTTCTCTTCTCTTCTCTTCTCCCCTCCCTTTCCCTTTCCCTTTCCCTTTCCCTTTTCCTTTTCCTTTTTTTTCCTTTTCCTTTCCCTTTCTCCTCTCCTGTCCTCTCTCCTTTCTTTTTTCTTTTCTTTCTTTCTTTTTCCTTTTTTCTTGAGGTAGGCTTTGCATAGAAGTTTTGTGTAGGGTATTCTCATGGGGGAGGGATAAGTGCTCTTTTTCAAGATGCCTTTTTTGTATGCATAACATCAGCAAAATCCAATTGGATCTTTCCAGAGGACTGAAGAAAATGCTGTAAGAAAATAAACAGATAAATACTTATATTTTCATTAGATGGAGGTCTTTTCAGGTCAAACTTGCAGTCTGTAAATTATTGAAACATAGGTATCATGTAGAAGTTACTTTGATTAAACTCTTTACCTTGGAAACTACTTTCCAAAGGGTAGGATGTTATTTGGTAAGCCTTTTGAAAGTTGCTTTTGACAGCTAATTTGCTCACATAATAGCACCAGGTTTCTTCTCTTGTGCTTCATATTTTTTAAAAGAGGAAAAATTTTTTTTCCTTTATAATGAACTCTGATAAATATGAGATAATTGATGGATTATATCTGCATAAAAAGAACTCAAATTGCTAAATACAATACTCAGGATAAATGGAACACATTTAGATTTTTGGTCCTGAGATCGCATTCTGTCACTGTGCTCAAGAATAATTCTGAACATTTGTTCATTTTGAACAAATGAAAAGCAGATCAGTAGAAGAGGTTTCTTTAAGGTAACACTGAAGTTTATCATAATGGAAGGCAGGTAATGATAACTTTCAAGTAATAGAATCTATGGTATAGTACATTCACTTGACACATTTTCTCTGGATATAGTTTTTTGTTTTTTGTTTTTTAAATAAAAGGTAAGGTAGAACTTCCTCTTGCCCTACTTAATGGGCAGCTACATTGTAGGTAGTACAAAAAGCAAATTAGTGGTTTTCAGATCAGTGGGTAAGATGCACACACACATGCACACACACAGACACACACATACAAATACACGCACACGTACCTGGATGGTGCAATGGGTAGGCATTGCAAAGGCTAAAAATATGCAGTACCAATGAGTGATGCCCAAATTGAATCTTGAATGGCAAGAATAGTTAGCCAGTATGGAGAGAGGTATTCTAGAATCACAACATAGTATGTGGAAACAGCAGATGGACAGAGGTGTCAAAGACCATGGGACATTCTGGGAAGTTCAGGTTGTCCAAGGTAGTATGACCAGAATATCAGGTGCTTAAGAAGGAGATGCAGCAGGGATGCTAGTGATGCTAGAGGAATAAGTAGAAACCTGATTGCAAACACCTTCCTGTGCAAAGTTAACAAGTCTGACCTTTATCTTGAAGACTTTCAGTTGTTATATAAGGGTTTTAAAGAGGAAAGTCATATACTCAGATTTTCATTTTAGAAAGATCACTGCACAATTTTTTGTTGCTGTAGCAGAAGGGACGAGCTTGGGATAGACATGGATGGCTCCTAGGTTTTGGCTTCGAGTGAGAAGTCTGATTATCTTTTTGCTCATATCTCTATCATACACAGTTTGATGCTTATGAAGGTTACAGAATTGGGAAAAAAGACCCAGGAAAAGTCCCAGAGAAGCATTAATCGGACAGGTAAAGGATAAGAAAATGGTTTCTAGATGTGTGCATGGCTCAGAAGTAAAGGGAGAGGTTTCAAATAGAAACTAGTGGCCAACAGTGTCACATGTTAGAACAGATTGAATAAGAACTAAAAATTCTCTATTGGGTTTCATCAAAGGAGGTGTCACTGGTTAGTGTGAACAGAGCAGTTTTGACTTGGTTATTGGGGGTAGGCAGATGTGGGATTGTTGAGAACTAAAGACTAATTATGCATTGTAGTTGGGGTATATAGATGTTTGCTCAGCTGAGCAAGAAAGGAAAAAGGAACACAGGGTGATAAGACATGGTGATATGTGAGAGGAGTGGTTTTAAATTGTAAGAGACTTGAGCTTATTTCTTTGCTTAGGTAAAGTGCATGAGAGAGAGAGAGAGAGAGAGAGAGAGATATTACAGATGCAGTAGAAGAAAAGCAATACTGATGGATGGTAGTCCCCGAGGGAAGTAGAATGAATGGGATCTAACACTAAGGTGGTGGGATTGGTGATAGAAAAGATGGATGTATTTCCCCTGAGAGAAGGTGCAAGTGGCCAAGAACAGTATAACTCCAGGTACATTTCTAAGGGAACTTTGATTAGGAAATGGTTAGGAAAGCATTTCCATGTGGAGCCTTTGTCTGTTCTTAGTCTTCTTGAGTTAGTAGGGCCTAGTTGGAATTAAATTTATGATTCCATATTTTGATAATGTAATTGTATAATTTTTTACCTTATCTCATGATGTGAACATTAATAACTTATTTTTTTAACTGTAATACATACTATAGCAGTTAAAATTCATTTTTAACATCAGATACATACAGAGGAAAATACTTTATTCATTGTATAATGCTAAAAATACAATAATTATACCTTTTTATTCTTACACTATAAAATGAAGTAAATGGCACTCTCTCTGAAGAGATTGGCCATAGTATATATCAAACACATAGTTTTTGTGCTTGCTACTTATTTTTACAATTATTTGCACACTTAACATGTTTTCCAAAATAATATAAACCTGATTTGGCTTAAAAATCTTGTCATTTTCGCATTCTTCTCCATGAATGATTTTTTTAAAATACAGATTGCATTTGTTAATGCATACATAGTTTTTGAGCATGATGAGACAATATAATAATACAAAAACTTGAAAAAGATTGATGTTTGTTGTGACAAGGAAATGAATCAAATAAAGGTGTTTCTTAAAAGGGCAGATGCTGCTTTCGATATAAATTTTCATGGAAGCATCTCTCATCTCCACAAACTCTGCGCTGTCACGTAATCAGTCTGCCTGGCCATGTGAGGTCAGATGCTGGCCGCTTTGTCGGCAGACCCAGTCCTGATGCCAGTGTTCTGAGCCTTGGGTCCTCTCTCCCTGGATGGGCTTGGCTTTTGTGTCTTACATGGTCACAGGGTGTGGCTGTACTTAATTTAGAAGCAATAAAGAATGGGTAGGATTTGCAGATGCCTCCAAGTTACCAAGGACCAGCAAAGTTTGTAGTTTGTATAGAATTGTGAAGTTTTACTCATCTCTCTACCCTAGAGGTACAGTTTTCATTTTCTGTTTTTTCTTTTTCCCTCAAAGTTGAATTTTTGAAGCCAGCAAGTTTACCTTTTTGCCATTGTGTTTTCCCATTGCTCCCACCACAGAGCTAAAGCCTATTACTGGAAAGCTGCCCTGGGCCAAACCGTGAAATAGTCGAAATTTGTCTTAGACATCTGCTACCTCTTTTTGTAACTCTGCTGCCCCCGCAAACACCTAATACTCCTGAGTTCCACCTGCCTGTGGGTTTTCACCCCTTGTTAGTGACTGATCGCATCCTAACATCCTACATCTTTAAGGGACATGAACTTTTAAAGAAATTGTCTGGGAGGAGTAACATCTCTAATGACAGAATTTAAAGTTTCATTGTTGGGGGCATTGATGAGTGAGAAAATTGGGGGCAAAGACCTTCTAATTCTATTTATTTGACAGAGAGAGAGAGATCACAAGTAGGCAGAGAGGGAGGGGGAAGCAGGCTCCCGGCTGAGCAGAGAGCCCAATGTGGGGCTCGATCCCAGCACCCTGAGATCATGACCTGAGCCGAAGGCAGAGGCTTAACCACTGAGCCACCCAGGCGCCCCAGACCTTCTAATTCTAAAACAAATGTATAAACGACTGTTCTCTCTGCTCTTTTTGAAAATTGGGGTTATTATGAATAACTGGTTTCAATTAAAAAATCTCTTGAATTACCATACTGAAATATGATATTATACAGGCATGAATGGGCCAACTTTTCCTTATTCTTCTGTGAAGAAGATACTCTGTAATGATATGAAGAATGAACTGAGACTATTTTTATACAGTGGCTCATGAACTCACAGACACCAGGGAACAATCATTGTTTAGCGTTTCAATTTGTGGTCCATCTTGGAATCATATTTTAATTAACCCAGCCAGCACTTTTGTGTGTGATAAGTGATATTATCCCTGGAGTATAGTATATAGAAAAAAATATATAATCTAAAAGCATGAGAGGAAAAAAAAATACTGCTCTTATCAAATCTGTTAAAGATTGGGTTAAAGAGATAGATCAAGGTTAAGGGTCTCCTGCTAAGAAGTTGCCCAGTTAATCAGTAAGAGAATTGAAATAAGAGCATCTTAGCTTCTGGCCTCTTTGGGCACGGAGTCACTGTTTCCTTTGAGGCTATGTTAATAATCACAGTAAGTGACCTCAGGAGACCATGGCTCCTAGCAATGAAGCAGATGGCATGCTTCCCCCATCACCCTACAGCTCATGAGCCATAATGCTACCCAAGTGGGATGTGAACGTTAAATAATAACAAATTAGGCTGTGTTGAAATCATGGCTTTGAATATATCTCAATAACTTTCTGTTTCCAAAGGACTTTAAGTTATATTTATAACCCATTCAAACTACTTAAAATTCCTCTAATTCAAAATCACTATGCTTCTTTTCAATGCTTAAAGAAATAGCTATCTGGTAGGACCATACATACTCTGATGGTGAATTTGTATTTAGAAGGAAGAAAGGTTATCAGCCTCACAACTGGGTTAAGGTCCTATAAAAGTTTATAGAAGTATAGTATATTAGTACTAAAAGGAATCTTGGAGGTTAGGAGGAAATGAATTTGTAACTGGGATCTTCAAACTCATTATCAAAACCACATAGATAACAGGGTTTTAAATCAGTTAATAATAGTTTTTGGAGAAGCAAGCTTTCTGGAACATTGGAAAGCTAGGGCAGAGAAATTGACCAAGGACACCCAGGCCCTGGCTCTGCTTTCTCCATCTGGAGTGGGGGCTGTGACCTTGCTCATACTGAGTTCGAGTCAACAACTGGAAGAGTTGCTGTTTGTAAACATTCCTCTAAATGGAGACATATTTGTGGAAGCATATGTTCTTTCTGGGGAAGTGATTTTAATCACACATATAAAAGGGCAGTGGCATGACAAGCATTTGGTCATTTCACAGACCTGGCAGTAAGATTCCATATCCTAGGCTAATTAAACCAGGATTTGTCTAATCCTACAGTGGACATAGGTAAATTCAATTAATCCATGATTTTACAGATGAAGGAAGGAAATGCAGTTTAGAGAAGAAAAATGACTTACCTAAGTGACAGACATCACTGGTATCAAAACTGGTGATAGAACCCAGATCTCCTGACCCTGATAATTTATGTGACTTTGAAAAGAAAACCCTGACCCCATCGTTTCTGTTAATGGAACCATCATATTTCAGTTACTTTTGCCTTCATTCATTTAACAAATATTTAGTAAGTTCTTGCAGTGGTAGAGGTACAGCAGTGAACAAAACAGCTCCAAGTTCCTGCCCTCACGGCTCTTGTATTATAGTCCAGGAAGACAGACCAGTTAAGTAAGATATGGTTTAAAGTATGTTTGAAGTGTGTCCGATGGCAGTAAGTGCTATGAAAAAGATGAGGTGGAAAAGAGGCATGGGGTTGTGTGTGTGAGTGGGCTGTGGTGATTTTCATTACAGTGGTCAAGGAAGACCTCAGTGGCTAATCAATCATTTTCATAGTCATATAGTCATAGAGGATCTACTCATGTAGTGTCTATGACTTCCATCTTTCCCTTTCCCTGAATAGAAAGAGAAAGCTCCCACTATATCTCTTCCTGACCACAGATTATTTCTCTCTCTCTTTCTCTGTCCTCTCTGTCTTATTGTGAGGCATCCATTTTCCTGCTTCCAGCCTAATTTTTAAGGAAATCAAACCTGAGTCTTATCATTCCCTGCCTCTGAAAGCTTCGGTGATTTCTTATTCCATACAGCCTCTTGACTAAGATGTTCAAGTCTTTCCATGTGGCCATATCTCCTCTTCCCTCCACTGGCCCCTCCTCCTGGGCAGGCCACTCTTTGGTTTCCCTATCCATCTTGCCCCACTTTTTCCTCTTTTAGGAATGCTCTTCTACCAGTTGGAACTTTGGCCATCCTCACAGTTCATCTGAAATGATGTCCTTTTCCGTGAAGTTTTTTTCTTGATCCTTTCTTCCTCCATCCCTGCCCCTCCCCTGAAAAAAAAAAAATCCAGTTTGCAACTCAAGGGTAAGAATTGGTCTTCTACTCATCTTTCATTAGCGTGACTTCTGGCCCACTGTAGCTGCTCCATAAGATTTTGCCGAATCAAACTGATATTTATCAGATTGCACTGACAATCAGGTATCTCAACAAAGAGTTGAGATTTCAATGTGGGTTCACTATACTGCTCCTGAGAATGTAGACAAAGTATAGGAGAAAGAGTATTTAATAGAATATATTTAAAGCAGGAAGAGGCTTTCAGTAATATAGCCTCTTCTATGCTCAGGAATAGTTGAAGAGAGAATGTACTCACGTGAATTTATGTGGGAAGCTGGCTGTCAGCTGAGCCATGTGGAAATGAATCTGCCTTAAACTGTTTTCAGCTAAAATAAGCAACATTTAGAAATGTTGTCTATCTCTTTAGGTTAGTACTAAATTATCCCACAGCCTTCTGAAGCTCATCAAATTAATAATTGTTTCCAATGATCTGTAAACAGGCTTCCTTTAAGCAATTAACCCATTTGCTCTTTTAATATAAAAGAGTGCAGTAACAAAGGATTGGAAGTGGACAGGGTCAATTGAGGATAGCTGGGTCCTTGCCCATTGGTTCATTCCCTGCTACCATGCTGCACAGCTGTTTCCCAAAGTCTTGCCTCTGGAAAATTTAGCCTTTTCTCCACCTGAATCCACATTCACTACTGCTTTTTCAGCAGTGAAAAGAGTCTGGGAATGGACAGCTGCTTCTATAAGCTGTATCCTGTCCCTGGCATCAGGGTGGAGGGCAGCCTGTGAATTGGCCACATGAATTTTCCCTGATGCTGACCTTGCCCTCTAATCTTTCCTGTCCTAATTACTCGGTCAACTTCTGGTCTGTCTGTCTCACTTTCTGGCTTATAATCAGTTCATGGCTAGTGCTGATATTTAGCCCTGAATTTTGCACCCATAGGTTGGATTCCTTTTGGGCAGAAGTCTAAAAAAAAAAAAAAATCTGCTCAGAGGATTAGTTTCTTCTGGGTAAGTTTTCTAGAAGTGAATTTGCCAAGAGAGTACATATAAAACAAAACAAAATAAACAAAATCTCCATCTGCCGTTTCTAGCAGAAAGGATTCAGAAGCATCTTTCCTACCCAAAAGATTAGACTCTGTTGGACAAGCTCATAGGCTCAAATCTGGATCTCTTCTCTTGGAGTGAGGAGGCCTTTTAATCCGACATAATTTTTAATCCTACATAATATAGATGAGCCTAGTACTCTTATTCAAGTGATAGTCATCATCTCATTTTAAGAAGAGACAAGTGAAAAACAGTGAATTGTTGTGTTTTGAGACTTATTTATTTTTAAGTTTTCTGTATTAATATGTAGGTGTTTCACTTTAGGGGTTAATACTTTATTAATTGGAAATTTAATTGGGAATTTTTCTTGCATTCTGAAGCTAATCGTGGAGAATCAGGACTGTACTCCCCATGTCTGTCTGTGAATATACTATGGCTCACCCACTCACCCTAGTCAGAACCTTAGGGACCATTTTTTAAATATCTAAAACCCATGTGTTCTACCTTTTAAATATCTTTTCTTATTAAGGTCACCTATAGCCTCCATTTTGCTAAATTCAGTGAAAAAGTCTTAATCCTCATTTTTCTTGCTCACCAGTTAAGATGACATAGATGACCATTCCCTTTTTCTTGAATAAGTTTGTTCACTTGGTGTCCAGTGGAGCCGTATTCTCCTGGTTCCTCCTGTTTCCCTAGTCACTCCTTGGTTTTCTTTGCTTGTTCTTCCTCTTTCTAATCTCTCGTAACTAGAGACCCTCAGTGCTCAGTTCTTGAACGTTTTCTCTAACAACACTAAGTGTCTTGGTGATTTCCTCCAGCCTCATGGTTTTATTTATTTATTTTTTTAAAAGATTTCATTTATTTATTTGATGGAGGGAGAGAGATCACAAGTAGGCAGAGAAGCAGGCAGAGAGAGAGAGAGAGAGAGAGAGAGATGAAAGCAGGCTCCCCCCTGAGCGGAGAGCCCAATGTGGGGCTCAATCCCAGGACCCTGAGATCATGACCTGAGCCGAATGCAATGGCTTTAACCCACTGAGCCAGCCAGGCATCCCCAGGCTCATGGTTTTAAAAACCATCTGTATGCAGATCTCTCCCAAATTTGTATATCTAGCCCAGATTTCTCTCCTGAACTGCAGACTCATTTATGCAGTGGTTCACTTCTCATTTACATTTAGATGTCTAATTAGCTTTGAAGTCTAACATATAAAGTTGAACTCCTGATCATTTCTATAAAACCTGCTCCTCTCATAGTTTTTCTCATTTTAGTAAATGGCTATTTCATCCTTCCACGTTTTCAGGCCAAAACAACTTGGGGTTATGCTTGACTCTTCTCTTTTTCTGATATTTAATCTGTCAGCAAATGTGGTTGGTTCTGTCTTCAAAATACATCCGCAATAAAGGTAAATTCTCATTACGTCTACCTCTCCAAATTGCCATTATCTTTTATCTATTTTTTGAAATGACCTCCTAACTGGTCTCCCTGTTTCTGCCCGTGACACTATATAGCCTTTCTCAAAACATGAGTCACGATTACCATGTCACTTTTCTACTCCAAACCCTTTAGTGGTTTCCCGTCTGTCTCAGAGTAAGAGTCAAAGGCATTATAGCCACTGAAAAGGCACTATAATATCCAACCCTTTATTTAGCACTCTGAAGTCATTTTCTGTGACTTTCTTTTCATTCGCAATATGGCAGCCTCACTGGCATCCTTGTTATCCCTCCCTGAGCAAACATACAGGACCAGACTGTCAAATGAGACAAACATGAATCAGTGCTGTTAAACTGTATTACTCTATTAGATGATGTCGAGCACACAAGCAATCTAGTTTTATACAAACTAGAGAGTGGTCCCTGATATCAAGGGCACCTCCGAAGGCCCTTCTTACATTAGACATGATCCTTTGGCTTGGAACAGATGAAGTATCCGAATGAGGTTCATGAGGTTACCTCAGACAGAAGGAATATTGAAATTCTGAAACATCTCCATTTTATATATCTGTATATGATACAGATATGATGCATTATCTAATAGCATACAAGGAGACATACTTCATAAATGTTAGCTTCTACTTGCTTAGGTCATCCTTAATGAGGGACATCTTGCTACAGGCATTTCAGAGATTGTTTCTTCTTCCTGGGTAAGTCCCATTAGTTTAATTATTCGGAAGTCCAGATGACAGGTGTTTAGGTAGTTGCGACCCTTCTTCCTCCAACCGCCTTTCCTCCCACTCATGCAAGCACAGCCCTGCTTCCAGGGTGATCCTTGAAATGCTCTGGACCAAGACACTCTCATAGCCTGCTCCCTAACTTTCTTTAGATCTTTACCAACCTTCTTGGTGAGATTTTAAGCCCACTCCCTAATACATTCTCTTCCTTTTCCTGGCTTTTCCCCTTTTTTACTTTTGATCTGCAGTCCTATTATTTCACTTACTCATCTTGCTTATAGATGGTTTATGCAGTTAGAATATAATTTTCATGAGAGTAGAAATTTTTGTTCACAGCTCTATCCCTAGTGCCTGGAATGGCCTGTGACCATGGTGGGTTCGCACTTTGTATTTGTTGACTAAATGACTGTGTGTCCCCAGTGCCACCACCATGGTTGAGGACCTCATCGTTCCTCACATAGATTACTGTTGTCATCTCCTAGCAGACTGCTGGCATATTGTTTCCAGCATGATTTCTTTCAAACTCAAATTTGCTCTGTGGTCATATCTCAGTCCTGCTTCAAATTCTTCAGTGGTTCCCGTAGCCTTTGGGATAAACTCCATATTTCTTAGCATGACACTCAGGGCCTCTTCAGCTCTCCAACTCCAGTGCAGTTTCTTTCTCCCCCTCATACATATGTGCCTTCTCCTTTCATTTTGTTTCTGAATTTTTGTGCCTGAAATGATCTATTTCAATCATCTGAATAGCTCCGTAGTGATTTAGCCTAAAGCTCTTTCCTGTAATGTCTTACCTTATTCCCTTTTGTCTGGATTAAGGGTTCTTCTTCTGTAGCAACAGTGCCTGCCTCTGCCATAGCATTTACATGTGATGTAGTACTTGTCCTTGAATGTATTTATCTTATTCCCCAGGCTCCAAGCTTCTTGAGTTCTATTCATTTTGCACCTCCCAAGGCATTTGGTAATTTAGTTCACAGTAGGTCCTCAAAATGTGTTGAATGAGTAAAGCCCTGCACCAAAGAATAAAGGGCATTTAGATAGGTGTAGCTTTAAAAATAGTTCTGTCTTGGTTATACAAGACACAGGAGATTGTCTCCTCCATCTCACAGATCAGGTCTCATAGAAAGATACGCAAAGAATAGCAACTAAGTAAGTATCCCTGCTAGGATCAAGTCTGGGAGGAAATGATAATGGTGATGTTGATGAATGCTCAAAGAATATTACGCATTGCGTTTCCTTCAAGGTATTGAATTGTGAGCAGGGAACTTTGAGGAGGAGTCTTATTCATCTTAATCCCATACTTAAAAGCTCTGGAGAAATTAGCCATAATTAAATGCTTGTTGTGTTGTTAAATAGGTCAACTTAAAGAAGTTAATGGAAAATTTTTGACCCATGATCCTGTTATGTTAATGCTTTGAGTCAAGTGTTAACTAGAGAAGGGCACATTTTCCACTGATATTCACAACTCTTGGCTTGCTAGAATTGTTATTTTTGATTCTAAATGTCCAAATTTATAATTTACAACACCAGTTTGTTATCTCCATGAATGTTTACACTGAAATCAAGATTAATAAAAATAATCATTTATAAAATGTCATTTACTTACTGATTTATTAATTTAGGCTGGTATGTCTTTATGAAACTCCTACACATGGGAAACCTGATAGGGCAAATTGAAAAAGTCTATATTTTCAGGTATTTTTAAATATAATTTCTGTTCCTATAATCTGTAATATCTGTTTCAATTATTGCATTGTCTTTTTTGAGAAAACAGTATCTTATGTATTTCATATAAAAATGACTAACTCGTACACTTTTTTAAATAGTAATGCAATCTGTTATAATTAAAATGTTTTAGGAAATAGATTTCAGGGTGTAGGAGAGAATTGATATGAGAAGATCCTTTAGAGATTTAGATCAGCACATCGCCTTACAGGTGTTATCCCAAAATAATTGTCTTTTTTTGCTTTTTAAATTAACAGTCTTCTTAGATTAAGTCCAAAAATGATCTACCTTATAGTAAATTCTGTTCTGTAGTGAACAGGCCTATGGGCAGTATAGCTTAATCTAAATATTATAAAGTTTATTTATTTGTTTATTTGTATATATTATTATAGATTTAGATTACAGTTTAGGTAATTGTTTTCTCAATTATGTTCTAGTGACCATAAATATAAGCATTTGGAAGTTGGAGTTTTAACATGCCATTTTAAAAATATACTCTTCTTCAGAAAGCCAGTATTTTAAAGGAGACTCTTATACATGTGAGCTATAATATAGAACATCTACAAACATGAATGAACAAAACAGAAGGTTCTTAGTGAGTAATTGAAGTTCTTCCTACTGTTCTGTGAACATATTTTTTATTTTACTTTGGTCTTGTTTTCAATCACTTTTTTTCCTTCTCAGGTATGTACATTGTACATCTTTGCGATCACCCCACATTTGAGGATGACATGTTAGTTGATCTTTAATTTATTCCTCCAAATGTCTGCTTCATTCAGATTTGTGATAGAAGGAAAGATAGTAGGAGAAAACAATCTTTAATCATTATTTTGTTGATATTCCAAGAATTCTTTATTCTTTATTGGGCAAAGTTGTGGGTTTTATGTATTTGTTTGTTTGTTTTTAATTAACATATAACGTATTATTTGCCCCAGGGTACATGTCTGTGAATCATCAAGCTTACACATGTCGCAGCACTTACCATAGCACATAAAGTTGTGGGTTTTAATACAATAATACATTTTTGTGCAAGGGAAACATGCCTTGCTTAATTACTGAATCAAATATCCTTTGGAAAAAGGTATTTTGAAGATTTATAGGCCATATATTTTATACCAAAGTAATCATTCACTGTGTGAGTTTAAGTTTATAAGCTAAATAGGCTCATGATGAGCTTTTAATTTCTAAAGAAATGAATCAGTAGGGCAAAGGGAGGTGCAAAGTCTTAGAAGAATTTGCCTTGTGTAATGATTGAAGAATCACTTGGGTAAAATCCCCACTGATCTAGCTTTTGTTGGACGAAAGAATGCAATTACATAAAAAATTAATAACTTCAGTGTAGTATGAAACCAGTGTTGCCTGAATTATTATGTGCCAAATTAGATTGCTGTAAACAATAACAAAATGGGTGACTGTGCAGATGGAAGCTCAGAGTTATTTAAACTTGCAGTGCCTTGTTTAATGAGATGCAGTGAGAGCAGAAAATGTTTAATTTAGTAACGGGTGACCTGAATCACTCTGTCCTACAGAATGATAGGGTTTGGATTAATTTTCAGTTAAAACGAAATATAACTGAATAACCACACCTATTAATATATAATGTAGACTATTTTATATTATTCAGTTTTTAGTTAGAGAAGTGGCAGCTTTCACTGGGGTTATTATGGTTTTTATGTGAAACACAGCTAACCAAATTAAGTCTTTGTTGGTTTTTTTTTCCCCCTTAGAGAATCTGAGAATGCTTTCTGTTTCTTTCTGGTTGGATTACATTAAGATCATAATCTAATAAACACCTTGAAGGAAATCTTATTTTAGTATTTGTCTGGAATATAATTGTGTAAGTCTGGTCTGCTTTTATAAATTGTAGGTGGTTTAAGATGATTAAATAAAAACAAGATGGACTGATCTCATATTTAGAAAGATCTCTGGAGCCGATGATCTACCCAAATATTCTTTAGTTCAGTACCTGAAACTGCTTCTTGGCATTGTTTTCAATCTCTTAGAGTTAGTGCACTCTCCTCAAAGTTTGGGTATTTTGGAAACTTCTCTCTCAAAGGGTATGAATTCACAGTTTATGTTAATTAAATGTGGCAGTTTGGGGCAGGGCGTTGAATTATTGAAGAGCCACCTTGTGTCACTTTAGGGGTACTCAGGCTATGGTTATCCTATGCTATTGAAACACACACTTACATTCAATATTAAAAACTTTTCACTCTAGGCAGCATGGTCCTCTCTAAACAATGGACATGTAGTGAACATCTGTGGTGAGAATGAGAAGCTGCAAGTGTGCTTTGAACTTCTTTGTAATTGTGGAGTGCAGTTTATTGTCTTAATCCCTCTTCAATGGAATGATTCTTTATTATATCTTATTTATTTGAAGTTGGTTTCCAAACTAAATTAAAAGAAAAAAACATTTGTCATGTTAATGAGGTGAATGAAAATGTGTCTCTAGAGTCACTTGTGTAAGCATTTAGTGTTAGGGATGTGATTGTGATCACATCCCTGCACAGTTGTAACATGGTATTTTTAGAAAATGTTGAACATTAGATTCAAGCATTTTTCAAATCCAAAAATTATTATAGTTCATATGTGTGTAAGTTTCAGGTGTGGAACCTTGGATCGGTTTGGCTTAAAGGCAAAACCAAGTGTTACATTTACATATGCCATTTTGTATTTCTGTAACTTCAAAAATAAATGCTTTTGTATGAAAAAGCATAATACTTTAAAAGAAGAAAAAAGAGCAGATTATTTTATGAGCTTGCTAGAATATTATCTAAATCAAGTGACTAATTCTTTTGTTTTAAATAAAAACAAATTCAATTTTCCAAGGAAACAACATGTAGTGTACCATATAAATCTCTGTGCTTTAGTTTCCTTTTGGAGAGAGAATTGACATTTCAAGGTTTATTCTTTTAAAAGACAAGACTTTAGAATGTTATAGCTATTGAATATCTCTGAAGAATTGAAAAAAAAAATCAAAAGTATTTATTGTTTCCAGAGACAGTCCTTGGTATTTGTGGCTTTGAATAATAGAATACAGGAAAGCTAGTCTGTGGAGTTATTTTCTGGTTAGAAACAGCATATAGAGTTCTAATATTTAGTTAAAGCTTTTGGTTGCAATAGTAATTATTACAGGGCAGTTTCTGTACTCTGAGTGTTCTAGAAATGCTCATATTAACCAGAGTATGAAATCTGGATTAGTAGGCTTTAGTTCAAATCCTGGCTCCTCTATCCCTGGTTCTTTTGTTTATTAGATACTAGACATGTTGCTTACCTTTCCTGAGCCTCATTTTCCTCATTTGTAAACCTGTGTTTATAATTCATGACTTACAGGTTTTTATTACACTTATATGTGAATGTTTTTATTAATTATATACTATATCATTTATTATTATTAAAAGTTTCTTTGTAAAGGATCCTATATTGAATCATTTAAAATGGAGAATTTTTTTTGTAAACTGATTACCACCTTTTTTTCTCTCCTTCCCACCAATCCTTTGTTCTACTAATTTTATACTCAGAAATTTTCAAATGCTGTATTTAAAATTGTGTCTGTCGATAATCGTACTTGTGATATGTTTGAGAACACATTCTAGCTTCATGGAAGAGATAGTATTCAATTTGTAATTCTGGTTTATTTATATTCTTTAATTAGTATGTTTGCACTATTTTTTGGAAGAGAAATCAGTCTCTCAGTATTGGCACCTTTGGAGAGAGAGTGCATGCCAGAGTGGGAGACGAGAGGGGCAGAGGGAGAGGGAGATAAACAGACTCTCCGGTGAGTGCAGAGCCCAACACAGGGCTCTATCCTAGGATCCTGAGATCTTGATCTGAGCCCAAATCAGGAGTTGGATGCTTAACTGACTGAGCCACCACATCACCTCAGTAATGGTACCTATTTTGATACACTGTGGAAATAAATGCTTAAAAATATGTATTGGTAATATGAATTTAAATTTACTGCATGTCTTTTCATGGCTTGATAGCTCATTTCTGTCTAGTACTCGATAATATTCCATTGTCTTGACATCTACTTTATTGATCTGTTTACCTACTAAAGGATGTCTTGGTTGTTTACATGTTTTGGCAATTATGAATAAAGCTACTATAAGTATCCATGTGCAGAGTTTTGTGTGGACATGAGTTTTGATTCTTTGAGGTGAATATAGAGGAATTTGATTGTGAGTATTTGCAATCATCTAAAATAAACTTTGAGGGTGCCCGGGTGGCTCAGTCGGTTAAGTGTCTGCCTTCAGCTTAGATCATGATCCCAGGGTCTTGGGATGGAGCCCTGCATCAGGCTCACTGCTCAGCAGGGAGCCAGCTTCTCCCTCTCCTCTTCTGCTTCTGCTCTCTCCTTCATTCTCTCTATCTTAAATAAATAAATAAAATCTTTTAAAAAATTACATAAACTGGTTAATTACATAAAACCAATTTAGCAAAATATTATTCCCCATAAAGAATCCCACTGTTCTCACTGGTAGATTTATATTACAAAGGAGCTCCATTCAATTATTATTATATATGTATTTTTGTCAACAAAAATCTCTGGACATAGAAAAAAATATGTATTGGTGGTGGTTAAAAAAGTAGGTGTTGTTTAGTGGACGTGAAATTGCCATAGAATTAGCAATTTGATTGGTCCAGAACTGCTGATGTATTAATTTGGAATAATAGATAAAAAATGTAAAGTGATTGTATCTGGGTATGAGATCATGGGTATATAAAAAGTTTTCCACATCATGTTAGTTGAGTCACATTTGAGAGTTGTATATGTTTCCCATGCAAAAATTGACATTGATAGAGAGCTAAAGATTTTTTTCCAGAAACAAAGCATACGAACTAGATAAGCTTTCTATGTAGCTTGATTTTTTCTTTTTGCCTCTATTAATATATCAGGCTCATTGTTTATCCAATAAACTAGTATTAAGTATACCAACAATCGACCTAAGGATTATAATAGCACTTTGAGTATGGTAGTAGGTAACAAACTGTCCCATTTCAGAGGAGTTTTTAATCTATGAAATAGCATGTTTGTGTTCATTTCTGTTTACTAGATCAGTTATTGATAGGTGAAAACAAAACTATTCCATATTTGTTATGGTCCATATTTGTATGCTTTCCCTTGGGCAGATTTGCATATATTCAAAGACTTAGGATCACTGTAGAATGCTTAGGGCCATCCACTTGACTTTGGGATGAGCAAAAACAAACAAAACAAAGGCAAACAGATTTCTGCTCAAATGAAAACTAGTTAACTTCTTTTTCTCTGCCATTCATAGCCACCAAAGCAAACTTTTTAAAGCCTTTTTTACTCAGAAATCCCTTCCAATGAGGCTATTTTGGGGAAAAAGTGCTTAGCTGAAATCAGAGGTAATTTGATGTATGTCTTCTATGTCTTAGTGAATTGCTTCTAAATGGCCTTGAAATCTGTGCAGTTAGATAATTTCTGCAAATATTTTGTTTAGTGTTTCAGTGTTTTGCACAGCATTGATGTAGTTGTTCTTATTTAAGAATCAGTATATTTCACCTAAGAACCTTGATTTCTTTTTCTTTTCTTTTTTTTTTTAAAGTGTTTCATCAGGCCATTCTGTACTCACACCTCTGTCTGGCAGTGGTTTTCTGGGGCTGAGTGAACATTTTCTCCTTACTTCACTAAGAGTCCCACTGGGCCTCTTCACTTACTTCTTTTACTTGCCCAGCTTTTGTAAACATTTGACTTTGTCAGCCTTGGTCTAAATACTTCTCTGACTTAAAAGTTGTCCGCAGCAGGTGTTGAGGGCCTTAATACACATCAATAGGTAGTTTGTGATTCTTTGGTAACAAAGTTTGACCCCACCTAGCTGGTATGATCTTTCTGAAACCCAAATTTGAGATTGTCCTGATTAAAGCTCTTTGAGGTTTAATGGGCTCTCTTCAGATCTTTGATGTTGCTTTTCATGACCTTGGGCTTGACTTTCTCTCAAGGGCTTTATTTTCTGGCAGTTCCTACAAGCAAACAGAATCCCCTCTAACTTCCTCCTACCTCTGAACCTTACATTTTCTGTTGCCTAAAGTATGTTCTCACCCTTGTTCATCTGGCTTAGCGCTCCTTCTCTTCCCTGGGCAGCCTGCCCTCATGCTCACTCTTCCTCCTGGAGCAAGGTGCCCAATCCTGCAGGCTGGGAGCTCCTTGGGATCTGGCAGGGTCATCTTTCACTGCACTCTACACATACTCACTACACCTGTGAGTATTCATTTAATAAATGGTACCTAAGGCTTTTTTGTTTGATTGGTTTTTTCGTGTGTGTGTGTCATTTGCCTGTTATAATTTTCTCATAGCGTTGAAATTTAGATAGTTTACATTTTGAGAAATATTTAATTTTAGTGGACAGATTCCCCTCCCCCTGTCCCATAGTAGATATTCTAGGCAAGACCTTTATCATACAGTTTTATTGTATGATATCATACAAATACATACATTTGTATGTATTTGTACATACATATATATTTGTACATACATACAAATGCATCATACAAAAATACATTTATTTTATGATGTCATACAATTTTATTGGATTACAATAAGTCTTTTTCATATTCTCTCTCTCTCCTTTAAGATTTTATTTATTTATTT
>CM053614.1:31295514-31319542 GCA_028646535.1 Procyon lotor
AACAGGAATTACGAATTAGGAGTTATTCTAGTTTCTGAAAATAACCATTTTTACATCACAAGATCAAATTTACTCCATAAAACATGCACAATAAGGAAGGCATCCATTCAGTCTAACTTCTGAAATGATATACAGCTCTCCTCTCTGAATCCCCCTCTTATTCCCCACAACAGTCAAAGAAAGGTGAGAGAGATATACAAAGCATCAGCCCACCCACCAGTGGGCACCCGGGAAAGAAAAGTATGTCAATCTTCAAGGAAATCTCACAAGAAAACTTTGGCAAAACATTACTCTTCTCCTTTTTTCAGAAACATCTCTACTAAAATTCGACTTTCATTCTTTCTAACACAAACCTAATGTTGGCTCTTACACAAAACGGGTGAAGTCATTCTTTTGTTCCTTCTACATTTCTCATCTGTAAATGTGCTCATGAACTTGTCAACCAGACTGCTAGAATTTATACTTAATCTTCACATTTCCTCTCAGCTGAAATTTTCTCCTATCCCTTAATAATTTCCTATCTCGATCACTATAATTTCTTTTTTATTGTCCTCTTGAAATTCATACTCTTTAAGTCATGTTGGGCCAGAATATATGGCTAAAATAACATTCCCCCCTAACTGTCACTCTTTTTCGCAAATGCATCTTCCTTCTCTCTTGTAAAATTCCAGTTTACCTCTAAATCACTCTGGATACCTTGCTGTAATTATCTTTTCTGTCATTAGAGCATGGAGTCACACATCGCCAATTTCTTCATCTCACATCCCTTTCATGAGGTCCCAAGCAGATATCCTTTGAGGTATTCTCTTTTCAAGAGCATTGTTTTAAAATGGTGCCGATCAAGGCGAACGAACAGGAAATCACATGAAGGACTAAGGAAGTCTCATTTTCTTTCTTCCCTAGGAAAAGAGGGAGTGATTCAAAGTGTACTCCTCATTTTAGATTTGCTTTGAAATTTAATTTGGGTGATACAATTTCTAATAAATTGGAATTTGCAAGGAAATAGTTTCTCAGATTCTAACATCTTTTGGGCAAAAGATAAGAAGGCCAGTTCTACTATATGAGGCACTAAAAAAAATGCAAACATTAGAAAACTAACTATATCATCAAAAGAACATCATTTTAGGCAATAAGCCTTTCAACTTGAGAAGGCTTGGCTTTATGATTTTATAGCCAGCCAACCATATAAGCATTGTGAAATTTTTCAGTGAGAAAGACAAGCATCTTTGAAGGGAAGGGAAACAGAAGAAAAGACATTTTATTAAATGCATGCAGATGATTTTTAGTTCATACAGATAATTTAAAGTAAAAACCCAAGTGGCACATTTTAATTTTCCCTTTGTGAATTTCTGGAAAAAAAATAAATAAATAAATGCAGATGTATGTTCTTAATATCCAGGATGTTCCGCATTGACTGATTATGTCTCTATCTCTCTCATTCTCTCTCTTACACACACACACACACACACACACACACACACACACACACACACACGTTACAATGTTCCTGGTAGGGAATGTTTCTTTTTTTCTGCTCTATGATCCACAGTGAATCTTTGTCCTAAAGTTAGTTTTTCTTTCAGCATTAAGATGCAGTCAGGAGCCCAGCAGGAGGGAAACAGGACTAGTTCTGGAAGCTTCCCCTTAGTCAGAATGAGGAAGACCTTTCCAAAAAAGCACCAGCAGCATAACTCCTCACATCAGCGGCTTTGAGCCATAACCTGAGCCTCTTCATATGAAACTGTAAGAAGTACCAAAGATGGGCTTGGCCTTAGACAAATGAAAGCCATTGCTGAAGCTGGGACTGGGCTCAGCTCCTTGGGAAGCACTTGGCCTGCAGAAGAGCAGAGCGGTTGCCATAAGGAAAACAAGTGTGCCGTGAAGAAAGAGGCAAAGAGAAATGGATGCTGGGTAACAGCTAACCAATGACCATGGATCAGAGGGAAAGTTGTAACTCAAAGTTTTACCTTTTTTTTTTTTAACTTTACTTGCTCCGTTTATAAACAACAACAAAATTAGCTATATTCTGATTAGAAGCAAATTACAGTAATTATAGGAAACCTTTTTCCTCAAAATCATGAAGCTGCAAAATATTCACTATGAATAAAATTCTAATGTAAGGCAGAAAACCTCTTAGAGAGGAAATAACTCTCAACCTTCTCTACATATTCTAGAAATCGCATATTTGATATAAAAATTAAATTGAGTGGCTTTGGAATGTTTAGCTCTCTACTACTAACAGAAAGTCTTCAATACCTCTTTGGGGGTGGTTGAGGGGACTGGGGGGGTTAGAGTGCTCAGAAGCAACAGTATTTCTGCTTTTCTTCACTTTTCTTTCCAAAATAGTAAGCTAAGAAAAATGCGATCTCCTTGTTATACTTTAATAAGCAGTAAAACTCAAAAGACTGTATGGTAGACAGAAAATCTGAATCATAAACACAATAATAAAAATTTTCTCCCTTTGCCAACCTTTTGCCATGTGAAAATGGTTTAGCCTCACATCTATGATCTTATAAATAAATACTCAAACTAAGTTCCAAGCTGGGAACTAAGTCTCTGCTCCTGTCCTAAAGTTTTCTTGCACAAGGCATCAAACAGGCCTGGTAAACCAACCAGGTTTTATAAGTCCTACCAATTTCTGTGCACACCCTTTTAAGCTGTTGAATCCTTATAAATGTCACATGTCTTATGAAAATAAATGTCTTCCTCCTGAAAGAGCTGCAAATCAAGAACACATGTACCTGTGCTATTATATGCTATCTTTGCTACATTTAATGAGACAAAGGGGTAAATTTTCAGCATATTTTCAGAAGTTTTATCAGTTGTTTCCATTGCAATGTCAGAGGGAACATAAATAAAATGTCCCCTATACAGTCTTAAAAGAAATCACAGAAATATCTCAGACTTATACATTCTGCTAGGTCTAAAATTTTTTCATTAACCCAAGAGGAGTTGTGAAAGTCTCCACTGTTGAAAGATATCCAATTAACCTAGTTTATAAACTGTAAGGTTGGAATTCAATCAGTTACTAAAATAGTTGTTGTTTCTGATTAATTATTTCAGGCTGACCAGCTGTAGGCCAGAGCTATGTGTGTCAAAGTCACTCACTTGGTTAGCAATGACACCAATGGAAATTACCTTCCTATGATCAGTTCTGAAATTTGGGCCTCTGGCTAAAGCCAGTTATTGCAAAAGAGTAATAAATCTTGGAATTCAGTGACCTGTCCTTTCAAATACGAAATAATGAATATTTAAAAAAAAAAAAAAAAACCACAGAGTTGTGCTTAAAAGCTGACATAACAATATTTCCATAACTTAGAATACTCTACACATGTTAAAAATTCATCTATGTTGAGCCACTAAAACTAAAGAAGGGGTTAAGAAGGTTATGAAAATACTTAAGGAAATATGAGGATTAGGTAGAGTGGAAAAGACTACAATGCAGACTTACTAAGTCAACTGGTGATGTTCTAATGGTTCAGTTTAGCTTTTTAGCTATTTACTATCCCAAATTATTTTTATATCAAAATACCTCAGTTACTGTACTTTAAATACCAGACTACGGAAAGAATTTTAAATGCCTCTTTACAAAATCTAGAATACTGACCCAATTATAATAAATCATAACTGGTTTTTCTGTTTTGTTTTGTTTTGCTTTGTTTTTCCTTTGAGGCGCTGTTTTCTCAAAGTGTGATGCCAGGAGCACCTGTGATGTTCAATATGCTCATTTTCAGGTCCTCTTCCCAGGACCTAGTAAACTGGAATATCTGGAATTGGAACCATTAGGTTCCTAAACCTTAGGATCCTAAGGCTTAAACAAAAATTCTAAACTTAGCCTGCACTGGTTTGAGCTGTTGTTTTTGCCACTGCATAAATTTTAAATAAACAGAGTTAGCTCAATGCAAAAATTAGCCCTCCTGATGACATTTTTATTAAGCTCTTATAGGATGCCTTGTCTTATGAAACAGTGAAATCACACCTAATTAAATATGGTTGTCTTTTTTGCCTTAGCTGCCAATTTTCTATTGAAATCAATGTTCAACTGCAATAAGTAAACAGTACCACATTTTCTGTTCTGTATCACAGAAACCTAATTGTGTTTTTTACCTTCTTTGTCCTGTTTCTATTGTGTTTAGTTTGAAAAAGCTTCCTCAAATTCTTAATGGAAGTAAATAACGTATAAATTTTAAACAAGTAAGTGATCTTAGAGTAGTTTTAGATTGATTCAGGCCATGGGAATATTATTTTAACTTTGTTTCTCAGAAGCCAATAAAAGGCTAATAGGGAAAGAATTTTCACAAAATAAATTCTGAGTCTAATCTTTGGACTATGAATTCACCCTCACAGTATTTCTTCAGGTTTTACTAAAGAATGCTATTACTTGGGGCAGCTGGGTCGCTCAGTGGGTTAAGCCTCTGCCTTCAGCTCAGGTCATGATCTCAGGGTCTTGGGATTGAGTCTCACATTGGGCTCTCTGCTCAGCAGGGAACCTGCTTTCCCGTCTCTCTCTGCCTGCCTCTCTGCCTACTTGTGATCTCTTTCTCTCCGTCAAATAACTAAATAAAATCTTAAAAAAAAAAAAAAAAAAAGAATGATGTCACTTAATGTAGAAAGAACAAAGGAATGATAAAGTTAGAAAATCACATTTTTGCAACTATAGTAATAAAAAGTGATTCAGGCAATGATCATCAACAGATGCTACATCTAAGGGGGAAAAATCTAATTGTACTTTGATTACAAACAGCATATTTACAACATATCAAAGTATTTCCCTACAAATTACCTGATAATTTCAAAACAAATAAAAGCAAATAGAGTAGCGAAACTGAATGACTATTTAATCAAATAATCAAAATAATATCAACAATATGGAACAATTCCTTGAGAAGGATACATCATCACTAACATTCATTTCAGCCAAAAAATGTATAATCTGAATCTAATCATGAGAAAACACTGGATACACAAGTTGAGAAACAGTTAATATAATAATTTCCTTGATTTATTAGAAATGTCAATGTCATAAAAGACAAAGAAAGGCTGAAGAATCTTCCAGATTTAAAAAAAAGTCTGAAGAGACATGATGGGTAAATACAACACGTCATCCCAAGTTGTCCCACTTCAGGCAAACAAAACAAAACAAAACCTAGAAGGACATTATTGGGACAGTTGACAACACTGCAATATATGTACTATAGATTAAAGTATTATATCTACGTTAAATGTCCTGAATTTGATACTGTACTATTGCTATGGGGCAGAATGTTCCTGGTCCTAGGAAAGACACGGTGAAGTATTAAAGTGAAGAGGCATGATCAATGCAACCTACTTTCAAATGGTTCTGATGGGAAAAATACAGTTTACACACCATGACAGACAAAAATGTTAAAATTTGGACAAAAATTTAAAAGTTACATTTTTAAAATCTGGGCAAATGCTTTTTGAGGGCTGCAGTGTTGTTACAAGTTTTCATGAAGTTAAAAATTGTTTCAAAATTTAAAAAAGCAAACTTTTTTCAAATTAAAAAACAATGGCAGTAATGAATAGAATTGAACACGCATATACTTCAGACCTATACTTGTAGTTACATGCATTAAAAGAGATATGCTTACAGGTATATACCTTCCAGGCACCCAAAGAAGTATATCTAAAAAGGTCTGTTGCAAAATTTCCTCCAAGTCACGCTATAAGAAACAATCTCTATTTCCATCAATAGGATGTATGCATGAGCTGCGGTGCCGTCATTAATGGACACCATGCACTAGGTTCCCAGGTCAGAGCTACTCATGGGAAAGTGGGCAAACACAAAGACAACGCTGAGGGGAAAAAAAAAACTGTTGCAAATGTTACCAAATTTCATAAGGTATAAAAACATGAAAAAGTGCCATATATTTATCAATACATGTACCAAATAGAAAAACAAGTGTTCTGAACACTGGCGGTAAGTTCAGAATAATAAACAATTCCAGGGAATGAAAAGCACAGCCTTAGGAGAGGTACACGGAGAACCCCTGTTGTCACAAGTTTTATTTTATTTAAGAAAAGCAGCAAACATAGCAGAATGTTAAAATATGATAAAACTGGATGGTGACTACATGGATATTTATTATTATTCTCTATCATTTGCAGTGTTTCAAAAATATTATCTAAAAAATAAAAGAATTTTTTTTATTTCTAATTAAACAAAATAAACTCTAGGAAGCTTAGTTCAACCCTCTTGGCCAAAAAGGAGTACCACAAAGAAATATAATAAACTAATGTTTAATTAATTTTTACAATATGCAAACACTCCCTGCTATTATAAACTCTTCAAAACCCCTTTTCATTAATTCTCACCATGTACTTCAGCCTTTTGTATTATTAATCCCAGCATATGATTATAGATGAGTCAGTCAACTTTACTTTGTAACATGCTTAATTACCCAGCACATCTCCATTCTCTGTATTGTTTTGCCTCATATTGGCTGTAGGGTTTATTTAAATTGTTTCCTGCAGTTCTCCTTGCGGCTGAAAATTCTGTACCAAGGCTGGCTGATATTTATTAAGGTTAAAAGGTATTAACCTTCATGGTTACGGCAGAATTCTGAGCGGTGTCAGGCCCTCACGGAGCCCGCAGCTCCTACAGGTTGCTGCCGTCTTTTCGGTTGCACGGTATTTTTATCTAAGCCAACAGCCTATCCAGGCATCATGTGATAGGAAATGATAACAGAACCGTGCTGCCTAGACTATGGAGAACAGTATGAAACGCCTTCTAAATTGTTACAAGAAAAGCAATAGTGCTCTACAGTGGAGGACGCAAGACACAGAAAACAGAGCATCTCAGTTCTGTTCTACCACTCACTCCTCGTGGCCTTAGGCACCCACATCCCCTCTCTCAACGTGAGATGACTCACGTGGAGAATGTGACAAATGTCCCGCCAACCTCATAGGATTGACAGGAGCAGGAAAGAGATGGTGCGTGCGGAAGTACTCTCTTAATGATAAGCCATTCAGAAATCACCAAGTGTGATTGCCACTGTTCTGATCCTTTGGGAACTAAAAAAATATACTTGTAAAATGAATACCATAAAATTCTCAGAAACAGAGAGATAAGAGTAGTTAAGTTGGTAACCTCAACAAGCGGGGGTTCGTACATGAGTAAGTATATCTGTTGAAGGAAAACTTCCATGAGAACATAAACAACTACTACTGATAGTTTAGGAAGGAATGCTGTTCAAAGTAGGATTTTTCCAGGAAGTTGAAGAAAGGTGTCTGAAGTACTTTATTCCAAAATTGCTCAAGGACTAAATTAAATAGCAATTGTAATTTACGTGCAAAAATTATAGTAGACCCTAGATGAAGGAGGTTACAAGATGAAGAATGCCAAGCGTTGTTGCTTTCCTTAAAGCAGTGGTTCTTCAAGTGAACTCATGGACTCCTAGGGTCCCTAAGAAACTTTTAGGAATCTGTGAGGGCAAAATTATTTTCATAATAACACTAAGATGTTCATCGCCTTTCTTGCTGTATGGATATTTGCACAGATGGTATGCAAACACTCATGGGAGACTGTTATTGCTTTAGCATAAATCAGGGCCACAGCACCAAACTGTATTAGTCATCATTGTACTCTTCACTGCCACACACATGCATTAAAACAAAGCAACAAACATAATCAACTTAACTCAAGAATGTCATTGATGAAGCAGTTTAAAAAAAAATCTTAATTCTGTTACAGCTCAACCCTTGAGTTAAAGTCATTGTTTGATTCTGTGTAGTGAAAGGGCAAATACACAGAAAGCACTTGCCCCATATAAACTACAAGGACTGTTTGAAGGAGTAGTACCTGTGTGATTGTTTTAGTTGCAAGCTGAACCTGCCACTTTTTTTCACAGAACTTCCTTTTTACTTGGAGGGACAACTGACAGACCAAGTACAGTTATTCAAACTTGGGCTTTTGGTGGCCATTTTTGCTAAAATGAAGCGAATCTGTATTCACTGACAGTATTCCTTGTCAATGACAACATTAAAGTTTTCAAGAAAAAGTTAGAAAATTGAAAACCTTATAATGGCCTATGTGACCAAAAACAGGTTCCCGTTATAATTTTCTCTGATGAGATCACTGGTGATTTCAAGAAATGGCATTTGTTTTTGCTATGTAATGAAATGCATCAACATTTGAAGGATCTAAAAAACTTAGTGAATCAATATTTTCCAAATGACCAATGCATGATTTAAAATATTATATGTAGGTTAAATATTCATTCAAAGTGCAAGACAGATCAGTGGTTTTAAAGCAACAAAACAAAAAGTTCATCAACATGGTTTCAGATTCCACACTGTAACTAATCTTTACAAACATACCATTTGATAATTTTCAATGTAGTACCAAAAAAAAAAAAAGAATGTCCACAACTATCCAAGAGTGATTATTAAAATGGTCCTCCCTTCTCTAGTCAGGGAAGTGGGTTATAACCAAAAACAAATAAATAAGCAAAATTTAAAAATTAAAAATGGAATGGAGAATAGTGGAGTAAAGTGGTGGGGTTGAAAAGAAAGGAAATTACCCATTTCCATCACACAGTTTTTCAACAAGACCTGTGCATATTACAAAACATATTTGCCTTCAGTGTGATTTTGCTTACAAAAAGTAGAACCTATTTAAGTGTTCTTCCCTTACCTCCTCTACCCTCCTATCCTGTGGTTCTTAGCCAATGGTTGACTGTAAGTATGAACATCCAGCTCATTTAACTTGTGTTGGAACAGAGGTATAATTCATACTGAAGAGATGCCATGAAAGTTTAAGTTGAGACACGTTGCCGAAAATCACAGCTCTTCTTCCCTGCCCTGTCCTTTCCCATTCACCACCCTCTAACTGATTTCTCTCTTTAATAAATTCTTTTGAAGTAAATCCTCATGTGAATATCTGCTTCTAGGGAATCTAACATCAGATAGCCAGTAAAGAGTCATCCAATTGTTTGATTAATGCTGCTCTTTAAATTTCTGGTAAGCGATGATCCATTTGACTCTTATGTAATGGGAAGGTTAATGTACAATTTCATTTTATATCAACCTAATTACAGCTAAATGTGAAGTGAATGAAATGTGAAAGAAGAAATTTTAACTCTGCCAACAAAAACAAATAAACAAATTTCAGTTATGATGCTTGGTTCATTTTTCAGAAAGGATATCATCAGCTATAAAATTTTGAGTCCCCAACACTGTCACATTCTTCTAGAAAACTGGCTGTAAGGAAATGGAAATAATATAGCAAAACTGTGGTGGGATAGAAGAGACAGAAATAATATAGCAATACTGTGAGCAAGTTTATAGGTCAAGTTAATAATCAGTGGAAAGGAAAAGAAATGCCATTAGAAAAGGGAAGATGACTGGTGGATCGAGTTCGCTAATCAAATGGGAGGGAATAGGATAAAGAAAGGTCATGGATGAGAGGGAGAATGAACATACAGAAAATAATGAGGTGGTTAAAAAAGGAGGGGAGGGGAGGAGAGGTGAAGTAAACAAGCAGCGTTTGTTGGTTCCAGACATCCTTCCTGAGTATTGGTGGCACAGAGAGCAGCACTTGCCAAGCACTGCCACCTGGTTTTACCTCACAAACGGCCATACTGTCATTGCCTACTCATCCATGCTCGATTTGGACCAGAATGCATTTCTCATACTGTTTTACATTATTTCATTACCATTGCTTCTCTAGCCTCTGTCCTTTTATCTATATTTCAGTTGCTCTCCAAATCATTACTTTAAGAGACCACAAACATCTGCCTCCAGTCAACATATGTTCCCAAAAATCAATACGCAAAGAAGGAAGTAGGATGTATCACAGAATTTCTACTCATTTTCTTTTGGGCTTAGACTGTAAGAGTCCGTTATTTTTGTAGCACCCAAGAGGGAACGCTAGCCGTAGAAACGTGTTCTATACAAAACCGTATCTACCTAAAACTTCTTTTGCCATTCTCACAGGACAATGGTAAAAAGGAATCCCAAGGCATATATGTGTCTACAAAGAGTCAGTGCCTATAAAGACAAAAACTGAGTAAAAACCATCAATAAAGCTGCTCTCATAATTCCATATAAGCCAGGAATAAACCACTTCTAGTACTATAAGCACACAACAGACATCTGATGCCTAGTATAAATAATTGTCAACATGTATCTTTTCACATTCAAAATGTTTCACTAAGGCACTCCTATAAACAATAGTCCAGCATCTACAAGAAGGAAGTATATCACACAGTAGTCTATTTTAGTGTAAATAAAGATGAGTACTGCTAACATTTCAAAAGAATCAATACTTTAGAATATTTGAAAATTGTTCTTCATTATTAATCTTTTTTTTCATTAGTTGTACTTGTTAGAGCCTAATATGACAAGTCTGTTTCAATAGCATGTTCTACAGCTCTCTCCAGTGTGTGCTGGAGGTACAAGAAGACTGGGGAACAAGTTGAAGTTCCCATTTGCCTCCATCCTGAGAAACCGACTATACATTGGGTAAGTTTGGTGAATTTTGTGTGAGATTTCCTAACTTGAGCAAGCGCAACATTTCCGCCCTTGAAACAATGTCCAAATGCATGAATATTCCATAGTTATTCACACAAGGAGGATTATAATTAAATATAGCCCCGATCTTATATCTATTCATTCATTCATATAAATGAATGAATTCATATCATTTATATGAATTAATGAATTCATATAAATGTTCCTCCCTTCTCTAGGTAGTGAAGTTGGTTATAACCAAAAACAATAAGCAAAATTAAAAAATTAAAAATGGAATGGAGAATAGTGGAGTAAAGTGGTGGGGTTGAAAAGGAAGGAAATTACCCATTTCCATCACACAGTTTTTCAACAAGACCTGTGCATATTACAATATATATTTGCCTTCAGTGCGATTTTTTGTTTCACTTGAATTCACAACCCTGAGATCAAGGCCTAAGCTGAAATCAAAAGTCGGATGTTCAACCAGCTGAGCCACCCAGGCGCTCCACAGATACCCATATTTTGTTTTGTTTTGTTTTGTGTTAATTTTATTTTTTTCAGTGTTCCAAGATTCATTGTTCATGCACCATACCCAGTGTTCCATGCAGTACGCACCTCCTCAATACCCCAAACCCTCAGTTTGTTTCTCAGAATCCACAGTCTCTCATGTTTCATCTCCCCCTTCAATATCCCCCTTCCCTTCCCTCTCACGATGTCCTCCATGTTTTTCCTTATGCTCCACAAGTAAGTGAAACCATATGACAATTGACTCTATCCGCTTGACTTATTTCACTCAGCATAATCTCTTCCGGTCCCGTCCATGTTGATACAAAAGTTGGGTATTTACCCTTTCTGATGGAGGCATAATAGTCCATTGTATATATGGACCATATCTTCTTTATCCATTCATTCATCTGTTCAGATACGCATTTTTAAGAAGATTTTTAACTAAAGGCCTCAGCCATTTCAGGTAAAAAACATTTAATTATATTCTAAAAAATATTAATAGATACATGTAAAAACAAAGGTAAAACAATTGATAACTTCCAAAAATGACCAAGACATATCAGGAAGCACTGAAGTACAAAAAAGAAGTAAATTGACAAGCACTCGCATTGCTAGTTTCTCTCTTAACCACCCACTATTAATGTCATACTAAGGCTGATTTATCATGTATTTGAAATATGAACAATTTACCAACTCACTAATAGTTTGTGAACCGTGAGGTCTTCTACTTAGTCACCTTTATTGCAAAGTAATTTCTCTCCACCTTGATGACAGATACACTCCAATGGCAACACTAATTAATTCTTAATAATTAAATTTTGTAATTATTTTTCAAAAAGTTACTTTAAATAATTCTTAATTTCTGTTTGAAAAGAAAGACTAAGCCTATTAAAAGCATCTAAACTATGGTTTAGGATGGTGATACATATCTCCCAGTTATGATTTTATCAACTCTGGATCTGAAAATTTCAAACAGGAGGTCAAGGAAACTGCTTTTTCTTAGGTCAAAATCATGCTTGGTTTCTGATAGGAAGGGTACCAATCAATTCAATACACTTGTTCCAAATGTTCATTCACCCCTTACCCTATACCTCTTGCCCACCATCTTCCTCCATCTCTCCAGGCTAATATGTGTCACTTAGGCACTTAATTCATCATGGAGAGTGACCCCAATCACAGATAAAATCGGATTCACTGAAGAATTTTCAGGGTGTTTGACTGAAAGACAAAAGTAATTATTGGTATATATTAAAAAATTCCAGGGATGCCTGGGTGACTCAGTCGTTTAAGTGACTCTTGGCTTGAGCTCAGGGCCTAGTGCGCAGTGCTGGGATCAAGCTCCACCTCCAGCTCTGCGCTCAGCACGGAGTGTGCTCCAAATCCTCTCACCGTCTTCCTCCCCCCCCCCCCCCCCCTCTCTCTCTCTCTCTAATAATAAATAAAATGGTCCACACCATTAGTATACACTAGGCTTTTCCATTTCAAAGGCAAATGTTTGATAAGGTTCAATTAGAAGAGTTTTTTTTTTTAATTCACTATGTCTAAATATGTGGGAAATGTCACATTTGAGAAATGCTCAGAAAAAAGCCCAAGTGTAAAGAACTGAAAATTATGTAAGCTTTGGTAAAAATCTCTGTTACATTTTCTCAGCTCTTAGATATACTCCCAAAAAGGACTCTGGACAGTGTGGGATAGGCTAGCATATGGTTTATTTTGAGCTTTATGGAACAACAGGGCTTTGCAAGTTTCCATAAATTTCTAACCACAACCACAGAACATCTCTTTGAACTTCACCAAATAGAAAAGAAACAGTAATGAGTTGTGGGATAACAAGGTCTTTGTTTTGATGGCATAGAAAAAAGAAATGTGTACCTAAGGCATTTGGTTTAATCATGAAAATGGGTTAGCCAGTGCTCAGTATTCTTCCTCACTAGATCACTTCTACGACCAACTTAATAAATGTGAAGGACAGTCTCTTGTCCTGTAAGTAATTCATTTCCTTACTTCACAAGTACCTCCGACAGTCTGGTATCAACTCAAAATTAGCAAGGTCCTTCACAATCTAAATCACATAGAGACATGAGAAATAAAGAGATTTAAAAGGGAAGAAATGGAGAAGGAAGATCAACAATATAAAAATATTTATTTTATTCTTATCTTTGAGATAATTTTGATAGTATATATATTTTCAGAAACATGTCATTTCAAGAACTTTATATAAACTTCATAGTTTATCATGAAAGAAAATAAATGCAGGACAAGGCTAGCTCTGTTTTACAGGATACTTGAGGCTAAGGTAGTATTACATTTACTCATTCATACACTCACTCTTTTTTATTTTCCACCAAATATTTATCACCCACAATTCAGGTGTCAGGCTCTGTGCCCATTCCTAAAGATATTATAATGCTACCATACCTCTCAGTTTAGTGAGTGGGTGTGATAGAAAAAGACAGTAATCAAACACTTATACTAGCAACTATGCAATTACAAAATGAAATACCATCTAAAGAAAAGAAACACAGAACTAGGAATATTTGTGACACAGGAAACTGTCTTTGACTTGGGGTTACTAGAGGAAAGCGGGATAAAGAAAGCCTGCCTTGAAAAAGAAATGCTTGAGTTGAGACTCAACAATGAGGAAAGTTAACAGGGATGAGGTAAGATCTGAATAAAACAATGAAATACAAAGAATCCCTATAGTGGGGCTGTCCAGCAGTCCTGGACACAGATGTCAAATATAAAGAAAAAAAATTTCTTTTTCTATGCCATCAAAACAAAGTTAGAAGGAAGAAAAAAGCAAGAGATAATCAAAGTACAAAAATAAATAATGAAGCTGGAATGCAGACAGTGAAATAAGCAGATGAATATGAAAAAGATTACATAGCAGACCAAGACTCTTGGGGAGACCTCAGTGGTCTACAAACACATCTAGTCATAACAAAATTTCAGTGTCGGTAAGGGAAATCTTTGCACAAGTAAGGGAAACCAATCTCTCCTTCTCCTTCTCTGATAATACTGTGTTGTTGTTGTTGTTGTTGTTTTGTTTTTTAAGCAAAGATCTGTAAAAATGCAACCTTTAGGATAATGGTTACTTCTCACCAAGGAGACGGGAAGGACAGTGAAGAAGCACACACATGGTAATGTGGTGATTCTTAAAATAGGGTACAGATTCATGGTTGCTCAGCTTTTTACTGTTCTTTACAACTTAGGTTTTTTGGACGGATTATTTTATTTTGAACGTTACATGAAAATGTAAAAGGGGGGAGTGACTCTGGAGAGGTAGGCAGGGAACCAGCTGAAGGATATTTAGATCATATTAGTAATTTTGGTCTTCATTTTCAAAGGAAGGCTTTTCATATGATAGTAAATCTGATTTTTTTTAAAGATTTTATTTATTTATTTGACAGAGAGAGAGAGATCACAAGTAAGCAGAGAGGTAGGCAGAGACAGAGGGGGAAGCAGGCTCCTTGCTGAGCAGAGAGCCCGATGCGAAGCTCGATCCCAGGACCCTGAGCCAAAGGCAGAGGCTTTAACCCACTGAGCCCCCCCGGAGCCCTGTAAATCTGAATTTTTAAAAGATCTCTTTGAATCCAGTGGGGCAAAAGGTTATGGGAAGTTGAGTGGATGAGATGAGGCAAGACGGGCTAATCGATGACTGCAGCAGTCCTGGATACAGATGTCATCACTAGACATGGACAGAAGTGCATGGAAATCTGATGAAGAACTTTGTGGTGGAAGAAATATTAGGATGAGGTAGCAAGAGTTTTCAAGGATAACTCTGAGACAGGATGCTTATTCCACTGCATGTGTTGGGATATCATACACTGTGACAGAAAACACTGAGAGACAGGGAACCTGGTTCATTCTGGAGCACGTTTAATTTGAGGTGGCTCTGAGATATCCAAGTGAAGATGGTAGGCAGATAATTGGAGGTTTAACTGGAGCTCAGATAAGGCAGATCAATCAGAGAGTATAGCAGGAGAGCAAAAATACCATTTTTAAAGAAAATATCTCTAACCTAAAATGGTGCTTGAGATATATAAACTGAGAAAAAGATATGAAATATTTATATATTTTAGATCTAATCTCAACTCATAATATTTTAGTGCATTGCTTATTCCTTTGGTTTAAAGCAATGAAATAATTAAGGTGTGAAGATCAGCATTAACCAATAACCTCTCCTTTTTAACCAGTTACACAAAGGTAACACAAATGTCTCCATCTTCCAAACAGTTAAAGTAAATCATTCTGATATGTACATCATCATATAATTACTGTGACTAAAATCAGTGCATGAGTGCTTAGGCAACCCCACTTCATACTTGGAAATGGAAATCATTAAATTGTAAACTCTATCTGGCACAACTCTTGAGGGCTACACAGGTCTCCTTTGATCCTTCAGAAAAGCCTAGCTCTCGGCACCTGGGTGGCTCAGTCAGTTTTAGGCGTCTGCCTTCGGCTCAGGTTATGATCCCTGAGTCCCGGTACTGAGTCCCCAATCAGGTTTCGCACTCAGCAGGCAGTCTGCTTCTCCCTCTGACCCGCCCCCCCCATGCCCTCTCTCTCTCTTGCTCACTCAAAGAACTAAAATCTTAAAAAAAAGCCTAGTTCTTTCCCTCCTCAGGTTACTTACACAGGTGTACTCCCAAGTCTCTACCAAGCTACCCAACCACCCCCCTCAATCAGATACCCACCAAATGGTACTGACCTGGTGAAGCCTGCCCTCATTTCCTCATTCTAAAGACGGCTACTGCCTCTCCTAACATGCTTTTCTTTCCCTCACACTAGTTGTCAACTTAGTTACTAATTTATTTTGATGTTTACTTATTTAATGTATCTTCCCCAGAGAAAATAGTGTAAACCCCATGAGAAAAAATATTCATATCTGGTTTACCTATGAAGAACAACACATATGTTAGGGGCTTGGTAAATATTTATTAACTGAAAATGAATGATGACTGAGTAAATGAGTAAAATAAAGTTAGAGAACCATAAATAAATATGTATTATAATGTTCACCCAAAGAAGTTCTATAAGCGAAGACACTTTGAAAATAACTGAAATAGTCCTCTGAGAAATTCTCAAGAAATATCATATGATCCACCTGTCAGGTATAATAATTTTTTTCTATGAAGAATACTGCTCAATTTACGAGTGCTATTCAGGAAGTCAGTTTGAATCTTAAGACCATCCAAAATGGAAAATAAGAAAAGAAAAACAATTCTCACAAATAAAAACTCCTACTAAACATAATCACTTTCACAAACACAAAGATTCAGTATCATACATGAGAGATGCCTGAATGGTTCAGTCAGTTGAGCATCTGCCTTTGGCTCAGGTCATGATCCCAGGGTCCTGGGATCGAGTCCAGCATCGGGCTCCTTGCTCAGCCAGGAGTCTGCTTCTCCCTCTGCCTGCCTCTCCCCCTGCTTGTGTGCTCTCTATCTGACAAATAAATAAACAAAATGTTTTTGAAAATATACCATGCATGAAACAAAAGTTCAATAAATATGGAAGGAATGAATAAATGTCTAGTATTTCTACAACTATTTTCTTCACAATTGTAAGTACAAACAAGTAACAAATTTACATATGACACTTAACATAATTATTATCCTTCTTATAAACTTTAGAGAAAACTGAGCATATAGAATTGTTGCCAGTATATTTATATCAATAATCCTAGAAGTAGTTTAAAATGTGAAGAAGAATCTTCAATTTTAAGAATTCACAAACAAAACACCAATAACAATAGCTAACAAATCCCACAGAAGTACATATATTTTCATAAGTACTTCACCATATTAACTAATGGGGGGCGGGGAGGTGAAGAGATTTTTAATCACTTAATTTTATGTGAACTCCAAAGCCATCATCCGGAGAGAACTCAATTCACTGTGAAAGCAACAAAGACATCAGAGATGGACTGGAAAGGCAGACCCGAAATCCGCTGAATCTGCCTCTGAGATGTTCCAGTTCCCAAACCATTACATTTCTTCCTTCTTTCTCCCTTCTTCCCTCCTCTTCCTTCTTTCTTCTTCTTCCTCCTGTGCTTTGTTGACTTAATACTATAAATGTATCAGACCCTTACATATAGTGAACACTCAATAAATGTTCATATTATAAATACCAGGAAGACAGGAAGCGGGTAAAAGCATCCAGTGAATGTTTGCAGAGAGAGAGAAAACAGGACAGGGGTAGCTTCCAGGGTCGGTCTAGGAAAAGAATTCCAGCAGCTGCCTCTCTTTTAAGCCTTCACCCAAATGATCTAGAAGAAGGGTTTAGAGTGCTAAAATACTTTTTCAAAGGTAAAATATCCGTGTGCAAAAATTAGCTTTTGACATAAGCTGAACGTAAAGCTGACCCAAGATAGACAACATTGTATAGAGGAATTATTCTAATTTGGGGGGAGTAATTTGTAACAGTGTATGGTGAATGGAAAAGTCAAGGTTTTGCAATCAGAGAGACCTAGTTTGAGTCCAAATTCAATTTGCTGAATAACCTTGATTAAATTCCTTAAATTCTCTGAAACTTAATGTTCACATCTGTAAAATAAGCATAGTAACAACTACCTTTCAGAATTATTCTTAAAACTAAATGGGAATACGTGTAATGTGCTTGCTGTAATTGTAGGAATTGTAGCTTTCATGATTGGAGTAGAGGGGCAGAGATCAGAATGTCCCCCGCTCAGATGAGGAAGATGAAACAGGCTCCTGGTCACTATGCCCAAAGAAAGAGCAGCAGTGGCTCACCTCAGAACATCTTCCTTAAGAAAAAAAGAACATCTTCCTTATTTGCAAATTTGGACTCATTCCAGGTCCCTGCCAACTGGAACTTGTATGGCTGGTTCAAATTCACATTAAATTCAATGTTATCTGGTAGTCACTTTGCTATCCAAGTTACAGGTTTGTGTAAACACTACCTAGTTTCCCTGAAATCACCACCCTCATTTCTTTCCCTTACATGAATAAACTTTCTTAGGTAGAGCATTCAATATGATCACACCTCAAAACCAGTGTTCAACCTCCTAAGCTCTAATTTCAACAAGACCTATTTTATGCCAATTAAACATGGTACCACTATTCACTGTGAATTTTCACACATTTTTAATACAATTTGAATATAATGTTCTCACACTTAATGACAAGACAAAGACAAATTGTGCAAGAAATATAAACACCTCCTTGGTTGAACCCACCAAATTTATGAAAATCTGGGAAATAAAAACAACGTTCTCTCTTAAGGTGAGGAATCTTAAATTAGGTCTAGTTGATTGTGACTGAAAACAGACAAACTCATCAGGCAGCATGCCAAACTGATAAAATGAACTTTTTGTAATCTTTATCTCTGATGATCATCTATGAAATCCAGAAAAATTAATCTCCCACATTTTCAACTGCTTATTTTTTTACTGCCAAGTCCCATCAATTTGGCAAGCAGATGAGAGCAGTAATCACTGGAGAAAATATAGGAGGAAAAAAATGAGCCAAATCAACTGATTTTGTTTCGATAGACTATCTCCTAAATGAGTAAGCCTAAGTGTTCTTACTAAATGTAATTAAGTGTTATTTTGTAATTTTTGCTGGAAAAAAAAAGAGGTCTTGTCTAAAATAAAACATCTTGTGTCCTTAAGGAAGAATGGTAGAAATCATCGCTAAGATAATAGTTTGGGATTAGCATCTTATTTTCACAACACATGTTTTGACTTTGACAATGAATAGATTTCCTCATTAGTACGGTCAAAATTCAATTTGAATAAAGTTTTGGTAGTGGCTCTTAAGGGCAACCAAGTGTGTCAATACTATAGAATGTTTCCTTAAGGATACACAGTTACTGCTATGTTTCCATTTCTTCTAGTCAAAAATCAATGTCACACTAGGCCATAATGAATGGCTGCTTGCCAACTCTACTTAAACTGACTGAAACTCATTTCTTTAAAATCTATTCTTCTAGAAAGTGCAATTTAATAACTTGACTTATTTAAGTTTGTGATTTGATTCCCACATATAATCTAACAATGGTTCAAAAAGCATTTTACACTTAAGGGGGAAAAAGGCTGTCTTTATTATTGTTACAGATGTTTACAACCTCACTAATTTTTACAGGAAGGACAGAAGCTGTAGTCAATTATTAGGTACAGATTCACACCTGTTGTATGTCATGTTTTAAACCCCTAGGCGTAAGATTTAGTCAAGGCAAATGAACATGAAGAAGGACCAGCTGTAAAAAATTATTTTGTTCTTACACAGTAATTAAAAGGGAAAATCACAATGTGTTGTATCTATGACAATCCCATTATTTCATATCAGGGATGGTTCTCCTTCTTTTAACAGATTTGTGTTGCTGTCAAATCTGTTATGAAGGCTAGTACTCATAGGTCTACACTATGGACCTAGTTTACACTGGTACTCAGTCTGATTACCTTTGCTAAATTTCTCTGTGAGGCATACAAGTTTGATGTCGGAAAAATTAAACATTATCTTTTTCATTGCAACACCCACTCTTGAGTCTGTACTATGGCGAAGTGTTTATCAACATCACGTTAGAGATCACACCTACCCGGACCCTATGTCTTAGAGACATTGAAATGCTATGAACACTAAATGCTTTTAAAATGCAAACCATGGAGCACCTAAAATACACATGGTACAGTAATAACTGAGCACATCCAGCAGAGGCAAATCCTACAGTGTTATGAGCATACTCTGCTGCAAAACACTATATGGCAAATATCTTATTTTTTATGCTTGAGTTAGGCAAAAATTTACATTTCCATCTTGTTTTCTAAGCACTGTTAATTGAATATCCTTTTGAATATTACCAACAAGAGTATATCCACATAAAACATCTGTCAATACACTCCAAATCACTATGGGAGTACCTCACTTGAGAAAAATAAACAATAATTCAAAGTTACAAAAAGAACTTTTTAAAAAGTTACTGTATAAACACAGTTTTTAAAAAACACATTCAAGCCTATTTTCTATCATGTATAAAATTGTTCCTTGCTTTGTAAGAACTTTATCCTTACATAAGACAAAGAGTAATGGCCAAGGATGAAGTACATAAGCTTTGGAAGGTAGATTTATGTGCAAATTCTGGTTTTATAACTTGCTAGCTGTGTGATACGAGGGTATATCATTTAACCCTTGTAAGTGTTAGATTTCCTCCCTGTAAAAATGGAGATAGTATTTACCTCAAGTTAAATAACATGTGTAAAGTATCTAGGGAAAAAAAGTTTAAAAAATTAATGTCAACCCACCCTATTTGCACGAACTGATTCCTACAGATACAGTATAACTGACCACAGCAGCATCTATGAATCAAGGAAGCAAAGTGCTACTTGTTGTGGCATTTAAACTTAAGTACCAAGGGTCTAGCCAAATGTAACTAGGTTAAGTTTTATCTTTTTACATACATATAGGGTACATGCCTTATATATATGTATGTTCCACCAAGGAGGAAAACTATTGGATTTTCTGTCTCCAGATGATTTATGGAACCAAATAACTTGAAACAAAATGAAGTAAATATACTTTTAATGGAGACCAAATATATATAACATTTTTACAGTCAACGGGAAGAAGCATTTGCAGGTATTGCTAAGGTATTTGAAGCCTCTAGCAAAAACATGTTGTTAAATTTTAAAATGTCCTAACATTATATGTGAAAAATGTGATTCACCTGACCCAACCATGAAAAATGCCCTTAACCAATCTATGAAATAGGTTTTCTTTCCAGATCATGAAGAATTATTCACCGAAAGAGTCGTGGACCTCAGAACTGCCTTTTTTTAAATGGAAGCTAAAATGGAAAGGATAATTCAGAAAACAGAGTATTTGCTTCCCTTACCATAAACTTTTGCCGAATGTGCTTTAGGGAAATAGAGATGACTACAACAGAGCAGGCTGAGGACAAGCGTATGACGCTCAGTGATCACTCAGTTCACCAGTAAATCAGGCCCTCTGAGACGCTGACTTTAACGTACAGTTGAAGTCTATCAGCTAGGAGAGAATCCAATCTCTCCCAGATTATTTATGACGAAGCACTCCTAACTGAAGTCCAACTTGTTGGTGGAATTGCAGCCGTTCTGATTCAACTACACAAATGAATCTGCCTCTCACAGCTCCAACTCCAGAGGGTAAAAGGGAAACAAAAAGGAGCCGCATCTTAACCACACTTCACAACCCAGAGGACCAGTTAAAGGAACGGCGAGGAAAGCAGTTACTGGAGTGCTAAAAAAATCGAACAGGCTCCAAAGCGCAATTCATTACCCTGAATGGCCCGGGGACTTTGCATCAGCTGTATGTCACCCAGTGAGCCATTCCCAACACACCTAAGAGCTTCCTGGGAGCATTTTTACCATCCCTCTTAGTTCTGAAGGCTTCATGCATCACCACATTGCCAGGTATGTTAGAGGACCACGCGAAATGTTCTCCCAACTCAACCAAACACCACACCACAACTAGATCATGACGACGGTGTGGGGGAGAGCAATGGGTGGCTAAAACCAGGAGCGTGTTAGAATGTTTCCAAAAATGAAAGAGAAGTAAATTTATAAATATTCCTCAATTAATTATGAATTCTGCCACACTATTATCTTTTGTAATGACTCGGTTTTTTAGAAACTATCTGCTATCTGGTCTTCTCTGCCAACTTCTTGATTTTCTATATTTACTATGTTGTATTTTACTAGGAAAGAAAAAGGAGACCTTAAGATATTTCTTTTCTCTGTCATATAACAAATCTCTTTCTGTGTGCTTTTCTTGGGACTCATTATGTCTGAGGGTGAAAATACTGTTACCAAAGAACTGCCTTATTCACTTTACTTACATTTTACCCCATGTAAGTAGCAGCTGTCTTCAGAAGAAACAGCACTAATTAATATATGTATATATAGTATGATGCTGCCTTGTTCACTGGTCATTCACTAATTCCAGAAATATTTAATATGTGAAATATTAAACATGTATTTATTAATGTGTTGAATTCCAAAACACTATGCTTACAGTGTTCACTATCACTGATAATCTTTCATCTAATCTCTCAGACTTATAAGCTGCAATGTAATTGAAGCATACAGTCAGGAATATTCACTGCACTAGTAAACTCCCAAGTTGTTAGAGTTGGTATTGCATGGATTAGTAATTCCCACAATGACAGAACTTAAGGCCCTTCATGTTTTGGGCTGCCAGAAGGTTAGATAAGTAAAATTTTTAGATAAGTAAAATTTTCAACTTTACAGAAGTAAAAAACAAATTCATATGTCCTACTTTGTATTACTGAATGTTTACAAATTGCTTCTAAGGATATAAAACTATTCATTCGGGTGGGGAGCATTTTTTCTTTTTTTTTTTTTTTATTAATTTTTATTAACATATAATGTATTATTTGCCCCAGGGTACATGTCTGTGAATCTTCGGGCTTACACATTTCACAGCACTTAACAGCACATGGGGAGCATTTTTTCTATTGAACTTCCACCTTGCAGCTAAAAATATAATGTCCTTGTCACCCCTTTCTTCATGAATTTTACTCCCTAACACAAGAACCTCTCTGAAGGCCTATCTAGGAAGCCATCTTCTAACAAAACATTCTCCCATCTGGAAAACTGTGGCATGAGCAAAAAAGAGGAACAGAATTTACTTTAACTAGGAGAAGAGAGCATTTCTTAGAATCTCACCAATCATCTCCTCCTACAATGAAGTGGTATTCCTCTCCATTCTCAAGTGAAGAATGATGTTCCTCTCTATTCTCAGCCCACACACAGAATTATTTCCCTTAGGAATGAGTTTGATCAAAGAAGTAACAATTTGTTTAGATGATGGTACATACAAAAGGAAGGCACATAAACCAACAAGAACAACAAATTCAAAGTGTGTGTGTGCAAGTGTCTATAAATATTTGTGTATGAGACTTTTAGAAATATGCCAATGGAATAAATTCTGAATTGTGCAGTATAAACTCAGAACTGGACAATAGAGTCCAGAGATACAAGTTTTTATAGCAGATAAACAAGTACCCTAAGTAGTGTCATAAGAATATTTTAAATAGCTGTCATAAGATTAGAGAAGAGTAAGGTTAGTGGACATCACTAGTGAAAAAGGGAAAGGGGACAGGGAATAATTTGGGATACGAGGTAGGAGAGGAAAGAATACCAGCCACTGAGGAATCATATGTGGCTCCAATGTTGCATTAGGCTCAAAGCCAACACAAAACTGTGCTTTTTGAGCATTTGAATTAAAATTCTATTTTTGAGAACCTGTGAAGAATCTATTTAAGATTAGTAACATTGGCACAATATGCAGATAATTATTCAGAGATATCTTTTGATATTGTTTCAGATGCATGAATTTGGTTTTTTAGCCCCAAGCACTGGAAAATGGCGTTTTCTACTGCATGTTATTTTAAAATACGAGAGTCTTGCTGGGAGACTACATTTTAAAAGTTACTAAGCTCGAAGACTGACAATGTCATTACTTATAAGAATAAAGATTTAGGTTGTGTCCATATAAATGGCTTCCTTTAGAAGTAAAAATCATATGATTAGAGTTATAAAACTTTCACAGATTTTACTAATACTTCCTGTTCTTCCTCTAATTTCTACAAATGTAGAAATTCTATCTATCAAGATAGATAGAATTCTATCAAGAAGACATAGTTAAAAAGAGAGAGAATATAGGGGCGCCTGGGTGGCTCAGTGGGTTAAAAGCCTCTGCCTTCAGCTCAGGTCATGATCTCAGGATCCTGGGATTGAGCCCCGTGTTGGGCTCTCTGCTCAGTGAGGAGCCTGCTTCCCCCTCTCTCCCTGCCTGCCTCTCTGCCTATTTGTGATCTCTCTCTGTCAAATAAATAAATAAAATCTTAAAGGAGAGAGAGAGAATATGAAAAAGACTTATTGTAATCCAATAAAATTGTATGACATCATAAAATAAATGTATTTTTGTATGATGCATTTGTATGTATGTACAAATATATATGTATGTACAAATACATACAAATGTATGTATTTGTATGATATCATACAATAAAACTGTATGATAAA
>CM053614.1:31320042-31347860 GCA_028646535.1 Procyon lotor
GCTCAGCAAGAAGCCTGCTTCTTCCGCTACCATTCTCTCTGCTTGTGTTCCCTCTCTCGCTGTGTTTCTCGCTGTCAAATAAATAAAATCTTAAAAAAAAAAAAAGAATCTGTAGGTGTTTAAAAATAATTTGTTCTTTGTTAATTTAAATAGCATAGTATTAAACAATTTTCATGGGAAAAGAGCTTTTAGATCATTGAAATATTATCAGATATAGCTACTTTATGTTTATGTGCTAATACACATAATAATCAGTCAACATTATTGAGTACATAGTATGCATGGCAAATTGTACAGAATATTTTATTTTAATCAGATTTTTTTTCATGTGTGTTTTAATGCAGGGGTGACTATATGCTCTGGAGTTTATTATAAACTAAAATAAGAATTTTGTTTTATGACTTACGGTTCATATTGTAATTTATTTAAACAGAAGGGGGTTGTAAATTGCATTTTAAAGGTAAATGCCTCTCATGAGATATTCGCATCAGTGTATACTGTGGACTCTGGAAAGTATTTTCAGAGCTACTCGCAGCAGACTTTGTCTCAGTCATTGAAAAATTCTTAGACAGGACATAATAATTTCTCATCCACTAGAGAAATGATATTATTTTAGAATAATATTTTAAAATCCAGATCTTGTACAAGGTGATAGATGACTATTTTAAAGTGAGATTTATTTCCTTTCCAGGTGTGGATTAGGATGGATAGACTAGGAGCATGACTGATCAGTGAGTCTGGTCCTTTCAGCAGTTCCATGGTGTGTAGATTCTTTGTATTAATAAAGTAACTATTTTAAACTTATTCCTAACAAAGCTCTTACATACTTTGTAAAAGCTTTGTAACCAGTGTTACAAAATTTTGTAACCAGTGTAATGTAATCCCAAGACAAAAAAAATTGTTTCCAAGAGAAGTTTTAAATTTCAGTGATTTTTCAACCAATTGGGAGCTATTTTGGGGGGGATTACATTGCTTTGCTCCTAAACATACTGCATGATATCCTGAAGGTTCTTTTAGTTTTTATGGTTCTTTGTATCCATGCCCCTCCCTCCAGAAAATGGAAAAGAGGAAGCCAGAGATATTTTTCCATGTTTTACAGTGACAGAGAAAGAGCAAATAGCACTGGAATCTAATTTCTTGGTTTCTTTGCTCCTCCAGTTTTAATTATAAACAAAACAAAACACAACACTGACTTTTGAAAATGTAATATAATCCTATCCTATTTCCCAAACATTATTGCTTATTTTCTTTAAAAACAATACTTTGCCTTCACTGACCATCTTATTTGAAGGAACATCTTCCTCAGCATTCCCTATCTTACTGGCCTTTTTTATTTTGCTTTATGGCACTACTATCATCTGACTTACTGTATCTTTTTCTTGTTTGCTTATTATCTGGCCCCTCTATTAAAGTAAAAACTCTGCAAAAGCACTAATGTGTATCTGTTTTGCTTACTGTTGTATCCTATTTCCAAGAATAATGCCTGACATAGAGGATAACTTTAGTTAAAAAAAACGAGTCAAAACAACACAAAACTGATGTCTTGCTTATTAATAATTGAGTTCTTTTTATGGAAGCATTTGTTTCATGAATCCATTCATCTGAAATCAAGTATCTCTTTAAATATTAGCCATTTCCTTTTCCTGATATCTGTATCTAAATATATATTTCTAGTTTGAGAACTTTTAAGTTTTACTTCTGATTTTCTAGACAGCAAATGGCCTTTTTGCAAGGGTGTAGATTACTTTCCCATGATTATCACTGTTTGTAGTTTGGGGTAGGAGACTATCTCTCAAGTCATCTCTACTTGATCTCCAAATATGGTAGGCATATATGGGTTTCTTTGTCTTTTACTTGCTTGTTTGCTTCTATCCACTATTTTCCAAGAATTTTTGGTGGCCGCTGTCTACAAATCCTCAGTGTCCCATGTACACTCATCTTCGTTTCTACTCTACTAATCAATCAGTATTGGGTCAACTAGAGTTCATTGAGTAAAATCGCTCATTATCTCTTTATCCCATTCCTAAAGAGAAGTAGTCCATTTCCCCAAACTCCCTTTCTGCTCAGGTAATGTTTTCCTTTGATGCTATTTTTTAGCACTGTTTCAACCAGTCTCTGTGAAGAGTCAATTCTACATATCCTCTTTACTGCTGATCATTAGAGCACAGCAACCTAGAACAAAGTAGAGGCACTTGAATTGCTGCCTGGGTTCATGAGTGAAACTAACTGTGAGGACACTCATCTTTGCCCCTCTGGGTATATTTGGAGTAGAATCAGTTTAAATGATAGGCTTCCACAGGAGAAAGGAAGACACTTCTCTGACAATGAATTCTACATGACAGGAAGCTATGAGTGCATGACAAGTGCAGTTATTTTTGATTCTTGAAACTTGTCGTCAGAGAATTGTTAACAAGGTAGACGTAGAGGTCAGCACTCTAGTTAATAGTTTCCTCTTCTAGACAAATTTAAGTTCCATTAGTGGATTTTAATTGCACTGATGTTTCTGCCAAGAGTGGGGATTGTGGAAATTAATAACCTGATATTAAAAAAAAAAAAGAAATCCTTCATTGGACTTCTGATTGTTTCTCATCTTCTTTGTCTTAGGAGTGATGTATTTATTACAACATTGAAAATATGTTTAGTCAAGTAAAGAAGCTACTTCTTGAAAGATTTACTTTGAGATTGGTATCTAGTTTTTCACATGGTTTGGGTAGAGTGTGATTCTCCAAAAATTGCATTAAGATTGCATTCCTGAAATTGAGGCAATTGCCTGTGGATTTGATATGATAAATGTTGGTTGGGGACAACACATTGATTTTCATTATAGAGCTGTAGGACGTAGGCATGCTCTGCATATCCATTTAAAGAAGAGTTGTGTTTAAAAGATGTCTTTGGAAATGAAACAGGAAGGGATGGGAAAGGAGACAAACCATAAGAGACTCCTAAACTCACAAAACGAACTAAGGGTGGCTGGGAGGCGGGGGGAGGGGGGGGCGGGTAGGGATAGAGTGGCTGGGTTATGGACATTGGGGAGGGTATGTGCTATGGTGAGTACTGTGAAATGTGTAAGCCTGACGATTCACAGACATGTACCCTGGGGCAAATAATACATTATATGTTAATAAAAATAAATAAATAAAATTAAAAAAAAATAAAAGATGTCTTTGGGCCCTCCAAACATACGTGTGTGATGCAAGACTTTTCACATGACTTTTCTTTTCTTTCTTTTTTTTTTTTAATATTATTTGAGAGAGAGTGTGTGAGAGCACAGGAGCAGGGCGCAGGGGTAGGGAGGAGGCTCAGAGAGAGAGGGAGAAGCAGACTTCCGGTGAGCAGGGAGCCCAATGCAGGACTCCATCCCAGGACCCTGGGATCGTGACCTAAGCTTAAGACAGACACTTAACCATCTGAGCCACCCAAGTTCCCCTCATATGACTTTCTTAGAAGAATAGATACAAATTGTTCCCAAATACCTGCACAAGCTAAGATGAGAATCATGATTATATGAATTGGATCTGAATTTGCCTTTGTGGAAGACTTAATGTCCTTGTTTTTTTTTAAACCATAATAGTATATTTTTGCTGAGATTGTTGTTGCATAAAGTAGGAATCAAAATATTAATTGGTGCAGTGGTACTAAATTTGATTAGCCATCATGTGCGGGTTCTTCTTATTGTTTACAGAGCCTTTGTATCTTTAATCTGTTTGGTGAACTCCTGGTATTCTTTTAGGTTCCACATGAAGTAGCACTTCGATGGAATCTTTTCTCTGCCAAGCAGGGTTGGTTACTCTTTCTCACTGGTCCCATTCTTGCTCTGCATTATCTATCCCAGATACAGATATCTATTATAGCCATATCACAATAGATTATACATGTTTATATATCTGTTTCTTCCTTTTCTCTGACCGATAGTGAGTTTTTCATGGGCAGAAATAATGCCTTCTTTACTTCTTTAATATCAGCTTCTTAAATAGGACTGAGTTTATAATGGGTTCTTGAGTTGGGAAAGTAAACAAACCTAATTGCCTATATCTGCCTTTAGTTCATTTGTAATAATCCCTGCTGTTGGGCTTAGATTCGACTTTGATGGTATAAATAAAGCCAGTCTATCTGACAATTTTATACGGATGTGCTAGGTATAATAAAAGGACTGATTAAAGATCCACCAAGTTAAATTAAACAGTGTTACACTCTCCACTGCACCAATAAGTCAATGTAAAGGGATTTTATTATACTTTATTCTGAAAAGGCAATATCACGAGTCCTGTTTTATTAGTACCTAAATATGTTATATACCTTGATATAATCATTGATTGGTTTTGAGAGATTTTGCATAATGGAAAGGATGTAGAAGGAATCAGTTTAGAAAAAGGTTTTAATCTTCTGTATTTTTCCCTGTGATTTTGTAAACTTGCATCCCATACACACCAGTAAAAATAACTCTATACCTTTATTAAAACTTCAATATCTTCATTTATATTTAGAGTGGTAGGAACATAAAATTGAAACCTGAGAGTTGTGAAAGATATAAAGTCATGTTTTAATAGAGAAACTAAATTGCTCCTGCAAAGAGCCTATAAAACTGAAAAGCATTCATTATAAATGTAATAAAAACTTATGAGTCCCATTTTATTAAAACTACACCCCATTTCCTGAAGGGACTGGATCATTTAGAGGTAAACCAGTGACACTTTATGTCTAGCAACATACTTTGGGTGAGATAAGATAGCTACTGAAATGAAGTTGGTGGTTTTAACATGATCCCTAATGGACATCCATTCATGTTATAAGATTAGAATTTTTATTTTAGCAGAGGTTGCAGCTTCTGATGATAATGCACCCTCATCAGGTTAATAACAACAGTAAATTACTTACTTCTCCAAGTTCCTTCAAGAAACAGAACAATCATGAAAAACAAAGCTTATGCTTCTACTAATTGGTGTGTTACATCATTCTCTCATTCTGTAAACTTCTTACTGAAGTCAAATTATATAGATTAACATTGTTGCAGGATAATAACTTTCTAGTGATTACCATTAGCCTTTCCCCCCCTTTCAGATACAGTAATATTTTTAGTATGTTAAAGGAGAATCTTTCCCTTTTAGTCTCTGACTGCTTTTCATCACTTTTAACTTCCACACATTTCATATTTGATTCTATTTTACATATTTCATGCACCTATTTTCCTATTATTTTAATTGATTGTGTTGTTTTGGTGATAGTGGTCTTAAAGTACAAAAGGAAATATGGTAAAATGATAAGGAGGTTGGCCATTTGCTCTTAGTTTTAGAATCAGAGAGCTTTAAATAGAGATTCTTGGATGTTTAAATGAGAGGATTGGGGGGTGCTCATTTGGTTAAGTGTCTGACTATTGATTTCGGCCCTGGTTGTGATGTCAGGGTCCTGGGATGGAGCTCTGTGCTCAGCACAGAGTCTACTTGAGATTCCTTCTCCTTCTCCCTCTATCCCTCTCTTCTGTGCGTGCTCTCTGTCTGAAATAAATGAAATTTAAAAATAAATAAATAAAATCTTTAAAAAATGAGAGAATCAAATTATTTGAATTAATATACATTTGTCCTATTGATTTATTTAGAAAATAAGGCAAGATTTCTGGAAACAGTGGCAGAATAAAAATGTGTTTATTCTAATTTATTTCTTGAAACACACCCCACATATAAATAAATGCAAAATAATGGAAAAAATGGGCAAAAATTATATAACCAATAAAACTAGGGAACAATTATAATTCCAAGACACAGTGACTAATGTATTTGTCACTTTCAGTGGAATTTGGACCACATTGAGGGAGGAGAGGGAGAGCTAAAACATACTTTCCCAGATCTTTGCCACTTTGTACATACCTTTGGAAAAGCACATACTCTCTTTTCAAACATTTACTTTAGTACTTGGGCCCACCATGGAAAGTATTTAAGAAGTTACAAAGATAACTAAGAGTGTACTTTCAAGGGTCTTATAGTCTCAAGAGAAAAAAATATAACAAGGACATACAATTATAAGGACAGATATAATATGGGAACATAAGGTCCTACAGTGAAGGGGTTCCAGTAACAGATGAGGACTACGGTGGAGGGGAGAGGAGGCTATTATGATGTAGCATTTGCAAAAATGTCAAAAGGAAGATCAAGTTACAGTAGTTAATGATGGAGGAAAAATCCATTGATTATGGAGAAAGTAGTAAGAATGAAGGCAGAAACCTACAATGCATATTTAGGGAATACTTGATTCCGGTCTGGTTCCTGTATGAGCTACGTGCTGAAATGAGAATATCAGTGCTTCCTAATGAGCTATGGCTAACTGGAGTAACCCAGCACTGTCATTTGAGTTTGTTATCTCAATTAAGCCACACAGTGACCCAATGAGATAACAACTACTTGTACAGGTTAGGAAAACAAGACGCAGGGACAACTTGACTGAAGTTACTCTGCCACTGAGTGGTTGAGCTGGGGGTATGAACCTGACCCTTTCTGACCCATATTCTCACTTACTGTATTATATGATTCTGTGGGTGGGTCTGGAGCTTTATTTAGAGGAATCATCCCGTCAGGCCAGACTGTCAGTTTATGAAGAGGAGAGAGAACATCATTTTCTCCTTCTCCTTCCCCTTTTCCCTCTCTTCCTCCATCTCTGTCTCCTCCTCCTCCCTCCTTCTCCTTCTTCCTCCTCCTCTTCCTCTTATTTTTTCAAAATGAGTAAAAAGAAGGCTTTGTTTATTCTCCAGTTAGTAATTGCATTCTTGTGTCCTGGAGGACAAGAAAAGAACACTTGCCTTAAAATGATTTGGAATTCTTGAAGAAAAATTTTAATAATAACCTAAGTATCCCGAATGTTGGCTTTCCCACATAATCTCCATTATTTGGTGCAATGTCATCTGCCTACTGATTTCAAAATTATATTCAATCTGCATTTTTTCCTTTTTGTTGGTTGCTTTTGTTACTTATATAAGGCAGATATTTGCCTCTAAATCCCTACTAATATGTGACAGTTCCAAAGGATGGAGAACCTTTAAATTTGAAAAGCAGTGGCTTTGTGTCCAGGAAATTTTCAGGGCAGAAAATTACTTTAGACTTCTGAGACTACAATTTCAGCATTAGAATTGGGCCAATTTATCATTTGATAGAATGTAATGGTACCGAGTAAAGTTCTAGTTCTGGTGCATTTTGAAATATGATTATTTTCCCTATCCTTCCAGCTGATCCCTCCTTTAAGGTTTGTTGGAATTTGTTCTCATATTTCATTTTTAGCCAATGGCATATTCCACCTCAGTCTATCAAAGCCCAACTCTACAATTATGTTTATCTTTGTTTGAAGATGTGTGAAGATTTCTTAGTGAGATAATTAGCTATATTGCTTTGAGAATTATTTTCTTATAAATACTTGGTTTATTTACAAAGTAACTGATTGGCTTGTTGGATCTTCATGACAATTGTATGTATTTCCTCAACATTTTCAGTATTATTAGGTCTCAGGTCATGTAAAATAATATCCCATTATTTCAAGAAGTCTGTGTGAAATCTGGAAACTTAAGGAAGTTTAGGGCAGCTTTGCAATAGTGAGTATGTGGGACTAACCTCATAAGAATGAAATAAATTGTGAAATACCACTTCAGTGAAATACTATGCAGCCATGAAAAATAGGCAAGCGTGTTTTGTATGTACCCCCAGAGATGTCTAAGAAAAATTATTGAGTCAAAAAAGGTAAAATTTAAAATGCAAATTGTATGAGAATATTTATGTATAGACAAAGCTATATAGATACATGTGTAACAAACATATACAGAGAATTCTTTTTTTTTAAATATCCAAAAGGAACCATTAGCAATAGTTACGTCTGGGGGAAGAAACTAGGAAAAAATGAGTAGGATTTGTATTTTCTTATATTCATCTTCTCTTTCTGTACACTGCTTTGCTTTTTCTTTCTTTTCTTTTTTTTTTTTCTCTCTCTCCCTCTCCTTCTTTATTTTTTCAACAAACAGGTACTGCTTTTAAAACCAAAAAGCTTTTTTTGAAACGTACCCATTACTTAGAAAACAAGAATATGAGACCTTTTTTTTGGTGTCCTCCGTAGCCTTTTTTGAATGAAAATTCATTGTCTTCTAATATTTACAATGATTGTAAGAAAGCTATAGGGAAAAGTTCCACACTGTTTTTGTTTAAAACTTCTAGTGCCGAATGGGTTATTTTATTGAACTTTTCCCCCCCCAAGTTTGATTTTGTGGTTTGATTCAGAAAATGAAGAGCAGGGCAATGCCTTTGCTTGTGTGGTGCTGTGTAAAAATTCCTACTCCAATGCATTTTGTTCTTTTGAGTGAACAATGTAAACATTTACTTCATTCTAAAAGATTAATTATCTTGATTGTTTAGTTTTTGTACTGCCATAATTAAACATGGTTTAAAAATTAATTTCAACTGCATGTTGTAGCATTTTATTCCTATTGCCAAAGTAAATTTATAGATTTGGAGAGAACTCAGATAAACTGCTCTGAGTATGTTGCCTTTATTTTATGTTTTTCTGATAATTTCTAAACATCAAATCCATGATGTTTTGGAAGGAATATAGATTTTGAAGTTATATATACTTGTGAAAAGGTGCTCATTGAATGATTAAATGAAAATAAATGAGATAATATGTGTAAAGCATCCTGAAGAAGGACTTGGTCACATGATAGACCTTCAGAAAACTATTTGCATGTGTCTATTTTAAAAAATAAAAATATCTTCATATTTATACAATAAACTAAGGTAATGTAGTAATTGGTAAAGTGATGCAATTGTAATTTTACTGTGAATTTTGATTCCTGACTTTGAATATATTGGTTCCTTACTCTGGATATAGACTAGTGTTGTCTCTCATATTCTCCCAGCCTGTCTCATTTTTTTCCTTGCAACTGGATGCTTTTGTGAAATTAGTCTTCAGGAGGAACTGGTAATGTCAGTCCGGTGTGTAATGAGATCATAGAAACTGACATCACTTGAAGCAGAACTGATAAGTTTAAAAAAAAATTGTTTCTAGCCTCTCATCCCATCTTCCAAAGATACTAATGGGATTTAGGTTTCCACTGTCCTTATTACATTATATTAGAGTAAATGCTGCTAATCCAAATATTTAATAAAATCTTTATAATTCTATGTAAGTATAAATGGAAGCCAAAAATCTATTACTTGGGTGTATCTTTCCTATACTTTGCAATGAAAGTTTTAAGTAATGTCTATTATACCTTTAGAAACTAACATATTAAATAATGGCAAATATTGGCAGTTCTGTGTTACTTTAAAATAATTTATTCTTTTTCAATAAATCACTAAAATGCATTATTCAAAGATTGTTAGACCTATAAAAGATATAAATAATATATTACTGCTGAGGGAATAGAACCTCTGAAAATAAGTGAAAAATGTTTTATTGCGATTTTTTGGATAACCTGAGCGTATATAGCAAAGTAAACTCTTTGGTGTCTGCATGCTAAATGTAATTATAGAAGCAGATACTGACTGGATCTAGTCAGATATGTTCTGTGTAAATGGTTTTGTAATTTGTAATACAAGGTTTGAAGTAATGCCAAATATAGCTACCTCACAGAGTTGGTAAGAATAATTTATAAAAGAAATTTTATAAAGGAAATACTATATGTTTCAGGTATTACCTTTCATTTAGAAACAAATACTAATTAATATTTTATTCACTGCAAATGGGATTTACTGAATAGTGAAGAAATAAGTACTATTTGTTTGCAAACATTTATTGAGACTTGCTGTGTACTAGACATTGTGCCAGGCAGTGGGTGTGCTGATAAAAATGATGATGGAGTTCATAGGTATTAAAAGGGAGAGAGCATTAAAAACAAATAATTGTGATACATAGTAACAAATATTATACACAGATGTAGGGGTGCAGAGGGGAGATTGATTCTGCTGTGGATCTCAGGAATCTTTCCCAGAGGCTGTGCTTGAAGCAGGATAAATAAGAGCGTTAACAGAGCTGAACAGTAATGGTTATCACAGATAGACTGGAATTAGGTAAATGTTCATTCTGGTATGGAAAGAATACTAAATGTGAAAGGGATCAACATTGAGCTCATTAAGTGTTTACCGAACAGCTCCAAGGAACAAGTTGCTGTATTAGCCACCAAGGGGCTAGAAAGCTGGAAAGGTCGGGTGCCTGCCCTGGAGGCACTCACGGTCCGGTCTGTGTGCTCATGGAGAGCTGTGAGCAAGGCACGTGTCAAGGAAAGGTACCATGGGAGCTTAATGCCATCTATCCAGGCCACAGTGTGACTGCTAAGTCCCCAAGAGATAGCTGTGACTTTGTAAGTTAGTTAGCTTCTTGAGTACTGAGTTTAAGAAGGATTGACAGGAAAGAAGGGAGAAATTTTAAGAGATCAATAATAGTTTTAACTCACATATGTGACATAGCCTTGAAGATTCACAGACAACGAACGGGTTAGCTACGATTTAAATAATGGCAAGCAGACCCGTAGCGTGGTCAAAATAAGTGTTGTAAAGTAAAATAGTAGGTTCCAACAAGTTACGTCAAAAGGGATCTAAATTACACTCTCCTAAAAATGCTACTGGCTAACCCATCTAGAATCTCTTAACTAGGTTTACGGATCCATCTATTTACCAGGAGATTCCCTATTGATCTCTAAGTCATTGCTCACTCAGATATGGAGGCTTTTACCAACCGAGCCCCAACACTCTCTAGTCAAGATCTCTGCATAGTGAGGACTCCCCAGGCACAGACCATATTAACACCCCTCCACTTCTTAATCTGAAAGAGTCATTCCTGGAATTATAAAAACTGGGTAAAGTAAGAACTCCCTTTTCCTTTAAAAAAGCTAGGGGTGGGTGCTCAATGTTTTACTGTTTTTAAGAGCATTTCTGAATTTTTCTTTACAAATCTTTACTACCCCTTTCTCACCACTGGATATAAATTCTCCCAATTTTATTTTGACTGTACTTTTGGATCTATTTACCCACTCAGTCATTCTTACCTTACTCACCGCTGGAGTGGGAGAAAGGCATTTGAATTCACTTCAAAGAGCAAAACTTCCACCTGTGCTCTTCTAACACTGTCTGCTTCCTAGCAACTTCCTTCTGTATTTTAATTTTTTCCCCCACAGCCCTCAGGCTAAGTCATTTGGGGGAAAAGAAAAAAAAAGAAAGGGGAAAAAAAAGAAAAGAAAGGGGGGAGGAACTCCCTCACACCAATTTCCGCTCAAATTTTTCCATTTGCTTTTCTCTTCCATCTTTAAATGGTTGTTTTTACTCAATGTGTCTATTTATGCATTTCCTATTAGCACTCCGTGCACTGAAGCCTGGCTTCTGCCCAAACCATCCATTCTACTGCTCACTGAGGTTGCCATGGACTTTGGATTGCCAAACTCAGCCTCTCCTCCGGTGCTTGATCGCTGCCCAGTCTGCATGGTCAGCCATCCCCTCTCCAAACTCCTCCTTTGCCTCATCAGCTGCGACTTCCCCACCCCCCTGCCTTTTTTTTAACCTCTGTGACTTGTCTTTAGTCTTAGCTGTTTCTTCTGTCTTTATCTTGCTCAAAAAAGTGGCTATTCACTTGAGCTCTGTATTTGATCTTCTCTTTTTACTCTTCGCACCCTCTTGGGCAGTCATCCACTTTCCTTGATTAAACTGTGCATATGACTCCCAAATCCAGAGCTTCTGTCCAAATTTCTCCTGTGCTCTAGACTCGCAGCTCCATCTGGATGGACCAGGCACTCCAAACTTGGTATGTTCCCAACCCTTTACTGATTTATATCTGGTGTCAGCTAGAATCAAGGCTTCTGTCTTTCAAAACAAACAATTCATGCACTTTTATTTAGACTAAATATTTTGTGTACTGAAATATTTAATATTTAATATTTTGTTGTAAGAAGTAAGAAGAAAAGGACTTAGGGATGGTGGCAGTTTTAGATTTTTCAGTTTGCAGACTAAATACAAACTTAGGGAAAGAGGAAACAAAAATACAGTTTTTTGAAAGAAATTTGCATAGGATATTTTTAAAAGTTATCACAGGAAACAAAGAACTTTGTTGCAATTCTTATGCTTATGTCTTAGTGTAGTTTTTATTTCACAAATATTTACCGTTGGGGCTCCTGGGTGGCTTAGTCAGTTAAGCATCCGACTTGATCTCAGCTCAGGTCTTGATCTCAGGGTCGTGAGTTCAAGCCCTGCATTGAGCTTCATGCTGGGTGCAGAGCCTACTTAAATAAGAAAAAAAAATTGTCTTTGATTTTAATATATGGGGGAATGGGGCCTCAATATTTTCAAGGCATAAGGTCATCTGATCATCGTTGATGGGGATTCTAAGAATTCATTGTTGTCGTCAGATTTTGTTGGTTTCTGGGTAAATCTGAGAGAAAATTACTTCTACTTGGATACATTGTTGATCAGCCAAACTCTAGGTGATACCCCACGAGAGGTCGCTCCATGTAAATGCAACTTCTATTTGCTTTGGTTACCTTCTGCTGGATCTTGATACACATAGGTTTCCATGTGTCCACCTCCCTCCCTTGCCTCTTTGACTGCTTCTGCCACATTGTTCCTGGCTATAGAAATAGTGCCAAATAGCCTTCTTTGGGCAGAATGAATACTTTCATCCTTACACAGAAATGGAGAATGAGAGCAGGGTGGTGGGTGGAGGGATGTGTCCACAAAGGACGTACAATGTCAGGTGCCCTTTTTGAAAAGGTTTTCTTGCTTCGTTCATAGAAGTTCAATTTTTGTTTGGCCTGACTTGATTTCTAAAGGCACTCACTAGTCCCCAGACATGTTTAAGAGTAAGAGATGCTAGAATCGTCTTACTGTAAAAACTGAATTGTGCTACTAACCTAGAATACTTCCAAGTCAGGAAGAGGAATGTATAATTGTTTGCCTTCATAGAGATTGCTTTTAAGAGTACATTAGAAGTCAGATTTAGTCAAGGCAGTTTGTTTAGAAGTAAAAACGTGCAGGTGGCGTGTGTGTGTGTGTGTGTGTGTGTATTTAAACAGCAACATCTTAACCTAGCTTCAGACTTTAACTATATTTCTGGAAGTGTCTTGTTAGCAAATGTAACTGTAGATGTAATGAATGCATTTTACATGCAGTAATGGAATTTAAATTGCTTTGTGAGGCTAAGTAAAATAGTTAATCTGTTTTTGCCTTAGTTTTCTAACCTGCGGTTTGGGGGAGGAATACTGCAAAGAATATTTAAATAAAAAATGAATTGTTCCAAATGCAAAGTAATGTGCTATGAACTAGATTAAGTCATTTAACTTTATCAAGCTGAAAACTTGTAAGCCGGGCTGGCCTTGGAAGAAGTTGTGAGCAAGACAGAATCCCTTTGTTGCTTCTTACCCTTACCATCCCTATAACATTCTATTACCTCTTATTTCAGAGGTGTCATAGCTATTCTTCAAAGCTTGTTCCAAGGGGAAGAAAGTAGCATGATTGATGTTTGCTGTGTCAGACTTTATATTAGATGTTATACATGTATTCTCATTTGGGTCCTAAGATGACTGTCAAACTTGGGAAGCTCTTTTTCCCCAGCTTCAAACTCCAGTTAGATGAACTGCCTGGTCATGATCATTATGAGATTGATTTACATTACATAATGATATACACAAATGCCTATGTACTTACCTACAGAGGTGAGTAATCCCGTTTTATATAGAGAAACAGTATGCCTATAGTGGTAAAGAGTGTGGCTTTTGAAGCCAGACTATAGAGGAAAACAAGGCTCAAGAGGTTGCCACCTGCCCAAGGTCACATATTATTAGCGACATACCTGTAAAAGGATTTGCTCCTGAGTGTGACTGACTCCAGTGCCCATCCTTTGAACCACTTTTAGCTTCTCCTATCTACTCTGTTTTTCTGTTTGTTCTATTCCTGCATAAAAGAGTGAAATATTTTCTGCAATCTTGTATTTTGTTATACATATCACACATTTTATGCAAAGCAAATAATTTTCACTTTTGTTGAGTCTAAAGTATATTTGATGATAAATGAAGAAGCTCTGTAATTTGAATTTGGTGATATGGTAATGCTAGATTTAATTTTAAGCTGAAGCCTGAAGGACTAGTAGAATCAGAGAAAACCTTGTTTTTGCTTGGATGTCATTGTTTACCTTGAACATGAAAAATAGAGTGAGTAGCTAGAAAGCTTAGAGGAATAAAAAATAATAACCATCATGCTGCCCTGGAAATAAAAGGCAATGATAAAGCATACACCTACCAGCTCCATGATCAGTGATTTTAGCTATTGGCCAGACATTTAATTTAGTGTAAAAAATGGTGTGTGATGATGCTTTAAAATGTATATCTGTAGACAGTTTTCTCATCATTATTTATTTTGATATGCTGACAACTAGCCACTTTAATTTGTACTGGTAATACAACTCAAAATTATCTCATGAGCATATACACATACCATGCCGCACCCCTCCCCCCAACACATAGAATTGTCCTGTAAACCAAACTTTATTATACTGAAACTGATATATAAGGCTAATCTATGGATAGCGGTTTGCTTAAACAGGCATTTAGAAGAGGAAAGACATCCTTTCTTCTTAAAAGGTATAGTATGTCTTCCTGCCTGCACTCCCCCCTGTCCCCAGCCCTTCTACTCTCCATCACTGGGGTGGGTTGGAGGTGGAGGAATAACCTCAAGCCAAGTGAGTTCAGGATCATAAGAGCTATGAAGAATTGCAGTTCTCTGAAACTTCACTGTATTAAAAATAGCATCCTTATTCTCTTCATCTCTGTCCTAGTTCTTTGCTGAAGGATGCCGTCGTTTCTTTAGTACTTGTAGTTTAGGAGAATGTGGATCAGTGCATCTTTCTTTTTTCTCTTACTTTCTGTACTTGGGTTATCAGTGACAGGAAAGTTAAAATCCGTGAGTAGAGTACAAAAACATTAAAGGAAAGCTCTTGAGAAGACAACTCTGCCATGTTTATTAAGCATTAATGTACAGTCATTAATGTTGAGTTAATTTTCTTTCCGGAAGACCCTAGTAGTATTTCTTTCTTCTTCTTGTTTTTAATTATAAAAAGGTAGGTTCCCTGAAAACACTGATACCTTTCAATGATTATAATTGATACAGAGGGCTGTGAGACTTCGGGCACCACAGAGGCAAAGTTTCTGCTTTTGAGACTGCTTTCTCTGCCTTTTCCATCCCTCCCTGATTGTTTTCTTTATTGTGATTGGAACCTCTGATTTCAAGGAATGGAATCCTATAGAGCCTTGATTAGAGAATGACCACGGTAAAATGGCAATTTTCTCATGTTTTTCTAAGTAGCACACTTTAGCTCCTGGTGCATATAGACCACTCTTGAGAACTCCCTCCCATTTGCTACTTGAGGGCAATTTTCTCTCCACTGTTCTCCTAGTCTGGGTGATTAGCATAGCTGGCTGATGTGTTAGTAGAAAGTACTTAATTCTTAAGTTAAATGGTAAAGGACGTCTAACCAGTTTCTACTGGATTTCTATCTGTGCAGCTGTTCGTCTATCTCCCATCTTGTGCATATCTGCCCATCCTGCCCCCAGTCCATATTTCAGAGTGCTCTGTCGGTCGCTGGAGTGATGCTTGAACAAGAGAAACTTTTTTTTTTTTTTTTTTGAGAAACTTTTTTTAATACACAATTTTTGTAGGTCCGATCTGACATGAAATTTGCCAGCTGGGATAAGGTCCTTGGCTTAAAAATATCTTTATTAGGTAGGAAATATTTCTATTGAACAAGGAGTGGCTTTTCTTGAGGATTAATAATTACATAACAAGCTAGGGTGTGTAATGACACAAATCTCCCTCTTTTGGGGTGATCAGTAATGCCAAGTTTGTCAAGTGGCCATGCTCTGGGTCTCTTCCCATGGTGCACATGTGCCTGACTGTTTCACTGGGAGATTGACCCCTGCTTCCTCTCAGGACAAAACAGTTCTTCCCGTGAACCAAAAGATCCAGTTACTAGAGGCAGAGCCCTCTACTGAGCACTGTGCATTGACCTGAAACATGTGGAATCCAGTCTTTATGGAGCTCTTAAGAGAGCCACAGGGAATTTAAGTTATACTGCAACGGAGCAGCCGGGCAATAAAGGGAGCAAGGGGAGTAGGAGCTAGAAAGGGGAGACAAGCCCTGACTTTGTGTTCTCCAGACCCTGACAGGCAGGCCGCAACCCTTCCAGCGAAAGCCTGGCCTTCTCCGACTGGTCTAAACCTGGTCTCCACCGTCTCTAACCCCCTTTGAAAAAAATAAGTTTTTCCTTTTCAAAACAAGGTCATCACTGTAGACATAAACTCTCTTCTGACTTGGCAGGATGGTCACACGGTTAAGGCGTCAGACTCTGGAGCCAGCCTGCCTGGATTTGTTCTTTTTTTTTTTTTTTTTTGAAAGATTTTATTAATTTATTTGGCAGAGAGAGAGAGATCACAAGTAAGCAGAGAGGCAGGCAGAAAGAGAGGGGAAAGAAGGCTCCCCGCTGAGCAGAGAGCCCGACTTGGGGCTCGATCCCAGGACCCCGAGATCATGACCTGAACCGAAGGCAGAGGCTTTAACCCACTGAGCCACCCAGGTGCCCCTGCCTGGATTTGATTCCTGGATCTGTAGTTATTGTGACAGGGGTTTGGGGCAGAGGATTCCAGATCTTTGTGCTTCACTTGCTTCTTGTGTAAATAACCCTTGGGGGCCTTGTGAAGAGATTTAAGTGAGTTAGTATTTGTAAAGCGCGCACATAATACCTGTCCTGTTATAAGCTCTTTTTAAGTGTTTGCTGTGACAGGGACGAAGACAATGATATGACTTAAACTATGATCCTGCCTGAGGTATAAGCCACTCTCTTCTATCTTGTCCTATGGAATACAGCATCCATTCACTCACTCAGCAAGTATTTGTTAAGAGCATAATATGTGTTAGGTGTGGTATTTAATCTTGTCTTATCCCCAGTAGGCTCCACGCTATGAGGAAAATCAAAACTAATTATTATAATCTAGCAGTCTGAATATCTGCCCCAGTACTTTGTTTGAAATCTAAGAGTGTAAAATGGCTTTTACTCACAGTCTTCGAAAAAGGCTAGTACATAACTTTAGCTTGGGTCGCGTTGCCCTGGAATTCTGGGTACTCTTGCTAAGTGCTAGGATTAGATTCCTTTGATGCTAAAAGGGAGCTTGAGCTCACCTGGAGCCTCAGGCAGCAGAACCTCCCTGTGCCTGTGCCTGACTGTGCTCCTGAGACTCTCTGTTGGGAGGGTTAAGACCCCTTTGACCAGAAGAGGAAGGACCTAATTTCCCTGGGGCTTGTGGGGGTGGGCACAGGGCTAGCGGAGGCGGTCCACCTCCTTCCCTTTCTACATCATCTGGTGCCACACACTACGTGCATTCAGCGATCCTGGATCGTAAACAACAATCACTGATGGTAAACAACATTGTTTACCGAGATTTTACCCAGACTTTTTAAGTCTTTTTTTGTCTGTGTAAAGGTGTACTCATTTGGGGAAGAAAAGAGCCTACTCCTAATTCTTCTCCCAGAACCAAGTGGACTAATTTATACTATACTGGGGGAGATGGGAAGGTATTCAAACTTAAAAAAAGGGGGTGGTTTATAGAAAACTGTAGGGGGAGATTTTCAAAAAACAAATGATGCCTCTTCCCAGTGTTGCTTCAGTCTGACCCTGTCCTTCATACATGAATCCCAGAGGTTCTTGAAGAATGGGGCAGTAAGAACCACCCCTAGGTTATATGTTGAAATTGATTCCTTCACCAGTCTATCTGATAGAAGTTGAGATATGGCCCTGCATGCTTAAAACAGTGAAGCAGAACGATATTAAGGTATGTCCTACACAGAAAAGAAGAAAAAAGAAGGCCCCATTAGGCATGTGGGACTGAGTAGTCCCACGGGTGTAATTCTAGGTGTTGTGACAGGCATGAACCAGAAGCATATATATTGGCACCACTGTCTGTGGTTTCCCTTGAAAATGACAACTGACACCCCTTTTTTGCCTTGTGCACTCCTTTGATGTGCATATAGCTTATATGCAGGCTGTAGCCTATAGACCCCTTCTTGGAATAAATTTTTAAATGCATAAAATAAACTATATAGAATTACAAGAGAAACCAGTCATATTGAATACATTTATCAAAATATTTAAAAATTTATGATGCCCTGTCTATGTGCTTTTTCATGTTGTATTTAAATACATTGAATGATGTGATTTAACATTGGGTCTAAAAAACAACCATAATTTCAAAGTAGTGTTGAAAATAAAAAGTATTTTAGGATATATGGGTGACCAAGTCACAGGAACTGCTAGTATGATTGTACGTTTTTTTTTTTTTTCTTTCTTTTTCTTTTCCCCCTTTTTTTCATAGTAGAAAGAGATCCTCAGGCAGAGGTTAGCAAAAATAAAGATGTATTTTTTTCCTTCTGATTTGTAGATACTCCTGAATTTTGTGTGTGGGCCCCTGGGTCCATGAACCCCAGGTTAAGAACTATGTTGCTGCAACACTGAAGGCTGTGCCTATTGCCAGAGTGGGAATGTTAGGAATGTTAGATACAGTGACAACAGTGGAAAATTCTATATTGTTGACATGTTGTATGATGATGGAAACTTTCCTTCCATTTTTTATTTATTTTTTTTTAATTCAAAGTATATGATTTTGTAGGAAGATGTTCTTCAAACTTCTAGGACCTTTTCATTTTCCATAATAGCACCTTGATTCTTTTTAATTTAACCTTTGAAGATTTGATAGCATAATAAGAGATAATTTAGGATTATATTTTTCTATTCTGATGTATATGTTTATCCCTCAGTATAGGAGTTAAAATAAAATGTATTCCCTTGCCTTTCACAAAATTAAGCAAGCTAATCACTTGTTTCTGATTGTACTTCCCTTGTTTAATCTAAAATGCATAAGACCATTGAAATAAACATTTGAATGAGCAAAGTGGTTGGCTAATAATGCAAAGGGATATGGCATATGGTTTTCTCTTTGTTCTTGCTATTCTTTGCATTAGGTTATAGACATTATAGTTTCCTATTCTTGTTCTAACCTACAGGAATATGCTCAAAGTTTGAGTTCTCAGTTTTGGTAATTGCTGTTTACTTACATATATTTATCTAAATATATTTTTATGTTTAATTGCTTAGTTCACTTAGAAATAAATCCTTGGAGGTAATATGCCTAGAACCTATGGATTTTATTTTGTTGTCATTTTTAAGATCTTCAGTCCTCATGCCTCCTGATATCCAGACTTATTTTTCTCAGTGTATTTTATTTCCAGTTGCTAAATGCAATGAACAGAGTCAGACACAGTCAAAAGAAAAAGACCTGTGAGTTATGGGTGATTGCTTTTATGTATTAACGGTGCCTATGGAGGGTCTCATTAACACACACAGCATGGGGACTGTTCGCAGCTACTACACAGAGCTCAAAAACCCACTGCAAAGCTGACTTGATTGTTTATGTCTCAGTATTTTTATTTAGAGCTTTAAAGGACGTTAACAAAACTTCTTGGGGCAGGTGGAATGCCATATGGCACAGGGACTGGACCACCGCCATAGCTTTAGAGATTTATCGAAGCTTCTCCTTCTAGTGGGAGTGATGTGAATCCTTGGACTGCTTCCATTCAGTGATGACATTCATGTACAGATCGGCAATAAACTACGTAAAAACAAAACAAAACAGCAACTGTTTAGAAAGAGACTTCTTGTTTTAATGTATAGTTATTGATAGGGCCCGAAAGAGAACATCTTTATTAACAGTGTATTTATTGGATTCAAAACTTTGTACATTTATTGACTTGTCCAAATTTCATACAGTACTATTTGGGGTTGGAGGTGGGGTACATAGATGAAGTGGTTTTTTCTCTATTCTAACCAAATACTCTAAAATTCAAATATTGTGTCTTCCTGTTTCTTTCTCACACATACATACACACACACACACACACACACACACATTTTCACATCTACGGAGAGTTCTGAATGCTGATATGGCCATTCAGTGGCAGTATCTGGGGACTGCTGGAGGTAACACCAGAAGTCACACCTGCTGATTGAGGTCTACCGTTAGAGCAACAACGTTACTTACCATGGGGTTGCTATGCCAACCGTGAGGCCCGGTGGAAGGGACTGCCTTTCCGGTACCACTTGTTACAGTGCTCCTCCTGGTCTCTGTTGCAGCAGTGAGACCAGAAGCTCGAGAAGGAGAAGTTAAGTCAGGGGAACTTTTTCAGTGTTTGAGAGACCCAGTGGAGTCTGTCCTTATTTAATAGAATATGGAGAAATTGAATATTTGTAATTAAGTCATTGACTTCAAATTGTCAGTATGTATATATTAGACTACTCTCCATAATTTGTTCTATGCAACATAGTTTTTGTAAATAAGGAGGCTGTCATTTTATATGAAAATTGGCACAGCAAATAATTTAAAATAAAGATGAAAGAATGTAGAACATTTACTTATTGACTGAATTTTTACTTTTGTACCCCCTATTTCTCTTTGATTCCTAAGGCAGAATCTTAGTTTCTCTCAAGAAGACCCCAGAATATTCTTTGATTCTTGATGGCTGGTCATATACTTATTATAGGTCATACGCCTGTAATAAGTAGTGAACCATAATATAAAAAAATTGTCTTTCAATGAATGTAAAATATAATTACTACTATTTATGGGCACTTTCTATTTTCATAAGTGAGCTACATGCTTTGTATTTCCTTTATTACTGCAACAACGGTACAAACTAGGTTGCTACCATTTATTTCCATCTTATAAATGCCGACAGTGAGACAAAGAAAAATTAAGTAACTTCCTCAAGTTCCTTAAGTGGCATAACTAGGTTTAAAAAGCCATTCTGAGTCAAACTCCAGAGTCCAGGTTCTTTTCTGTATGCCTAAAGTCTGTCTCATTTCATGGCAAATATTTCCTAGGGATTTGTGATTTCTTGATTTGGGCACTTTGCCCTTTCAAATGAAAAGGGCCATAGGATCTCCATGAAAAACTCCTATGGAAGGAACGACTCTTTTAACAACAACAAAATCTTATAAATGAGAGGTCATGCTAATGTACAGTGTCACTGTCTAGGAAAGTGCCAACACAACTTCTGGCTGTAAGTCTGAGAATATAGCTTCTGCTTGTCCCAGTTAAGCTGTGAATGCATATGCAGTCATTTCTCTTTATAACTCTCTGTGGACAGAGTTTGCAATATCAGATATGAGATGATGGAAGTGACTCCCAGGAAAACGAAGCCAAGGAAGCTGTGGCCTAAAATATAAACTCTTTTTTAAAACCTTGTTTCCTTACTGAGCTTGCCAATTTCCATAATTAGTCAGAGGCAATTAAGTACTTTAATTAGTTTGATCTTTATGGAATTTCCAGCATATTTTTGTTTTATAATCAGAACTAAATTTGAGTATATGACTAATATCCCTTATAAAGGCTGACGTTACCGTGCATCAAAATGGTTTACTTTCTTTCCAGGAGAGAGATATTTTATTGGCATAATTTTAACATGCATTTCAAAAAACACAGTGTTTGTACATTATTACTTATTTGAAATACAGGACATCCATCTGCAGGCAGCAATAATGGCTTTTCTTCATTTTTTGGTTTAGATGCAGCCACAAAGTAAACATTTAAGATGTATTTATAAATACTTAATATGTCTTAGCATTTAGTATAAATGGTACTTTAAATTTTCGGTATACAGTAATTGTTAATATAAAAGTTGATGTAATCTTCTAAGGAACCAATTGAAGAGAAAATGCCAACCTATGTCTGTAAGATTTAGCATTCAAATCGTAGTACGAATTAAGGTTGATTTGATTAGTGAATTTCTGACTTCCAAATTTCAATTTACATAAGCATTTGACAGAATCTAAACTACTCGGAAGCTAGCCTGAGTTCTCTTACTTTCTTGTGCATGTGTTTGCTTCGAGATCTGTTGGATATATAATGAAGATCAGTTTTTTTTTCTTTCTTATTTGCAACTAAATCCATTCTTGAAACCAGGACTGGCCTAGATTCATACCACACTCTCACCTTCACTCTTCACCTGAGAGCTTTTTTCTTTGAGGAACATGGCTGTTTTTCTTTATTTTTTGATCCTTAATTTCCTTAATTTTTTCATCCCTGGGGATACTTTATGCTCTATATGCTAGTTCTCATTTTTCAAACTTATTGCCTTCCTTTTTTTCCTTTTCAGTTGGTAAATAAACTGAAAAACGCCATCTTGGACCCAGGCTGAATATTTGAAAGAGTCTGAGGATTCCCTTGAGTGGAATGCATCACAGAGGTTGGAGGGCCCCGGGCTCAGTAGCGCCCTGCCTCCCTGGTAACTGACTCCTGTTGGGGCTTTGGTACATCCTCTCACTTCCTTAGATCTAATAGGATCAGAGAAGCAAACATTGGATTTAGTTCCATCAGTGCTCTTGGCTTGGTAGCTAGGAGTTCTGCCCCAGAGTTCCGTTGAGCACGCTGAATAATTGAGTCCTGAAAACATGACAGTGACGGTCGCTTAAAGAATTGACTTTACTGAGGATGGGACGTGGGAAAGACCAAAAAAAAAAAAAGATTCTACATTTTATATATCAGTTACACACTCGTTCCCGCTTTTGCCACTTGAAGGAAGAAAGTTTAAAAACCTCTTTTTAAAGAAGAGACAAACAAAAAAACAGACTCCTACATATAGAGAACAAACTGGTGATTACCAAAGGGGAGATGGGTGGGGCTTTGGTGAAACAGGTGAATGGGATTCGGATGCACTCATTGTGACGAGCACTGGGTCATGTGTAGAACTATTGAGTCACTATATTGTACAGCTGAAACCAATGTAACGCGTCCGTTAATTATACTGGAATTTAAAAAATGAAACAAAACAAAAAACCGTAAAGCTACAACAACCATATGACCCATATATTCCATTTCTAGTTATTGCTAAAGCAAAGTAAAAAGACGTCTACACACAAAAAATCTTCTTTAAATGCCTTTTATTTATTTTTATGCTTATTTCTTTTGTTGAAGAAGTAGCTATGTGTATAGAAATGTTTATTTTTAAAGCTTTTGATCCCAAAGGATTTTATTCAATATTCATTCTATTTATAAGCAAGGTTTGAGCATATCTGAAGTGGCAGATTAGCTGGCTACAAAATTTATAGCTATTAGTTTTAACTATAAGAAGTAATCAAAAATGTGGAAGCAAAGGTAAGAAGGCCTTAGTGTACTTTATTCTTGGGTTAGCTATTATCATGTTCCTAAGAGGAGTTACAAGTCATTTTTTGTTATGGTTTGTGGCATACAACTAAATTAAAGAATGCTGGTCATTTGTTTAGGGTTGTATAAAACCTTTACATTTGTTCCAGTATCCACTTTCAAAATTAGAAATTTAAACCATGTATTTTAGGGCATCGGAACCTTCTTTCTTGCCTCTTATTGATCCTTTGGCTTTGGACTCATTATTGTACTCCCAAAGAGTGGCTGTGTATGTGGGGCCAATGCCTGTGAACGAAGCTGGGGGCACCCATGAGAATATATACATTCGCTATCCACATTGCCTTTCCAAACCATTATCTCTTTCAGCATTTGGGGTGCTCAAATACACGATTCACTCATTTACCACATCTATTTATTGAGCACTTACATTGTGTTAGGTAATATTTAGAGGGTTGAATATATAATGATGAACAAGGCAGACAAGATCCCTGTTCAGAGCTTATATTCAATCAACATTCTATAAACATAAATAAGAAAATATCAGAATAGTGGCAAGAGTGACAGAAGTATAGGGCTACTTACCAGAAGCACGTTTCTTAGTTAGTTAGGGGAAATATTGACTATTTCTACTTTGGAAAAAAAAAAAACCCATGAAGATCTTGCTTTATTTCTTCTCCAGCCAAACACAAGGGAGGAAATCGGGCTCAGTAATCATTAGATATTCTTTTTTGATGTCAGTCATAAATGTGTGTATAAATTGTCTACTTACAATAAAAATAGTATGGTATTAAGGACATCAATTAATGTATACCCCTAATCATACTTAATACGTGTATATATAGTGACAATAATGGTAAGATGAGACAGTCATAATGGTGTAATAGTAAGAGAGTATAGAAATAATGGTAGATTTGGTGGTTGTAAAAACTAAATATCCCTTTCTTCTTTCACTAGCATCAACTAAGCATCATACTATATGTTACTTTAGTATGCTGGATTTAGCTTCAAAGAATAACATTTCCTACCCTAGAAACATCATAGGAACCTAATAAACAGTATGTCAAAATTGTTTCTTAATTTATGCAATACAGTACATATCCCATTTAGAACAGCCAAAATGAAAAAAAAAATTGGAGGCTTTCTCAGTATGTATGCATAATCAAATCAGAAATAATTAGTACATTTGTTTCAGCACAATTTTATTTTGTGGTTCTGTTATTCATGGGAAAGATACTTGCTGGTTCTTTAGAGAATGTAGATGTCCCCTAGCTAGTTGGAAATGGTAATGTGAAAAGGAATTAGCATATTCAAGCCCATACTATGTTCCATTCTGGGTATCAGGCGCTTTCTTATTTCACTGGTTGTCAGTATGACCCCATTTTTACAGTAAAAGAAAGTGGAGATCCAAGCAAATGCACACAGGCTATATGAAAGCTCGGATTTCATTTCCTGCCCTCTGACTCCAGAGCCCCTCGCGGGCTCTTCTGTTCTGCAACACAAAGCCTCCTACCTCATCCTCCTGTCATATTTGATGTTTCTGTATGTAAATAAAAGTAATCTCACAGGTTCCTAACTGTTAGGGAACATTTTAGGACAAAGGCTAATCTGGGTAAATTAAATTTGTGTGTCATATCCAAAGGCCATTATTAACAATAGTTTCAGTATTTCATGAACTAAAGAATCTACAGTTAGTACATAACAACATGCATCTTTAGTTTTATATTCTATTACTCGATTTGACACCTACAGCTTTGAAATTTGGATATGTGTATAAGACAGAAAAGAATAATGGAGAGAAGGACAAAGAAAAGAGGACAAATTTTCAGAAAGTAGGGCAGTTTGATAATTACTAAGTCAGGTGTTTGTTATCATGAAAAACTATCGCTGACCATTTTTTAATGAAGTTTTTATGTGGTACTTTCAGGACTCAACATTTTTCCTATTTTTTTCATCCATATTCACTGAAATTGAAAATTGTTAGTCATCAAATGAAGTACATATTTCGTGTGAAAATAATTGAATAGGGCACGGGAGGTGGCTCAGTCTAAGTGTTTGCTTTTGGCTCAGGTCATGGTCTCAGGTCTGGGATCAGGCTCCACATTGGGTTCCCTGCTCCCCGGGGTGTCTGCTTCTCTCTCTGCTCTGCAACTCCCCGGCTTGTTCTCTCTCTCTCTGTCTCTAAGAAATAAATAAAATCTTTAAAAAAATAATTGAATAAAGGAAAAGATATTGAGGTGACACAGATTGTCCTTTTCTTTCTGATTTTCATTATGTTTATAAAATAAATGAGATTAAGTAAACAGTGTTCTCTGACTGGAAGAGAATCATTGAAAAACCATGGTAATGAGAGTCCACACCACAGACCATTCATTTCTTTATGGTTTAAATGAGTTTAAGTTATTTTACATTATTTTTAGGTAGCATGTTGTGATTTTCATGAGTTAGCAAAAGGTGGAAGTTTGATGCCTTTTTGTCAGTCTGCATTTGCAAGTAGATTTATAGTATGCTGTAGACTTAACAAATGACATTCATAAGCCAACACTAAATTTTCTGACACTTCCTTTCATATCTGACACGTATATGATCCTTAAGGAGGTAGTGAGGGATGGGCTAGATGGGTGATGGGGATTGAGGAAGGCACTTGTTATGATGAGCATCGGTTGTTGTGTGTAAGTGAAGAACCACTGAATTCTACTCCTGAAACCCATATTTCACAGTATGTTAACTAACTAGAATTTAAGTAAAATTTCCCTGAAATAAGAAAAATATTTTTGGTGTGATTTAATGGAGAAGCCATCTGGATCTGGGTTTTTCTTTGTGAGCATTTTTGTTTATTGCCACCTTAATCTTTCATTTTTAAAAAATTTTATTTGCGACAGAGAAAGAGAGAGCATGTGAGCAAGCTCATGTGCGAGAGAAAGCGAATAAATAGGGGGAGTGGCAGAGGGAGAAGCAGACTCTGCTGAGCAGGGAGCCCAAAGTGAGACTCAGATCCCAAGACCCTGTGATCATGACCTGAGCTGAAGGCAGACACTTAACCAGCTGAGCCACCCAGGGGCCCCTAATCTTTCATTTGTTATTAGTCTTTTCATATTATCAATTTTTTTGAGACAATTTCAGTATAGTTTGCGTCTTTCTAGGAAATTGTGTGTTTTATCTAAATTATCTTATAAGGTGCTATAAATATTGTTCATAGTTTTCCTTTGTAATTTTCTTTATTTTTGTAGGGTCAGTAGTAATTTTCCCTCTTTCAGGGTGAGTTCTACTTTATGTAAATTATGCCTTAATAAAGGAGTAAAAACAAAATGAATATGTTACCTATTTTTTTATTTAGTTTTATAAAGAAAAACTCTCTTTCTTCCTCTACTCTGGACTGTTACCACACTTGAAACACTTCTGATGCTAGATGTGTACATTTTCCCCATACTGACCAATTCTCCAATACCAGCTGGGTGTCATCCAGTTTAGCTCCTTTCTGACACCGTCTACCTAGAGTTAGCATCAGATCTCACAAGTTAAGAGCTCAATCCCATAGACTGTCCCCATTTCAGATGCCACTCACAAGTCCCAGGTTTTCACCTGTACTGCTGACCAACCAGACATAAATGAGGGTTCCCACTACTCTCTGATCAGATTTAATAGTTTGCTACAATGGCTCAAGGAACTCAGGGAAACACAGACTTATGTTTACAGATTGATTGTATAATAAAGGATCTGATGAACAGCCAAATGGAAGAGGTAGATAGCTTTGAGGTCCAAAAGGGTCCTGAGTGCAGAAGCCTTTGGCATGTGGATGTGTTCACCAACCCAGGAGCTCTCTGAACCTTTTGATTTTAACCTGTGTTTTTAAGGAGGCTTCATTACATTGGCATGATTGATTATTAACTCAGTCTCCACCTTCTTCCCTTCCCCAGAGGATGGGATGGGGGAGCTGTAAGTTCTGAGCTTCTAACCATGGCCTGGTTTTTCTGGTGACTGGCGTCCATCCTGAAGCTATCCCAGAACCCACCGAAAGTCATTTATTTGAACAAAGTTGCTCCTATCACCTAGAAAATTCCAAGGGATTTAGGTGCTCTTCGTCAGGAACTGGGATCATAGACCAGATATTAGAACAAAGGTGCTCCTAACAATTTGTCATGTAGGAAATGACAGAGGCTTTAGGAGCTCTGAGCAGGAACTGGGACAAAGACAAAATATATATTTCTTATTAGGTCACAATATCACAGTCTCCATATCAACTCCTTGAGGATAGATAATCTTCATTTTAGAGAAGAAGAAGAAATCAAAACATGGAAAAACATGAGGTCTTATCTTGATGCCAGGGGAAAAGGCAGGATCTTTTTCATTCAGACTTGGTTTTCTCTTTATCTCTTCTGGATGAAAATTGGATTTTAAGTTTAACTTTTAAAATTCAAAAGTCAGAAAGCTTTCACTCCTATTGCTAGTTAAGGAAAAGTTTTCATTCCCTTAAAAATGGATAGTGGCTTCAAACACAGATTTTGTTCCAGAAGTCAGACCTATCTATCAGTGTTAACTCAGCTCCCCGTGAGCTGACATAACAATTACTTGAGCTACTCTGCCTCTTCTCATTGAGTGAGTGAGGAAAGTTCAT
>CM053614.1:31347960-31376896 GCA_028646535.1 Procyon lotor
AAGGGATTATATTTGTTGCCATGCACATGCTTTATGGGGCTGTGTTCTTTTTTTCAATAATTGTTTTACTAGAGTCAATAGGAGGCTGGTTAATAGTTTTTCATATGGTAATAGAATTTTCTGAAGCAGAGAAAATGTAATTGTGAAATTTAAAAATAAGCAAACAAGGGCCAGAAGATTTCAGCAGTATATTTCCTGTAAATACTGTGAACTTTGAAACCAGCAATATGTTTTTGCATTGGGGGAGGTAGTAGCTTCAAAACTAAAACATACAATAAAAATATAGATTATGGCTGTAGGTGGTATGCATATAAAGGTGCCTTTCTGTCTGCATGGTAATATGTGTTCAATCAGGACTTAGAAGACTAGGTTTTATCATTCACCAGCTGTAAGAAGTCATTAAACCCCTGCCTGCCTCAGTTTTCTAGTTTGTAATAATACCACCTTGCCCATCTCATTTCTAAGTAGGTGATGAGATTAACTATGCGAGAAGACTAAAAATCATAGAGTCATTAAATTGTGAAATATTGTTATAAGTCTGTGTTTATAGCCAAGTCGCCATTGATTATAGTATCATTTTAATGAGACTGAGGCCAGGTTCCCAAGATTTAAAAAAAAAAATATTCTTGGGGAACTTGGGTATCTCAGTTAGTTAAGCATCTGACTTCAGTTCAGGTCATGATCTTGAGGGCCTGGGATTGAGCTCTGCACTCAGTGGGGAGCTGGCTCCTCCCTCTCTCTCTCCCCCTCCCCCCATGCGTGTATGCTCTCTCTCTCCCAAATAAATAAATAAAATCTTTAAAAAAATAAAAAAGTATTCTTACATGAATGTGTGTATAAGTGTATGTGTGTAATATTTCTGTATGATATTAGGCATGTAACGAAATTGAAGGATGGTATTCCATACAGATGAATGCTCATGGGAAATTCCTATTTATGAAATGTGTTGATATTTAGAATTCATTTTAAGAGATGTTTAAAGTAAAAAAAAAAAAGATGTTTAAAGTGATAAGTAAGCATTGTTACATTAATATATTTAGCCTCACTAAAGGTTGATTTTTTTTTTTAAAGATTTTATTTATTTATTTGACAGAGAGAGAGAGAGATCACAAGTAGGCAGAGAGGCAGGCAGAGGGTGAGGGGGAAGCAGGCTCCCTGCTGAAGCAGAAAGCCTGATGCGGGGCTCGATTCCAGGACCCTGAGATCATGACCTGAGCTGAAGGCAGAGGCTTTAACCCACTGAGCCACCCAGGTGCCCCTAAAAGTAGATTCTAAAACCCATTCTAAAAACCATTTTTAGAATGGTTTGAAATTTTAGATTTCTTTCCCTTTTTGTACATGAGAAGATCATGAAATAATGTAACAGCGAAAGGCTGGTTATTGCTTGTCATTCTCTAAAATATTATAACGATCTTATAAGCTTCATATCTGAACTACATTTTCTTGATAGATATGCCCCATAATTGATAAACCTTCAACTCTTCTTATTTTCCTTAAATATATGGATTACATTTCACTCCTGGCTTGTTCTTCTGATAATAATGTAAACATCCTAGGCTGCACACCGTATCTGCTCTTCTGCTAGAGATTGGAAGTGACATGTTTACTCCAGAAATTCATTCACTCTTGCTCTCTGGTAGGGGACATACCTATATTTTGTAGTTTATTATTCACCAACCATGAGGAAGAAATGAGTGCACAGGTCCCCAAACCATTGTGGTGGTCACGAGTTGTGCAAGTAATATATAAAAAGCACAGACTTCCCCAGCAGCATTTTTCTATTATTGTGCAGACGCAGCCTTAACGTTCTCAGTATCTTAAAAAAAATGGAGAAGTAGCTCATAAGCAATCTGTGACAGAATGGGTGTGAGAGGCTACAATGTGGACAAGTAACTCAGTGATTTAGGTTATCTCACCTTTTGGCACAGCAGTGTTTATTCCCTTGCAAGCACTTGTTCTCAGTCCTTTTGTAAATTGTTATCAGAGGTTATGTAAACTCTTCTCTAGAAATTGTTAACAATAGCCCTGCCATTGTGCCCCTGATAGCATGTGTGTGCAGTACTTGATTAACCAATACATCCGTAGTACCAAAATGGCAGCCATAATAGCTTTATGATGTGTTGGCCATCATTTTCTCGTTGATAAAAGTAAGGCAGAAGGAAGTCATACCACTTTTCACATAGGTACTAGCAAAGCCACATGTTAAAGTCTTGAGAGTCCCAGCTCTTAACTACTATGCTATGCTGCTCTCTAGTCATTTAATCAAATTAGTGGTGATGGTAAATGCTATTTTGCTTGGAAAATATACGAGGTAGCCTTCGTGTCATCAGTGAAGAAAGTATACCATGGGGCATACCAGTTAATGCTTGGGAGCATTTGCAGTCAGTAGTGTCTGATCATGTGGGAGAGAGAAGTAATCATACACATTTGCAGGTTTTTTTAATTTACCGTAGGTTTAGAATGTTGCTTGTGGTGGGTGAAAATGGTAATCCTTCCATTCTTTCCATAATTAAGTAAAACTTGAAGAGTGAGACATTTTGGCTGAATTGTACATTGATTCTCTTAGACGCCATGCACCATTATGAACATAGAACACACACTGGAGATTAGTATAATGTCATTGTTGACAAGCTACTTAGAGCCTTGTGGTAAGCAATGTGGCCTTTGGCAAATTAATTTCTTATGTGAGTATGTAAGACTCTTGGTCTATAAAGTGAAGGGATTATTTTGTTCCCATTACATTGTGCAATGAGTTCTTAATTACGAATTACGCATAACTCAAGTATAATAAAATAAAAATTAAGTGGACATACTCCTACTTGATGCCATCTTAATGCTTCTAAATTAGATATGAATCATTTTTTTCCTTTTTGCATTAGCTAATAATTTTGTGTGTTGTTAATTCTTCAGTTTTTATTCACGGAGAAAGTTGTATCAATTTACTGGGAAGTGCAATATCTGACAAAGAGGCTTATAGTGTATCTAGAGAGAGACCAAGTGTTTAGATGCCACTGCCTAATTATGTTAAATTCTGAAAAAGGAAATTCAAGTCGTTAAAAATCTCTCTCTGACTAGAGCACTTTGGTAGTGATGTTAATGCTTTGAGAGAAAGGTCTACTTCTAGGAGATTAGAATCTCCTGGGGCTTTTATGACCTAAACTCTCAGTTACTCTTTGCTGGAATTCTTACTGACTTCATGTATTGTTCCTTTGTCTCTAGCATATGGTCCAATAACAGTCCTGCAGCAGGTTACGCTTCCTTCTTTGCCATAGAGAAAACAATAGCAGTCCTACGTTACATCTCTCGCCCGCACAGTGGTTTTCCCAATATTTTACCGTGCATTTTCTGTCATTTTCTTAATTTTAAGTTGATTTTAATTAATTTAATAGTATGTTGCCTTTTAAAAATGTTTTTATTATAGAGCATATACAACTGCAGATTGAAGAAGTGTTGACAGGGATAAGAAATTGCATCATAGAGTGTTTCAATTTATAGATGAAATTCAGTATTGAATGCAACATCTGTAATAAATGAAGCTCCTGAGTTGTTTTTTGTTTGTTTTTCCCTTCAAAGATCTTCAAGTTGAGTGGATTCTGCTTAGGACCCAGCACTCGGGTGCATATTTGTATTATAAAAGTCTCTTACATTTTGTACTGTTCAGCAAACAGATTTAGCAGGTGACATAGGATTTCTTTATTTTCACAGTACAGTCTCAGCAATACTCGTGTTCACAATATCGAAGAAATTCTTCAGGACCTACATTAACTTCTTGGTTGAGATTAATACTGTTTTCTGTTAAGTCAGAGAAAAAAATCACCAAATGCCTGTGCCCAGTTTTCACTAAACCCATGTTCCACTCATTCTTTTCTTCAAATTACTGATTCCTTGTTCCACTTCCCAACACTAAGCTTACTTTATTACCTGGCCCTTATCTTTTAAATTCTTGATTTAAGATTTTTTAGTTACATTTCTGTCTGCTTTTAGTGTAAGCCACCTCATTTTTTTTTTTTCTTTTCGAAGCAGCAAGATTGTAATTGAGAAGAAAAATTGGTCATGTTATTTTCTGTCTAACAAGTAATCTAAGACCTACCTAAGCAAAGCCTGGCCTAATCAGGATGCTAAGTTTCCTTCAAGATTTTAGGCTTCCCCCCTTAAATTCTTCTATTATAAACATGATGACTGTAGTCTTTAAACATCAAATGTTATGTATTGTGTTTTTCATAAATATTATATTGACCATGTTCTCTTTTGAGGTAGAAAAATCTTGAGCCTTAGGAGTGAAGGCAGGAAAGCCTTCTGTGATTTATGCTCTACAGGTTGTCCCTTAATAGTTCTATTTGGCTTTTTGGGCTTTAAAAGCAAACATTTAAAGTTTTGTTGTGTGATATTTATAAAAATAGAAGACACAAAAATAATTTCTTTCGATATCAGCCATTCCCCAACATTAGCTTTATGCTACCCCAACAAGTTTCTTATTAGAATCTCAGGGTGGTACAATGTTGAAAATGTCTTAGGGGAAAGTTTAATATGTGGTAATTTTAAATATAAATATGTACTGTCTGGCTGTGTGTGTGTGTGTGTCTTGCGTGCAGTTTTCTTTTCAGAAAAGGGTAGTCAAAGTGCTTTGTGATGGAAGTTGATTTCATTTCATTGCGTTACACTTAGACAAATTTTGGACTCTTATACCAATTACTAGAGGCAAAAATAGACCAATGAAATATAATCACACACTCAGAAGTTTTTTTCTTGCTTTGTGAGCAACTGGAATTATTTAGAATACCCTGATTGTAAGATTTATTTTATTTTATTATTTTATTTTATTTTATTTTAACATGTAATGTATTATTTGCCCCAGGAGCACAGGTCTGTGAATCATCAGGCTTACCCATTTCACAGCACTCACCATAGCACATACCGTCCCCAATGTCCATCACCCAGCCACCCTCTCCCTACCCCCAGCAACCCTCAGTTTGTTTCGGAAATCACTGTCTTTTAAATACTGTGATCATGTATCTCAAGCTTCATGTTTCTGCTTTAAGAATCTTTCCAAGTACCAGGAAACAATTGTAGGCAAAGTGATCCCGTTGGTGAAGCAGGAGCTCAGAAGGTAATGAGAGGAAACGTCAGACGTTGTTACTTAGATGTGCCATGAAATGGGTGGATTTGTAGGGTTTTCATTGCTAGAGCTCTTCTGCCTATTAGATCAATTCTCTGCCTTTCTGTGTCTTCTGAAGCTCTTAATTTCTTCTGGAAATAATTGCCCCAAGTTTTCTCTTGCGGTTTCAGCCTTCTTTCAAACAGCTGTGTTTCTGGCCTTTATGTTCCTGCCAGTTATTCTGGACTTTTGCCCCTGCCATGATCATCTGGGGAAACTGAAATAGATGTCTCTCTTCTTAAATTGGCCTTTATATCCTTGCCAGCCCACCTGTTGGCTGTATATCCAAATTCCCTGGTTTCAAAGTTGTCTTGATTTCTCAGCTTAGTAGTTGGATCTTCTGGTGGAAGACGAACTAACAAATTAACCAAGAAAGAGAGCTTGCTTTCTTTTTTAGGAAAGGATTCTGAGAATTAGTTTTGTTTTTTTTTTCTCCAAGTGCTAATCCATAATATATTTCAAAATAGGATTGTTTTGGCAGTTTTGCTTGTGAAACTCTAGGTTGCTTTTTAAAACAAATCTTGAACATAGGCATATATAAAGAAAAAATCAGGTATGAATGTATTTCATCAGAGTATATGCGTTATTACAGATACTTTAAAAAATCTATATACATATCTTTTCTGAACCTGAATTAATTAAGGTGCTTTTAAAATCTAATGCAGAAAGCTAAATCGATAACGCCAATAAATAAAGACATAGCAAAAGAGTAGAACCTCTGGATCTCATAGAAATATGGAAATACTAGTGTGCCAGGGTAGTCTATGATACTTGGTCATGAATTAATTTTGTTATGTGTTGAATTGTGGCCCCCCCAAAGATGCTGAAGTCTTAATCCTCAGTACCTGTGACTTTGACCTTATTTGGGAAAATAGTCTGGATAGATGACCAAGTTAAGATGAGGTCATTAGGGTGGGCCAAAGTCCAGTACAACTGTTCCTATAAAAAGCAGAAGTTTGGGCTCAGAGACACAGGGAGCCTGCCATCTGAAAATTGGATTTATGCTGCCATAAGCTAAGGAAAGCCCAAGATTGCGATTGCCAGCAAACCACTGGAAACCAGGAAGGAGGCATGGAACAGATTCTTGCTCATAGCCCTCAGAAGAAATCAAACCTGAAGTCACCCTGGTTTTGGACTTCCAGTCTCAGACTATGAGATGGGAAATTTCTACTTAATTTGTCACCTGGTGTTTTGTTACGGTAGCCTTAGTAGATTAATGCAGATTTAATTCAATAACACGAGATCTAATATCCATTTAAGAAGCTATAGCAACTTTACTCTTAGTATCAGTTGTAGAGTCTAGACTATATCCTCATGACAAATTATTTCCTATAGAATGAATGCAAGGAAAGGCTAGACTACCATTTACAACCTCACTTGAAAGGTACACAAGTAGATCTTTAAGATTATCTTTGGATCTGATTTTCAAATTAGGAAGTCCTTGTTAAGTCGAATCTGTATAGCAGTATGGAAGATGCAGGAGTAAAAAAGCAAAATAAATTTAGCCCAAGGTCAGTAAGTGTATACATTTGCCCAGAAAGAATTGTAAGCTGGCTAAGCAGCAAGGCTCCTTTCTTCTTTAATGATGTGCTGGTTTAAAATGCACTGACCTACTCTCAACCTGTAAGACTGGCTCACATCCAAACCTCCTGTTTATAGATGCTGCTAGGTGGTTTGCTTAGCAACATACTTAATGGGACCGCAGGGAATTTGCTTTTCCAGCTAAATAAGTTTAGAATGCTCAAATAAAAGCAAAGGTTCAGATTAAATTTAAAAAAAAAGAAAATAAACTTAAGAAAGCTCACAAGTAAAAACCAATCATGGATAATTAGATCACGTGCAAGTAGTTTTTTGTGAATGTGTATTTATAAATAATTTTACTACTCAAAATTAAATCCATTTTTTTTTAATATTTTATTTATTTATTTGACAGAGAGCAAGAGATCACAAGTAGGCAGAGAGGCAGGCAGAGAGAGAGGGGGAAGCAGGAGGCTCCCTGCTGAGCAGAGAGCCCGATGCGGGGCTCGATCCCAGGACCCTGAGATCATGACCTGAGCCGAAGGCAGAGGCTTTAACCCACTGAGCCACCCAGGTACCCCAAATCCATTTTTTTTTTACAGAAAAACATATCCGGTAGAAAAATAGCTATCAGTTTTCACCAGAAAAGTCTAAACATCCAGTGCTCTTTAAATATACCTAAATGAATTTACAAAGAAGGAAACCTTATTATTATTATCATTTTTTTTACAAATAGTTTTTAATTTAAAACTAATAAATTATGGGGTGCCTTACTGGCTCAGTGAGTGAAGCATGGGACTCTTGGTCTTGAGATCATGAGTTCAATTTCCACGTTGGTCATAGACCCTACCTTTTTTTTTTTTTTTTTAAGATTTGTTTGTTTATTTGAGAGACAGAAAGGGAGAGTGAGCCTGAGCGAGTGGGGGAGGGGCAAAAGGAGAGGGAGAGAGAATTTCAAGCAGGCTCCACGCCAAGCACGGACCATTTCATGATCCTGAGGTGGGCTTGACCTCACAACCCTGAAATCGAGCCTAAATCAAGAATTGGATGCTTAACAGACTGAGCAACCCATGCACCCTAGAACCTACTTTAAAAAAAGCAAAAAATAAATAGGTAAAGCAACCATCTCTAATAATAATAATAATAATAATATAAAAACGGTAAATTATTTTGTTTTTGCAGATTAGCACTTTAATAGGGGCTAGGGTCTTCCCAGGAGTGTGATCCGGTGTGTTAGAAATGATACCAGTGTTAGTTCAAGTCTTTTAGTGGGTGTGTATGTGGAAAAGGCATGGGGTAGACAAAATCATTTGTGCACAAAGTGCAGTTTTTATAGCCTACAGTTGAGGCCTAGTTGAGAAGAGAGCTTGGAGAAACCTGAGTAGAGTTTGGTCAAGCGAAGAATCTTTGTCAAGAATATGTCTCGCACTGGGGCTTGAAGACTACTCACAAAGTGTAAACAGATAACTGAAGATCTAGATCCTTCTTTGTTTCACAAACGTGACACTGTAAGGAAAAAATCAATTTGTAAACAGATAATAGATGCATCCTCATGGAGATTGTGACCTCTCTTAGCTGAGCATGGGATTAGGTGATTCTAATATGTATTTTTAAAAAGTTTAATATATGTGTATTGTACTCACATTTAAAAAAATTATTTCAATTCAATTTAATTAACATCTACTAATAATGTAGTATTAGTTTCAGAGGTAGAATTTAGTGATTTATCAATTGCATATAAGAGCCAGTGCTCATATGTAAAGTGCCCTCCTTAATGCCCATCACCCCATCTCCCCACCCACCTCCTCTCTGGTAATCCTGTTTGTTTCCTATAGTTCACATGCCACATTTTTCCTTCTTAATCATGCAAAACTTTTTTATCCCATATGACTCTACAAAGAGTGTGTAGTTATTTGAGGCTTGTTGAGATGAATTTAGGGAGAAATTCCAATACAAATCTAAGCAAATCAAAGTTTATTAAGTTTCTTCAAATTTTATTTCTTTACATATTGGTCACTTGTAAAACTCCTTGGAACCACATGTGTATGTGCATTAAGGCAGATGTAGAAGACATACAACACAAAGTTAGTAATCAACAATTTGTTTACTGATAAATGTAGAAATATTGGTCTAATCTTTCTTTTGGTTTACAATAACTGATTAAATGATTTTGATAAAAATTTTAGGGTGCTGATTCAGAGCAGTTGAAAATCCTTTGGACTATCATAAAATATATAACATTTATTGGATGCAGGCTCATGTGGTGAAGATAGAGCCTCAGAATTCTACTTAAGGCAAATACTAATATAAAACTTTAAAAAAAAGTCAGGTCCTTTACATGAAATAGAAACATTTTATTCGTCAAATTATCTTATGTATAGACCATCAATGAAAGTATTTATTGCTGAAATGCATGAATTGCTTCTTGGCTATCAAAAGACAATAAAAATTTTATCAAATAGGATTTGTCAAAAACTCCAAACTCTGTAGCTAGTGAGTATCCCAAAGTCTGTCTGTGACTATGTTAACTGAATTGGTATTTATTGATGTTGTGCATACTGTCCACTTAGAATACTAATTACTCAGATTCTTGAATTCTTAAAGAATATGTGCTGAAGGGTTGGTAAAATTTGAATATGCCATGATAGGATATCTAATGATTCAGCATTAGCAATTGAAGGTTTTGATAACCTTTCCTGAAGGTTTTTTGATGAATGCCTTTTTTCTTTTTCTGGTTTTCTAACATTTTTCACTATGACTAAGTGTTGGATTTTATGAAATGCTTTTTCCACATCCATTGAAATGATAATGATGTTCTCTTTTGACCTGTTAATGTCATGAATGACATTTATAGATCTTTTAGATTATAGATCTTTTAGATCCCCTTTGCATCCCTAAAAGTTGATCTTAGTTAAACAGAAGTGGCTTTTTTTTAATGTGTCACTGGATTTGTTTTTTTAATATTTTGTTCAATATACCTATATCCACGTGCACAAATGAGATAGGCATATTATTTTCTGCTCTCTGGTCATTTTCTGGTTGTTGTTAAGATTATATTGGCTTTGGAGATTTGGGAAATAAATCACTCTGTTTGTTCTCCCTCACTCCCTTGTTTTCCATTCTCTGGAAAAGTTTATGACTGAAATGCTTTGTTTATTGCAAGTCTGGTAAAACTTCCATCAAAATCTCTGATTCTGGTATACCTGATGTGGAAGGATCTTTTTAAGCTAGCAATTCCGTTTCTTTAATTATTGTAGATATATTTGAATTTGAATTTTTTCTTGGGATTGATTATATATTCATAAAGATATATATCGATTTCATGAAAGTTTACAAAATTGCTGGGATACAATTATTCATGGAATTATCTTAACATTTTTTAAATTGTTATGTCTCAGATTTTGTTTTGTTTTTCATTCTTAATAGTTATTTGGTCTCTCTTTTTAATTTTTCAAACTCATCAGAAGTTTATCTGAATGAATTGTGTTTTTTAAACATCTTAGTTATTCCCTATTTAATCTTTATTTTCTATTTATTTTTTGTTCTTTGTTACGGCCTTTTTTCCAGCTAACTTTAATTTTTATTTTTCACTGTCTAACTTCCTAAGTGCTATACTTAACCATGAATTTATAGCCTTTATTCTGTCTTAATAAAATATTAAACGTCTTTGAACTTTTAGCAGAGAGTTCTCTTGGTATGTGTGATAATGAGTAAAAAGCCAATTGCTTTGCAGATAGATGTTCATTAGTTCACTTGGCTTATTTATAGGCAAAGTCATTGCTCACCATAAGAATCTTAAAAACCTGTACTATTTAAATTTGAGTATTAGCAGAAACGTCTTGTAAACTCCAACTGAAAAATATGGAGATTACAGTGAACTACTCTGTTCTGTATAAATCTAAACAAAAACCTGATTAAAGATTTGTTAGTGGGATTTATCATTTTTCCTACCTATGGCAAGTATATTGGGCATTTTGTTTCTAACTTAAAAAGTTTTTTGAATAGCTTTACAATAATACAAACATTAATATGACATAGTTTTATGAATGTAAGTGAAATTTGCCTCCAGTTAATTTGCCATTATTTGTTTCTTGGTATTTAATAATAATTTATTGTGTTTGGGGAATGGAGGAGGAAACCTCACATCATATCCTCACTGGTCAATTTTAAATAGAATTAGAATGTTACAAACTGAGTTCTAAAATACCCTTTACAAATCACATCATAAGAGGAAACAGACACCTACAGCCGCACTGTGCAGCATGATCCTCTTAGCTATGGAGCCCTTGAAGTATAGCCAGTCTGTACAGAGATGGGTCCTAAAGTATAACATACATGTTGGATTTTGAAAAATCAGTAGAAACAAAAGAATACAAAACATCGCATTAATAAATTTTGTATTGATTATGTGTTGGAGTTACAATATCTTGGTTATATTGGATTAGTGTGTATCATCAAACTTAATTTCACCTTTCATCTTTACTTTTTTAATGTGACTATTAAAAATGTCAGACTACATGTATGGCTTATCTTACATATTTGTTGGACGGTGCTGGTTTGCATGTAAGCTCTCATGGCGAACTGGTAAGAAACTGAGAAAAGAAACCCAGTCCTGTCGATGTCCTATCTAAGGCACAAAAAAATAATTTGTTTTCTTCTATTCTCTTTTGTTTAGTGAGTTTATTTTTGCTAGCTGAGTGTTTTCTTAATTTGGAGAAGTTAGAAAATGTAACACGAAGGACTATCGTTTTCTCAAGTAAAACACACGAACCAGATAAAGTGTTAAATTATAAACAGTATGAGCAACATTTGGAACAGAAAAACCTCTTTGTTAGTAGAATGCTTCCCAAAACATTTTAAATTTCAAAACAGCTATAATTTTAAGTGACCAAGCTTAGAGTTTCTGAAGGTACCTTATGACACTCAGTGAAATAAGTGTCTAGATATTAAGCATATGCTTATAGAAGAAGATGAGTCTCAATTTAATTTTGGTCATGCTTATTTCATTGATAGTATAAAGTTAGGGGAATCCACAAAGCATTGGTTGGAGAAAGGTTAGACCCGCCTCTGATTTCAAATTATATTTTGTGTTATACCCGGACTGAATGGTTTGAAATGGAGGCTTAGATTCTGCTTTACAGAACAGTGTCTTTGTTTCTCAGTTTGATAATTAAAAGAAAAAACTGGAGTAAACAATCCTATTTATTATCTACATTATTCATATTGTGGATCTGAGAGAAAATGTGTACACAGTATAGCTTCTTACCTGTTTAGAAACAATATCACGGAGTGTTATGTGGCATCCATGAATATGGCAATGTTCTAAAATAACTGAAAGCGGTGTGATTTGAAAAATTAGCATTTTGGATAGAAGTTAAATTTGCATTTCATAACAGTTTTTCATTCTAAAATTACACTTAGCAATTGTAAAAGCACATAATTACCTCGAAGCTTAATTACCACTACTTTCTGTATGAAATGAAAAGTGTTTAGTCGTAAGTGCTATAATGGATTATATTACACAATTAAAAAATCTCACCTTATGAATTGTGTGTTGACTGTCATTGGTGTTGGGTTTCTTTGTATTCAACACTGGAGATTATCCATGTATATGTGTGTGTGTGTGTGTGTGTGTGTGTGTGTGTGTATGCATGCGTGCACGCACGCATCCATCTTCTTATATCTATCTATCTTCCTATATCTATATCCATCCATCCATCTATCCATTAGACTACTTTGGAGAGTAGGAAGTACTGGAATAAGTTTTCTTTGACATGAAAAAAATGTAATAATCTTATTTTATACTTTTCTAATTCTGTGCCAAAACACGTGTTTGCTTCTTGAACGTAAAAAGCTAAAATTTTGTAAATAGAATGTGGGTCCGGAGAGCACTCACATGCTAGAAAACTAATAAATATTCAGACAAGCAGTGCTGGCAGCAATGCCTTGGAGTGGTGTCATCATTGGGGTTAGATTTTTCCTTGATTGTGTTAGCATGTAGCTGAATAAGTTCATGTAAGTATTTAATAACCAATAATAGTTTCCAGAATATGTGTTTGACTAGTAGATTATGTTTTTCTTCTTTGTTGGATCTTACAATTGTATAGTTTAATGCTGTTTTCAAAATGGAAGATAAAGGTTCTGTCATTTGATAAACTTTTACCTTTTCCCTTCTTTGCAAAGTGTGTTCTGTCATGCAGGAAAAATCAATTTTTATTAAAGGATGCTTAAGATAATTCACAGCAGAGAGAAATTTAAAGAAAATTTCACGAGGAGGTAGCTCTAGACAATGATAGAGTCATTGGACCAATTTCATTACTTCTGAGTAATTGTTCAGAATCACAGCATTCAACCGAAGGCCACTCCTCCAGCCAGAGCAGAGAATTACATGGAAGGCAGATTGTGTTCTGACCATTCCTAATGATTTCTAAGGAGAGCAATTTCATAATCTTCATCAGTAGAAGTTTTGGCATACAAAATTCTGTAGACATTATGGCATACTAGAGGATCACTTTGAATATTACAAGGGTAAATCTGTCAGAGGACAAAGGTCTTAGCACGTGTATGCTCTTCGGTGATGCATGAGGAGAAGAAAATACATGTTTCATTATTTATAATGAAAAATAAACAGTTTTACATCCTTTTATGATATGGTATTATATAAGTAGTTATAAAATAATAAAGTAGTTGTACATGTGAGTCTTTTTATATTTTTACTGCTATGGTACTGAATTTGTAGAGTAAAATGAGTTTGATATTTTGTTTCATAATATATCGGGGACCCATGAGATTAAATTCTTTCAAGAAAAGAAAACATTTTTGTGATTAGAATATCCTGTATGTGCAAAATATTTAATATTATGATTTTATCTTATAAACTTAAAGCCATAACATTTGATTGGAAATCTGCTTCCCTTTTTAACATGAAATGTTCTCCAGCTGGGGAAGACTATACTGGTGCAATTTTTCTAGACAGAAGTTTAGTAATATTATTAAGATTAATATTGACTTTCAGAAATTTATTTATTGGAAATAATAAAAAATATATAAAAAGATTGCTATTCAATAATGTTTATATTGCATTTATTTTTAAATGGCAAGAATCTGGAAACAACATAACTTCCAGAAAGAAAGTGTTAATTGATTTTTTTAAAATTACGAGAATGTTCTTGTGTGGAAACGACAATGTTATTTTATTTTTTTGAAGATTTTATTTATTTATTTGACAGAGAGAGAGAGAGATCACAAGTAGGCAGAGAGGCCAGCAGAGAAAAAGGAGGAAGCCGACTCCCTGCTGAGCAGAGAGCCCGATGTGGGTTCGATCCCAGGACCCTGAGATCATGACCTGAGCCGAAGGCAGAGGCTTAACCCACTGAGCCACCCAGGCGCCCCAACAATGTTATTTTAAATAGCTCCAAACTGAAAACAAATGAAATGTCTGTCTGGAATAGGATTGATAAGTAAGTTGGGGATATAAATTTAAATTTCATAGATCAGTGAAAAGAAGTAAAATAATACAACACAGAGCATGTATAAATTTCACAGGTATGATCTGGAGCAAAAGACATCAGGCACAGAAAGTACATCTCCTGTATTTCTGTTTATATGAGGTCAAAGACAGGCAAGGTTAATCTGGGGTGTCGTAAGTGGAAATTTCTGTTGCCGTGGCAGAGGAATAAATGACTGGGGTTGGGAGGCTGGCTGCAATGGTGTTTTCAAGTGTGTTCATGTCAGGAAAAGACATCCTCGCTAGTCTTAAACTGTGTGCATTTTTCAGTATTTACGTTATGCAATAGCAAAACGTTTTAAAAACTGAGTATATGTTATTTTGGTTCAGTTGAAAGCATGCATTGTGATGGAAAACTGTGGACAATTATATATATATATTATATATATATATTATATATATATATTATATTATATATATAGAAAGACCAAATGTAAGTGAAAGGCTTTCTAGTGAAACAATTTTTACTGAATACTGATACTTGGGCATTTAGGGTGGGTTAGGGATTGGTCCGAAGAGACCGTAGCTTACTCACTGTGAGTCCCATTTTATTTAGCCAAAGTTACAAGATTTCACAAAAGGATAATGCCTACCCAGAACAGGTCTAGATAACAGTTTATTATTAAATAATAATAAAAATAAATAAATAAATAAACTATAACTAGTTTATTTAGATACTGTTTCTTTTAGAAAGAATATTTCTTAGCCCCTTGGTTTCCTAGAGGATAGGCAGATACCAGTCCCATTCTCTCCACAGGCAGAGCCAACCAGAGTTGAATGTTATGATCCAGCTTTGCTACTGCCCCAGGATTCCCAGGACACGTGCCACCGCCCCAACCCCCCCAAGAAAAGATATGTTCTCTGCGCTTCTGTGTTGGGAAATACTACAAAGTTTCAACTCTTGTATTTCTTAAAATGAATTCACAAACGGGAAGGCCATATTCTTCCTAATCCTGGGGAAGAAGGCAGATTTATTACACCTACATGTCTGAATATATCTCTTCCCCCAGCATAGTTTTAATAAGAACTAATTTACAGTGATTTTTATCTTACAACAGCCTCCTTTGTGAAACGTAAACTGAAACCGCTACTCAGGAGTTTATTCATTATCCTCAGTTCACAGCAATTAAGATTCAGAACACCAAGTCTCTGTATTCCAATGAAAATTCCTTTCTGAGGATAGTGTTGCTTGTATTGGTCCATCATTACCATTTTCTCTTTTCTGAAATTAATTTGAAAGTCAGATTTAACAACTTTAGTGATAAAAGGGGATTTTATTTTCATGTTGATGTATGGGCTTTCTTGGTGTTATTTTTCTTATTCTACTTTAAAAATAGAATTTTGTTTAATGACGTGATGCTTCTAATTCTTATTAGACTAATCCTAAGCAATATATCCGTGATGGATAATAATGCTAATGCCCATCTATATACTATTATTTATGTTTCTAAAAGAACTTCAAAAATCTAAGTGAGAAATAAGTAGCTGGCCAATCAGTACATGATTAATCAGAAGAGATAAGGCAGTAGTTAGAAATTTCCATTAAAGGTATTTTAGAGTAGTTTTAATTTCATTTTTAACTTTTTTTTTTTTAGCCAACTATTGAATACAATAATGTGGCACAACAGGGCATATGCATCTTTAATTTTCATAGACCAAGAAACAAGATTAAGTAATGAATGAATTATTGTACTGTGAAATTAGTGGGGATCCTTTTCTTTTTCATGAAAAGCAAAAAGCAGTGATACATGAGAGTCTTGTTAGTATGAATCTGACTGGGAGAATAATTTCATGAAATGTGAAGTCTATCTGCAGTGCAGTTTCTAGTCCAGAGAATTTGAATAAGTGTTAGGAAATATGAATTTGTTTCTGCTTCATCTAACTAGATTTGGTACAATGGGGTGTGCAGTTAGGGAGAAAAATTCCCTGGTACTTAATAAGGCAATAATTCATGCTAAATGGATATGAGCAGTCATTCAATGAAAAATTGATTTTTATAGTGTCCTAGACTTGGTAACTTTTGGAGATTTGTGTGCTTATTGTGTAAGTATCATAAAGAAAATATATAGTTTTCATTAAAAGGTGAACACATTTTTTTCTGGACTTCGTATATGTTTGTTAAAAGTTTAACCATTTTTCATTTGTAGTTTTAGATGTTCTATAGTCAAGAACAATGTAGGTTGAGAAATAACATGGCTCTAGAGTTCACCAATTGCTCTTAGTCAAGAGTGGCTTTATGCATAAACCAACTAATTTTCATCCTTAGCAAGAGAAGTTTAGTTTTACATTGTGAATCAAAACAGTCTTTTGAAAGGTTATAAAATCAAGATTACTCATCAGAAAGTTAGACTTATTATTGTGTATGTTGTAAATCAAAATGCAGCACTAATTCTACATAGTAACCTAGTGTTTATTTTTAGGACATGTCATAATCTGTAAAACAGAGAATTCATCTTTGGTGTAGATATAAAGCCTTGCGTTGACATTTTAATAAGAGAAGTTTGAGTGCCTATTAATTCATCTGCTTTAAAATTTCCAAAGTTGTGATGACTTTTAGATATTGCTTTGATGAGCGCTTTCTTTTAAAAGTGGAATAACTAGCTATTTGTCATCAGGCAGTACTCCCAAACATCATGCATGCTCTTTTAAGGAGATGTGACTATTTTCCTCTCTATTTTCTTAAATGCCTTTAGAATTTTTTATAGTAAAAGTGGAGGGTTTTGTATGTACATTTAATTCAGAAACACACACACACACACACAGAAAATATTACTTTGGAATTTGATGTCCATCCATCCAAATAAAAAATGTGTTTTTTGGTTTATTTTTTATTTCATTTTTTATCCAGCACTATGCTAATCCCTAGTATACTAATAATAATTGATTCCTAATGCATTGGCTCACAATCCAGTGTGGACTATAATTTAAAAAGAGAAACTGAAAAGGTGGGATTAGAAGAGAGTAAAATAGACATAGGTGGTTTTGTAGTAGACCTTAAAGAAAAATGAAGTAATGGCTTTTTTGTCCATTAGGAAGAGTTGAGTTGTGGAAAAGGGATACAGAACATCCTGCTAGCATCTGCTTTGTTCCAATAGAAAGTTTTATGGGCAGATCTGCAGCTAAGTAAGTAACCTTGCTCATCAGGGAGGGTGATGAAGGAATGGTTTTTATTTTTGACTATATCAGGCCAAGTAAGTTAGGATTACTTTCCTAAAATATTTCCTACTGGAGAAATTGGCAGTGTGAGAAACACATGGTGCTAACATGGGGTGTATGCAGTAATAGAGGTGTGTGCAGGAGGCAGTGGGAGGAATGAGCATCACACGTGATGAGCTGAGGAGGAGCCTAAGCAGTTATACCTATGAAGCAAGGGAGTTATGGTGGTCATTTTAAGTGCTCATGAGTATCTAACCCCCAGCTTCAGTAATTCCACTAGAGTCTTCCCCTCCAAGATTTTTTTTAAAGCAAATCACTTCATCTGTATTTTTATCTATATCTGTAAAAGGTCTCTAATGATATGATAGCCCTCATATCATTGTCACTCCTAAAACTTTGATGATCATTCCTTAATATCAAATATTCAGTGTTCAAATTTCCATGAATACGTAATAAATGATTGTTTTGTTTTTTTACAGTTGTTTTGTTCTAAACAGGGTCCTAAACAAGATCTACATTTTGCATTTGGATTAGGTCCTTTAAGTATATTTTAAAATCCATAACTTAGTCTTTTTCTTTCTCTCACTAAAATTTACTTGTTGAAGAAACCAAGTTAGTTGCTTTGTAGAAAGTTTCTCACATGTTGGATTTTACTGATTAAATCCTTATATGGTCGTTGAACCTATTTCTCTGTGCTTTATTTTTATGTAAGCTGATAGTTAGATCTTTCTAGGTATTTTAAAGATTTGGAAAAAAGCATGAAAAATCAAGTGGATTATCCCCAGTAGATATCAGTAGAACTGAGGTGGTCCCTCTCTCAATTATTTAAGGCTGACAAATGCTGGTGGAATCTTCTCTATGCTGAGGTACACTGACAGGTGGCCTAGGCATTACAGGGATCAATAAAATTCCAGTTCTCTTTTCAAGTGCTTATAATACTTATAATAGCTTCCCATGATACAGGAGCAACACTGGCCAGCTTGCTCAGGACTCCCTGGGACAATTTTCTCTATAACATCCTGACCCTAACACAGGCAGACAGAGCAGCTCTCTGGTGGGAAACGGCTTTTCCTATGCAGTAAAAGCCATCATTACTTATAACCTCTCCAGGCATTCGGAATGGACTGTGGCTAATGAAATGGCACAGTTGGTCATGTGGAAGCCATACGGAAGAGCAGGTAAGCCCAAGTAATCTGTTAGGAGGCCAGGGAGAAAACTGAGCTCAAGCAAGCATAGTACAGAGATTTGAACAAATCTGATTATTTCTCTGAGAAAGGACAAGAGTAAGGCTTGTGTTTCTGCCATAAAATGAATATATACACGTGTATGTCAGTAGACACAAATACATATTTATATAGGTAGTGTTTTTACTTCAAGGGTGTAAAATTACATAGCAATGAATACCTTGAGTGCTTAGTGGAAAGACAAAGTGCAAAAAAGATCCAAACCTTGCCTCTCCTTAGTTGGCTTTGTGTCATGTTTGAAATGAAAAGCCAGCTCAGTGGCAGAATGAATTAAAGCAAAGGTCTGTCAAACTCAGTCCCAAGGACTCAGTTGGAAGTATGGTCCAAGTTTGTACTGTCGAGATGAGTGGTTTGTTATATGATCTTAAAGGTAACAGCAGATAATGTACTCTTTAATGCCAGGAAGTTCATTTGACTGTTGTGGAAAGGGTATGGCTGTGGAGGGAGGCTTGTCCGTCTCTCAGAACGAGGGCCCCTGGACCCACTGCCTAGGGATGAGAGCACACCGTGTATCTTGGAGATGATTGGGCGATTAAGGAATTGTTTGAAGAGATTATGAGACACTGTACTTGAAAATTCAAAATCTATGCATCTATGGTGGCTAATTATCAATACCTTCATTAAACTTTAATGCAGTATTTAACCCTGGAAAATGATCACTGTATTCTGTTTGGTTTTCATGTCATGGGTGAGATTTTAAGTGTTCTTGAAAGTTCCCATATGGCAAGGGCAGATGTGACAAAGTCAAATAAAACAAAGTAGTCCTGAAAATAAAATTGAACAAAAAATAAAATAAAGCTCTGCTGAGGTTTGGCTTTCTGACATCTAAATTTATCGGCAAACCACCAAAGTATTAATTACCTCATGGACTATGAGAATCACTAGAAGTTGCTGTTAGGATGATTTCAATAGAAAAGCGACTAGTTGTTAGTTCCACCTGGTCCCCCAAAGGAAAGTAATCTTGAGCGTAAAGTGATCCCTTTTTTTTCCATATGTATGATTGCAGAAGACTCAAATATCTATTTAATTTTAAGAGAGGGTGAGAGGAGGAGGTGCAGAGGGAGAGGACGAGAGAGAGAACCTCAGGCAGACTCCACACCCAACACAGAGCCCGATGGAGGGCTCAATCTCTCAACTCTGAGCTTGTGACTTGAGTTGAAATCAAGAGTCAGATGCTTAACTGACTGAGCCACCCAGGTGCCCCTATTTAACATTTTAATTAATTTTGTTACAGTAGTTATTTAAAATCACATATATTTAATTCATTAATTTCAGTGATTTTTTTTTTTAAATTTCAATGTTTTTAATCCTCTTACACTTTATAAAGAACGTTTCACTTTTCTATGTGCATCTTCAACATCGGTGTTTTCCATGCTGGAGCCACGCTGAATGATTCTGTAGTGTTTCAGAGGGCACCAGCTTCTTTCATGTCGAAGCTGAGTCCCGACATGATGTTCTACCTGGAAATTATATCCCAAGCTCTGAGAACCTGTTTACAAAACATGAAGAAATTGTTGTTGTCTTTGTCGTTGTTTTCCATTCTCCTTGTGGTATATGTTTGTGATGTCTTCAACATAACTACTTGTCGTGTCGCTTTTAAAGCGCTATTCAGAGGGGTTTATGATGGAAGCCCCAGCATGGCGTGCGGTTAAAAGCACAGGCTCTGGAGCCGTTCAGCAGAGGTTCGAATTTCAGCTCCATCACTTGTATCTGTGACCTTGGCCTCCTTAATCTGTTTAGTTTTTCTTTGCAGTTAATGACAATGCCAACCTCCTGGAGCAGCTTTGAGAATTCAGTGAGCTATTCCACACAAAACACTTAGAACAACTGTACGTGTTTCATAATGAAGAAGAAGCTTTTGATAATAAATACACTAATATAAACATTTGGTAATAATACTAACTCTACACACAAGCTTCCCTCTACCATTTGCATTTGTGAGATCATATTCCCAGAAGTAATTTCTAGAATGAATGAAGATGGAAGTAAACAGATCTGTGGCCTTTGTTAAGCTCAAACTACAGAAATTATTTTAAGTTTTTTTATGCTAATATGTCTTTATATGATATTTTTGCTCCAGATAAAAACTGTCACCTACTGAAATGTTTTAAAAATAGTTTTATTGAGCTATAATTCACATACTAGACATTTCACACTTTTAAAGTATTTAATTCAGTTTTTGTATACTAACACATTCGAATAGTTACCACCACTGAAACCACTATGTAATTTCAGAGCATTGTAATCACCCCAAGGGACACCCATACCCTTTAGCATTCGTTCCCTGTTCTTTTCTCCCCTCTGCCTTGGCAAGCACTGATCTATGTCTTCTGTGTTTATATGGAGGATCACCCCATTCTGGCCACTTCATATTAATGGAATCATACAATATGTAGTCTGTGGTGACTGGCTTCTTTCACTTAGCATCTTTTTAAGGTTCCTGATGTTGTAGCATGTGTCAGAACTTCATTCCTTCTTATTGCTAGACAAAATTCCATTGTATAAACCCACTAAATTTTGTCTTTTCCTCACTTGATAGACACTTGGGTTATTTCTACTTCTTGCCCATTATGAATAATGGTGCTGTGAACACTGGTGTAGAGGTTTTTGTGGGGACATTCTGTTTCCAGGTCTCAAGGGATTACTGGATCATATGATAACTCTGTGTTTAATCTTTTCAGGAAATGCCAGCTTGTTTTCTGGATGGCATCTATGGCGATTAAAATACCATGAAACTCTCTGATCTTAGGAAGATCTACCCATTATCATTCAATAAATGCTTCTCAGATTGTTGCGAGTCTTTGGTTAATTTCCAGAATTCTGAATGAGTTCGTACTGACAGTCGTTTGTGTTTTGGTTGGTTTTATTGAGGTCCTTATTTCACCATTCCAGACATTTTTCTCCTGTCTACTAAAACTGAAACATTTGGCCTAGGGAGGGATAAGGCCTCTGAAGTGATTCCAGGTCCAAGAGCAGGACTAAGACTGAGGTTGACTGAGGTGTCTCTGAACCTTCACAGTAGAAAAGAGAGGGAACAAGAACTGCTCAGGGGAAGCACGTGCTGCAGTGACCCACAGAGGAGAGTCCCTTTTGATGTGGATTCCTAGATATTGCCAACACGGTTTCTGATTTTCCCTGTGCATGTTGACATAAGTCCAGTTCTCATGCTTTCTTAGTTTTCATAAAATGGTATGTTACAGTATCTAGTCACAAGAATGGTACAGATCCCCTCATTCTGAATTACAAGTTTTCATGTTTTTAGTTAATATTTTTAGTTACCTGAAAGATATTTTAGCTACTATACTCTCTCTTCATTCAGTTTTTCTATTCCTTTGATTTTTTTTTTTTAAATTCTGTAGAAAAAAAATATTTTTGGTTCATATTCCTTTAGTCTATCTTAGCAAGTCAGGATGTCCGTGATCTGGCTTCCATAGTTTCTGGTAACTCCAACTGAGTTGACATCAAATGAAGAACAAAGCCAGCCTTTCCAGAGAGCAGCCACCCATTAGCATGTCCTTTAAAGATTTTATTTATTTTTATTTGACAGAGAGAGAGATCACAAGTAGACAGAGAGGCAGGCGGGTGAGGTGGGGGAAGCAGGCTCCCCGCTGAGCAGAGATCCCGATGTGGGGCTCGATCCCAGGACCCTGAGACCATGACCTGGGCTGAAGGCAGAGGCTCAACCCACTGAGCCACCCAGGTGCCCCTAGCATGTCCTTTAATAGCACACTTTCCAAAGCCATCCTTTAGAAGAATGTTTTTATTTATTAATTTATTTTTAATGGCCTGTCTTACACCTTGTTTCTCCCACTCCCCCAGATTTTGCTTCACAGAATTATGCTCCTTAAGAAGAAGTGGCTCAGGGCTTTAGCAATCCCTTAATTAGGTTTTAATGTCTGTGATTATCAGACTCTGCAGGCACTCTGAGGCACAGGAAACACCCTGAGAGTGAGTAGGAAAGTTCATCCCCACCACTCCCATGCCACTTGTCCTATTGGAAGAAGGTGAGTCTCCCCAGATCTGCCACTTGTGGGAGTCCGTGCTTGAGGAGCAGTGGCTCAGCTGTGCCTCAGATCAGGGTCTAAGGTAACCCCGAGCTGAGAGCACACTCCTCGGCTCTGTCTCTGCAGCCAGGTTCCCTGCTCCGATACTTGGGGGCTCTGCCACACTCAGGCACCCCTGGTCTTTTTGTGACCCCGCGAGTCCTGAGACCACACTGTCCCAGCAGGGCTCCACCTCTGGAGCACTTAGCCTCTGGAGCGATATCCCTCAGTGGAGCAGACTTCTAAAAGTTCCAGTGTTGTGCTCCCCTGCTCTGCTGCTTGCCAGGAGTCGGCCCCTCCCCCCCTGCAGTCTCACTTTCCGTATATCACCTTGGATTCACTTCTCCACTCATCCTGCCTTCCAGAAAGTGGTCACTTTTCTGTTCATAAAATTGCTGCTTTTCTTCTCTTTGATCTCCTGTTGAGTTTGTAGATGTTCAGAATGGTTTGATAACTATCTAGCTGAACTGCTGGGACCTGATGACATTTAATTCTCCTACTCCTCCGCCCCTGCTTTTTAGTTGTTGGCCCCCGCCTTGCTTTTTCTAGTCTTTATACATGCTATCAACATTTCTGCCTGGAAGATTCCTCTCCTCTTTCTCTTCATTTAGCAATATTCCACCTACTTATCTTTAATATTCAAAATTAAATCTTACTTTCCCATGAGAATCCTCACTGAACCCTCAATCCAGATCAGGCCCCTCTGAAACAGGATCTCCCATTTAGGCTTCATAGCACTTATCACCTTGTGTTTTTTTATATTTTGTGATTGGTTAATTTCTTTCTCCATTACAAGACTGTTTCGTTGAACAATGTTGCTCAGTATTAGCACTTGAATGGTCCATAAATACGATGGAATATTACTCAGCCATCAGAAGGGATGAATACTTACCATTTACATTGTTGTGGTTGGAACTAGAGCAAAATAAGTCAGTCAGAGAAAGACAATTATCATATGGTTTCTCTCATATGTGAAATATAAGAAACAGGGCAGAGGACTGTGGGGGAAGGAAGGGAAAACTGAATGGGAAGTCATCAGAGAGGGAGACAAACCACGAGAGACTCTTAACTATAGGAAACAAACTGAGGGTTGCTGGAGGGAAGGTGGGTTTGGAGATGGGGTAACTGGGTGATGGGTATTGAGGAGGGCACAGGATGTGATGAGCACTGGGTGTTCCACACAATAAATTATTGAACACTACATCTGAAAATAATGAGTTGGCTAATTGAATTAAAATTTTTAAAAATGAAAAAAAAAGTTGCTTCTCACCTCAAAAAAAAAAAAAAGTACCTGAAGGGTCTAGCTTGCCTTTGGGAAGCACTTCTCTCAGAGTCACCTAGGTCATTTGTTTCTTTTTTATCTGCTATTTCTTTAGGCAGCCAGTCCTCCAGGACTCCCACCCTCTGTGGGTTTCAGGTGTTTTACCTCAGCAACCTTCAAATAAGTAGCTGTATTTTAGATAGTAAGAAAATCTGGGAAAATAACTGAAAACTATGTGAGCACCCAGGGAAGGGGTGATTCTTGGGTTACACAAGTTGTATTTCAGCTAGTCTGCCAGTCACCATTATCATCAGCTTCTCTGTGGAAGGTACGATTTTCGCCTTAGCAAACACTCCAAATATATCCACTTCCGGCTTGTATGGCTTCTCAACTCTAAGATCCACGAGGGCAGAGATGGTGATCTGTCTTGTTCACTGCTATTTTCCCACTACTTACTGTCGTGCCTGACAAATAGGCACTAAATAAATATTTGCCCGCTTGGAATTTAAATTGAATGCAGCTGCATTGTATTTGACTTAGAAGTATTGTAGAAAAAGGAATAGTTATTCAGGGAGAATCTAGCACATGGGGACGCATAAAGAAGTGTTGTTTGTGCTCATAGTTTGGGCTCTGCTTTTGTCTAGTAAGTGTAGTAGATTTCGTCATAACAGGGTGAGGTTGTCTCGCAAGTAAAATTGCCTTATAATAATACAGAGATTTCATTAGGCCAGCAAATAAATCTTGTCATTTGACAAGTTGCAGTGTATAAACTATGACACTAACACTGAAATAATAATTAAAAAAAAAAAATTTCCAAAATGGAGCAGAGTAAAGAATAAAATAGAACTATTTTATTTTTATTTTTATTTTATTTTATTTATTTGACAGAGAGAGAGAGATCACAAGTAGGCAGAGAGGTGGGCAAAGAGAGAGGGGGAAGCAGGCTCCCAGCTGAGCAGAAAGCCTGATGCTGGGCTTGATCTCAGGATCCTGGGATCGTGACCTGAGCCAAAGGCAGAAGCTTTAACCCACTGAGCCACCCAGGCGCCCCAAAATAGAACTATTTTAAAGCTTCAGTTATATTACTAGTTTGTGCATTAGCAAAGTATGCACTTCGAATATATAGTATCTGAGTTGGTTTCTCTCTAAGGCGCAAAATGATCACTACTATTATCATTTAAAATGAGAGGGGGTGCCTGGGTGGCTCAGTCGTTAAGCGGCTGCAGGTCGTGATCCCAGAGTCCTGGGATCAAGCCCCGCATCGGGCTCCTTGCTCTGCAGGAAGCCTGCTTCTCCTGCTACCATTCCCTCTGCTTGTGTTCCCTCTCTCGCTGTGTTTCTCTCTGTCAAATAAATAAAAATCTTTAAAAAAAATAAAATAAAATAAAATAAAATAAAATAAAATGAGAATGCTTTTTCCCCAGGAGATAGCTCCACAGATATCCCAAGTCTTATAATGGCCCTGATGAAAGGATCAGTTACTGGGTGTGGTTTCAGTTTACTTTCCTGTCCTTGAATTGTGAGAGCCATTTTCATTAAAGCTATTATTCCTTCTCTTGACTTCAGTAAGGAATGTCTGTAAAGAATGCTTTCATTTGACATCAGTGGAACAGGAGATTTGGAAGCGAAGGAAAATAAATTTCTAAAAAATAAATATTTGTAAAATGATCTAAGGAGTTTTAAAAATATGGGCGGGGTAGAATATTTCTATTTTTCCTTAAAAATAAATCTAACAGTTGTTGGCCTTTTACTGGAACTATCTTGTCAGTACTTTTCAGTTAGCCAAGGTGTTAGGAATTTATTTCTGGGTGTTTTGAAAGAGTCAGTGCTGCATGGTTGCTAGTCCTGGGTATTTACTCCACTTATTTAGCCTGGGAATGTGCTGGGGAGATGGGATTCCTCAAACATGTATCCAAAGAGTAAGTTACTTCCTGATAGTTAAAGATTATCATGATTACACACTGTGTCGGCTCTTGGTAACATCAGTGCTTTGCTTATTTCTCGTTTGTAGAATAAAATAGCTGTTTCTAGTTATGGATTTTTTTTTATGACTTTGTGCTTATTTATTTTTTAATTTGTGAATATTGCCCTGTCTCTTTTGACCTCAAAACAAACATAAATATCAAATATTAATTGGAGCCCACACCAAAGTTAGGAATTATGGTACTTCAGCTGCTGAATAATTGTGAACTTCAGATATATATACTTCTTAAACTTAAAAAAAACTTAAAAAAATTCGCAACTCTGCCGAGTAGGCAGTAGTGTAAGGCAGGTTATGTTCTGCTTTCTGTTCGGAACAACAAAGATGTCACGATCTAAAAATAAAATCAGTATGATGAGTATCAGTGACAACAATGAAAGTTTTGGGGCCAGGATAGTTGTTCATCTAATTGAGGGCACTGCTTTCTCCTGTCCTCAGGTACAGAATATTGTTCCATTTTAAGGCATTGAGGTAGAAAGGCTTTATATTTCAAATTGCAAGCTAATAAATGCTCTTTTTCTCATTAACACACATGACCTCTATGATTTATGCTCGCATGCATACTGGCCCAGTTTCTCAGTCTCTGTTAATAGATGTTGAGAATCTCTGTTTAATGTGAATTATTTTCCAACTGAACTCCTGTAAATTCACAAAAGATACTCACTGTAGTGATCTGCTAGTCTTGTTTAGGGAAGAAAAATATCAAAATGAACCCAGCTTGCTGTGCCTTTTATGATTTCTTCAACATGTGTCTGAAATGATTCCATTTATAGGAATTGTGCGGGCAACTTTTTCATGCTTCTGATACTAGGGATAATACATGAGTTTCTTATATCAAATAATAAGCTATTTGCTGTTCAAATAGCAATTAGGAGAGCTGAAATGAGGAAGACAGATGAAGGATAACTGATAATTAAGTTTAAAGGGCTCTGTTCTATTTTATGTTCTCAATTTATGGTGGATTAAACATTCTCATATTGTCTGGCCTTCTTTGACACAGATGGCTATGGAATTTGGATTTAATTCCAAATTTATAATGTCCACAGTAAAGTCCTAGAAAAAGATAATAAATGCATTCCTAAATCTGCATAATTAATTAACAGATTGAGTTAATTTTTAGTTTGTTAAAGTTAGTGAAAAAGATAATTTAGAGAACAGAGTTTTAGCAAAACATGCAGCTGAAGGCGAGCTAATACTATAGCTTTTTTTCTTTCCCCATTCATTTGACTATTGGATTATCATTTTACTATCATTAACACAAGGATGTTTATGATAGCCCTTATTTTGACCAATCTAGGAGGTGGTAATTTTGGCAGCTGGCAAAATCACTCCATAATTGGGCAAATGAATAAGGCATATTTTTTCAAACCCATAGAATTACAGAATATTAAAGTCATAAAGTTGCTAAGGAGGTCATCCAATTCAATACCTTACTAGTATTCTGGAGGGAACTAAGACCCAGTGAGATACAGTGATTTATTACAGGTATATTGCCAATTTAGTTAGGAGCCAGCCTAAAATTCAGTTTTTATTTTTGTTTTTGTTTTTGACCACCTCAATCTTTCTCTTAATTCATTCCTAATAAGAATGTATTTATTTCTTAATTAAGGTAAAAGAGAAAGTAGTGAATTTGCCAAATATAATAGAGGGAAAATATTATATAATAAGGAATTCAGATAGTCTTTGTCTTAGGTTCCTGGTACAGATGAATGATTTTATTATTCATGAGCTTGCATAAAATAAAGTGACTGATGGTGGGCTTCTGGATAGCAACAGGATGAGGACTGGTCATGCTGGAAAAACCAAACAATTGATTAGAATGTTGGGGCTTTGAGCCACATGATATCATCCCAACCTCCCAACCTCCAAAGAGGTATAGTAGATGATAGATTGAGTTAAGTCACGTGACCAAAATCCCAATAGAAACCCTGGACATTGAAGCTCAACAGAGCTTCTTAGTTGGTGAACACACTGTTGTACCGGAGGATGACATGCCCTGATTTTATAGGGAGAAGGCACAGAAGCTCAGGAGTTTGGAACCCTTAAAGACCTTTCCCTGTGTGGATTTTCATTTGAGTGTTCTTTTTGTATTCTTTTTAATACAATTCTGAAGTGCCTGTGGCAGTTGGTTGAGTGTCCAACTCTTGGTTTCGGCTCAGATCATAATCTCAGGGTTGTGAGATCAAGCTCCACATCAGCCTCCACAATCAGTGTGGAGCTTGCTTAAGATTCTCTCTCCCTCTCCCTCTATCCCTTCTTCCTCAACTCTCTAAAATAAAAATAAATCTTAAAAAAAAATTATAAGTGTCTTTGAAAGGATAGCACTTTCCAGAGTTCTGTGAGTCATTCTAGAGAGTTCTCAAACCTAAGTATGGTCATTCAAAGCCCCTATATTTGTAGCTACTTGATCAGATATGCAGGTGACTTGGGAGCCTACTTATGGCTGGCTTCTGAAGTAGGGCAGTCTTGTGAAGACTGAAACCCTTAACTTCAGGGGTCTGTGCTAACTTCAAGTGCTTACCATCACTTTGAAATGTATTGCAAAATGCCAGATGGGGTTGGTGTCAAAATAGAAGCACCAGAACATATATGTAGTGCATCTTCTCAGTACTCCATGTGACCTTTTTGTTGATAGCTGATGGGTACAGAGAAACTGGTCAAGTGTGAGTCAGTTTGACTATGGATTATTTGGGTCACATTTCACTTTCTTTAGTAAGGAACTTGAGCTTAAAAACATGGACTAGAAAATTTAAGATACATGCTGAGGATATTTTTCATGTTTAAGTAGGTCTCCTCTAGTTTCTGCACTTCTGTAACAAGGTTAAATGATGTTTTCTAAAATGTTTGCTTAGATGTGTAGTAATGTTATTTGTTTAGAGTGTAGTTCTTAGACCATCATCATTGGTGTTATTAGGGACTTGTGAGAAATGAAGATTTCATCATAATCTGTAGTTTAACAAAATCCCCAGATGAGTCATATGCACATTAAAGCTTGAGAAAATTTAATATTTTGAGATAATGAGAGAGATTTCTATTAAACTAAATCTAAATTCTTTACTTGAAAAAAAAAA
>CM053614.1:31377396-31439149 GCA_028646535.1 Procyon lotor
GCTACCAGTCCCTCTGCTTGTGTTCCCTCTCTCGCTGTGTTTCTCTCTGTCAAATAAATAATAAAAAAAAATCTTTAAAAAAAATAAAAAATAATAAAAAAATAAAAATAAAAAAAAAATGAAAAATAAGAGTAAAAAGAAAACATTAACCCACAATTTTAAAGAGAATGGGAAAGGTACTATATTAAAAAAGATATATGGTTCTGAAGAGAATTTAAGGAATAATTTTTCTAGATACATAGAAAAAAAATTGAGCAAGTGAAGGAAAGAAAACAAGGCAGAGATTATCTGTAGGGAATATAAAATCGTATAAGAAACAAAATATACTCATAGTCATACTACTATGTGGTTCAGCTCTGATATTTCACAATAATGTCTATATAAATGTTGATTTTAAAAGTTGTGATAGTATAGGGATGCCTGGGTGGCTCAGTTGGTTAAGCCACTGCCTTCAGCTCAGATCATGATCCCAGAGTCCTGGGATCTAGTCCCACATCGGGCTCCTTGCTCAGCGGGGAGCCTGCTTCTCCCTCTGCCTGCTCTGCCTGCCACTCCCCCTGCTTGTGCTCTCTCTCTCTCTCTCTCTGACAAATAGATAAATAAAATCTTAAAAAAAAAAAAAAAGTTGTGATAGTGGACATTCTTGTCTTTTTTACTGGTCTTAGAGGAAAAGCTCTCATTTTTCATCATTGAGTATGAAGTTTGCCGTGGAGTCTATATATAGCCTTTATTATGTTGAGTTATCATCTCACTAAACCTACTTTTTGAGAATTAGCATGATTGAGTACTGAATTTCATCAAATGCTTTTTCTGCATCATATGATTTTTTCCTTTGTTTTGTTGATTTGGTGTATCGTGTTTATTGATTTGTAAATTTTAAACCATCCTTGCATCCCTGGAATGAATCCTAGTCGATTGTGGCCAGTGACCCTTTTAATGTATTGCTCAGTATTACTGATCACCAGGGAAATGCAACTCAACACCACAATGAGATATTGCCTTAAACTGGTCAGAATGGCTAAAATAAGTCAGATTGAGAAAGATGGATACCCTCTGATTTCATTCATATGTGGAATCTAAAAAAAAACAAAAAACAAAAAACCAACAACAAATGAATACATAAAGAAAAAGCAGAATCTGACCTATAAATACAAAGAACAAACTGATGGTTGCCAGAGGGAGGGGCAAGGGGTGAACAAATGGGTGAAGGGGAGTAGGAGATAGAGGCTTCCAGTTATGGAATAAGTCACAGGAATAACAGGCACAGCAGAAGGAATATAGCTTGTATGGTGACAGATGGTAGCTACACTTGTGATGAGCATAACATAATGTATAGAAAAGTTGAATCACTATGTTGTATATTTGAAACTAATGTAACATTGTATGTCAACTACACTCAAAAATCTGTTTTAGGGCCATCTGGGTGGCTCAGATGGTTAAGTGACTGACTCTTGGTTTGGGGTCAGGTCATGATCTCAGGGTTATGGGATTGAGCCCTGCATTGGGCTCTAAACTCAGGAGGAGTCTGCTTGAGATTCTCTCTCTCCCTTTGGCTTTACCCTTGCCCTGCCACTCTTTTTCTCTCTCTCAAATAAATAAATCTTTTAAAAATTATTTTAAAGTTGATAAAATTATATTGTGAGGAAAGCATGGGAGGGAAAAGGTGGAGAGGTATAAGAGAATGAAATTCTTGTTCTTCATAGCATTACTTCTAGTTAGCAAATTTTATCTAAGACTTTAGCATTAATATCAGTAGTATAGGTATGGAATGTGGTGACAACAGCCAGAAATAATAGCTGAGTTAATGTTAGCTGTCTCTCTGTGCTTTCTCTCTGTTCTAACTATGCCAGAATTTATGGATATTGATGCACAGTGTAGAGACTTTTGGATTAACAGTAGCAATCTGAGCACTAGTCATACTCTGCCACCAACTAGGCATGTATTTTTCAATTAAAAGAGGCATAATTTTCCATGAGTCTTATACCATTTCATTATTCAAGTTCTATACAGTGTGTATATTCCTTCTACTATAAGCATGGTGGACAAGAAGAGACTATTTCTATAGCAGGTCTGTCAATGGTATTAATTTTTGCTTTGCTTTGTCACTCCGCCACTTACCCAAGTGGCTTCACACTTGTAGGTGAAGAATAGGCAATTTTTCTTCTCAAGCAGACAAACAGTTTTAATAATGTAGAGAACAGCATGGAATTGCCATAAGCATGAATGAGGAGCAATAGTTCTTATAGTTGAGGCAGATGGAAATGTTTTCAATTCTTACACCCTGTGAAGTTTGTGAGTTCAGATATTTCCAAAATTACAAAAAACCATCTGGCCAAAATGCTTTGACCCTGTTAACTTATTTAACCCCTACTGTTACAGTTTTTTAGCCTTTCTATTATTTGCATTGCAAATTTTTATTAAGTTTGTTCAACAGCAAACATATTAAATGAAATATCGTGTTTTTGAAGGGCACATAGCTATCACTTTGAATTTCACCATCTTTCTGAACGCTACACATTGAATGTGCAAGCAGAAAATACCTAGTATTGATTCACTGGGGCTCAGGAATACATGATCCTATCCAAAAGGTTCATATTAGCCAGGTCATTGCCACTTAATGTCTTATCTGTCTTTGCCAACCAATTTTTAAAGGACAGTAGAGGACGGGTGAAAATAGACACAAACTAACATTAGGAGAGAGCAAATAAGCTATCACTTCATTCAAGTGGACACAGACCTTCGTTCTTTTAAATCCCCCCGAATCTCAGTCTGTTTCCCCCCTCTTTGTCTTGCTCCAATTCTGTTTGTATTTTTCTTCTTACCTTCCTTTTAGTCTCTTGTATCTGAAATTTTTGGGATCGATTTACTCTCTTTGTGTCTCTCTTTTCTGTTCCCTACCCCTTCCCCCCGACTCCTGTTCATTATACTCTGAGAAAACAATGCAATTAAGAAATTGAAATGTAATTGTAACTGGAGTTTCATAGGTGTGGCCCTGAAAAATTAAATTAGAGTCTTGGTTTTGGAAGAAGTGGTGATGCCAATGGCATAAGGTGATCTTACCAGGGAAAGAATTATCCTAGTTCCCCTCCTCCCGCTACCCAGGGAATTTTGAGGTGAACCACACTATCAGCAGGTGAATTATATCTTAATAGGTGTTTTCTTTCCCTCACTCAAAATAGGTTTTTAATTCAGAGTAAAATGCATTTTTTTCTATTTTAGAAAATGGAGAGTTATTGATATTTTTTTTCCAAAAAAGATGATTTTATGTGTCTTCTGTTATAAAAAGAACAACTTTCTAGATGGGGAGATAATTAACTTGCATATCAGGATCAGGTTAATTACTATTATCTGGAATTCTTACAAGATATTTCTGGAAGCTACTTAATTCCTCTAGTCAGTATTCCTTATCTCTCTTTCCTTCTGCATAGTTTTCCCCACCATGTAGAATTCTCTAAACCCTTGCAGGGAAGGTGCATATCTGGTCTATCTTTGTATATCCTGAAATTTCCAATATTTTGACTTCTTAGTCTCTGGCCATTGTTGTAGTTTATTACCTGTTCATAGAATCATTCAGGATTTTTGCCTCTGAGTAATGGTCCACTAAGATTACTGAACAGTAAAATTGTGTCTTCATTTAGTCTTTTATTAGCTCAGTTCCAACAACTTTTCTTCAGTGTATAATGTATATAGGGCAAAGATAAAAATTTCAGGTTTATCCTTGGTTTATCTGTTGCTGAAATACTTGACGTCAAGTGGACATGGTATTCTTTTGTTTGTTCCTTTATTGTCACAATAGCCATAAAGAATTTTAAATAAAGGGATTAGCAACATTTAAAAAAAAATCATATTAACTAAAAAATATTTAGCATTGTTTTTTTCTGCTGTATTTGTGGTATTTGAATGCATCATAATGTTCAATATTTTTTTCCTAAAATATGGATGCAGACAGTTCTCTTTTACCTTAAAGCATTTTACAAGTTATATTATCTGAAGATGCACAAATGGTAGGCTATTTCAGGCAAGTGACCGCAAAATTTTTGGCATTCTTCATTGGCAAAGCAACTAACTATACTTTTTGGTTTGTAAGAATGGAATATAACTTGAGATGAATTAAAAAACAAGAGGAGTATATGTTGGTAGAATCTTATCTCTCATCTTTTTTAGCTGTGTTCCACTTTTCTCAAAGGACTGTTTTAATTTATCGTAAGTCATTTTGCTGGGTTGTATCTATAAATTACACCTAACTTGGAACAAGTTATGCTGTTTGTTTGTTTGTGGATGGCTATTAAAATTTAAGATGAGTTAAGCAGTTAAATAAGAAACAATGAATTATACTGCCTGTGTCATAAAAAGTAGGTACCACAACTAAAGAGAAAGGCATGCTGTTTCTTTCTTAATTTGGTCTTGTGGCCCCAGGAGTTCATGTAAAGCACAAAGTACTCATGCTGGAGGGATGCCAACTCATTGGACAGACTGAGTGCCTTCACTTTTTTTCTTTATGAGACTGTCACCCTAGTTGTGCTATTGCTGAACAGATAAAAGCAGAGGAAAACGTTTAGCTGGAGGGATCTTGTTTCCTCCAGTAGAACAAAGGCATCGAGATTACTTACTCTAGGCAAAATGACATTATCCACATCCACCAAATATACCGAAAAGAATGAATGAGATAACTTATTGTATTTTAAAGTAGCTTTATACAAAAGTGTAGTGAATCCATCTGTATTCCAACTGTATTTCGAAGCAAGATTTTATTTTAAGTGTAATTTCTTAACTTCTTCATATTAAAGCTCACACAAAAATTCAACACTGATTTCTGTTCTTTGGTAAAACTGCTGAAATAGCACTTGGTTTTAAGATCAAACTGCTTTTGACTCTGTGCTTTTTGTCATTCATAACATTGAGGTGGTAATTTAACATCTTTACTCTTCAAATCAAATTATTTTCTTTCCTATCATTTGCTTGGCTTCTTGGCTTATCAAGCTTGATTACATTTGCCTTTTCTTACTTTAAGCAATGTGGTCTGAAAGTGTGAAATAGAAAAAAATTGATCTTCCTAAGTATATAAAGCAATATGTCAGTGTTCTGTATAAGTTTTGTTTTGCATAATGGAAAATTGTAATTTTGGCTTAACATCTTTTTTTGCAATGATTAGGAAATGGTGAAATGAATCAAAAGCAACTAAATAAACACTGATTAAGAAATTCTTAACTTCAAACAGAAAAAAAATTTTTTCCCTAAGGCATCTAAATGGCTCTTCCAGCATGATGGCATAAATTGTATGTAGAATGAATTCTTCTTGAAAATTAATTTTACTTTATGTTTGTTTGCATTTCTGTTATACCATTGTGAATGTTATCAAGGAATTGAGTTGGAGGGGGACTGTTCCACCCATACTCTGCTGCTCCTGGACCTTGAACTGAGCCAGCATATCTTCACAATGTTCCCACTTGATTAGAACTATATAGTTGACATCCTAGATTTATGCATTTCTTTCTGCTTGTAGTGGGTTGAACTGCGTCCCCAGAAAAGACATAATCAAGTCCTAACCCCAGTACCTGTGAATGTGACCTTATTTTGAAGTAGGTTCAGATTTAATCAGATTAAAATCAAGTCATTACTAGAATTAGCCCAATGACTGGTATCTTTACAAGAGTGAACAGAGGAAGATTTGGGCATAGAGGCACAGAGACATAGGGAAGAAGGCTTTGAGCTACTTCCTTATAGTAGCTTATTCACTGCTCCTTTCTTTAAATGAAACTCAGGAAAACATTTCTAGTTGAAAGCCATCTAATCTACTAGTGGATGCTCTTGCTTAGAAATCTATAAGGAGCTAATCTGAAAATTTACTGATTTAATTACTTTAAGATTTTTTTTTCTCTCCTTTGAGAAGTTTTTAGTATGGTATCTTTAGACAGATATATTTTAGAGATATTAATTGTATTTCTTTAGTCCATTCTCTAACCTATGAAAAAAATTAGGAATTTTGGAGTCATACAGATTGGGTTTTAGTCCCAACCCTTCCTTTTGGGCATGTTATGCAACTCTCCCAAGCCTCAGTGAGTATGTGGCATGCTTACCTTCTTCTGTTCCTTCACTTAGGACCATTTTGTCACTCGCTATTGTCATCTTTTCTTCTCTTTTACTTTCCCTTATTCTCCTGGAGTGAAGAGAAACAGTATTAAGCTTTGAACTGATGTAGATAAAAGAGAGGAGCAAATTGGCACTTCCACAGTCATTTCTTGAGTCATCCTTTCTTTCTGACCATGGCTGTACTAGTAGGTGCTCAGTGTTTTCCAAATTGTAGATCTTGAGAGTTAATGAAATCAATTAAGAGCTCATCCACCATTAAGAAAAGAACTAGAATAGAATTGATACTATCAGTTTCCATTGTCTAGAGTAGGATAAAATTCTTTTTCACGAGGCTTCAATTTTGTTTGTGTGTGTATTGCCATCATATTTATTTGAATGTGGAGTAGTTTAAAACCAGTTCAGAAGCCAAGTAGCTAAATGAAAACAAACTTTAGTTATTCTAATCTATACACTCTCCTCGGAATCCTATTAACTCATGGTGAGGATTGACTACTGTCATTAAATTATACCAGGATATAACAAATATACCAGATATACCAGGATATATGGGAATATCTTTTATTAGTTTTCTTTTTGAGTAGCTGGGATTGTCTTTCTGGTTGTGACTGAAAGCCTTGTGGCTCTGTGGATTTCTCTAATGATTATGGCGCCAAGGATGGCTCTGCTTATCTTTCCTTATTCTTAGTTTGAGTTGGGTTTTACTTTTGAAAGTAAACAATCAAGGAAATATGATTGCTAGCTATAGGGATTCTTAATTCTCTGATGTAATAACTTCTGAGGCTAAAAAGGTTGCCATAAGACCCACTCCTACTGCCTGCTGAATGACCTTTACCTAAGAGTTCATATTAGTTCTTATGATAAATCCAAAGGTTTACTGTAGGTTTTAGTAAGCTAACAACCAATCAATTTACTTTTATAAAAAGTATAAATCCCTTTCATTACTGCCTATAAAAACTAACTTGTGAAGTTTTGGTAGGTTACTTAAACTTTCTAAACCTAAAATTTCTCACCTGTAGTATAAAATATACTATTGTTAGCATCTTCCTCATAGAGGTTAAAGGAATTTCTATATATTCCAGGACTTAGCATGTATTAAGTCCTGGTGATGATGGTATTGGTTATGTAGCCAACCACAAGATTTGTCATCAAGTATAATGACCCTTGTCTGCCTAGAGTTGGCTGTTTTCACTCGAAAATGGTGGAAGAATTTGACTAAAATTGCTCCCCAACCAAATAAAGAGATTATGAGTTTAACACACCTGGAGGGTTGCATTCTGTTTCTAGGCCTATATTTTGAGACTTTAATGACTTGGATCATTTCCAGAGAAGAATGACCTGAATTATGTCATGGATTTCTTCAGTGTGGAGCAAAGACATAGGGGCATGATGGCATAGTGAATTTGAAGGGTTGCCCTGTGGTACATACATTACATTTTTTCTTTTCTCTTTGTTTCCTAAATTAAAACTGGTGTAGATTAGAAAGAAGGAAATGCTCAGTTTAACATGAGAGGAACAATCTGTTTACTCTCAGAGTTTTGAAAAATGTAATAGGCTGACATAAGGAATTGATCTAGAGGAGGATGGTAATAATCTCTTAACTGTTTTGTTGGGGGATAAGGGGACTTGGTGAAATGATGGGGTGAGCACTGAAGTCTTCTTTCATTCTGGGATTGGATGTCTTTGCCACATTTAAAGTCTGGGCAGCTCTAGCCAGGACTAAGAGTGAAGGTCATGCAGTCAGATAATACAGACTTTATAAAATGCAAAATGGCAGGCTTTTGTGAGAGTGTATATGGCAGACATGGAAAATGTGAGGCTCTCTTTTCTGTAGTTGCTTGATATTATATAATTATGTATTATAAAATATATGAAGATAGTATACAATTATGTTTTTAAAATATTATATTTTAAAAGGATAATGTGACATCCTGATGATAAGCTTGGGATTTTAAGTCAAGGAGAACTTTAGGAGAGCTTTAATATAAAAGCTCCTTTCTGAAGCCAGATTATTTAAAGATCACAGAGTTGTCTTTTCCCAAAATAGCAAAAATCTTTATTGATAAGCCTGTTGCCACTGGGAAAGGCATCCATAGATATTTTATAGTGCTCACTTTGGAGCAGTGGAAAGATTCAGCAGGTTTAAAAACTTGTCTGATGATAATTTTATTTGATACCTCCTTCCTCATGAACAATAATTCATCAAGGTAGGTTAACATAATATTTCTGACATCACAGAGTAGTAATGGGTAATATATTCAAGTGCCAGCTATAACGTGTATGAAAATGTCTTACACCTTCAGACGTACTTTACAGATGTGTAATGAGTAAAATTTTATAACATCCTTGTAAGTTTAAGATTTTCACTTTAGTTCCAAAGTCTAGGGCTACTGATCTCAGACTTTCTAGTATTTTATATCACTGGCTTCCATGAAATTCAAACTTAAATTGTTGTTTCAAGAATGGGATGACAGTTTGAATATGACTTACATGTTCTTACCTGGTATTTAAATATTCGCCCTGACAAACAGTAGACCTGACTACCGTAGCCTAGTCCCGGGGAGAGTTACTTTTATCAGTAAAATAAAGACCACTCTGTCATTATACTTATTTAGTAATCATTTCGTGTAAAAGCTCCCTGGCTCTTCTCTATTATCTCTCCCAGAGTGAAACGAAACAGACACATCTGCCATGTGAGTTGGTGCCCTCTCCACAAATGAACAGCTAACAGCAGGATACTGTACAAGTCTTTCTGGGCATACTCAGACACAGGAATTTTACTTAATTTTATTTAAAAATTTTTTTAAAAGATTTTATTTATTTATTTATTTATTTACTTACTTACTTAATTGCTTACTTATTTAAGAGAGAGAGAAAGAGCGAGAGAGAGAGAGAGAGAGAGAGAGAGACCATGAGATGGGGGGGGCGTCACAGGGAGAAGCAGACTCCCTGCTGAGCAGGGAGACTGATGCAGGACTTGATCCTGGGACCCCAGGATCATGACCTGAGCCGAAGGCAGTTGCTTAACCAACTGAGCCACCTAGATGCCTTTTAAATATCTTTGGAAAGTAGATGTGTTTTTACCTAGTTTATTTTCTGTTTGGAATTGCCTCTGTGATTTCAGGTGAAAATCTCCAAAATAACTAATTTAATAGTCTATATATCACAGTTCTCTCATAGCACTTTTGAGAAAATTTAATAGCAGGAGTATCTACAAATGTTTATGCTAATGTTGCTCTCTTATATTATGTTCTGTGTATTATGTCTTTTAGTGCATATCTCTGTCAATTTTTAAATACATCTTCAAAATCATACCTTAAATTATTATGCTACTATGTACCTCTTTACTCTGAAAACCTATATTCTATTAGGGAATCTCGATAGAACCTTTCTTTTTTTTAATTTTATTTAATTTTATTTATTTTTATTTATTTTATTAGAAAATACTTTGTGCTTGTGTGTTTTCTTATCTTATTTTTTTAATTAAAATATAATGTATTATTTGCCCCAGGGTACATGTCTGTGACTCGTCAGGCTTACCCATTTCACTTACCATAGCACATACCCTCCCCAGTGTCCACAACCCAGCCACCCTATCTCTACCTCCCCACCTCCCAGCCACTCTTAGTTCATTTCGTGAGTCTAGGAGTCTCTTATGGTTTGTCTCCCTCCCCATCTCTTCCTGTTTCATTTCTCTCCCCCACCCCCCTACAAACCCCCGCCTTGCTTCTTAAATTCTTCATATCAGAGAGATCATGTGATAATTGGATAGAACTTTTCTTCTTGAGTACATGGTGGGAAAGTAGAGAAAATCTAGAATGAGTGCCTGATTTTTTTGAGTCAGTATTTCTACAAATACTCTTTCCTATTTTAAGTTATTTTGAGTTCAAGGTCTCACTTAGAAACATATAATACAGGACAATTTTTTTTTATTATCTAAGGAAAGTGATACCTGTGAGATCTCATTAGAACTGTGTCTGGTCTTGCAGAAAGCAGAGTCCAAATAAGTCATAGTATTTTTCTCCCTAGTTTTCCTATGTCTATTTTTATACTCATACTTATTAAAGTCTAGTCACATATTCCTGAAATTTCTGAAAGAGAAATACAGTTGACACTGAAAATGGAACTAGATCAGTCTTAAATTCAAAGACATAGACCTTAATTTTATATCACATTTGGGTTTTTATGTATGAGACTTCTCAAAATACCTATGGTCTCTTTCATTTATCTGCCTTTTGGGGAGAGAATGAAGAGCTGTAGTAATATTTTGATCCTCTGTTGGTTTCATGAGAGATGTATTTTAAAAATATCTAAAATGAAAATAACTTGCACATAATGGAAGTTATTTTGCTCTGCTAATCCTACACATGAATAGTGTGTACCTGAGTGTATGCTTGTGAGGGTGTTGAGTGTGTGTGTGTGTGTATGTGTGTGTGTTTCAGATTAGGGAAGGGCTGCCTGAGAGGGTATTGTATAGAGTGTGTTTATATCCAGTTTCTTTTTCATTTCCCACTTCTCACATTTTCAGCTATGGAGGACTAGTGATAGCATGGGAGACTAGGACATGGCTACAGAGAGAGACAGGAGATGGAGATGGAAAGATGGAGATCTAGTATTTGTGGCCTTATCAATTAGTCCTGGTGTTTTAAAGTTGACTTTGTCATTCCTTGGATATTAGTGTCCACCAGACTATTTGTTAGCAACAAATTAAGTTTGATTTTTTTTTACTCATCTTTCCATTTTTCTTTCTGAAGGCCAGCTCCAGCTTTTTCCTTCTTCAGAACTTCAGTTACTCAGTACCCTGACGCTATTCAAATTCTTCTGTATACTGTCACTTTCACACTGTCCCTAGCCTGCTCTCTGCATTTCTCTGCTCTTTAATTGAGAGTTTGTGTAAAGATAGTCTTAGTTGTTAGAACCCTTTCTGGGCTCCCTTAAAATAACATGTGTCCCCCAAATATATGTAAGTTATCCCTGTGCCTACCATATTTTTATTAACCTGTATTTCAATTACTAGATTCATTTGTTGTTACCTACCTGTAGATGATAAATGTTATCATCACCAACAAAGGTGAACTGTCAGAGCGCACTGCTGACTCCCTGCAATGGTGGTGGTGCTGCCCCAGTACCGGCAAGGTCGAGGATGATGACGAAAGATCGAAAAGAAAATCTTTCCCCCTCAATCCTTACCTTGTTTTATTCAAGATTGTATTTATTTATTTGATTGATTTATTTGATAGAGAAAGACAAATCACGAGCAGGGTGAGCGGTAGAGGGAGAAGCGGACTCCCTGCCGAGCAGGGAGCCTGATGTAGGACTCGATCCCAGGACCCTGGGACCCAAGCCGGAGGCAGACCTTCAACCGACTGAGCCACTCAGGTGCCCTCAAATCCTTACTTTGTATCAGGATTCTCCTTCTAAGGGCAGAGTTACTGCATATGATATTATCACCTGGGAGTCAGAAAGCAGGATAAACAAGTCATTGACCATCTTGTACTTTTCCGTGATGGGACTGAAAAACAAGAGCTTCATACTTTGGGATTGTGAAATGGATGCATGGAAATAATAACAGAAAAGTCTTTTAAAAGTCCCTAGAAGTGCTTTGGACCCATTGAGTACTTAGTGAATATAGTCATTTTAAAATTTTTATTTGGGGGCGCCTGGGTGGCTCAGTGGGTTAAAGCCTCTGCCTTCGGCTCAGGTCATGATCTCAGGGTCCTGGGATCGAGCCCCGCATCGGGCTCTCTGCTCAGCAAGGAGCCTGCTTCCTTCTCTCTCCTCTCTCTCTGCCTACCTCTCTGCCTACTTGTGATATCTCTGTGTCAAATTAATAAATAAAATCTTTAAAAAAATAAAATTTTTATTTGTAAGAATATGTGCAGGTTTTTGTTGTTTGATAAACTAGAGCTCACTGTTCCATCTTTAGCAAGTAATAACTGGAAGTTGACAAATACTGGTGTTTTATCTCCAATTCTTCATGCAAACTGAGATAAGGATATTATAAAGAAACATGTTGATGGAGATATATAGAAAATAACAGGCACAATTAATAAATCTGACATTGTTGATGGATTAGCTCCGTCTCCCAAAATATTATCTATTAGTTATTTTTGTGGGTTATGCATACTTAAAAAGGTACCTGATGATTATTTTTTCTATAATATTGTATCTTTTTATTTTTTGCTCTGTTTTTATTATTATTGTTCTCTTGGGACAGAAAATTACTTAACTTCTCTGAGACTGATCTATAAAATGGGAATGTGAATACTGTACTCCTGGCAATTTCATGAAAATTGAATTAATTAAAAATATGTGTGTATAAATATATATATACATGCATATTTATATATACACACATACACATTCATTCAATATATATACACATACATGTTCATATATATACACATACACACTCTCTCTCTATATGTGTATAAAGAGAGGGAGTAAGCACATTCATCAGTATGCCTGACATACTAAGATGGTAAATGTTCATTTTTTCCACATTCCTTCTCCTTTAGATCTGGAGTGGATTTCTTAAGACCATAGCAAACTGTTAGTTGGTCACATGCTCAGGATTCAGTAAATGTCTCTCTTTCTACTTCCTAATTTTTATCTTGCTACTTGAGTATATATCAATGCATATTTATTCAAATATAATAATATGGTCATAATGTATTAATTGCTATGCATTTTATGTGCCAGGAAAATATCCCAAGTATCATATTCTCACTTCAGGACTGAGTCTGGACTGAGACACACATAATCCATTGGACAGAAACCCTAACTACCATTACCCTCACACAGTTGTTTTTGGTGTAGTTCCTCTGTTCAGTGCAATCTGTTAATCCTTATATATTTTTATAGATAAAGATTTCATTAGTAGAAAGAAATGAATGTTTTCTTTCCTTCTATACTTATACCTTTTCTGTATCATATCCATCATTTGATGGATTTTTATTTTTAAGCTCAATGGTTTGAATTGGGTAGTTAAAATCACTTAATTATATAAGTTGATGCATTCCGTTTGTAAATGTCTTTTAATATCTGATAAAATAAATATTTTAATATGAAAATTACATACTGGAATGTTGGTTTATTGATTAACTGACTGGTAAACAGGGAAGGAGTTCCTAGAAGGCGTAAAATTCTTTTGGAGACATGTTTTCATGTTCTTTATTGAGTATGTGACTTGTGTCTGCAACAATTATGAAAAGAATGTTTACCAGAGGTGTCCGACTTGGATCTGAATTCTAATAATATATTTCATCTTTATAAATTATTCTTTTGAAGAACTCCTTTGGTGTGTTTAGCCATATTGCTTTAATATTGGTAACTCTCATGGTTTAAGAACTATTTCTCTCTACCACTCTGAATCTGGTACCACAAATTACAGGGAGGTTTTTTGTTGTTGTTGTTGTTTATTTTTTTAATACTTTCATTCTCTCAATGCTAGAATTAGAATGGTCCATTTATGTCTCAAGCTTACTCTATTATTATATATTACTATTATCTAGTCCAGTGGCTAGTAAACATTATAAATGGATATTGCAATTGGATTTTGAATCAATAACTTGAGACACTGGACCATATGTTTTAATGAGAAGCTGAATTTTTCTTACATTGGTCACATAGTACTATTAGTTTTTTGATGATATATTAGAATCAGAAAAGACAAATATAAGCACAGAAAGTACCATGAGGTCTTCAAATTCGATTATAGTTCATTCTCGTGAAAGGCTTGCCAAGGTCAACCATAACTCTCTGTGCTATGTTTTGTTACTTTGGGCCACTCTACAATAATTTTGAAATCATATATGAAATTTGCTCTGAATTTATTGCCTATTTGAATACCTCAGCTCACTCTTAAGAGAAAGTTGTATTGATATCTCTTTGATGTATCTAACCCTGTAGTTGGTATTAACTGTATGGCTTATTTCAAACATAGCTTTAGGAGCCTTCTGATGTGCATGTAAAATGAACCAGAATAGTAAATTCAAATCTCTGTGGGCTTGTCTATTTTCACTAGAAATAAAAAGGATTTGTGTTCTATTTCATATAATCTTCTTACCTGAGCATAGTGAGTGCTTACTAGTCAATTCAAGAGCAGCTCCATGATGTCATTAATAACATTTTTAAGCCAGATTTTGGAAATAAACTATATTTCACTAGAATATTCTTTTTGAAACATTTATCTTTTAATTACTTTTCTTAGGATTGAATATATGTATTATGACTTTCAGAATGAACTCCAATTTTATCGTTTTATTCCTGTGAACAAATAGTGTTTTTATTTTTCCCTGCTTCAGAGGAATAAGATAAATCAAAGTGGTGGTCACCTTTAATAACAGATAGAGTCCTCACTTTACAAATGAACACACAAAAGCAGCCACTATTGTGTTGAAAGCCCAATTAGTTTCTTTCTTTTTCCTGAGCTCCATGGTGCTGATTATAGCATTTTGATTCTAGGCATGGTTCTTTCATTCCACTACAATATTGCCATGATCCCAAGCAACGACCTAGTTAGCAATGCATTAGTCAGGGTAAAATGATATAGAGTATGACTGTAGAAACTAAGGGTGAGAATATTATCATCTGAGAGGGTGGTAGAAAAAAAGATCATTGTAGTTTATGACCATTTGGGATGTTCAATATAGTAAACATATCTGGCAAGTATACACTTTAAAAAAAAAACTTTTACTTATTTGTTATAATTTGTTATGGAAGGAGGGGGGAGAGGGAGAGAGTGGGAGAGAGTGGGAGAGATCGAGATTGAATCAAAGAAAATGTAGCCACAATTTAATCACTTTACTATTAACTAGTGAGCTAGACTGCCAACACTGGGATAAAGCTGAAGATGTTGTTTAATAGTGACATATACAATGAGAATTTTTTTTTTTTAGGATACTTGTCAATAGCTGTGAGGGTATTTCATTGCACTTCTCTCTTTAGCACACATATCTTTTTAAACTTTTGGTTGTTTTTATTATTGGCTTTATTTGTTACTCACATATCACTTCTGATTTTTCACGAGAAGGGCTAATCTGTGAAATTTTAAGGTTTTCCTTCATGGTAAGTAGACATGCCTTTTGATTTAACCAGTTTAATGATAGTATCAGGCTGGTATTAGTGTGTGTGTATAAGTATGTGTGTTAAAATCAATAATAAATTTGAATTAAGTTCTTACATCAACATATAATAAGTAAAACCATTTTATAGCAAAAAAAATTGTGATTTTTTTTTTTTAGTGTTATTATTCTGTGAAGGTATGGATTGACACTGGGAAGAATCCTCTAGATAACATAGTTAACACATACTTGTGAAAGCAGTGATATATAACCAGCATGAAATCCAGTAGAATAGAAGCCCTTTAATGGTGGAAAATTTGTCCTGTTCACTTCTGTTTTTCCAGTGAGTAATAGCCATGCAGTAAATATTTATTGAAAGTAATGAAAGAAAATATAGTTAAATAAATAAACTAAGGAATTATAATCTTCTGATTTGCTTGAAAATTTTTTATCTAATTAGAATTAAATTTTAAGAATGGAAACAAGTATCAAAAGATAGATATATGTACCATAAATGGATTTCATTTCATTCCTAGGCAAAATAGCACATGACTGGCAGCATATTGTTGGTTGGCTTTGCTGACAATGACACATTTTGCTTCACATTGTTTTTATACATTATTTGTATTCAAAATAAGACATGCTTATTTTCAGAAAATTTGTATTTTATTATATAGTATAAATTAGAAAATATATAATTCTTTTAAAATCATTTTTGTGAAAAATGTTTTTCTCCATACAAAGGGAGAAGATCAGTTGACATTCACAGTGGTATAAACTTGAGAGTTTTATTTTTTATAAGTAAAGTTTGCCATTGCATCTGTATCGTATCACCAAATTGTAGGTTATATGCTTTGAATACTTGGACTAGTGCTTAATTTTATGTGAGGCTTACAAGGTAACATAGGGAGTATGAAATGCATTCATGTTATTGAAGCAAATGTCTTTTGCTCTCACTGGCAATTTAGGTTAAATTTTAAGCAAGTAAATAGGATCATGATTTGATTTGAGCATCTGTATTTATTCGGCTGTAACAAAAATACTTCATTTCAGTGTTCACTCTTAGGTGACTATTCAAAGTGCTTATTTGCTACAATTTTTCTGAGAAAAATGTAGCTTGAAATGCATTTTAAACTCTACACTATGTTTGTTATAGTTCTTCAGGCAGGTAGGTTTAAAAGAAACATACAAGGTACCTGAGCAAGTTCTTGCTGACCTATGCAATACCTGCCTCCTAATAGGTCATATTTCAGCTCCTATATTTTTGACAAATAGCCTGGCTCTAAAATGCTCTGTCCATGGTGCTGAAACACCTCATGATGTATGAGCATGTCCTACTGATAAATTCTAATGTCAGCCTCTGTGTGATAGTGATTCATCAGGTTGTAAAATTTGTGTTTTGGAAACACATTGAATTAGCAAGTTTCATATTTTGGATGTGTTAAAATTAACACCGTTTGTCCTTTTGTTTTAAAGAGTTCATAACAATTACCTTCCAGATTGTCAAAAACAGCAGGATTTAATTAGAAACTGTCAAGGCAATCATAAAAGCAAATGTCTACATTAACAAATAAATTGATATGACTACAGTGCTGGAAATGTTTACAGGCCAGTGACATGTTGATAATATGCAGCAAGTTATTGTAAGAAAAGTTAAACACTTGATTATGAGCAGGAACAGCAGCAATTAATGTGGAAACTTCATACCTTTGTAGAGATAAGTGATTTGCTTCTAAAAAGTATGGCTTATTATCATAGATGGTTTTTCATTATTTCAGGATTTTTTTGGTACACAAATATATTTATTTTGCAGGACTTTAGGTTTTTGTTTGGAAATATGACTTAAAAGCCTAAAAGATTTTAGTTATTTTCTCCAAGTGAAATCTTTATATTTCCCATTTTAGATTCTTTAATTAGTAATGTATTTGTCACTTCAATGATTCTCATTTTTTAAGATGTGTTTTTTAGGTGTCTTAAATATAGTCATAGAGAACTACACTTAATCTTTTTATTTTATTTTTTAAAAAGATTGAGAGAGAGGAGAAAAGAGAGAGAGGAAGGGAGGGGAGATAGAGAGGGATAATGCCTGTGTGGTGGTGGGGGGAGAAGGAGAGAGAAACTTAAGCAGACTCTGCACTGAGTTCAGAGCTGATGTGGGGCTTGAGTTCATGACCTGAAGTTCATGACCTGAGCTGAAACCAAGAATCGGATGCCCATTGATTGTGTCACCCAGATGCCCCTCTTTTACTCTAAATTAGAAGCTTTTTAGAGCTACTAGCTTAAAGCTTCTTAGAAGCTTTTTCTTGTATTATCAAAACTTTACTCTCAAATTTTTATTGAACTCTGGAATTATCTGATTTATGTCATTTTTATATGACAATGAACCAAATAAAAGGGAAAATTTTATAAAATTGAACCTGATAAACTTATTCTACTAATAACCCAATATGTTTAAAGTAAATTTTAAAAATTGTAATCTTCAAAAATCCTAGTCCTCTAAAGTCTAAAATTCATTGTTATCCTTGGGAAAAGAATCATTTAGTCTGATCAGAACAGACTTCAAGTCAACACAGTTAGGTTAGTTGCTATATAAGTATAAAAACCTCCCTCTTTTGGGTTCATGTGAAACATGTTTGGTTGTTAGAAATTAAAACACAGAAAATTATTAGATTATTTGCTTATTACTGCAGTGAAGCACATTAAATTTTCATAGCCACAGAGATTTGAAAAGTAGACCTAAATTATAAATCCTACCAAAAATTGGCAATATTTTCTGCAAAGCAATCAGCTTACATTTGAGCTACTACTAATTATTAAAATGAAACTTTCAGTTCCGCAGATATTGAATTTATATTATGTGAACTTACCAATTAAGTATACTCTAAAACCTGCTTGTTAAGAAAATATTTAAGTGAATACATGATATCCTTGAGGATTTGTTTTGGTCAATAAGGGGTTAAATAGAGTGTTTGTTGTTGTTGTTGTTGTTATTGCCTTTCAGTACCGATAAAGTACTCTAAATTCATTTTTGTGCATTATAAAAATGTAATTACAGAGCCCCAAAAAGTGCCTTAGCCTTCCAAATTTCACTGTAGAAAATACTTTTAAAAAATATCACTTAAATGATACCTGATCAGGTGACATTTCCCAGAAATTATTCTTTATTTAGAAACAAAAACAAGACAAAAGCAATTGATTTTAATCCAAAATGTATTTTTTTCTTATAAAAGAGGCCCACATACTCACTGTGTCTACTCTACAGAATTTGTCCATTTTATTACACCACGTGTCAATTCAAGTTACCTAGTCACTGCAAAAACTCGTGGCTAATATGTGTAATACAACACAGGAGGAGGTATTGCTCAGTTCAACTACTCTTATATACTTAAAAAAAATACAGAAATGTTTTTGTCCACTTTAACTGTAGTCCAGACATAAAAGTTACATGAAAGTTCTAGAAAATGGAATTATTTTATTTGGTTGCCACAGTACCCTTTGAAGCCAGTTAATTAAAATGCCGAACTTGTACATATTTCCTGTGGTCAGGAGCAGCATTGGTGAAGCTCAAACTTCTTTCTAGAAAGCAATATTTCTCTGCTTTTTTTTTTTTTTTAATTTTTCAAGCACAGCTGCAGTCTTAAGCTTTTCTTCGAAGTAGGTTTAGTTAGTTGTCTTTAGGACATATTTGTTGGTACACCTATAACAGTTGCTTTCACTTCCAATGCTGTACTTTTTTCTTTGCCTGTTTCCCAGAGGTTGATTAGAGGAGGATAAAGCTCACTGAATGTGAAGGTTGGTTTCTGTACGTAATTCCTCATATAGGTATGTCGGCCATCACAGTTCATTTCTTGAGAGAGGCAACTGAAAAGACATACCACACCAATAATCCCCAGAAAGCCTCCAAGGCAGGCCATAAATGTTGTGGTGTTTCTCTTTTCATATTCTTTTCGATCAGGGTCCAAACCTTTTGTGGTGACATTTACACATTGTTTTCTGGTTTTTTGATAGATAGTGGGGATATCAATACAAATTCTGTACTCAGTTGATGGGTTCAGATGAGTAAGATTATATACCTTGACATCAGATGGTATTCGAGCACTTTGGGCAGCATGGGAATGTTCAGTCTTGACAAAGGCCGTCCACTTAACACTGGATTTGAGAATTTTAGAACTTGCTTTCCAAGACACCAGAACTGAATTGGCCTGAACATCTTTTATTTTAATATTTAAGGATTCATTGTTATCCTGGGGAAAAGAACCATCCACTTTGATCATAACAGACTTCAAGTCAGCACCAACCAGGTTAGTTGCTATACAGGTATATAGACCCCCTTCTGTTGGGGTTATGTCGTTTATATCTAGTGTGCCTTCAGAATGGACGTAGAACTTCTCTTTCAGAGTATTAGGTAAGAGTTTTTGACCAGAAGGTGTTATCCAGTAGATTTCAGGCTGTGGCTCTGCAGTAGCTCTGCAGTGCAAGGAAACATAGCTCCCAGCTTCTAAATCCAGATTAGAAGGGAAGCTCTCAGGAGCTATAAGAGGGAGACAGATTTCCATCATTTCCCTGAAATGGACCTGCCGAACATTTTGGCCTTGGAATTCAGGTGGGTCCACACAAAATAGTGAGTCTGGCTCCATAAATCGAATGTTAGTTTTGTTCATATTAATCCAGCGGATGACGCAGTCACACCTGATGGGATTGCTATGTATGCTGATCTCCTTGAGGTTTGGCAGAGACTCAACTGTACCGTGGTACAGGGCACTAAGGGCGTTGCTGTTGAGCATGAGTGATTCCAGCTTGGGTAGTCTGAAAAATGCATTTGGGTGAATGTAAGACAACCGTGGGTTGTTTGTAGCTTCTATTTTTCTTAAATCTGGCAGGTTATCCACAGCAAGACTGTCGATAGAAATCAGCTCAGGCATATTATTTATTCCCAACTCTTTTAAGTGTAGCATATTGCTGAAATCACCCCTCCGTATTCTATTAATGGGATTTTTATTTAGATCCAAGAATTTGAGGTTTATAGCTTTTTGGAGAGCAACATGGGGCACTTTAATAAGCCTGTTGTCATAAAAAGAGATGCTTTCTAAGTTTTCAAGTCCAGCCAAGGCATTATCTGGTATTTCCGTGAGGTTTATACCAGCTATAACCAGGCTGCGCAGATTGATAAGCGGCTTAAAGTTCATGTCTTTGATTCTGATGATTGGATTTTCCCCAATCATCAGAATCTCCAGATTGGGAAGAGCATCAAACCACTTACTGTTGATCATCTGCAATCTATTTGAATTGAGATGAAGTCGAAGGAGATTATGTAGGCCAATAAAGGCTCCGGGTGAAATTGTAGAAAGCAAGTTGTGATTAATATAGAGTTCTTGTAAGTTGCTCAGTCCAGACAGACATTTTTCAGGCAGCTCAGTTAGTTTGTTTTCCTCTAAATACACAGAAAGAAGCTGAGGCATCTTTTTTACATTAATATTGGTGACTGAAGATAAATTGTTTTGAGATAAGTCCAGGCCGGTGAGGTTTACTGGAAAGTCTATGGAGTATTCAATTTTTGCAATATTGTTAGTCTGTAGGAGCAGAATCTGTGTGTCAGCAGGCAATCTGGCTGGGAAATTTAAAAGACCTAAATCATTACAATCCACTGTAGATGCTTCCATATAAATGGATCTGGGTGTAAACCAAGGCCTGATTTCACATGTACATAATTGTGGGCAATCCGCTTTTTTATCTACAGCTTGTACTAGTGTAGTGATAGCTAGGCCAAGTAGCACATGAATTCGGAGTGGCATGTCCTTCATCTTAGCTTTCTTCTTCAGAAATTTAATGGGCCCTTAAGGATTCCACAGTCACTGCTAGGAAGTTCAGTAAGAGTTGATTGATAAGGAAAATAGTTGCATTTGTCAAATGATGAATGCCATAAAACTGCAAAGTTTTTCTTCATGGAAATAAGTGCTGGTGCCACAATTGTCTTGTCCAGAAATGTCATGCATGTTGGAAAAAAGATCACTATCTCCTTTAGGATAGAATACTGATACACTTTTTGAAGATGGAGGATGTATAGATGGTCACAGGAAATTGAGCAATTCATTTATTTAGAAGTGTAATATTCAAATCCCATGCTTGTTCAGTACTTGTAGGAATAGCAGCATGATGCTGACTATAATAAAATGGAACATAAAGGAAAAAAGAGAAGAAGAATTAGTCCAAAGGGGAAAATGTGCCATAATTAAGTATCCATTAATTAACTATGATTATCTTACATATGAGTTTACGATTAATTCACTATGTTTTGATGACTCTGTCCTTGTTGTGACTCTCCTTAGCCCACACATTAGACAGGCTGAGAAATTGAATCCTTAAAAGACTGATGTTATAATAAACATAATGATATGCTTCCAGAATTTTTCTGTTATTTCCAATCTTTATTTGTTTATACCTGGTCATTTTGTTTATTATATTTGTCATTCTCTCTGACAATTAGTTACAGGGAAAAAGAAAAAAAAACCTTTCAGTGATGATGTCTTGCTTTTTTTCTCTTAAAGAAGAAAAATTAAATGCTTATAAGCAAATAATACTGTTCAGTTACAAATGATTTAGCCTGCGATTTCTCGGGTTCCCAGGAGACAACATTTAGAAACAAATTCATGTTCATGAAATGAACTAGAAGTAGTGGTACTTAGCTGGATTTCCCATTTTCATTCATGTTTCTTTCCATAGTCTCCTTTGTATAAAGTGACTTGAATTTTCCAGTATTTGGAAGAGATTGTCTAACTTGCCATAGATGTGCCTGCATATTGTCATTCTTTACTGAAATGCAGATTAATGTTTGACTGTTTTATTTTTCCCTGAAAATAACTACATTCCATTAGTCACTAACAGTGAAAAACTAACTTTATTACATCAGTAAAACAGGCACTTAAGTACTCCTTCTTTTAAATGGATACTGATGTCTTTATCACATAAAAATAAGCAATCCAAAATCAAGTTGCAGTTTCGATATATGCTGTATTTTAAAATACCACACTACTTTTAGATACACATTCCATCAGGAATGGACTGCTGGTGAGCTCTTCCTGTAAATGTCCAGGATGGCTAGAACCTGCCTGGACTCTTCATTCGGGGACTTTTTGCCTCCCAGCAATAGTGGTCTGCTAAATGATCATTTTGTAAATGCTGTTGACTCACTCTAAGATAAGATGGGTGTTTCAAGAACAGGGATAAATATATTTGGAGATGTAGTCGAGAGAGAGAGAGAGAGAGAGAAACATTTTTTAGGCAAAAAAATTATTTTCCAAAATCATAAAAAATTTACAGTTCAAAGTCAAACCTAATTTTCCTCTTACCCTTTGAGAGATGTGATTTTTTTTTAAGGTTTTATTTTGAATTAGTGTCTACACTCAACATGGGGCTCAAACTCATAAACCCCAAATCAAGAGTCACATGCTCTACTGACTGAGCCAGCCAGGTGCCCTGAGATGTGATTTTATCTGAAATCTGGATCATGAAGTTCAGATTACTAATTATCTTGAATTAAAAATGTCTTTATTTTTTCCATTACTTCAACTGTTAGCTGATCTAAAAATTCCATTTTTTAATTAAATTCTTTAAATTTTTAATTGATGTATGCTTGCCATACAATATTATATTCATTTCAGGTATACAACATAGTGATTCAATAATTATATATATAACAAAATGCTCATCACAATAAGTGTGATTATCATCTGTTGCCATACTGTTATCATAACATTATTGACTATATTACTTATGCTGAACTTTTCATCTCTGTGACTTGTTTTATAACTGGAAGTTCATACCTCTTAATTCCTTTGACTTCTTTCACCCATCTCCCCACTCCCCTCCCTTCTGGCAACCACCAGTGTATTCTCTGTACCTATGAGTCTATTTGTGTTTTTTTGTTGTTGTTTTTCATTTGTTCTGCTTTTTAGATTCCACATATAAGTGAAATCATATGGTATCTTCTCTCTTTCTCTGTGTGACTTACTTCGCTTAGCACAATATCTTCTAGGTCTATCCATGTTGTTTGCAAATGGCAAGATTTCCTTTTTTTTTTTTTTTTTTTAAGGCTGAATCCTTTTTTGCCGTTTTGTTTTTAAACTGGACCTTCTGGCTATTATTCCTAATCTCTTTCAAGTAGACTCTGAGTCCCTTGAGAAGAGAATCTAATACAGCTCCTTTTTCAGTGAAGATTCCTGAGAAATCCTTGGCCCATAGGACCCTCCACAATCTGTGGTCTCTCTTCTCTTTCTCTATATTTGTCCTCTTCTTCTGCGCCTCTGCATGCAGCCTTCCCTCTGTCAGCAGCGCTCTGGCTACCCCTTCTCTCTACCTGGAATTCCTATTCCATTCCTAGTCCTAGTCCTAGTCCTAGTCCTAGTCCTAGTCCTAGTCCTAGTCCTAGAGTTGTGAGTTAACTCTTACTGTTTTGTCACACCTCAGGTCAAGCATTGCCTCTCCATGAAGCCTTCTGTATAAGCCCTGCCCTCCAGCTGTACCTCACTGCCCTCCACAGTGATCCCATGGCCCTAGCACATACTTCTGTCCGAATATTTACTTGATTCTCTGCCTCACCAGGTAGCCATCTCCCTGAGATCCTGAGGCCTGCATGCTCCTAGGCATGGTAATTAGAATGTAGTAGATTCTACAGAAATCTTTCCAAAGAAAAAAGAAATGAATTGTATTAATAAATGTATATATTCATCTTCTCTACATATAATTTAAGCAATTCAATCTGTTGAATTTACTAATTTCAGTATTCTGCTTTAACTTGCATAAATCTATTACACAGAATGCATGTTGCTTATATTACTAAAATCCAAAGACTAAATTTTAGTATAATCCAAAGGAACATTGGACTTTAAAGAACAGTCAATCTAATATTATGTCATCAGCTTATTCCTTAATTTATTCAGACAACATTTAATGAGTACCTTTTATGTTCCAGTTACTGGGTTAATAGCTAGAGGATAAAAAAAATAACCCGGACATGTTCTCTTCCCTTCTCAAGTTTTTAGTCTGGAAGGAGAAGCACAAGTAAACAGATGGTTACAGTTCACTGTACAGCTGATAGGGGAGCACATAGGAAGGATACCTGAATGCAACTAAAATAGAAATCTACTTCCTCTTTCTTCCCGAAGTGAAGAAACAGCCTAAGGTACAAGGTACAAAATATATTTCTGCATGTTTCCATAAATCAGTCAGTCAAGAACTAAGAAAGCATAACTTCTGCCAATTAATCAGTTGAATCGACTTTCACCAGTCGAGCAAAGAGGGCTATATCCCTATATTAACTACAGGATTAGAAATATTTAAGACGAAACCTTCTTTTGGGGGGACATTAACCTAATAGTGCCACTTTTTAGTTTGAAATTATTCTTCTCTTTTCTTAAATTTATATCTTTATTTAATTGGGAACTCTTTTCTGACCTCATTTCATTATGTATATACCTATATGCCAGATACAGCCACATTTGAACTAGATTTATTCTGGAAGCTTTTGAAACTAGGGAGAGTTGTGATAGTAGTGAGCAAGGTCAAATTTTATTTCTCCAGATCTGTAGGAAGAAACTGTTAGCATGAGAACCACAATGGAAGATGTGGAGATTTTGCTTTTCTTCATTGTAATATTGATTTTTTTCCTCATGTCTTTGGAAATGATTATGATGCTTTCACTAATGGACTCTTTGGCATAGATTGTTTGCAGGACAGTAAGGCAGTAATAATATCTTATATCTTAGTGCTTTACAGTTTTCAAAGCCTTTTCTTATTCATTGTTTATTTTATGTTCATAATGACCTTGTTGCGTTGGCTGGGAGGTAACTTTAATTCTCCCCCGCTTTTTTTTTAATGTAAGGGTATTTGAGACCTATCAGCCACAGATCACACAGCTAATAAATTAAGGGTGACAATAGAACCCAGGTTTTGTCTTTAGGCCTAGCATCTCTTTCTAATAATCTACACTGTATACATATGTGGAGATGAGATGAAAAAACCTTAATAAAAGGGTATTGTAGTGATTGTATTTCTCAGCAGAGCTGTCATTCCTTTGGTGTTCAGCTTTTCAGGTTTGGAAAATTAATTTTATCAATCTACTAATAGTGACAAGTGTGTGGTTCACGCTAACCAACCTCACAAGGGACACAACCAAAATGCCAGTACAATGGTTTTGTACATTGTGATTACAATGTACAAAATGAGAATTTTGTACATTAAGAAATATGTACAATGAGAAATATGACTGTCAGGAGAATACAAATCCCTGAATCTGCTGGTCAGTTCTGTTGCTTTGTTATTAAAAATATATATATAGTTGGAAATACAAGTTATGGTTCTGCAATTTGCTTGTGAACATGGATAATTTGACATAACTGCTTTAGTAAAGACCATATATCACAGACTCAAGAACCAGGCCTCTTGAGTCTCACGGCCCTTGGCATAATCTTAGCCTCCAAGCCCCTATGCCAGGAGACTTTTCCTGGATTCATTCTTGGTCACTTCTCATCTGTGTCTTAATCATTCCTTTATATTTATTTCTTCCCCTTACTGAATATAAAATTGTCGGACATTAGATTATTACTAGACATTAGATTATTAGGTTATCCTCTTATCAGACATAAGATTGTTTGATTATTATTCTCTCCCCAAATTATGAGATTATATTATTAGGGGCTGTGTTCAACTTACTTTTGATTTGATTATGTTAGCAAATGTGATGGGTTGTTTAGTACCTAGCCCAGGACCTCCAGTGTAGGGGTCATTAATCAAATATGTGCAAAATAATAACTCACAAATATGTCTTTCTATAATTTGTATTAGATGATAGCATATGGAATAGTGATGGAAATGATTTTTTTTTCTTTCCAAGTAACTACCAATAAGCAACACAGCCAGAACAGAATAAAGAGAAACAGGTACACGCCCAGATTCTTACAAATTTTTTTCTTATTGTCTGATAGTTAAAAAGTAGAAATATCACAACTGTACTACAGAACATCCACTAACAAAACAGAAAATGATTCACTTTATAGGCAATGATTTAAAAACATAGCCATTCTTTAAAGCCACATTTTAGCTTTACTGCTGAGAAAATGGTTTCTGCTGTTGGCCATTTTGGGATTTGGGCTAAATAATTATAACGGTGGTATTGATTTTAGGAGATATTTTCACTTGTTTTTTATATGGGTCTATACAAAAATTAAAAAAAAATATTAAGCTAAATATATTCCTTAAAAATAAATTGACCAATTTAATCCCATTTTCATTTTTTGAGAATTTTAATGCCATGGACCCGCTCACTTTTAGCCTACCTCTCCCCCCCATCTTTTCCTCTCCCACTTTAACTTTTTTAATTCATTGAAAAAAATAATAAACTTAAAAAAATATTTTCAAGCTTAGAAAACTTGCATCTCATGATTATTGGTACACTTCCATAATTTCCCATATTTCATCAATATACTGGGAAATTTTTTCTTCTAAAATAAGAATAGGAAAATTATACTTCAAAAAATCAGTATTTTAATTTTAATTTTAAAGGTTTTAGGGTTGTTGCTTGCTCTGGAGCCTAGCATAGGGACTGGAGCATAAGTCTTCAATAAATATTATGATATGGATGGTTGGATATAAAATGGATAACAAATAGGCAAAATATTTTACTTTTCTTCCTTAAAATATGGTAAATAATTGGGGCGCCTAGGTGGCTCAGCTGTGAAGTGTCTGCCTTTGGTTCGGGTCATGAGCCCAGGGTTCTGGGCTCAAGCCCCTCATCAGTCTCTCTGCTCAAGGGGCAGCCTGTTTCTACCTCTTTTTCTGTTCCTCCCCACTGCTCATGTTCTCTCTCTCTTTCAAATAAATAAAAAAACCTTTAAAAAATATGGTAAATAAGCCATATAAGCTATTATTACTTACAGTGTATATTGTTACTAGCATTATATACATTGCCATTAACCGATTCCCCTTTTTTAGGGTAAATATTCATGTATATGGTTCTATTCTTAGGAGCTAAGAACCAACTCATAATTAACAAATTTCTTTTCAGTTTTTTTTTCTTAAGCAAAACAATTTGAGATCATTTTTGTACCTTCTTTTAGTTTTAAATGCTACTGACCCTTTATTATATATTAAAGCAAATAAATTATAATTGAATACTATAAAACTTCAGAAGATAATGACACATCTGCAGGAATGAAAACTACCGTCTAAGGGATATGTATTACATAAAGCCTCTTTTAAATGAACTAATGAGCCCTACAAGTTCAACGTCTTTCCCTACATATTTGCGGAGAGCCTAGAGCATGAGTCACTGTGTTTTCATTTGTAATCTCGTAAGATTTGTGAAAACTTGGAAGATTAAAGATTATTTTTCATCAACAGAATATGATTTGATAGTTAAAGCTTTTGTGGGGTGGAGTGGTTCAGAAGACTTTTTAAAAAAGAGTTTTAGGGGCGCCTGGGTGGCTCAGTCATTAAGCATCTGCCTTCGGCTGGGGTCATGATCCCAGGACCCTGGGATCGAGCCCCGCATCGGGCTCCCTGCTTGGTGGGAAGCCTGCTTCTCCCGCTACCATTCCCTCTGTTTGTGTTCCCTCTCTCGCTGTGTTTCTCTCTGTCAAATAAATAAAATCTTAAAAAAAAAAAAAAAAAGAGTTTTAAAAGCATTTTAAGATGTGGAATTTTCTGGGTGGCTCAGTGGGTTAAAGCCTGCCTTTGGCTCAGGTGCTGATCTCGGGGACCTGGGATTGAACCCCACATCGAGCTATCTGCTTGGCAGGGAGCCTGCTCCCCCCTGCCCCCTCTGCCTGTCTCTTTTCTTACTTGTGATCTCTCTCTCTCTCTCTTTCTCTCTGTCAAACAAATAAATAAAATCTTTTTAAAAATGTGGAATTTTCATTCACTGAAGAAACATTATTGAACAACTACATTTTGGCAGGCACTATTGTAGATGCTGGAGAGTCAGCAATAAATCATAAGCGATATCTACTCACAAGTGATTCTCAGTTATTAAAGGCGTGGATAGCAAAGGATGCTGTACAACAGATTTGACATAGTTAAAGTATATGCACTTCTCTGTGGATGTACCAAGGAGGGGTACTTCTGTTTCCCACAGAAGCAGCCTGAATGTTCTGTGTTGTTATGATACTGATTTAAAAAATCAACTGAAGTATACTAGGGAAATACCGGGGGGAAGAAGATTTAAAATCCACTATCTTTCAGATGAATTTTTACAATTCCTAATCACACAAAGTGTGCCTTTTTCTCTGTACCTGATTATATGTATTATAAAGACTATAGAGTCTGAAGAAGAGAAACATTTGGATATTTAAGTTCAAAAATTGGTGGAGATAGGAAGTTGCTATGGCTACATTAAAGCCCAGTTTTTCCTTTTCTTCTATAGCAAATTGCTACCTAAGTTCATTTGTGTAAGGAACTTAAATTCTATTTTCCTATTATCTGACTTTATATTCCTTTGTTGTAAGACTCAATCTTTCTTCAGTTCTAATTGAAGGTTCCATATCCCAAAGGTGTTCTTGAATTATACTAAATGCATTCCTATGAAAGGGTATTCATTTTTTCCTTGAGAAATATTTATTTTACGGTTTTTCAGACTAATTAATTGTTTAAATTTGTAGGTCAACTTCCAGGAAGGAGATAATGGTAACTTTAGAATAGTTTCATGAATGTTATCTTATAGTATTTATTTGTTAATAAAAAAATCAATACAGAGGAAGAAAATTTGCCTTGTGGCATGAAACATGGGTCAGGTTTACTAGATGATTTTATAATTGTGGACAGGACCTGTTACTTTCCTGTATGTCAAGTTATGGATCATTTAAACTTAGAAATTGATATGATATTAGAAATTATATGATAGTTAAGGTTCCTTCTCATTCTAAAAGGTGTATACTTCTCTGTGAGCATAAAAGGTTTTTAAAAAGATGTCTAAAAATACTTGTGGGCAAACTGACTTAGTCAATTTAAACCTTTGTATTTAACTGATAGCAAGTTTACATTCAGTACTCTAGACCTATCTATTTGTACATTAGGGTCAGTGAACTTTAGTCATGAGGTTTTTAAATGCTGTCAGATTAATTACCTGGGGTTATTCCTATTTCATTTCATGTTTATTTCTACACAGTAGTAATTGAAGAAGAGAGTTACTTTAGTCATCAAATTAAGGCACACTAACCACTGGTTAAGTAAATTGCCAGGATTAGGTTCCTTGATTGAAAAATGAGTTGTTGTCAGTAACTATTAATACTGATATATATATATATACACACACACACACACGACATATATATAATATATTGTAATGGTTATTATATAATAACCATTATAAATATTTGCTAAATTGAAAGCTAGGGGCTTTTTCTTTCTTTCTTTTTTTTTATAATTTTTTTTTTTCATTTATTTGACAGAGTGAGAGAGATCATAAGTAGGCAGAGAGCCCAATGCGAGGCTTGATCCCAAGACCCTGAGATCATGACCCAAGCTGAAGGCAGAGGCTTTAACCCACTGAGCCACCCAGGTGCCCCGGGACTTTTTCTTTTAAAGATTATGTATTTGAGGGGCGCCTGGGAGGCCCAGTGGGTTAAAGCCTCTGCCTTCGGCTCAGGTCATGATCTCAGGGTCCTGGATTGAGCCCCGCATCGGGCTCTCTGCTTAGCGGGGAGGCTGCTTTCCCCTCTCTCTCTGCCTGCCTCTCTGCCTACTTATAATCTCTCTCACTCTGTCAAATAAACGAATTAAAAAAATAAAGATTATGTAGTTGAGAGTGAGAATGAGAGGAGAGAGACAGCAAGCACAAGCTGGGGAGGGGAAGTGGGAAGGGAAGAAGCAGACTCCTTTCGATTGTGAAACCCTTCACATATATTCTTGTTCACATAAAGTCTCACCTGTATTTACATTAAGTCAAACATAGGAAAGCAGATCTATTCTGGTTAGCACAGGAGGTAGAGTGGTGTTGGAGAGTATGGGAAGGCAGACATCTGGAAAGAGCTAGATGGTACGCAGGTTGGCTTTCCTGCCCATACCATCTGATCCTGAAAGGGTTCTAAAGACCTCACTTTCTGAACCATCCATCCTCTCTTAGAAATAAAGTAGTGGAGGGCCTCGGATGTGAAAGGACTCATGCAAAGGTGGCTTATTCTAAAGGACAATTGAAAATTTGAAGAGACTTTCGGCATTCTTTCTAGTGCAGATTCCCCCACCATCATCTCGGTCTATGGGCCTGCCACAGTTGGGTCCGTTTCCTTTGGCTCTGACCAAATCCAAATTGGTTTCTTTCTTTGCAAGATGAGAAGAATCCCCAAATGGAGTGGGATAGCACTCAGCCTTCATGGTCAATATTAGCCACCTAAGGGACGGAGCAGGGAAAAAGGAAATGCTCAGGAAGAAAGTGGGTTTAGTACTAGCGGTTAATAATAATGCATCAATGCCACACATGTGCCCTGTGCCACTAGTCTCACACATTATGAGCATTCTCACAGGTAATCCTCAGGTCCACTCATTATCCTTTCTTTTTATATATAGGGCCAAAAAGGTTAAATGACTTGTCAGATCACTCTCCCTCAGATGTACGATCAGACCCCTTCGTTTTGCCTCTGAAGCCCCCTCTTAACCTTAATCTTGTTAAATTAATTAAACAAAGAGGCAGTTAGACTGAAAGTGGCCCTAAGGCCAGGGGCCCATGTAAGTGAACCAAAGTCTAAGCCTGTTGCTACCTCAAGGTTATAAAATTGAAACCAACCAGAAACAGCCAAGTCGGCTTTAAACCAGAGTCAATCAATAATTCTCTGTCTTTGCTCCTGCACTTTCTCTATAAAAGTCTCTCTCCAAGTGCCTGTCAGTGGAGGCGCTTCCCAGAATATTCTTCAGTTTATCCTTTAATACTAGCAAACTCTACTTTCTCTCAAATGTTTTTAAGACAGCCGCCATCATTTTACTATTTTTTTCAGAAAGGTGTTTCCTCCCACTGGATGGGTACACCAGTTTTTGTTATTTGTTTCTCCTCTGGGAAAAAAAAAAATATGCAAATGAAATTTCAAAGGCAGCCCAGTGGGAGCTAGAAAAAGAAAACCCATTTTCTGGGTCAAGTTTTGTTGTGCCAGTCAGATAAACCATATTGTTCTCTGAGTTCCATGCAAAATGTGGGGTTAAAATGAAATTTTCACTATTGTTTCCAAATTGATTATTAATGTTCTGTAAAATCCCATAGAGATTTTCTATACAGTTGCCATTATACAGAAATCTGTTAATTAGAGCAAAATTAGTTTTGTTATTGTATAGAATTTATGTACTGAAATGTAATGGATACCCATGCAGTTAATGGATCCTATCATTGAGACTGATTTCCTTAGATTGTGGCATTTTCAGATTCTCACATCAGCTATTTTGAGATTCTCAAACTGGTGTAGATTCTCTCCTGTCCTTATGATAGAAATAGCTATAGATACAACGAAAAAGAAAAGTGGGTAGATTTGATATTATTTTGTGTCCCTGTCATGTTCAAGACCTTATATTTGAACACAGAGAACATTCCTGCAGATCTTAAGTCATGTACTATTTCCATCCCTTATGAAATTAAGCTCGGGATGAATTTCTCTTAGAGAAACCAAGAGTAACTTAAATAGCACAATTCTTTTTTTCTCCCAAATCTTAAAATATGCTGTTAGGCAGATTTCGAGGGAGTCTTGGACATTTTATCTGTTTTTCTTTTACTGTTTTCAGATTTGAGGCTTGTGCTATGTGGGGAGATCCATAGGAATAAAGTAAAACAGGGTCAGGATGGTTTTCTTTAAAAAAATAATTCCAAATGTGGCACCCCCAAAACATGAGATTTGTGGAAGCTAGTTATAGCATAGTGACAACCGAGAAAGATAATTTTCAGTGCAGAAATTCCTCCTTTTTAATTTTCTTTTAGAAAGTGGGGGATAAAATCTGAGTCTCATAAGTTTCATACTGGTGTAGGGATTTCTGTATACTCACAAATTACCAGCTTGTTGTGATACTGTCATTTCTCATTATGAAAAGAATTCCGATTTGTATTTATTTTTAATTATAGTTTTTGCTCAACCGAGCACTTCATTAATAGCATTATATGTGAAGTTGATTTTTGTACATGATTAGCAAAACAAATGGTATTTCTAAGCCAGAACTCATCTCTTTATGCTTCTAGTCTATGAGAATCATTTCATGTATTGAGGAACTCTATAGTAAAGCATAATAGAACTTCGTTCAATACTGTGTGAGAGCTAGTGGATTCTGGTTGCCTGATTTGCTTTTTTAACTTCTTTTTTATTATTCCCTTGTTATTTAGCATTTGTTTAGCCCAGAGTGTAGGCGTCTTTGGGGAAAAGCACTCACTTATGCATTATCCTTAACATTCACTCATCTTAGACTGTAGTATAATCATCTTATTTTCCAATTTGGGAAACAGAGTAATGGAAAGCTTGCTTCAGGTTATGATTGAACTATATAGATCTCTGAGTGATTGACAGTACTTTGACAGCAGTGTACTGAAAGCATGTAGACTCAAGAATTGAGAAAAGACCTTGTGACCTGTAGTGACTTCATTTCTAAAGTAAGATGCCCCTTAAGTGCTATAATTACATAATTTTTGTAATACTCTTAAATAAATAAGCTCAAAGCTCTTCCAGTATTTTGCCTGATGCAAACATAATCTTATTGACAGAAAAACTTACATAGAGATTTCAGGATATTTTCAGGTTTTTATCATGCTTACATTTTACACGTGTGTCAAACTACAGCATACACATAGGTTATGAATTTTACCAGGGTCAGATTCTTAAGACATTTACAAATTCATAGAGAATTTGGAGGTTTTTTTATTTGTATCTCAAAATAATTTATGTATTTTATATGGGAAAAATAATTATTCTTGGCAAAATTTTTGCATGCATGTGCATGTCTATACGAAGATCCCCTTAGTTCTGTTCAAAAAATCTTCAATGTGATTGGCTAAACTCTTGTACTAAAGTTTCCCATTTTGTTCCAATTTTTATTCTTATCAGTAGATATTTAGGGTAATTAATTTCGTTAAGCATGAATTTGTATTTAAAAATTTCACATGGGTAAAGGGGAAAGCTCTTCCTACATAAGCTTTTCTTTTTCCCTTGATACTTTTGATTTCAAAAAGCTCATTCTTATTGGCCCGTTCCAGCTTATTTTGGAAACTAGTGCAGTGGGATGATTTGTATATGATACCATCCTTTTAACTTCAGAGGCATTTCCAGCTACATTTGGAGATAGTTTCCCTAGCAATCCCGATTGAATGACAAGAAATAGTCACAGTATTGCCTTATAGTACAATGGTTTGGAAATGCACATCTCATGGAGACCTGCTATCAATTATCCTACATTTCATATGAAAGCATTTGGGGTAATTATGCAGATAATTCAAGCAATTTTTAAATCATTTTCTTCTTCCTTGAAAGACAGCCCAATACCCTAACCTAAATCTTTGAGGTCTCCATTCTTTGTCACCTGAGTCACCTGAAGACTGTCCATCTTTCTGGTATAGTTAAAAGAAAATAAATAAACAGTGATTCCAGCTAGAGTTGATTCTGTGGACCAGGTACATGCAGGCTGCTTTGTGCTTCTGATCTTACTAGCGTTGCTCTCCCTCGGTCTTACATATGAGAGCACACGATGGGCAGATGTGTGCTCCTCCCACCTCTCCAAAGAAACAAGAAAAATAGTTTGTTCTATATTGTTGCTGCAAGTAAATGCTTTTATACCAATCTCAGGAAGAATGGCTTTTTAAGCAGAGACGTGTTGCAAAAGGATGGTAGCAAAAAAGGTTTTCATTACATCTGTACTCCTTGATTAGCTCAGATTGGCAGAATAGAAAGTCATTGGTTTGTAAAGGAGATAAGAAAGCCTCTGGACAAAAGTCCTGTGATGTACAACAGGTAGAGAATGAAGAATATTTTCGTTGCTGTATTATTAGAGAAAACTCAAAATTGCATTCCAGAGAAGAATGTTCCTCTGACAAGAACTCAGGGCAGATCATCTCCAGGCAGTCCAGTTTCTGTTCTGCCTATGATAAAACACAACTTTTTCTTTGCTACTAAACATAACAGCATAAATATCAGTGTATTTCATATTTTTACTGAGGATTGTGAAGATAAATTTTGAAAGGCATTGAAATAAAGTGAGCTCCTGTGATCGAAAAATTTCTTCAAATGCAGTGAACAAGAGAATAAATCATAGCACCACATTTCAAGTGTCCTGGGTCAGCATGCGGCTGCCATGAATCCAGCGACAGATGATGCTTTCCTGTTACTGTAACTCCGAGCTGATAATACCAATACGGTCTCTATCATTAGTTCCTTATAATGAGAATGGAATTGCTTGTCTATTTTCATTTGAAAAGTGCCAGATTTTCTTCATGCGGTGTGATTACCCCCTAACGCTCCTGATGAACCGCTTCAAACAATAGGGCCATATTGTGTCCAGAGCTGTAAGATTTTAGAACAGAGTGAAAACAAAACTCCACTGAAAGCTTGACAAAAATCTTGCTAGATTATGGCTTTGAGTTTCGAAAGTAATCTTCTAAGTAAGGTAAAGAGGCAGTTTACATGTCTTTGTGCATGTGTGTTTATCTGTCAGTGAGAAGACACTCATTGGTAGAACAGTCCTGGACTCTTGTCTAACACTTGTGTTGAGAGATGATGAATGGGAGATGACCTGGTGGTGCTGTGGAGAAGTCTGAAGGGGCAGACAGGGTTAGTTCTTGACATGCAATAGGTCATATGTTTTGTATGTGGAATTAAAAGATACTACATGCAAGTTAAAGCTTTCAGTTTCCTTCTTTCTGTCACCTAACTTACAGCCACTTAATTTTCCAGGAATATCACAACAACTCTTTACTCGGGGTCCGTTATGTAGGACCGTCTCGTGTAGACAACCCTGTGAGATTTGGTTGACCGAGACATCCTTGACTTCGTTAGAAATTATTATTGACACAGGGGATCAAATTAATTCACATTATATCTGCTTGTAATGGGCTTTATAAATTTCCAGTGATATTTGACCAATATCCTCTTTAAGGATTAGGCTACATCTGGGTAACAAACATTTGAGGGAATACGAGATCCCTAAAAACAGTGACATAAAAAAGGAAATATGTATTGCCTTTAGGTAGTGAATAGAAAGGACTAAAGTTAAATAACAAAGTAAAAAAAGGCAAAATGGCCATTTCTTTGAAATGGAAGGTAGTAGAATTTCTGGTGCCTACCAAATTTTAATTTCGTATTATTGGTCTATATGGGCCCTTGCTAGCATTATTACTTCTTACAACAGCTACCTCAGGAAGAGCTTGGGCAATATGCCAAATTAAGCGTCTTCTTGGAGGGTTGCATATGGCTAGAGGACCAGTCATGGAAAAGAGTTCTAGAACTTAATGAGGAGAGATGGTGCTTTCAACATAATGTAAATTTGTACCCATTTTCCACTTAAAAGCCTGGAATCCATCTCATATACAGATTAGATGACAACTAGGTGGAAAATCACCTGTTTGGAAGAATTTCTTAGTGATAAACTCTCTATAGATAATTAAGAATATGTTTCAAACTATCATTTTAGGCTAAAGGGTTTTGCAACATGTTATAGTAGCTTCACAGGGTAGGATATAATACGTTTTTATGTTTGATTACTGAATTTCAGTTATGAGAAGACATTTTCCCTTTATACTATTATATGATTCAAAATCTAGAATCCTTTAAATATGATCTGGGACATTCATCTAGATTTACTATTCTCATGTGTCCAACCAAAATTACTTTGTGAAATAGTTAATTTACCATTAATTTCTATTGCAGGAATGTTTCATATTTCAATGAAGAATTAGTCAACATTGATTTACATTATGGGAAACTTTCTCTGAAGCTTAAGAGTTATACTTTTAAAAAATATTATGTTCATATTTTACATATTTTCTTCAAGTACAACCATGTAATAAAGTTTAGCTCAAACTACTGTGGATTAGAGTTCAAGATATAAATTGCAAATACAATGAATTTTTTTCCCTGATTTCTGTTCATGTTAATTCATGTTGCTGGTTAGTAAGATATAATATATCTTTGTGATTATTCCTGGTGTTGTATAGATTTTCTTGGGAGATATAGTTTTGTTTTGTGAAAAAAGCTGTCCTTAACATAGGAGAACTAAACTGTGTCAGGATAATGAAGAATATGGAGTTGAAAAATTTTAGTTTGAGTTTTTTTTTAATGACTAATTCCATTAATTGTCCATGGGCAGATAGGATCATTGATGATTTATTTATCCTTGCATATTTCACTACAGTCCTGATCCTAAAAGTTCTTTAAGGTCCTTGTCATTTCCATTAATTTCCTATTTCTCTCATATAACAATATCAGCAAACAACAAAAACAACAAAAGTAATGGCAATCATAATGTGCTACACTGTGAAAATTCGGTTCAGTTCACATATGTCCTTATTTGGTTCCCACACTAATCCTGTTGGCATGTGCTGCTGTACCCTCTTTAAAAGTGATACCTGATTATACACCGCCTTACCAAAAAGTACCATTTCAAGTCACTATCCCGGTTTCATTTTCCTTGCATTGCCTCTAAAGACTACAGGAAATGATTTATTTGCTTTTGGTTTATTGCCTGCCTCCCACCACACCAAACCAATTTTCTCCATGACTTTTCTCAACACTGATAGACTTTTTGGTTTGTTGTGGGTGGAGGCCAGACCTTGTTGGTTGCCCACTGATAGTGATGAAGTGGAAAAGTTTTGAAGTGAAAAACTCAACAGTCTGAAGTTTGTGTCTTTAATGAAGCCTTGTTGGAATAAAGAATCTGTGCTGGAAAATGATCCTTACAGAAGACACTGCTCCCCTAAATACATTAGGGCATAAGAAAACACCCTTGTTGTAATAAAATTCATCTATACTCTGTTAGAGACAAAAGTTAATGCAGACCAAAACAATCACAGCTATTGCCCAATAAGGTTGGGCAAATACTGTTGGCACCGAGTTTCAGCAGAAGCACCCAGAATTTATGAAGCACATATGAAATGAGTAAAATTTACTTGAAAATTTAAGCTCAGTATACTAGATTCTATAGTATTATGACCCAGAGCTTTGAAATGGACAGCTGGGCACGGCCAAGAAATCTTTGGGGGTTCCTTATGATCCAACAGTATTGCTCACTAGATCTGAAATAAGAAATCTATGGCCTTGGCATTTCATATGAGCTTGAAAAACATTTATTGAATCTCTTAGTTGAGATGAGAACCTCAGGAGCTCTACCATTAAAGCTGTGGATTAAAAGCATTCCTTTCAGACGCGGTGAGATACAAAATGCTTATTGTGCATGTGCAGAATCTTTTTATTCATTGCTTCGTGTTCAGTCACCTCTTCTTGAACATGCTTGTTTTGAGTTTTTTATGACGAGAAATGGATTTAATGTAAGTGTACAAAGAACAAACCAAGACTTTTTGTGTGTGACAAAGGGCCCAGAGGGCTGAAACTGCCCATATTCCCCTGTGAGTGATCAGTTGCGTGCAAACTATTTATAGCCAAATGTTGTCAGGAAGTTTCTCCTTGCTGGAGAACTGGGATTTGACATGGCTACAGAATTTCAAGTATTAGACTTTAAATAAAAACTCTCCCTATCCCGAGCACAAGAAGAAAGGAAGAAAGAGATAGAGGGCGGGTAGAAAAGAATAGAGAAAGGAGGAGGGAAAATGAGAGGGAGAGGAGAGCGGGATTCTCTGAATCTTCACCAGCCTCTCTTTCACTTTCGAGTGAGAGAAACTCTAAGTATTGTCTATTCATGAGCATCTGCAAATCACATTGCAGCTTAACTGTCTCTTCCCTGATTTAATAGAAACTTTGATTGTTTTCTAGGATTTACATCCAGAGTAATTGTTTTTGCATTTTAATATAGTAAGAAGTAGATTGCATAAATGCATAACATATTAGAAATGCTATTAAGGAAATGATTCTACGTGGTACTGTTGAATGAATGTTTTCCTTTTCTCTTCTGAACAAAACACAAATTTCTCCAATTATTTTTAAATTGATTGTTCTCTATTGTTGCCCAAGGAAAAGTGGGGGAAAAATCTATTTGTGTGTTCATTCTATTTCTTTGGTATCAAATGGAGCAGCAGAAGACTAATATAGCATACAGTCAGGTACTTTTCCCTCCAAGATCTGCAAAAGGCACTTTCATGTGCATGCTGCATACAGAGTGTTTTCACACACTGAAGCTTCAGTTCCTCTTACCTTATTGTTATTTATATGATAAATCTCTAATATCGTTTGGCAGCCATACCTCACACCAGTCTTTGCCCTGTTTGAGTTCCTGCCTCAAAATAATGGGTCCCTCAGTCAAGCCTAGGGTGGTGAGAAACCTGAGAGGGTTTTCGTGTGGCCTTCATGGTGAGGTGGAGGACATACCTGTTTCCTTTTTAAGTGGACCATTTTCCTTAGCTGACTCAAACTCGCGGAACTTCCAGCAAGAAGAGACTTCTATTGTTTCAAGAGCTGGTAAGTGTGCTCTTTCAGAGTTAACCTTCCCACCTCAGACCACTATCTGGGGAGTTGGAAAAGTTATCTAACTTGCCATTTAATAAGGAAAGCAATGACTGGAGCATTCATTGTTCCAATTTCAGGGCCTTAAACATTCTACGTATTTGCCTTCACTCTCTTAGGTCCCAGGGGAGAAGTGAGTAGGTAAAGGATGAGTGTTCTTCCCGTTTTCTTCAGTGTGGGGCTATTAATTTGCTTGCTCCACAGGGCACAGATGTTGGTAACCTGATGTGTTCGAAGGTCCCATGTAGCATCTTTGTGAACAGACCATGTTATGTGTTACTGAGAGATTAAGAATGTGCGTCTGTGAACATTAATGATCTTTTCTCTGCCCCTTCTCTGCTCTTGTTTTCAGTTCAGAAAAATAAACTTCCCTTGCTGATGCTTTGAGAGTCAAGCTCTTAGTATATTCCTCGGCGTATCATGCATGAATTCGATACATACATCAGTGGAGTTAAATTGGCTACAGGAGCTGCTGATGATAAAAGTGGGGATGCTATATATGACAACAGCCCTATCACATTCGTGTGACTCAGGCAATCTGTATCTATCTCCTTTATATTTCTATGGATTTTTTTTTCTTTCCTACTTGCATTATTTTGTAGTATCCATGATAAAAAAATGCAAATGACAGAAAGCAAGCCCATTTTTAAAGCTACAGAAAAATAAATCTATTGTCAGGAGATTTGTTCTCTTGGAGCAGGAGGAACAATAAAAAAGGCATGCTGTATTTGTGTCTTAAAAGATACTTTGAGGTTTTTGTTTTGTTTTGTTTCTTCCTTCCAGCAAGCTAAATAGCACATGACAGTTGCCACAGCAACCCATTTTTGTGATTTGCAGGATAGGGGAGCAAACCAGATGTAAATTGTCAGTCAATAAGTGCCTGTTGTCATAGAAGATGGTAACATATGCAGTCTCATTTGGTCAATTTATATACTTTTGTGGTGTTTTGTTCTCATCTGCTCCTTTCCACATGCTGTCATGAATTAGTATTGCATTCTCTGGCTGCATAATTTCTGAGTTTCATACATGATGTTAAGTGGAATAACTAGACATCGGATTCATTGAAGGTGGTTGTTGCAAAATGAGGGTTATTTGACATCTGTTTTGTCATTTTTCAACATACTGACACTTGGATTCTTTGGTTTATCTCAGAGAGAGGAATCAAATTACTCTTAAAGCGCACTTTAAAAGGTTTTGTGATTATTTTATTTGGAAATACAAATTTATTTGTAAATTCTCAATCTACAGAAATGAATACATTTCTGTTTTCATGATTCCTTTGGTGCGGCAGTAGAAATTGTTGTGCACTGGGAGGGGGCTCTTGGAAGTCTGTGGCCGAGCTTTGGTCTCTGTGTTTTGGCAAGCGGATCCATACTTTGCACTCAGCTCACTCCTAACTGCTATTGTACCTGCAACTCCTTTTCCCTTCCCCTTATTTTTCCTTCGCTCATGTGTATCAGACTATTCCCTTCCCTCTGCTTGCTTTTCTTTTTTTCCTCATTGTTCCAGAAGTCATGACTCTCGTTCCAGATTTTGCTTCTACTTCCAATGGAATGAGAGACTGGGTATTTGTGTGCATATTTTTAATTAATGAATGGTGCAGCTTACAACTTACCAGAATACATTAATATCTCTTCCCCTGCTTCCCCTTGGCAAGTTCTCCATATTTTCCATTCCTACTAACATTAACCCTCCTTCTCCCCACATATAAAAATCTTCCTTTAGCAGGTGTTCCAAAAAGCCAAACCCCAAAAAGACTAGGTAGAGAGATTAACGATGAGGCTTTTCTATTATTTAGCACCATTTTAAACTATTGCTGGCAACCATACTTAATACTTTTATGTGGAATATCCCCTCTAACCTTTTTAAACTGAGAGCAGCAGCAATTGAAGTGATGGTGTTAGTTACTCAACTGGCAGCATAATGATACTCAAAATATATAAACTGGGAGCACTAGCAGCAGATGTGAGAACATTTCTAGAACGAAAGGTTGTATTTGGTAAATCTAAAGCAGGTAGCAAAAGACACTTTCATTCCCTAGAATAGTACTGAACTGTAGCTTATAGAACTATACATTTATGGGGCACAGGACACAGAGGGCGTGGAAGAAAGAGAATTGTGTAACTTCTGTCTCCTCTCTACCTGAGGTTCCATCCTTTCCAACTCTGTGAAACCAGCTAGCACTGTGAAAAATGAAGGCAAGCATGAAGGAAGGAAAGAAGGAATTCTTCAACAGTAGGAGTCATTTTTCTTAGCAAGGTTGACTTTCAGAAATGTTGCCTGAGTATAAGCCCAAACCCTCTTATATAAGTGGTGTTATGCTTGAAAGTTGAAAATGAAAATATGGCCTTTCCCCCAAAGCGGTATCATAGGAATATCACTTTTTACTGTTCCCACTTTGCCCCACATTTAACCTTAAAATTTCTTAAGTAGACAGTGCAAATGCTTGATCTGGTTCTCCTGCCCTCTGATTCTTAAAATGGCGGTCAGTAGACACAGTCTAGTAATTAAAGGATCAGACATGGACTCTAATTCTTTCTCTTTCTCTGACATTGATTCCTTATGTATTAAAAGATGGGTGATAACAATATCTATATAGAGGCGTGTCATGAAAATTAAATAATGCGTTAAAAATTCTCAGTGTAAAAAGTTCTTCTTACTGCATCAGAAACATACAAAGTAATCATTAAATGTTAATCACTATCAAATTAATAATAGTCATAGTAGTGGTTATAGCTTATTAGAATTTGTTGTAACTTAGACTAATTTTGAAGGTGGAGATGTGAGAACAGGAGAAATGGCAGAGCAAAATACAGCTACTTGAATGGGATGTGACTCTAATTCCCACTAAAGATTGCAGAATTTTATTGGCCAGTAGATTTTTTTTCCAGCGTTCTCTATGAACATAACTCTTAAAAGTCACCACAATACTTGTCATCTCAGTTATATGGCGTGTCTTAGAAGCAGAAATATTATTGGAGACCAGGTACAAGTAAATGGGGCTAGACTTAATTGAAATGTTTGTAAACTGGTAAGAAACTATTAACAGTTGGCAAATTGTTTTACATCCAGTATTTGGACGTGTGCATGCATGCTTATATTAAGATGGCATTGGAATAGATAGAGAAATACAGTAGTTAACTACATCTACAAACATGCTAATACAGCTTTTCTGTGATGATAGAATAGGACCATTGTCATTTCTTAGGATGTGGTCCCACTTTGGGGAAACAAAGTCTTACGTAGATTGTTAAGATTTGACTTAAGCATTATTCATTTGTATTCACAAGAAGGATTTTTCACATGAGAGAAACATGAGAACTGTCTCTATGAAAACACTGTAATAAATGGATGCAGTGGTATTGAGGAAGATCACGTTATTGTCAGCAATGGAAAAAGGTTAGTACAGTCACTCAGAGGCTTGAGTGCCCATTATTCTAGATTGTGCATTCTTTGGGGATGAAAGTTACATCAGGGTCTTAATAAAAGTTCACAAAAGTAACTTGGTAATGAGATTTATAATTTCAAAGACTGTAGTTATTTGGTGCGTGTCATAAAGCTTCTTAGGGCCCCAGCAAAGAGGATTGACGTGGAATAGTCTCAGAGCCTTTTACATTTGAGATAGAATGTCCAAGAAGAGAAGAAATTTCCAATGCAGGAGCACGAAGAACTGCGATCATTCAATTTCTGTTTCGGATAAATATGAAACTTTTGTGTATAGTTGCCATTTTTTGTGTGTTTTTCCTTTTAAGAACTTCTCTCTCTCTCCCTCTCTTTCCATGACTTAAAAGAGAAACAAAATAACTCTTCACCTAAAATTGCTCTTGGGCACATACTCAAAACCCCAGTCTCAAATACTTGACATGCTTGATGCATAGCAGCAACATGTTATTGCCAGTGAAATGCCACTCGACAAGGCCTCTTGAAAAGTGACTGGAGAATGAACTGGGTGTCTGTGAGACTCCCAACAGCTAAGCGAGGGTGTCCATTTATGGGCCCTTCCCAGAGAAGGCACTGCTGAATTTCCCTGCAGGGTTGACTTTGGGAACTTTTGGTCATAATGGTGCTTAAGAAAATGACCGATTTGATGGGAGCATATGACCCGATCTGTTTGAAACCATCACAGTCAATGTGCTGTGAAATAAGCACGAGGCAAGGACTGAATCACCTGGTCTCTGGCTCTAGTTATGTATTTAAGTAATGAGTCGCTTTGAGCAAGTGACCTCATATCTATAAAATCTCTCTCAGTTTGACAATTCTGTTACACCAGTTCTGACTCCTTATATTAGTCAATGACATTTGAAAGCAAATCAATAGGCAGTATAGGATCCATTCATTAATGGTGTCAGTGGGCAGTCTCTGGGTGACCCTCAGTTGAGTTGCATGTGAAATGTAGTATAGTACATGAAAACAGGAGCTCATGAACATGTGGGAATAAAAGTTTTGCCCACTTCTGGTAGATGCTTCCCCTAAGGATCTGTACCCTACCATGCTATGGGCATTATCTGGGAGCCAAGAAACGACTGTGAATGGCAGTGGAGATAGCGACCGTTGATACCACAGACTTACAAGCATATTACTAAAAGGATCCAATTGAATGTCTGTCAGATTCCTTATCAGATCCCTAACTCATTTAGCCATATCCTATTCCCAGCCTCCTCTGGGGAAAAGCACAACATGGTGTACCTGGTTTATGCATATTTTGTATCAATTCAGGCAATTAATTGTCACAAACAGGCAATCTTTACAAACCTGAAACAGCAGTGGCAGACAATGGACAAAGGAAAGGGATCTTAATGAACCATCAGTTCTAAAACTTGGTACCAAAAAAAAAAAATCACTAGGAATTCTTGTATTCTTCTAGAGATGCTAATATTCTGTGTTAAAAATAGGCACCCAAGTGAATTTGATGTAGCTCTTCACAGAGATAGCACAATAATTTTTGCTTTCATAGTAAAAATGAAGCAAAATATAGAAACATATATATAACATTTAGACAATGAATGTAGTTAGCAATACTTTTTGGAATATGGTACCTTCCAAATCTTGATAGGGATGGTACCTCTTAAGATGGGAAAATTTGGATAGATAAGATAGACAGACTTGGTTCTGTTTGCTGTGTCATACATACATCATTCTTTATCAATTCTCGAGATTCCATTTATTGACCTGCCTATATCTGTGGTGATTGAGTAAATGACCATGATATGACATGTCTAAATGAATGCCTAAGTGGCATATTGTCTTAGAATCTCTCTCCTTTCAAAGATTGATAGACATCTCAATCAAGTAAAGTACAGAGTAGCACACTGATTTATAATTTAATACGATTATGTCCAACAGGAAGCTCCTTGCTTAAGTGAGATTAAGAATTCAGTATACCATTACCTTCAGTGTGGTATGGAAAGGAGTGGAGGCAGGATGTGGCTGTCAAGGGGTTACTGCTCTAGACAGGAGAAATTCTTTATGGGGCAGATTTAAACTTGTAAGTGTTCATCATCTTTCCTAGGTGTACACAATATTTAAAAGTAGAAGGAAGCTTTCAAATATTTTCAGTATTTCCCAAATTGGACAAGCAATGAAAAGGATGAAAGATGGGATTGAAATCTTGTTCTGTATGCTCAACTTGCAAGATATTCATGGTAATGAGAAATTTTATTTTGTTACTGCTTTGTATTCCCTAAGAAATGATAAAGATCTTAGCTGTTCATAAGTCCTTCTGGAATTCAACCATGATTTTTTTTTTTAAACGTATTACACTTCTGAAGTTATACAGATTAATGAGATTGTTTGAGTAAAAAAATCCATAAGCAATACTTTTATTTTAGGTTAGTTGAGTTTTGTTAAGTGTTCATTGTGTCATTCTTGAAATACTATCAGGTTGCACTAGGTGGTAAAACTGTCAAGTTTGCTTAATTATTATGTAAGCTTTCTGATCTTTGCCGAGAAGTTTAAAACTATAGAAGGAACCTATTGTTGGATGCTTCTGTATAAAAAGTAAAATGCTTCTCAAAGGAGAAATGTATTATTCTTATTCTAAGAAATATGTGATGTGGGAGGCACAGTAACATGGTTTTAATAGGTTTTGGATCAGACATTTGCTTCTTCATTCTGTTCCTTTATGGGGCTGTGCACTTCGGTGACATGAGGTGTGAAAGAACTTAACCAGGATCCAGGCCGTGGTACATATTGAGAAGCTGTGGCCAGCATCCCCTCTCTCCTCTGCTCCTCACTGTTGTATACAAATGTAAGAGGTCATAGGGGAAAAAACAAAAAAACAGAAAAACAATCCAAAACTTTAAACTAAAATGTACACATCCTTTATTTCTTACATGTGTTGAGTTAGGTTTTTCATGAGGCATGGATATCTTAGCTGTTTATCACCTCAGACTTGAATTTTATTTTTTATCTGTCCAATTACTTACATTAAAAAAAAAATCTTCCTTCTGGAAAGAAAATATACATGAACATGAGCCCTCGAAACCCCATTCTTGATCATGGGATGAATCCTTGGTAGCATTTTGGCCTTAATTTCACATTCAGCTTTTCCTATGTAGGACAGTCACACTGAAGGACTCCCCAGATAGCTCTTTGAGGAGGTCAGTCAGTGAGAAACGCTGAAGTTTTGCAAACAGCTGGCGTAGAACACTTCTGCTGAAGTTTTAGGTTTGGCTCAGCATGCTCAGCTTGAAAAACAGGTTTTGTCTATTAACTTTGCAGAGCTAGAAGCTTATTAATACTGGGGAGGACTGATGAACTTCACTGAAAATTGATGATCATACTAGCAGTGAAAGAGTATTCACTGTTCTGATGCTTCTTGTTTAAAAGAGAATGCACAAGAAGGGATCCACAGATTGGAATTAGGGCTGTGGACAGACTATTATAAATGATGAAAATTAAGACTTATAAGCTAAGTTTCATATTTTTCCCTTTGTGCCTGTTATTATGTGCATGGCCACAGGTGAAGAAGCATGTTGAACTCTGTTGAGGGCCAAATGGTAGAAGAGGACTGTAAGCTGCCAGTTCTCAAGTCTGGCTGTGAATCGAACTGCAAAAATCATTTTAGTTAATAGAATAATGATACCCACATATATTTAAGTCAGTCATCACTCTTCCTTGAGGAACAACAACAACAAAAAGAAAACAGGAATGACTCTTGTAGAGATCATATCCTCATGTGAGCAGAATGCATGTATGAGATGATAAATGGAATGATTTTATATTGATAGAGCCTCCGACTCCTAGAAGGCAGCATGGGTGAGCTCTATTCGGGCGGTACCAGTACGAGGTGGCGTTGCTGCATATGTACAAGTTCTTTAGAGCCAAACTGACCTAGGTTCCTTTTCCTATTCTGCCTTTCATTAGTCGAGGCAAGTTGCTTTTCTTCTTTAAGTCTTAATTTCCTCATTTGTAAAGTGGGCTTAGTAACAGTACTTGCTCCATATGGTTATTATGAGAATTACATGGGAAAACACCTGTAAGGTGCTTAGCACAATGTTTGGCACAGAAAATGCCTGTATGCAAATAAATGACATCTGCTAATATTATGACCATTCCCTTAGCCAGTAAAGGATTGTCGAAGAGATAATGTGATCTGAACTCTTAAGGTCTCTACGGGAAGTATTTTATGTCCTAAAACATTTAATTCTTCACTTCCTTGACTGTTTTGTCCAGCAGCAGCACATTGTGATACAATTTATAGTGCAAATGAGAGATGAGCCTCGGATATTTACACAGAATTTGCTTGCTCATTAAAAATAAAGTAACTGATTATGGAAATGGTAGTTTGGCAAATGCCTCACTGATTTTAAAAAGTTAGCTGAATATCACCTTATGACACTCCTTGAGCAGCTGTAGTGTTTGTGTAAAAAAAAAAAAGTGTGGGTGATAAACTACAGAAGAGGAACAAATATAAATTATGTGTTTGGTAAGCGAATCAGTTCAGCTATTCACACAAGAAATTTACTTGTTGGATGAATACAATCTAAGCTCATATCTTATAATGGCATATGTTTTTCATTCAAAAATTACTAGGAACAGAGCTTCCAAGGTTTGTATGTGCTTTGAACGCCTTTTTTCCCCCCCACAAACGGTGGTAGCATTGTTTTTCTCTTTCCATCCTATTGCACTTTCTCTTAAATGATACAGCATTGTAACCTAGACTGAGCCCCATATTGCCTACTTTGTTGTTTTGTTCTCAGTCCTTATGCAGATGCGGTGGAAGGCCATTAACCCGTTGGCCTTTGTAGAAAGCAAAATATGGTCTGTCTAGATGTATTCTCAAATTATCCCCCTGCAACTATTGAAATTCCAATAAAGGCTATTGTGTTTCCATATACTCTTTGTGGAATAGATTAAGTAATTGGTGATTCTGAGTGACCAATTTTTGTTGAAAATAAAACTCAGTGTGGGGCCCAGAGACACTGTCAGCAAACAATGATAAGACCACTATGTCTTAGGCATATGAATATAGAATGAGAAAAATATCCTAAGGAGATATAAAGGCCAATATGAATTGTATCTCTAAAAATACATGTCTGTTTTAAAATGTTTTTGAGGTTTTTTTTTTCTTAACAAACGTAAAGCATAAGTTAGCTGACAATGTAATTTAAATGCCTTGGCCTTTCAGTATTATGAGGCTGTAAGATATTATGCATAAATTTTACTCCTATGGAATGAACCTACCAAAATATTTGTCTTTGTTTCTTTACAATCATTTTATTAATTCAGTTTTGTAATTTTAGAGAAAACTTGTAATAAGCACAAATCAATCTTCTCTACCACAATGAAGATGAGGCCTCTTTAGATATTTTCAGTAGTCAAAATATCTAGCATACGTAAGTCATTGTAAGCATTGGGAGTCCTGACTCTTCCTGATGGCCATTGCTTAGTCCATGGCACATTAGCAGGCTTGGCCCCAAGGGACTGAATGCATTTGCCTGTTCCTGGACTCTGTGTGATGAACAAGTCAGGAAACACTGCCTTCCCTCTTACTCTTCAGAGAATTAAATGCCAGGGGTTTCAGGCCTCTGGAAATGGAAGGGGTTTCCTGTTGATGCTAGTCCTTTAATTGATTCACTGGGTCTTTGGGGAGTCCGTGCCTTCTCAATCGAGACATGGAAAAAATGGTAGAAAAAAAATGTTTACACTCTTTCCCATCTAGGAAGGATTATTGGTGGAATTCTTCACTTTCTGGAAATAAAACTTTGTATGACGACCTTTCATGCATGTGTTTTAGGGGTTTTCACCTATTCTAAGGACAATATTACTTTTGAAAGACACAGTTTGCCCTAGAGGGCTCTCAGAATAATGTGAATACACTTACTGGCATATTGAGGTCTTTGTGTGTCATTATCTCCCCAAGACAGACTAACCAGGAAGAAGATGCCAAAGTTGTTGCTTTTATGTTGACAATTTACCCATTGGTGGTATATCAGGTGATTTTTGAGGACTTTGTTCATAATTTTCCAGCAACATGGACCTTGCCTAAATAATTTATTCATCTCATTTTATCCAGTTTGTCAGGCCTTTGCCGACTGTTTATCAAAGTGCTAATGCTGTCAGACAAACATATAGATGCTGATAGAATAGCATGCAGTATTTTTCTCCAAGAATAGATGTTGGTTGTATTGTTCATATTTAACTCGGTCATATCATTAGCTCTGAATTAAATTAAGAAGTACAGATTTTTCTTTGCAAAAATCTGCCCACCTATGGTGCAAAGGACATAGAACTCGGAAGGGTAAGTCTAGAGTGGGAGTCCAGGAAAATGGGAGAGTATATATCCAACAGACTCACAGCCAGGTACTGTGAACAGTGCTGTACCTATCTTTGTAGTCAGAAGACCCTGACTCCTCCACATGTTAGCTCCCTGCCTGTGACAAATCTCTAACCTCATGGAACCTCATTCTCTAATCTTAAAAGGAAGACGATAGCATCATACCCACTTTACCAAATTGTTGTGAGGAGCAAATGTCATTGTTGAGAGAGTGTTCTGTAAACCAGTATCACTCTAAACAAATACTCACAATTATTATGTTACTTTTTTTTTAGATCCTTTTTTACTTGACCAAAGTTTTTGAGCCAATTCATTACTATGATCCTAAGCAAAATTTAGAGAGCACATTTAGAAATCAAGAAAATTTTGCCAGAAAGAAAAAAAAAATAGGGCTGTGAAATTAAGGGGAGATGTCATTGCCTACAGAGTCTCACTCAAACTTTGGAAATGAAAAGGTAAGGCCGGATGGGGAGATGAAGAGAGGGAAGTAAGGGTTTGCTATCCTGAGAATGTCCTCACTGTTTTTCAGTAAGATGTGGCAGCTAAGCATGAACCCTGAGAATGGACACTGTATTTAATGAGGGCACATGTAAGTGCCTTAAAATGTTATGGTGAAACCCAGTGAAAAAGGAGGTTGAGATTCTCTTCAAAATTCCTGGAAAAACTTTTAATGGATGACCAATAGTTGAATTTCTACAGCTGAAGGGTAGCAATAATGTTATTAAGATGTTTTAAGAAGGGCAAAGCTCTTATTTTTATGACTTTTTACAAAACATAGTGGACTATATCCAAAAGATGATAAGTTTGAAATATTGGGTGTATATACTTAACAAATTGTTACTGTTTCTAGTGTTGAATGCCTGCTTTTGCTTTTCAAGTACTTGATTATCTGATAAACATTTCCTTAAATTTTATGAGTTTTTTTCCCACAGATCTATATGCTTTTTTTTCTTTTAAAAAAATATTTGAAAGAGTAGGTGGAATTTTTACGGAGTGCTGGAGGGAGCATTCTAAAGGGACCTACTCTAGCCCTCCATAAAGAGTTACATGATTTGGACTAAAGATGTTCAACCCTTTGTGCCTCAGTTTCCTCACCTGTGAAATGAGCATATTAGACCATCTTCTAGAGGTCCTTTTCAGTCCTAAAATTCTATTATTATATGAAAATATGTTTTCTTTCTTCATTCTCTTATGCTGAAACTGTGTATGTGATCTTATTAGTGGCCCCTTTAAAAAAAAAAAAAAAGCTCTCCCTTACCATAGTCTAAGATAAATTAACATAATAGCAAGCAGTAATGTACAAACTTAACAGTTATGGAAATAGAGTAGATGGCTGGCTGGGTACCATATTTCTTCATAAAGATTTGAGATGAGGATTTTGTCTTTTTTTCTTGCTCTGTATTTAATGACCTCTAGATAGCATCTCCCGAGAACCTCTTCTACCCTTCCCATCGTACTAAAGAAAACATTTTTATTTCCCCATTACTTTTCCTATCCTCTGGCACCACCTACTTTCTTTATATTAGAATTTGATTTGCTTTTACATTGTGATCAGAGGAAGAACTGTTACCATGTTCTACTTCCCAGGTGTCAAGGCAGACATCACTTTATCAGAAGAGAGGCAGGGAGGAATTCACGGAGCTCTGTGCGGGACCTGTGTTCAGCTGCAACACAGTGAAGCTCTCTGAAGTACTTACTGCCTAGCCAGTATCAGAGAGCTCTATCTTTGACAGCACAGACAAGACGTGGTGATGTCTTGCCCGGTGTTTACCAGCTTTATTTAGTTTCATGGGACTCAAGTAAGTGACACATAAGTGATGAAACCCTTAGAACCGAGTGGATGTGGAACATTGTATCGGGTTGCAGATGTGTCCATTGTTTCTCCAGATCGGCTAGAGCTACATTATTTTAAATTATTCTTCAGGGGCATCCTTACTGAGGCTAGACTCATTTTTTTTAATATGGTAGTAGCTTCCTTTTAATTATCTTCTTCAAATTCCCCAACAGATACCTTATCTGTGACCATCTTCAGGCACTGCTAAGTAATGATATTTAACTTACATAAGAGTTATTTTTTAAACTCAGGTTACAAACATTTCTGATCAACTGAATTCATTTGCAATAAATATCACCATGCCACATCACACAGGAATTTTGCACTACAAAAAATTCAGAGTGGGGCAAGAGGAAAGTAAAACACCAAGCCCATTTTGTGGCAAAAGAGAAAAAAGGAAGGAAAAAAAAAAAAGAAGCAATAGGTGTAAAAGAGAACAAAGAAATCATAAAATACAGTTGATGAATCCTAAGTTGATTACCTTTTTCACAGGTCCCTAAATTTCTGGTCTAGAAGGCAGATAACACTGTTTACGAAGCCATTAACAGCAACAATAACAACCAAAGAAAAAAATTCCACCTACTCATCAGCATTCTAACTCAGTGTGCGTTGCCTGTGACAAGCGACACTCTTGAAAAGATGGTCCTTTGACGCTTGTCTTGCCAGAAAGCTATTTCTGGTATAGCTCCATGACTGGGGAGACTATGGCTAAGTCTTCCAGGCATGTTCCTGTGTCCGTCATCTGGCATTGGTAGATGCCGATCAGATCACCAAACTCACCGGCATACATGGGGTGACGACACTGGGGGACGGGAATGATTGTATTTCTAGGCTCCAGTGGGCACAGTGTTGATCTGTGTAATCCACAAAATATGTATGTGAGCTTTACCAAGGTTAAAGAGTGAATCCACTGTTCTTAGGTATCATTGATTGCAATTTAAAAATAGGCTCTGTCGGATTTAAGTATGTGTGCGTTTGGTGTGGAAAGTTTCCCTGGAAAAGGTCTAAGAAAAACTGAAATCAATACTGCATTGCTACATTATCCAGGAGTTTGAAACCAGGAGCCTGAATGTCTACTTCCAGCTTTTCCTCTTGGTTAGGAACTTAGGAGGAACCTCAAAAATCTCAGATCTGTTCTGTGGCAAAAGCAGCACTTCTAATGAATAGTAGAAAAGCAAAGAAAACACCTTTTCCTCTTTGCAATAAATCATTTTGTTTTTTTCTATAGATTGCATGTGGCGTTTGAGGCAGAGTGAGCAAGGCTGCCAATACTGCGAGCTAATGCTTCAGCACCTTTCATTTTTCACTCTGAGCAGGAAACCTCTTTTTAAACTTGTTCATTTTACAGAGGGAAAATCGAAGCCAGTGGCATATTGTCAGAGCTGCTTTATTGTCATCATTTACAAAGGTCACTGGAATTAATTGACTTCTTACATTTTGTAAAGTGACTCATATTTTGACACATTTGGGGTAAAGTGGCAGGATCTAAGTGACTGGTTATTGTCTTTTGGTTTTGGCTCATATTATAAACTAGGAAACCAATAATAACTCTGAAATCACAGTTGTAGGGGGGAAAAATACCATGCAGTTGGAAAGAAGCAGAGACTCCATTAACTGGTCAGTTGAACTAAAGGAAGGGAAGGGAGAGCTCCCGAAGGCGAAACGCAAATACTAGGTTTAATGTCTTTACAGGACCCATTAAAGGGGGGTAGTGAATGTTTCCATGAACATCCTCAATTGATGTTGTCTGTTTGAAAGCATATTCTAAGTAGCTGGCTTCCTTTTAGAAGACTGGAAGTATAAATTAACCCACACGGTATTCCATGAATCATCGGTACATGGATGCTCATAGTTTACTGAGAGTAATTCTGTCTTGAAGGCATTGCTTCTGAAACTAAAGAGAAATGTAGGATATGAGTAATATTTATAGTACCAGGGCAGGCACACTATTTCCTAGGTAGGTATTTTGAATCCTTACTTCTTGCCTTTTTATTCTTCCACATTATCTGCGTTTCACTAAATTAGGAAGGTTCTACTCATATTCGTAGCCTACTCTCACTAAAATTGGAGGCATGGAAACAAGGACATATTGTTAAAAATAAATAAATTAGAGGCAAATTAAGCCACAGAGCTCAATAACAGCAAAGGGAATATAGTAGTCGGGTTGAACAAAAATCTTCTGAAATAGCAAATGTACTTTAAAGCCACCCTGCTGTGATTCTGTTAATTACCAAAGATGAGAACTCTTCTGGTTCGTGGGATCCTTTTACCTCGCGTGTGTTGGTTGCAGCTGCATTAGCAATCAGACATTTGCACTGTCCCTTCAGACCAGCGGGAGGATGTTATTAAAGGGAAGTCATTTACCCCAATCCGTAACATGCAGCCTGGCAGAAATTCAATAACTGTTTGTGATATGCTCATTCCGCCACTCTGCTTAATGGTTTTAGCTCTTGACATACAGCAGCATTTGCCTTAATCTCCATCCGCTGGGTGAAAGAGAAAAATGCCCCATTTGGGGGGTTGGTTTCAAAATGCAGTGTGATCCACTTTTCATTACAAATAACGTGAAGAAAAAAGGAAAATTGCCCCCTTCTCCTTCCTCTCCTCTCCACTCCTTCCCCTCTCTCCCTCCTCTCCCCAGCACTGCTTTTTCTCTCCCACTCACATCCTCTGATGGGCGTTCAACCTAGTAAAATGCATGTTGGAGAATCCCACAAACACAGCTAAGCATACCCAAAGCCAGAGGGCTTTTGCATTTGAATTCCTCCTCAAAAGTAAAATGGAAAGAGGAATGCTTTAGAATTCAGACAGGAAGAAAACATCAAAGGAGAATTTAGGTTTGGGGGAGGGGGCGGGAACCAAGCATCAACTAAAGAAGAAATAGAGCATATTTAAATAGAAATGTATATTTTAAACTTACCTTGCAAAAGCAGTTCCTGTGATACACCACCTTCCGCGTCCCTCCGTGCAGGCTTCCTCAGTTCCTCAGTTGCGATAATCACATGGTTGTGTTCTTGCCCGGGTGCAAATAGGTGCGCGCGCGTGTGTAATAAAGTGTACACAAACATGTACTATAGGTGGGCACACATGCATGCGAGCTTATCTCTGTATTCTAAGATAAAAAGGAAGGCAGGAGGCTGCAGCCAGGGTTCCTTCTTTTCACCGGAACTCTTTCTCTCCGTCGGCAGGCTGAGGCTCTCAATCCAGTGAAGAGAGATCCCGGGAGCTGGCTTTCTTTCTCCTTGTTTCCATGGTGGTTAGTGGTGCATCGTTCACCCGATCAGTTGTCACACTGACATGGTGCTGCCTGCTCAGCGGTCATTAATAACTGAACACCCTCCGCTCCCCAGAGAGGAGCCAATCGCTCCGGACTGCCAAGATGTAGCACTCGCAGCTGCTCCCGTCTGGTTGGCTGAAACAACCTGTCTGTTCTATGACACTGCTGCTTAGGATACAAATAAATGAACCAGGCTTGCATATTCTCCTAGGTATCATTCCCTTCCTGCCTGCCTTCCTGCCTGCCTCTCATCCTTCCTTCCTCCCTTTCTCCTCTCTTTCCTTTCCTTCCTTCCTTGCTTCCCTCCCTCTTTCCTCTTTTCCTCCCCATTCCTTCCTTCACCCTTCCCACCCTTCCTTCTTCCTTTCTTTCTTAATTCCTTTTTTTTTTTTTTTGAGAGGAAGAGATTTTGGACAAGTTTTCCCATTTTTAGGTTATTCATCCAGAGAAACTGTGTTTTCTCTCTGCAAATAGCAGGATGTGCTACAAATAAGGATTTCCCCAATACTAAAAACACCTGGGGGAGATGCAGCGCCTCTGACTCCCTCTCTGTAAAGTTCGCCGGTGACTATGTTATTTAAGAAGTGTAACTTGAAACTGTTTTGAGTGGCGTTTGGTTTTCTGTAGATTCTACTTAATTTGGTGTTTTATGCTTACTGTTCATTAGCACATTTTTTTTTTAAGATCTTATTTATTTATTTGACAGAGAGAGAGAGATCACAAGTAGGCAGAGAGGCAGGCAGAGAGAGAGAGGGGGAAGCAGGCTCCCTGCTGAGCAGAGAGCCCGATGCGGGGCTCGATCCCAGGACTCTGGGATCATGACCTGAGCCGAAGGCAGAGGCTTTAACCCACTGAGCCATCCAGGCGCCCCAACTTTTTTTTTTTTTAAAGCCATGACATTTCTTATCTGGATTGATCACATTTTTAAAATCATATTTTTTTTCTCTATAATTCACAACATTTGCACATGAGTGGGTATTTAAAAAATAAGTATTTCCAATTAGTCATTTCTTTATATCTGATGCAATTAATCTGATGGCACAGATAAATGGATACATGTATCAAGGTGTTTTGTGTGAGTATTACTGTGTGTATGTATTTAGGAGTGTGTTAGGAAATACTTGGGGAAGTATTCCAACTCTAATGAATTAACCCTCAAGAAAATTGTTTCCCTTATTCTGAGACTTACTAATTCTGAATGTATATTTACCAGGAAAATATGGAATGCATACCACATATGTAAAATGTATCCAGTTATCAGAAATTTAGAAAAGAAACACACAAAAGTATAGCAGTGTATATTTCTGAAAGAACACACAGCAATTTTAAAAATGCATGTTTTACAGCCTTAATTAGTATACTAGAGGAACATCTTGTTGAGAAGACTGGAACATGAGGATTAATTTATCAACAGGTCAAAAACAGGCTAGATTCATGGCTCCAAGCCCTAGTTTTGAGAGACTACCCTCTAGTGGAGTAAAAAAAAATGACATTTTCATGCGTGTTAATAGATTTAGTTGGGGGGGCGGTGGAAAACCTTCACATCTGATTGTTCCTCAAGAGTTTATTGAAATGACATAGACCAATAGTTTTAAGTTATTATAATCATAATACTAGGAAATTTATAAAGACGTTAGCTTTGTCTGTAGGTTTTTTTTTTTAAGTCTCAAGTGCTTTGTTTTTTCCTTTCTAAAAATTTATTCAAATGGTTACTAATCTTTAGAATAAAAGTGAGTTCGAGACTAAGGTAGTTTCTTGCTTAACCTACTAACACTCATTTCAGAAAGCGTATTGCAAGGCTTTATTCTTTACTAGGTACTGTGGCATTTACTCTGTAAATGTTGCTCTGTGAATGGTAGGGATTATGGTCAAGTGTTGGGGATGTTGAGATGGAGTGCGTCTACATGTGGTTTGATGTACTTGTAATAATAGTGATAATCATCCTCGTTACGCCTCCCTTGATTTTACTCTCTCCACCTTTAATTCCTTATATATTCCATATCATTTCAACATCTGCAGGATTACATTTCCACATATTGGGAGGATTAGGATAAAATTGTGATAATTATTTGAGAGAGGAATTTTAGTTTTATACTCTTGGTTCCTTATAAGAATTTCATTTTGGTTGATTGGTATTGACTGTATAATTGACAAATTCAGTAATCAAACCAATTATAATGCACTTCCATAATGAAAGTAAGTGGTGATAATCAGATACATGATTAAACCACTTTCTTGGTTTATAAATGAAACCAGCAATCATACCTAATATTTTAAATTTCATTCTCTTTAAGAAATCAAAGAAAAATCCAAGTTTTAATTTAGTGAAAGTTGAATATTTTTAAATGCACCTTATGCTATATCATAGGAAATTGTTTTCACTCATTGTTTAGCTTTTCTTCAGCATATGAGGATGAGATTGCTTTTTTTGCAATTGTCCTTTTGCTGTAGGCACATGCTAAATTCAAAAGATTTCATTTTTATCAGTTTCATATCATGGAACATTAGAAGTGAGATTGTAATGTGAGAGAGAAAAATAACTCTGGCTTTGTCTGAAAAGGGTGACAAGTTTGTTCTCTGGGTGTGGTTTCCTTCTTCCTGCAAGAGCATCAGCAGCTTCCTAGAATCAGTATATGTTCAGGTGATTGTCAGTTTTCAACCATTTACTGGAAATATGAAAGGTAGCTCACCAAAAAGACATGTTAAAAACTTAATTTAGTTATCAGATCTATATAATGAAGTGCCGTATAAAAACATTAAACTGTGACTGAGTAAGGATTTTGGCAATTTTGAATTAGTACAGTTGTGAACAGTCATCAAATGAGAACCAGGGACTCTTTAGACTCTAATACCCTGAGTCCTAAGAGGATAAGCGACCAAAGTGTGCACAGCTGGTAGGAGAGAGCAAGAGTAGACCCCACCATCTTCCAAGGTTTTCCTACCATGTCACCCTCTCATCTACTGGATTATTGATAAGTCTCCACTTTTTCTTTCTTCCCATCTCCATTATTTTCCTTCTTCTTCTTTTCTTTCTCAAGTTTTTACCTTTACAACCCACTAAAATTTCAGAGCAGTTTCACATCCCCCAAATACTGTATTACATGGATGTGTAGGTCCGCTGCCTCGTAGTAAATATCTGCAGAGTTTCCTGAACGAGTATTCAGTTCTAAATAAAAATGTATTGCAATGATTTTAAAACATAAATGCATAATTACAGCCCTTAAATTATGTTGGAAAAGTTCTGCCTTCATCATCAAATAAGCAATAGGCGTGCAATAATTACTTATGCATTGATTTAATGGTTGAAGTTCCTATTAATTTGTAAAGGTTTCTTGTTTCCTGGAATCCTGGGCATTGATTCCTGTTCACTTTCATTAGAGGGGTGGTCTGGGTCGTGGGTCAGAGTGCACTTTCTGGGAACAGACTACCTGGCTTTGGGTGCTTACCTTGCCACTTCCTAGCTTTGTGACCCTGAACAAGAACTTAACATCTCTGCATCTCAGTTTCCTCCTGGGAATGTTATGAAGATCAATGTAGTTAATATGTGCAAAAGCTTAGGAGAGTACTTGGGATACAATAAGCTTGAATGAATGTTTGCATCGCCATCATTGCCGTTCTTGTCATTGTCACTGTTGTCAGTGTCATTACCGTCATCATCATCTGTTCCAGTTCATTGCTTTGTTGGGAATGTTCTTTCTACTTTCCACTCTGGGTCCTGGCTTCTGTCTGGTCCTAAGTAAGTGAGCTTAGTGCAAATGCTACTTCCCATGTGAAATCTTTTCTGACCCTCTAACAAGATATGATCTCTCATTAGATCAACAGTCACAATCTTCATCCCCCCTACCATTTATCAGTTTTTAAAATGTATTACAATTTTTTCTATAATTTGGCCCATTTCCATGTTTAGTTTGTAGAGTCTCCTGGAAGAGGTCTCTATTTTATTCATCTTTAAGCTCCGTAGCTTACATAAACATGGAGAAAACAATATTTGTTGAATATTAACTGTGTATGTTTTAAAAGTTATCGAATCTCCACAACATAAAATAGATGTTTTATACCTATTTGACAGTGTAGAAACATTGGCTCAGAGAAGTTAGGTTTCTTGCCCAATGTACCATGAAATAATGGGGCAAAAATTTTAACTCGGTTCTGTCTGCCCACAGAGCGAAGGCTCTTTTACACTACAAGCCACTCAATATTCATTTGTAAAATAAATGAATGCTTGATTGATGACTGAGCCAAACAATTCAATATAATCATCAACAAGGGATGCTAAAAATAAAATACTATTTTTAAAAAGGAATGAATTTTTACACTAGGCAGTGGATGCTTTTATACAGTTATGGTTGTTCATGTTAATGAAGGAATTTGCTGGCTCTGTTTGAGAAATAGAGCTCTGAAGAAAGGCAATGTCTTGTTGGAAAGTGAGTTGACATGCTCAGAAAGCTAAATAACTATGCACGGGCCACTGATGAGGAGGGGCTGACATTGTACTGAGAAGATCTTCGGTGACATGGTCCTTTGTAGTCTAATTCTGATAGCAGATTAGCTCTTAATTAAGTTAGAAGCATGATGTAAGAGGAGTGGCATTGACTGTCAGAATGTTGAACAAAAGCACGTTGGATCAGAGAGTTCTCATTTTCTTTTTTCAAAAGGGTTTTAGAAAGTAGAATTGGAAACAAAAATGATCCCATTCAACTATGGGTCTTATTTTTTATTATGACTTTCTTCTTATGGTAAAATATGTAACATAAAATTAACCATTTTAACAGTTTTTAAGCTTGTACTTCAGTGGCACAAGGATATTCACATGGTTGTACGACTTCGTTATGGCTTTTTGTGAATATTTAGAATCCAGAGATCCACAGAATATCTGAACTGGAGAAGAAAGAGATCTTTCCATGCTAAAATATGCAAATTTGCCTATCAGAATTTAGCAAACACAAGAAGAAACAAAGATTGTTGGAGGGGTGAGTAGAAGAGAAAAAATAAATGAAGCTGGCATGTCTTCCCTCTATGACAACTGAGCAAGAAGTAGAAATGTGCTGCTCCCTCAGGGACCCCCGTTCCCTTCTGCCTCTCCCAGGGTGGCATCTCTCCATGCCGAGGGTGACTGGGGAGTTAAGATTTGTATTTTGCTATAACCCAGCATAGAGGTCTTATTTTTAATGAGGGATAGAACTCCACTTCAGGAACAAAAGTAATTTTATCACTCAAGGAAATTTACCATGTCCGAGAAAGATGTCAGAAATCAAAGATAAATTTCTGTCTCTTTCTCAGACTGCTTTCTCCTTCTCTTTCCTTCTTGTCTTTTTCCATAGCTCCAAACTATCTCTTATCTTGGCTTCTCTCTGTGCGTCGTTTAATCTTTTCTTTTGGAGGACTGAATATAACTTGTTCTCGAGCCATGTAAACAATTAGTGACATAAAAGAATGAAAATCATTTTTTTAATTATAGCAGGTAGACAGTAAATAGATAGGTAGACAGTTTGTAAGTTACACAGAAATAACTGAAAAGAAATACATCAGAAAAGGAAATACACTCAGGGGCACCTGGGAGGCTCAGTGGGTTAAAACTTCTGCCTTCGGCTCAGGTCATGATCTCAGGGTCCTGGGATGGAGCCCTGCATCAGGCTCTCTGCTCAGCGGGGAGCCTGCTTCCCTCTCTCTCTCTCTCTGCCTGCCTCTCTGCCTACTTGTGATCTCTGTCAAATAAATAAATAAAATAAATAATAAAAGGGCAGGAGGAAGAGAGCCGGGGTTTATAACCTGTTCGACTCAGGCAATAGTGATTTTAGCTTTATTTAAGGTCTTGGGTCGAGCTTTAAGCACTTTGTAAGACAGGGCTATCGGCAACTTCTGTCAGAATTCCAGCGGTGGAGCCATGTTGGTTACTAGCTGTCGGGTTTGCTCCTTTACCTCAGGTGATCCCAGTAACGGGCGGTATGGAGAGAGGAAGTTGGCAAGTGGAATGAACACCTCTGCCGTGAATGTTTAAATATCTTGTAATTAAAAGCAAACTACAGTGTTAACTATGGGTATCAGCTTTATTCTACACTTTGATTCTTAACAGGAGCCAACTTTTACCTTACTGAGAGTTGACCACAGTCATTCCTGAATAAAAACCCAACTCTTAAAATAAATAAATAAATAAATAAATAAATAAATAAATAAAATTGTCAAATAAATGAAAATTCATTTTTCTGTCAAATAAATAAATAAAAATCTTAAAAAAAAAGAAACATTTGTAGAAAAGGAAATACACCAAACCCCTAGCAGTAGTTATCTTTGTTAATATAATAGGTGGCTTTTATTTTTTTTATGCTTCTCAAATGTTCCACAGTAAGTACATAGTATTTTTATAACCAGAAATAAAGCTGTTACTTAAAAAATAAGGTACGAAGTTCTTTCAAGGTAGAACTTTACTTCTACAGCTGAAGCTATCTTGTTTGGTCAAATCTCGGACCTTCTTAACTTAGCCTTCAGTTCTCCCGCGACAATAATTAGGGTAGCAGCAATAGTAGACGACACTTACTGAGCGCTCCTTTTGTGCCAGGTGGTTTGTTGGGAGTTTTTCACGAACTGTCTCATTCAGTCCTCCCTACCAAAGTACTAGCTGTTAGTTTCATTTTGCAAATCTGAAAACTGAGGGCTGAGTATGTAAAAACTCATGGCGTTGCTCATTGATAGAATCTACAACCAAACCAAAGCATTTCTGACTCCGAGGCTAACACTTGCAGCAACTCTGCTCCATCAGCCCCGATGTGTTTCCCATGTCCCTGGCCATCCTCTCCATCTCCAATATGTTTCCCATGTCCCTGGCCATCCTCTCCATCTCCAATATGTTTCCCATGTCCCTGGCTATCCTCTCCATCTCCAATATGTTTCCCATGTCCCTGGCCATCCTCTCTGTCTCCGACTCCAGCACATCCCCACCCTCAGCACAGCAAAGGGCTGGTCATTTCTGGAACCTATCTTGTTCGTTGCCTTCTTAGCTCTCTATTTTTTCTGTGAACGGGCTGGTTCTGTAAGGCTTCTGCTCCAAGATCTTATCCCTTAAGAAGCTCCCCCATCTCAGTGCAAGGGAGTATTTTTCTTATTTTACCACATTTTAAATTTATTTTTTATTTTGTTTCTCTTGTTCTAACATGCGTTATCGCGTATGGTTCATTTATGCCTAGATGGTAAGTAACTTCAAGGCAGAAGTAATGTCCTATTTGCCTTGTAGATTCAGGAGTGCATTTTACATATTAAAAAGTCAGTATTTGATTAATTAAACCTCACTGAGTCACTGAAAGAGTAAGTTACTACTCTCTCCTGTGTGCTGGTTTTGTTCCAAACATTTGAGTAAAATCAGAGAATTGTTTAATGAAAAACTTGCCTCCCAGGGGGATAGATTTTGTCTGCTCAGTGACTTCCTTTACACATGAGGTTATTCATAAGAGAGCTGTTATTTATGGGAGAATAGAATGTGTCTCTTGACTTACACTTTTTCTTTGCAGGCCACTTTCTCTTTTCCTCTTCTTTGATTAGGACCTATTGAATGCATTTGGGTTTGTAAAACTAAGATACATGTAAGTTCTAGGCAAAAATAAAACTCCAAGAACCAAGAAGTCACCTACATTCATGTAAATTCTAGGCAAAAATTAAGAACCAAAATGGCACGAGATAACAGTTTGCCCCTAGTGCGATATTTGTATGCAAGGTCTGTTCTGAATTTTCCTGCTTTCACCTGGGGCTCTTTTGTAAAGGTGAGCTAATGAAAATGATCCATTTATATCTAAACAAGAGATCAAAGCAGTGACTCCTTTGCAAGAGAAAGCAAACATTTTTTGTCACTAAAATATTTAGGCATCCAGTTATAGTGCACCATCTAGAAGTTAAAGGGTCATTTGAATTTTCATGAATATTTTATGTCACTTTTGCTTCTCGACTTCTGCTAGGCAGGAGAACAAAGGTGACTGTTAGCATTCTCATCTGATTCTCTCCCTTCATTGATGGAGAATGCAGGAGGCCCAGAGCTAAAATTCTCTGTCTAATCTATTAGTGATTGTTCATAGAGTTGTTCCTTTTAGTGTAGGGAAGGTACTTTCAAGAATGAAA